>CM029779.1:9963778-11189909 GCA_017562165.1 Ectropis grisescens | reverse complement strand
GACCGAATCTCAGATTACGGTGTTTGCATGGAGATCCAAAATATGAAATATAGACCAACACGAAAGGGAAGTAAGTTCACCAGTTACATTCCACTTTATTCCAAACAGTTGCTCAAAGCTCAGATGGGACAAAAACCTGTAAAATTATTAACCAAAGTCAAATTGATAAAAAAATGCAGATATAGGGATTGCCGACAGAAGTTTAAAGTCAGTAGGTTTATACAAATATATATAGTTTACGTAAAAACTGACAACGTATAGTTTTCGTAAAAAGTGACAACGACGCGAGTTGTACGGTTTTGGGTCACACAAAAGCCGTCTGTTTCAAAACAAAAATTGTTCACACTAAAACACTACTTTTATCATTTCAATTGCCAAGCCGTTGAACACTGTGCCCGAATGCGTGTTTCTCAGTAGGTACAACTACAACCATGGTGTCTTGAAATCTAGAACGGACAAGTTCTTTTTAGGTAAACGTGCTACTTCTTAGACCACTAAATTTCTATTTCAGTGTAGGCATGCATGGTAATGGAACTCTGTGCAGAGTCCGTTTGGTGAAGTGCCTACACCTTTACTAGTTATTCTACCGCCTATCAATAATGTACTAAAATTACTATGTTCTGATTTGAAAAGCAATGTTTCAAGAATAATTACAGTTGCATGAAGCTGTGCATATTTGCATTTTAGTAGTAGGCGTGTTGCTTACCATCAGGTACATTCCTACCTTGTTCGTCCTTTCACTCTATATTAGGTAGGTAAAATAATAACATCAGGCAATAGATAGCTAAAGCGGACCTATTTTATATAAGTAATAATTATTAACATTCCGCGTTATACCTACCTTCTGGATTCCCACCTGTTACTGTTGAAAAATGTTGAATTTCAATCAAAAATCGGGATATAGAAACGAATAGTAAATTGAATCGGTTCCGTAGATTCGGCGAAACGGTATGAAAACAATAGTCCAACCACCACCATGCAAATATTGAATATCGAATACTTAAAGCCCATGCAAATTCGGGAAAACCTATTATAATCTGCATCGCACACCGCTGGACGCTCTTTTCATTCGATGCCTTTTGTCGGCGGATTCAATTAAGTTTACATCGGCGCCGAGGTCAGTTAATAAAAACCGAAGCCTACAAAAATTGGCGCGTAAATCAAGTTCAATAAAGTGCAGCACAATAGAACGATCCGCAACGGAAAATGACGCCGAACGGACGGCGGAGGACGGACAGCGGACGGGCGTCGCTAACAATGGCGCCTGACGTAATTGGCAAGCAATTGTAGCCCAGAGATCGCGGTGCCGTTTGCTTGTTTCGGAATTGTTTCTGATACTTCACCCTTTTGATAAAATACTTTATAGACGTACATTTATATTCTTAATCGAATTCTCTTATCAGCGAAAACCTGTGGTGAAAACTGTATTTGGCCTAAGTGTTTCAACTCATCTCATATTTTTTATTGTGTAATGCTTTTTTTTTCATTTAATATAAAATAAAATAAATGAAGGTTACCATACCAGTGATTTGCTTCTGAAGAAGTGGGCTGGGATTAGTAGGTAGCTTGGTGATAAGCTGTTTGTCTACAATGTTGTACGGTGTGGGTTTGGTTTTCACCAGTACACATATTTTTGTAATGAATACAAATATTTGCCCTGTATCTGGGTTTTTAGGGTTCCTTACCTAAAGGCTAAAATGACTCTATTACTGAGACTACGCTGCCCGCCCGTTTGTCACCAGGCCATTATCTCATGTTAGTTAGACAGTTCAAATCTTCATAGATGATGTATTTTTCTTGTCGCTATAACAAGAAATCCTAAAAAAATATAATTAAATGAGAATGTAAGGGCCAAAAATTCACATTTTTTGTACTATGGGAGTACAACAAATATGAATTTTTGATTATTTTTTTCTCAATATTGATATTGATAACTACAAGAGGTAGGGGAGAGCCTTGTACCATGGGACACTTTTTTTTAGTTTTGATAAGTTTAAGCCAATATTGATATATCATTATAAATTATTCCACATTTCAATTAAATCTTTATAATATTACAATGTTAAGGTGCAACAAACTATATACTAAGCTTAATTTTTAAACTAATGTCAAAAAAGTGTTTCGGAATATTTGTCCCAAGGTACAATCACCTCGTGTACCTTAGGACCACAGACCAAGTAGTACACTCAGACGGACATGTCGGGAACAAGGGAAATTGGTCTATGGTTCTAGACTAAATCTACTTTATCTGTGCTGAAAATGATATCTGACTTTGTCATTCTTTTTTTTTTAAATACATTAATTTTAATCGTTTAGTGCTAATGAGAAATGCTCTTCTTCTTCATCAGTAAAGATTTGTTTAACGTCGTTGTGGGGTTAGCAAGTGAATTCATCATTTTCTGATGCGCTGTGCATTACGTTCGAAAAAGACTTCAAAGTCTCGAACATCGCCGAAGAATTGCTAGCCTATCGGGTTTTTATCGGATACACTTCGAAGAGTGTGCTTCTGATTTGCATGATCTAATACCACCTTGCCCTTTTTTTCTATCGGAATGCTCGCAGCTCAAAAAAGCGACATCGTTCATGGTTGACTCTACTTTTGTGATAAGAACGTCTAGGCTGTGGAATACGTTGCCTGAGTGGGTTTTCCCCATTGATTACAATCTTTGTGTCTTCAAATAGAGAGTGAATCGGGGTTTTCTAGGAAGACACGCTCCATCGTAGACCGCATTGTCGTTTAACATCAGGCGAGATGGCGGTCAAGTGTAAACCTATAAAAGTTTTAAAAAAAAACTTAACGACCGATTGAACTTTTCGATACATTAAATACCGCTGGTTTCCGAATCGTCATACGTTTTTCAATAACTGTTTTAACGGCAATGTTAACATTTTCCTCATTTGGTTTTAGCCGGGTAATTTTGTTCTTGCTACGTGGCATCTAAAATATACATGAAATATATTATGAAAATCAAATTACTAACGTCCTTTGCAACACCCTGACAGGGTCTTTGTACACATAGTTATAGATTTTAGCTATAAGATCTATCCAATATATTAATATATGTATGTACATTGTGCAAATAAATAAATAAATAAATAAAATTATTTAGCGAAATTTTCCTGTTGTACCTTGGGACAGTCCCAAGGTACAAAAATTCAATTGTCCCAAGGTACAATATTACGTCATTATAAAAAACAAATATTTTAGTATGAAAACTAACGTGGTTATTACACATTTTACATAAATACACGGGTAACTCACGTATAATGTAGTCAGTCCAGTCCGACTCAAGTTTCGATCGCGTCCGTCGCAGTGCTAAACGAGCTGCGAACCCGCGCGCGCACTCTCCTTGAAAAAGATCGCCGGACGCGATCGAAACTTGAGTCGGACTGGACTGACTACATTATACGTGAGTTACCCGTGTATTTATGTAAAAACAAATATTATTAAAATTAAACACACTTAAATACGCTGATATCTATAAAAATACATACATATATGAGAGTATACAGACTAATTAAAACTTAAATCAAATACTTACGTCGAAAACTTTGATGAAAAAGGAGGATTCCAACAGATTACACAAAAAAACAATGGACCTGCAAAACGCGACCTTTAACCTTTACAACGGCACAAGACAAAATGGTCGACTTCACTGCTTGCGTACTAAATGTTACAGTCACGGAGATAGTAGATGGCGCTAACAGACTTTTCTGGATACATTTATGGCAAAGATTTGAACTTGTCCCAAGGTACAAGGTGTCCCGAGGTACAAGGCTCTCCCCTACACGCTTGAAATATTCACGGAATATTTAGTTACATATTCATTTTAAAAATAAATAGCTAAATAGAAATAAAACATATTTTATGTGTTTTTAATGAAGCTCCCATACAACGAACATGACTTTTTGCCGTTTTTATAGATGCCTTCGTGCGGAATGTACGGACGTCTTCGCGCGCAAGTTCCACTCGCATTTGGATGTTTTTTTTATAAAATTTACACTAAGTATGTATTTACAACTAAATAAATATAATATCAGCGTATCAGCCATCTGGGTACAAACTAGGCCCAAACCAAATAATAGATGAAATCCCGAACTAAGCAATAATGTTAGCAATAATGTTATATTTTTAGCCGAACTAAGCAATAGGTGTTGTTTCTACAATGATATAACCAAAGATTGTATTACATATATTTTCTCATCCTAATAATATATTTTCATTAGTACGTTTTGAACAGCTAAAAAGTAGCGTTTTGGACTCCACCTTTTAGCACGTAGAATGGAGTCATTTAACAATAATATTCTACACTCTAGGAACAATTGACTAATGTACCGCTAGATACAATTCATAAATGGCCACTAATAATTTTGAAACGTGTAACAAAACCGTAAAAGTTTAAGCTTTCACGGTTATTCACTACTACTAGTACCAAAACCGAATTCCTGACATTTCGATGTAGTTTCATGCACGGGTCAGCTTACCCGTAATCACTGGTGTTCATGTGTATGAACAACAGTGACACTAAAAATAATATTTTAATATAGTTTAATATTAAGTGAAAGTGTAGTAGTAAAAAAACTGTAGATAAGATGCTTTATTTTTGCAAATAATAAATATATAGTAAATTAAACGACCGCACCGTAGCAAAAATGTCAGCGAGAGAATCGATAGAAGAATCACCCTTCCACGGTACTCCTACATTAAGGATTCCCTTCGACCGTCGCACGTCGTCGAATTAATCGTCCGAGAGTCTCTATTAAAGTTTCTTTGCAACTTGTTAAGAGGCTCAACTGCCTAAAACTTGGCAGATAATGTTAAACATTCATTTAAGTGCGCCCAAGTTCCGATTTGGGGAATAAATCTCGTAATTCTTGAAGCGCTTAATATTCATATCACCTCGCAGCGCACTCGGCAGGATTGGAGGAACTTCGCCCTCAAATGTTAGAGCTTTTGGGAGAAGAACGTTGAATACCTATTAGTTCCTATGTCTTCATTCATAATAAGACTTAGAATTTTACGCTTCACCACACTGCTAGTATAGCTATAAGTAATAGTGTAGTAAATTAGGAATTTCTATTGAAAACATTACATTTAAGATAAGGAGCCCACTAAATGTTCCCAGGGCTGGGACTCGGCCTTCTCTCATAAGGAAAGAGTTAAGGCAATAATCCACCACACGAGCCATGCGAAACGGTTTTGTGGATGATTCATGACTTTGAAAGATTCTAGATACATGTCGAACTCCTCATGATGTTTCCGTATTTCGCACTTAACTGCGAAAAGACAGTGGTGCATATGCAATTTGAACCCGGAGCTTCGGATCGCCGTTCCGTAAATTATGGCTGCAAAACTCTAGTCGGGACTAGAAATTTTGCAGCCATAACTTTCATTTCGTAATTAGGGTAGATTTCAAGTCGCAAAGATTAAAAGCAAATAATATTAACAAAAAAGTAGGCAGACCGTAATGCACCCCGTTCGCCCAATAACTGATTTTTTATATATCGTCTAAGTTGTACCCTGTTCGATAATAATCAGATGTTATCATTTAACTCTTAAATAATTATATTCTAAGTGTACAGTTTGAAAGTTAGTGGCTATCTTACCAAAATTATAAAAGCGGAAGTTTGTAAGAATGTATGTTTATTACCCTTTCACGCAATAACTTTGTAGTGGTAGGACTCTTGGTAGAGTCTGCCTGGGGAAGTACCACAACTTTGTCAGTTATTCTACCGCTAAGCAGTAATGTGCAAACATTACTGTGTTCCGGTTTGAAGGGCAATGTTTCCAGATAAATTACAGGGTTTAGAGATGTAATATCTCTGGGTGACGAGCGCAGTACAGTGCTAGGTAAATATTCGGACTTTTTATGTTGCAATAGCTGCGTGTCACTGTGCTGTTATGTGGCAGGTATGTTGATTACCATCAGCTATCCAACCATCATGTCCAACTCGTCTTGTAACTTTATGCTATAAAAACTACTGATAGGATCTGGATGAAATTTGGTACAGCGGTAGAAAGTGGTCTGGAATAACACATAGGCTATTTTTTATCTCGGGAAATTAACAGGATCAGGAACTACGCTGGTGAAACCGCGAGGTGCTGCTAGTTATGTTATATTACAATATTGTTTGGCTCTCTTGTCATTACTATATTTTTTACAATACCGCATAATTGTAGTATTGAACGGGAACTAAACCAGAACTTAATTTTTCTTTATCTATTATTTATACAAAGCCATTACAATACCCTGAGTCAAGACACCGCATCGAAGGTTCCAGCCAATGTTCGTATTAAGCAGATAAAATAAAATTTGAATGGCAATGCAGCCATTACCGTTCGGTTGGATCGGTCCCGCGGGGCATATCGCTACCCCGTCCCTGCTACCCTGGTACTCTTGCTACAAACTTGCTCATAGAAACTAGAACTCGCCTTGTTCGGTGCAAAAGGAAATAAATAATATATCATTAATATCGTAAAAATATTTCTAAGAATAACTAAGAAACGGAAGAACTCACTTCCGCTCACCGTTACAATAAAATGTTTATAGGAACTAAAAGATCGTAGTCAACAATTAGGTATTTACCATAATTTATCACAATGTCCAGATCTTTTATCGTGGAATCATTTAATTTATTAGTTTTTTTAAAAATGTTTATTCTTTTTCTTTTATTTAGAGAAATAGTTATAAAATAGCATTTAAATTAGTAGTTGGCGGTTGATCCGTCAACCGTTTAGGAAATGAATTAAATTTGTGAAATAAAATCGAGTTTGTACAAGTTCTAACAAAATTTTAAACGTTTTCGTAACAATGTTACAGTAACTCCGTAGATCAGGAACTTAACGACTCAAAAGACGCATCTCAGTGTGATTCTGACAAGTTAGTACCAATGAGCTTTAGTAGTATTAGACCTAATACTTGCCAAAACTCGCTGGTAGGGGAAAATATTTTAAAAATATCCTAATATAATTAATCGACAAATATCTTTCCTTACAATATACCTATGTACATATCTCGCCATTTATGAGACCAAATAACACACATTTATATTATTGATCTTTATTTTGTCTAAATGCTGTAATAATTATCGACGCACATAGGGTTTCCTGTAAATAAAACTTATTACAGAAATTTCCAACGACATAACTGCATCAATGAAACCTAGTGTAGCGTGCGGTCACCAAATATTTATGCTCCGACAAAACAATAAAATCGGACTCCGTAACGAATTGCCTATAAACATTGGTTCATCGCTCTTTTATAAAGCCATAAAACAACAAATTGAATTAAAATGTTACTCCAATTCTATACACATTGATGTCTGAGCACTGGCTACAGCGAACCTTGTAAAGCAATTGAGGGAAGCCGCCAAAACACGTACCTCGTTCATTGGAGTCGTTATAACGGTACCAGTTTAAATAGACACTTCTAAAGGCAAGCTTCCGTAGAAGCGTGTATTCTAAGATGAACTTATGAACATTGAAGGAGGTCTTGGTAAATTGGACGTGTAATAGCCGTCTGAGCAGTAGTTCTGATGTCGCCAGATCAGCGGTTCGGCAACGAGCTACGGTCATTTGTGGTGATATCACAATGTTAGTGCATTCTAACCGCTGTTCGATAGAGTTTGTAACTTACTTATAGACTGACATATATGGCAGTATTTAAAACACAAGAAACAATGTGACTCATTAGTTTTTCGTATTAATTAATTCCTTGGGCTGTAAATTTAGAACAAATATTGTAACTGCGTTCGATTCACTTTATTATCGTCAAGTATACTTACTTTAAATTGGGTATGGTAGCCGCCAAAAAACTAGGTGTCCTCTCAAAGGTGCGAAGATACTTCAATTCTGAACAGTTTCTTACGTTATACAAAGCACAGATTCGCTCCTGTATGGGTATTTGGGATCGGCTAAGTATCAGCTGGAGACTCTGGAATCGATTGAGAGACGCGCCAAAAGACTCATAGGCAATGACACTCTTGTGCGTAAAAGACTTCAAAGTCTTGATGATCGCCGCAAAATTGCTAGCTTATCGGTATTTTATCGGATACACTTCGGAGAGTATGCAACTGATCTGCATGATCTAATTCCACCTTGCCCTTTCTTCTATCGGACTTCTCGTCCCACAAAAGGGCGATATCGTTTCATGGTTGATGTTCCAAAAACACGAACGATTTGACTCCACGTTTGTGATTAGAACGTCTAGGTTGTGGAATGCGTTGCCTGAGTGGGTTTTTCCCGATGGTTACAATCTTAGTGTCTTCAACTCGAGAGTGAATCGGTTTCTTCTAGGTAAGCACGCTCCATCGTAGATCGCATCATCGCTTAACATCAGGCGAGATGGTGGTCAAGTACGAACCTATTCTAGTTAAAAAAAAATGGTCTAGTAAAAAAATCAACATAATTATTTAACGGACAGCTATATACTAGATAGACCCGTAATATAGTCAACAAATTGCTGTGTAAAAATTGCACCATTGCATATGTCTGCTATATGTTATACTCTTTAATCTATAAGGAAGTATTGAAATGTACAAAAAATATATAATTTTTAACTTTAAATTAATTTTTAACTAAAATTATTAACTGTTGCAACTTTAATCTCATTTCAGCTGATGCTAATGTAAAACACACAATTTATGTAGGTACCTACAATGTGTTGGCAAGAAGGTTCAATCCACGTTCAATCGCTGCAATGAAAGTAAAGTATGGCCCATCTTTTTCTTGGCTGCTGCACGAGTATCTACAAAATTCTTCTGCGAAAGCCACTATGAGTGAGATACGAGTTCGCGCGATGCGACAACGCGCTGATGGCTGCCGTCGGAGGCTGGGACAATATACTTCACAAGACGTGGAGAGCATATCATGTATATTATGTATAAGCATTAAGCAACCCACTAAATGTTTCCACTGCTAGGACTCGGTGCCATCTCTCACTAGGAGAGAAACAGGTCACAATCCATCACGCTGGCTAAGTTCGTGTTGACGGATGACTCATAACTTCGAAAGATTCTAGGAACATGTTGGTTTCCTCACGATGTTTTCCTTCACTGTTTTTAATTTAGCGGCATTACGGGCCTGACTTCGAAAATACAGTGGTATGCGTGAGTTTTGAATCAGGGATCGTCAGTTGCCGTACTCCCCCTATTAGTCCAGCCGTGACTCGTACCTATGTATTAACTATTCGTAATTAGTTAGCGCCTAATAGTAGACTTTAAATTATTATTTTTCTCAACATCAATTTATCGTGTTATGGATTAAAATAACTTCATTTAATTTACATATCATGCACATACATATATACCAATGTCACTATAAGTAAATATGCATATTTTTGTAAAAATATGTTGGATTTAAACTACCAGTACAATTGTAAATAGCTTTTGTTCAGTTTTAAAACAGGAAAGACGTATAGGGCGCGCTGTCGCGGCAGCGTCCGCCCAAGCCGTGTTTTGCCAGCCAGCGTTTTAAATAATCTGAATTTTTTATTTTCTTACCTAGGCACTTCTGCGGAAAGCATTTGTGTTTATGCAAATAATTAAGAATAGTCAAGTGATTTATTTAGCAGAAGTCGAACATTTTCCAGATGTTAAAGTAATAATATAAAAAAAATCGTTGAAGAGTATGCAGAGAAAAAAATGCTAAATTTTCATACTTGCCATACTTCCCCAGGCGGACTCTGCCAAGAGTCCTACCACTACTAAAACTATTGATTAACTACGCGATGAACGTAGAGATTTTGCAGCCGGATCTCGTACTATAAATAAAATTTCATATTGAAGATTATTTCTTTAGCAAATTACATAATTAAATCTGTCTAGACTTTAGGTAGAGTTCCGAGGCGAAACACTTTTTGCGACATATATGATGTAGTTTCATTAGTTTCAACATTTTCGTCTCACTAACATTATACCTAAATCTAAATACAGATACCTAACTACCGTGGTTATTTATAGTGAAGCAAATTCCTGATCAGTTTATCCTCTATCATAATTGATAGACATAGATAGAGGACTCGCATATAACAACAGTAAATATCCCATAATTAATAATAGTATCCTACTTCCAACAACATAATATAATATTTAGTAATATTTGGGGTTGAGACATTGAGCCCGCGGGGGGCTGAGAGCTCACCTCATCTTCAAAAGCCTTTCCGAGCGCTTGGTCGACACGACGTGTGACCAAAATGCTGGCTTTTATTTGGCCCAACGCATAAGCATTGCCATTCAGTAGTGGGCTTGAACATCTTGATTATCTGTAGACCTACAGTGGTCTATGGATAATGTGCTTAGTGTAAGTAGTTAGGTAGGTTTGTAGTGTAGTGTAGTTCTCATTGTTTTAGTTTTGTTTAATAAAGGCTCTGCCCACTCAAAAAAAGTAATATTTTAAATGTTAATGTTTGAATGTTTAGATATTTCGATGTTTAGATGTTTGTTGCTCAATCACGTTGTAACATCTGAACGGATTGAGTTCGAAGTTGGAACATAGATAACCTGGAAGAACACATAGGTTACTTTTAACTCCGGAAAATATCGAGAACGACGAAGTATACTAGCAGTACCCCGCGGTTTCACTCGCGTAGTTTTTGTTCCTGTTCTTAGTGTAGCCTATGTGTTCTTCTAGATTGTAATCCATCTGTGTTCCAAATTTCAACCCGATCCGTTAATACGTAACGAAATGATTGAGCAACAAACATCTATATATCCAAACATCTAAACATTGACATTTATAATATTCGTAGGAAGTAGGATAGTGGACAACCATAAAAGCTTAAAATGATGCTTTTTTCAACATTGTGCAGATTCTCCTTCCTACTGTAACTTTGCTCGATTTTTTCAAGTACCTACAAGTTGCCTCGGGCGTTAATACGCGCGCTTAACCGCCCCTAACATGAATAATTAGGTGTTCTCGGATTTACCCTTATCTGTAAAACACGCGTTTAAATTTGCGAAGTCATTCTTTCCTCTTTATTGAGGATAGTACGTCTCAGATGGGATTCTGATTAATGTTTTTAACTCAAGCAACTTTGTCAAAGATAACGGAGAAAAATAAAGGGACGTGACTTGACTAATTCGCGTTTTACGAAGATTTTACTGCGGGAATCACAAGAGTAATGGCACTTTACATAAAACCATTTTATCGTCGAAGAGATTTGAGACTTTTTCTGGTATAGAAAAAAAAAAGATTCTTCTTTTGAACGAGCTAATGACAGATGAATGAGTTTGACGCTAATGTGTCAATGAATTTTCGATCTTGTGTTTTTGTAATTTTGAAAAATATGAAAATGAAATGTTTTCTTCTTTTTCTATATTTCGGTAAGATATAATTTTCACTGTATACTGTTAAAGTTAGCCGTGGCTGTAATGTGTCGTAATATTTTTCAGCACCAAATTTTTGTCAAGAAATACCCGCTGAAAATGAGCAGGACGTTAAAAGGGGCACGTATCCATTTCTGGTAAGCGTTTCATAATACTAAAATAACGGTGAGTTCACAAAACCGTAGCATCACAGAATTATTTTGCGGTATTTAAAAGTTTAAAAGCAACTTCATTAATGCTTCGAGAGGCTACCGTCAACCTCGTAAGTAAGGTTTTACATCTACATCTTAATATATATAAATCTCCTGTCACGATGTTTGTCCGCGATGGACTCCTAAACTAAGCTGATTTTAATCAAATTTGGACACCGTGTGTAGATTGTATGTGTAGATGAACGGGCTGCTAGTTATCTACTTAAAATATTATGAACAAATCAGAAAACAATTTGAGTGAACTTTCACTTTTAATAGTTTCATGAACATAATTTAGTTAAGTATTCAAAACGCAACCAACCACCAGTGCTTAATAATTAAAGCAATGCGAACAAATAAGATTTTTTTCCAAATACTTATCTACATTCGAATAATATTCAAATCCACTTTTTTATTACGTTATTGCAGTGCCTGTGAGTAAAGTTGGTTGTCTGACTGTGACTATTACTTACTTCAACAAGCCAACCCACAATTACAGTGCTAGTATTGCTAAAATTTAATTATAAGAGTTAATTGGCCAGATGTAGATTGTACCTGCGCTCGTTATCTGGGTATATATGTGCAACTAATGCCTATAGCTGCGTGAATCATTTGTGTACAACATGATTCATTATTATCCAATATTCTTTCAGGCCTTTATATATTACTCTGATCCATCGGTAGTGGACATTTCTGGACAACGTTTCGTCAGATCAGCAGTCCTTATTCGAGCAGAATGGTTGGTGACCACTGCCATCGGTCCTAGCCTCATGGACCCACCCGATGGATTCCCCAAAAAGACTTTACTAGCTAGAGCTGGCGCTATTTCGATAAACGCTAATTTTAGCCTAAATGAAGACGAAGATGAACAAGAACGAGAGGTTAGTCATTTGATTCAAATTTTCCATCCCACGTATCAGTGCTCTTATACTAACTACTCTAATATTATAAATTAAAAATGTTGAATATTTTTAGGTCACTCGATAGCGCAAAGACCTTAGCGGTTCATGCTTAAATTTGGGAGTTAGACCAAATTAAACACGTAGTCTCATAGCATATAGTGTCTTGCAATTATGATTATGATTATAGACCGCTCATTACATTCGTTGTCAACTAAATCAGAAACTGGCAGCTAAAATATTTATTATGACTACTAAATTAGATGCAAATGCTTAGATTTATTCTATCCAGAAACTATTACTATTTATTCTCTATTACTTTGCAGACATCGCCATCATTCCTTAGTTTGTGAGCCTTTCACGATTATGAAATAATATACTGGTTTATTCACAGATAGTTCAAATCATACGGCCATACAACCACAGCGCCACTCAGTGGTGGAGAACGGACATCAGCCTCATGAAGACCCTGCTTCCATTCAACATGACTTCAGCAGTTGAAATCCGAAGTCTCAACTACAAGCCTCCCGATTTCATGGATATTAAAACTTGCAGCATTCTTGTATATGCGGTATGTAAATCTTTACGTATTCAAATATGTCTAACTAGTTGTACCCTGCGAGCGATGCTACGTATCCTGTTGAGAATTGGTCGTACGAACTCAGAAACTGTATTTGGCTCATCATGCACAACACATTTGTCAAAGATCATCATCATACGATCAACTGCGTAGTCTACGATTCTATAAAGGACATACAGACACACTTACATTTTTATATATTTATATAGTTAAGGATATTTTAATCAAAAATGTTTTGCAAATTCCCATTGGAGAAACTCTCACATAGAATAGTTGATATTCACTGAACTCGTTTTAATTACTGTTGAGTAAATTAAACGTTTCGAAAAAGTTAGACAAAATTAGATCACAATCTAGTTTTTTTTTTTAATGATTTTTAACAGACTTCCTAAAAGCTTTTCACCACTATTGTTTTTTAATTAATACGTTTTTATTAGGTCTACCTGTATGTAACTATGCTATGAAAATAAACGTTGTTCTAAAGATACCTATTTTAAACATTTGAAACATTTTATTTCGTACAGCATTTTTACCAAAAAAGTTCTATGTAAGTTACATGTTTAATAAAAAATATTATAGAAAAAAACCTTTTACCATTTTGTAAGAAATTAGCTGCGAAACAGGTCCCATAACACATATACATGATCTTAACCGTTTGCTATTTCAGAAGAAGTACAGCAATTCCTCTGAAGACAAAAGCTTGATGATGCTATATGTGGACCTTCTACAGCCCTCTATCAACAACTGTGGAAGTCTGTTCACAGAAGGAACAATGATTTGCGCCAGTGACAGCAACGAAAACAAGGACGCTCTGTATGTTCCGGACTTCTGCCAGGTAACATTTTAAATCATTTTAATAATCGAGTTTAACCGCTTGCTACACTTTCGGTGACTCACGTTTACAATTTTGGCGGGAAAACGGGTGCCAGGTTACCTAAGTGCGTATGTTTACGCTTCGGATATGAAGTGCCACGTAACTTTTACCTGTTTAAGCCCATCATTCTCAAGAGCGTTTCAAGACGCTTCTGGCGGTATCGTTTGTTTAAACTAATATGCTTGAAATGTAAACTAACAGTTTTGACACTTGTGTCGGATTTTTTTGAGTTCTCAAGTGTTTTTATACCGTCTCAAATAAAAATACCAAAAAAAAAATCTCCCCCCAAAAGCCAAACCGCAAAGTTAATTTTGTAAATTTTCGTAATTCGGTGTAATATAGTTCTCAAAGTGTATCAAGCGGTTAGTTTTAAAAAGAAAAAGCGCTTTAAAAAGAAGAGAGATAGAGAAAATATTTAGTAGGCAATTTTGCAGGTTGCAGGCTCATCGACTTGAAACATAGAAACATACGATATATGTAATGCGAGACTTCCATACATTTACACCGTGTGATTGTTTTATAGGATTAGAATTTTGGTAATAAAAAAATCTTCCTGTATGGGTGGAATAAATTAAATAACATAACATAATTCAATTATCGGTTATAGTTACATCTCTAGTTATTGTTGTTAAAATCATAATGAGTGACGAGAAGATTACGATAGTTAGCTGTCGAAGGTTTCTGTAGAACAGGAAGAACAAAGCAACGACTCGACCGAAAGATCAGTAGTTCCATTTCCTCAGTCAGTAACGGGCTGTACACCAGTCAAACTGAATGTGTTTAGTTTAGACTAAGTTGTTCTGTATGAAGTGTGGGCTGGACCTTCCTAGTACAACGTAATCAGCATTCAAAGCAAACGGTAGTCAAACAGAAATCAATGGTCAAATGCAAACATTATTTATTCGCCAATACAAATTATCTTAATTACTATAGAAATAAATATATTGTCTTTCACACAACATTTTATAATCTTACAAGTATTCTACACATATCACAATTAATTTCTTGTATTTACAGGGTAATAGTGGTGGACCACTCCTATGTAATAACGAAGTAGTTGCTCTACAAACATACGTTGGTAACGATTGCAAGCAGCCCCATCTATATCAACTCCTGTACCCTTGGGACAACTTCATCACCTGTGGTATCGAAGATAAATGCCAGGAAGAGCAGTGTGGATCCATCTGTGATGTCATTTACAAAGATCTACCCGTCAAAGACCAACCGAAAAACGAAGTAAATAATACTCTATCGGTGACTCAGGAAACGGCGCGAGAAATAATACAATTTTTAAACGTTCCAACAACTTCTGCGGATAAAACAACTACCGAAGAATTTATTTCGTTTCCTTCGCCAAACCCTACTGCCATCACTACGACCGACATGGCTGCAATTACAACATTTTCAGAATTTCCGAATGACGTAACTTTAACGGTGAATATGTCAGACGTAACAGAGATAAAAGAAACCGATGCGACGACACCAGAAACTACAACAAATACTGTTGACTCCACTTTTTCTGAGCATACGATCACTGAGAATGAGGAAAAATTAACAGCAATAGACCAATCAAGCTCGTGGCCCAAGCCAAAAAATACGTTGGTAATGGCAACAGACAGTGATAATGAAGTATCTGAAACAACTCAAGAATCGGTACAAATGTCAATGATAAAGAAAAGAGTTTGGCCGAAAGAAAAATCTACTTACGATAAAAATGAAAATGATAAAGTCGATAGGAAAACAGAAGTTGAAGCCCAGCAAGCACCAGTAAAAAGAACAGGTAAAAAAAGAAGTTCTGCAAATAGACATTTAAGTGGCATCCAACACGTCTTCTTTGGTTTTACAGTAATTATGTTTATTATTTGAGAAAAAGTTGTTTCAATATTATAGATGTTTATTTTAATATTTAAATGTTTGTTTTTTTTTTTGTGTATCTGTTTATTAAATTGCGACAGTACTCGTAGGTGTATTGTTTTGAAAATTGTAATTTTTTACCACTGCAGTCATAATCGATGAAGCGTCACTTTTGGTATTCAAAAATTTACCATCATATACTAAATATTTACGCTTGCTTAAAATCTGATTTAATGTCTAATTTTTCAAGTCAAATCAGTATCAATATTGTAACATTGTTGACGTCAAAGACATACCGCGAAATGACATTTGGCTTAACTACTACTAACTACTCTTTTGGCACACTTAGAAATAATGAAGAGAGTGAATTTTTGCAGGTCTTACCTGCCGTCCACCTCCTAAGATCAACTAGGAGAACCGTGGAAAGTTTTTTTTTACACCGGCTCATCTCTAGAATAAAATATGAAATAACCTAACTTGATATTGGTGACGGTACACCTATGTATCGGTCCGATTAGGTTCTATCACTAAGATTTGACTCCGGTGGGCTTCTGCCAGAAACTCTGCGGTTAGCCCTGAGTGTCACTTATCCATTTCTCGCTCCAATCAGGACCTTGAGAATCTGGCTCCTGCATTTTTTATATACACTCTAGGGGTTGTAGCAACAAAACTTACGCTGATCGTTTACACTGTTTAGTATACTTCTTTTAAAAATGTACGCAATTTAACAGGTCCCTTTTCCCGCGTAAGGTTGAGTCTGAGTCTATGAGTCTCGGATCTTTCACCACTTTTTTCAAAAATGGAAGACGTAAGAATAGACATCCTCTAAAAAATAAAAAATATCCTTTTGAGGCTTTTTCCTCATTTAATTGAAAAGTTACTTTCATTAATGTATACTAAAATATGACAAAATTTCGTCTAGCTTTCTTGTACTACCACAAGTAGTATAACAACGAAGGGGGGAATTAGTTATAAAAGATGCGACGGAGCGGTGCGGCGAAGTTTCCCGAATAAGTAGAACTAAGTAAGGTTGCAGCTTAACGCCTCCGCTGCTCTAATAGCATTAACAAGTTTCCAGACCGTATTGAACGAATATTTGCACGTGAATTTAAACTAGCCATATTTTAAGAAAGTTACTTGGGAAGGTCAGTTTTTGTTTTTACAGAATAGCCAAAAAGAAATAACAGCCGCAAACAAAAAAATTGGGTAGATACAAAACGTCTATGGCTTATTACTCGTAAATAACAACTGTAGATTAGATAGATGTACTTAATTTAATTTTCTCGTAAATAACAAAGAGCTATTTCAATTTAAAATGAAACTTACACTCTACTAATGAATTTCATATTTTTTGTGAAATCCATTGAACATAACTGTGTGTTTAGTTGATCCAAGACCAAGAGTTGAAAGAGATAGCGAAGTTTTGGTAGAAACGAATATGTCCAGGTGCGGCCCGAAGAGGGTACCCACGGGAGACATGACCCCCCAAATCGTAGGTATACGTTAAATTAAACATAAATAGATGGTCTGGGGGAAGTACCACACCTTTGCCAGTTATTCTACCGCCAAGCAGTAATGTGCAAACATTATTGTGTTCCGGTTTGAAGGGTAATGTTTCCAGAGAAATTACAGGGCTTAGAGATATAAGATCTTAGATCTCTGGGTGACAAGCGCAGTGCAGTTCTAGGTAATGATTTGGACTCTTCATGTTCCAATAGCTGCGTGTCACTGTGGTGTTATGTGTCAGGTATGTTGCTTACCATCAGGCACATGTCCTGATCGTCTCGTCACTCTTTATTAAAAAAAATCTATTTTTTAACGCGAGAAAACAACTGAACCGGCAACTACGCGGATAAATCGTGGAGCGCTACTAGTTAAATATTTATACTCGATTTATTGTAATTCTACTGGGACTCGGGGCCTTCTCTCGCAAGGAGAGAGTCAAGGGCATAATCCACCACGCTGGCGCAGTGCGGGTTGGTGGATGAGACATGACTTAGACAGATTCTAGGTACATGTCGGTTTCATCACGATGTTTTCCTCCACCGTTTTTAGTTAGCAGCACGAACAAACGTGACGCTTGAGTTCAATTCACATCCCACGGAAAATCTGTCTGTTGTGCGCCTAAAGGACTATTCACTTCAAATAAACGTGCAACCTAATTAAGAACCTCTTCCTTTTTTCAAGTATGTTTTTTCCAATGCAAAACAAATCAAGAAGTCTGTTAAAAAACTTCTTAAGAGAAAGAAAATAAAGTTAAAACTATTTACTGAAATCTATTTTATTTGCAACGATTTCAAAACAACAATATCAATATATCTATATACCAGAAAATTGCAAAATTTTAAAAAAACGAGTGTTAACAAATAGGTACCTTTATTTACACACAACGATCTAAATCCTCTAAGCATATTTAACAAGATTCACGCCTTCGAAACAAATTACAGAAGGCTTGTAGACTTGGAAGTTAAGTGTACTTAACCGCGACTTGTGAAAATGCAAATAGGGCCTCGGAAGACCCTCGAGCTTCAGAAGTTCGCGTGTCTGCCACCCGATATGCTAATTGGCCGGCACCGTGAATTAGTAACAGATACAGTACTGGCAGTGGGACAGTCACCTCTATAACGTGTCACAGTTGTACTCTGCTAATAATATTAGATTCAGAGCAAACTATAAACCGAATTCTATGAAGATATTAAATCCGACCTAAAAGAGGGTTGGATAGATACACTTTAGCCACAGATTTCTAATTTTGTTTTAGAAATCTGTGACTTTAGCGTCCACGAAACACATAAATAAAAATACACACTATTTATAAACCGGCTAAGTACGAGTTGGACTTGCACACGAAGGGTTCCGTAGCATTATCAATGATAAAAGTGGTCAAGTGCGAGTCGGACTCGCCCATGAAGGCTTCCGTAACAGCAAGTAACATCATATAAAAATTCTTGTAGTTCGTTGTTAGTTTAATCAGTGTTTTAACAATAGTGAATTTATGACGTATTCAAATAAAACTACTTACTAGATCTCATTCAAACCAATTTTCGTTGATAGTTTACACGGTAATGTATATTATACCATTATTTTTATTTTTGTCATTCTCTTATTTTAGAAGTTACAGGGGGGGACACATTTTACCACTTCGGAAGAGTCTCTCGCTTGCGCGAGAAGCGAGTTTCTGATCTAAACAGCTTACAAAAAAAACATGTTAAAAACCTCAATATCATTTTTAAAGACCTGTCCATTGATCACCCACGTATGGTTTTGATGGAAAAAAATCAGTTTAAGTTCTAAGCATGGGACACCCCCAAAATTTAATGTTTTTTTCTATTTTTTGTATGAAAATCTTAAAGCGGTTCACAGAATACATCTACTTACCTAGTTTCAATAGTAATCGCTCTTATAGTTTCGGAGAAAAGTGGCTGTGACATACGGACGGACAGACAGACAAACATGACGAATCTATAAGGGTATTTTGCCATTTGGCTACGGACCCCTAAAACACGGTGAAAAAAATCATGTATGCCGTTTGGCTGTTTTAGTTTAATTTCATTATTTGGTTTTAAACCGAATATGAACCGAATATTTAACCTAACTCTATATTCTATAAATATTTCAAATACTCGCATCGTATAAATATCTAATAAAATAAAACAACAAATGTAATTGTTTGGGAGCCCCCTTGTTCATGTTAATCTATTGTTAATCGCCTTCCAAAAAGGAGGAGGTTTAGAATTCGACTACCGTATTTTTTTATTTTCTTTTCACATATAAATATGTTACCTTATTTCTGGAGAAAGCCCGAACCGATTTTATTATTTATTTTATTGTTCGAACCACTTCTTTTTGTTTGTGGGACCATTAGGGTATTGTACCCTATTTCCCTGCTTCCCTTCTACTTCTCGAATGGTCCCATATAGAGGTACATTTGATTGAAATCATTGTGGTTAAAATTTGCTTACATTTATTCGATGACTAAGTTATAGATTTCAGAAAATATAAAGTAATGAAAACTTGTTTTGCTCTAAAAAGGGCAAAATAAGTTACTAGTATTAGTTGTTATACCAGTAACAGATATACATCATGTGTTAATATTACAACTATCACGATTCATGAGATACAGCTTGGTGACATACTACAGATAGAAAGTCGGACGGCAGAGTCTTAGTTAATAGGTTCCCGTTTAATCCTAAAAATGATATTTTTTTGTTGAAATTGCACCTGAAAGTGGTCAAGGGCCGCTACCTATTCATAAAATAAAAAAATGTTGCTTAGACGCTAAACGCTACAACGCAGAACTGTCACTAGCACCAGATCTACATATTTGTGATACGCAAATACCAGTTTTACGTTAAGTATTATTCTTAGATACCTCATAATATCCATGGAGTTCGATTTAAATTGAATAGAATTTCGACTTCGGAAGTGCACTGAATCGGAATGTATCTTAATACGACGAGATGTGTTTAAATTCCGAAAGGGGTGCGCTTTGGAAACTGTTATGCATATTTTAAAGTTAAATTTACTTAAACCGAAAGCGAATGAAGACTTCAAGAATATAGCTTCGGGAACTTTAAAATGTTTTATGGTATTGTATGGACGTGATAACGTAAATTTGAGAATAACCCAGTCATGTGAGTGGAATGGCAAGTATTATCAGTTGAAGAATATTTTGTTTCTACTTTTCCGTATAATTCGAAAGTATGAACAGAAAATGTTTGCAGCAATGGTGACCTATTGGTGAGAGCAACCGAGTCACAATCGAAAGGGTGTGGGTTCGAATGCCTCCTGCACCTCTTGAGTCTTTTCCCCAGTACAAATATGTACAAGTTTATTATCGTCTTTGCTTTAAAGGTAAAGAAAACACCGTACGGAAACAAGATAATTGCAAACCGGATTTTGATTTGCGTAGTGGATTATGGCCTAGACTCTCTCCTTGTGAGAGAAGGCCCTGAGACCTAGTGGGTGCTTAAAGCAAGCTGCTATGTTTTTGCGAAATGTACGGTACCAAAGACTATAGAAAAATATTTTTCATTCTGCAATTAGACCTGTTTGGGAATTGGTGTGTGGGTTGGATAGTTACAAGTTAGACTTTTTCAAATCGAGAGTGAATTAATTGGTTTCTTCCATGACAGTGCACCATGGTGTTGTGTGTGAATTGTCCACCAAGATTTATTTATTTATTATATCCCGCAGCGTTGGCTTACATCAAAAGAAATGGCAATCAAAAATACACTTATCAACAATTACAAAAACTTGCAATATTTTGTTGCTAGAATTCACAACTTCTTTAGTATCAATAATATTACAACATTTAACTATAACATTAAAATATGAGTTTGGTTGTGTATTAAGTTGTGTTGTTCTACGAGTATCATGTCGTCAGGAATGAACGGGCCAGGGTGAAAATTGGAACTCGAATAGATTTTAGTCTAAAATATTAACCACTAATTTTGAAAAATGTATAATGCTTCACGAAAAAGTATTTTCTTGTATTTTCTATAACGATCACGGGTATTTGCCCGTTTGCCCGTGTATTTACTCGTACTAGTACAAAATATTTTTAACAAAAACAAAAGCATAGTAGCTAATTTTCACAAACGCCAGTTTTTAATTATCAATTTTTACAGCAAAACTTTTGCCATTAGATGTTACTGAAAATGAGTTAACAAACAAAAGGAATTAATTCAACGATCTCATAAAAAGAAATAAGCAGTTCATAACTTTAAATAATTAAAAGTAGGATAAAAATAGGCGCATCGTGAACACCAGACCAGTATTTCTGGATCTGTTTTTTGTAACTAGATGAATATATCAGCGGACCTTGATGAACTGGTTTCTTTCTGTGGGAGTCCGGGTAAATCCCTAGCCGAAGGGTGGAAGAAGTGGCAACTGTCGTTAAGTCATCCTGGACGGCAGTAACGAGTGTAAACAGGGGATAGCTCGTTAACATAATAGCGTGTCTATTTGTTGTGATGAGTTTAAGAGAAGTACCTTTACACACTATGTTATAAAAACTCTTTACATCATCGTAAAAGAAATCAAACTCTGGTTGTTTTCAAACAAAGAGTTAATGGTTATTTTTGCAAACATGCTGTATTTTAGACTACATCGATAAACCAGAAAAAATATCCTTCATCTACTAAAAACTACACGAACAATTGAGCATATTTTCAGTAACATTTCGGTCATTTCGATTCCTGATGTATGTTTTTACAATGATGAGAAAATCACAACCCGTATACGTAGTCTGCGTATCTTTGTAGAATAAAATGGTAGCACAATTCTGTCTGTACAAAGTCTTCGCAAGTTTTTAGATAAGGTCGAACAGCGAAGTAACTGAAACTAACAAGTTAATAAATCTTACAACTCGTCGTTATCTGCGCCCGCTGGCGTTTATTTTAAACTGTTTCACTTGCCCAGGGCAGTTATATCGCTCTGTTCTCTAATACTAGATATCTATATGTACTGTAAGAGTACGATAAAGCGAAAGGATTGTAGTGTCCGTGAGAGAGAGTGTGAATGAATGTATGTTATTAAAAGGTTGGGTATATCTTCATGATAGGAATAAAATTTTGTTCAATGGTCATTTAGAATCTAAAATTGACCTCATTGTAATATCATAATAAATATCTTCAAATACAGTTCCTTTAGGATATCGGATGAAACTGCATAATATTTATTAGAACTTTCAATATTTAGAGATTTGTTTTTTTTTTTCGATAATCATGTTACATAAAATATATACGGTCGAATTGAGAAACCTTCTCCTATTTTCGAAGTCGGATATAAACGTAGACAAGATTGTCAATTACATCAAATTAAATTACTCCATTTTAAATCTGTCTAAAAATAATACCAATATAAAAGGACAGAGTGAGACCGTTGAAAGAATAACAGACCAAGTGATGATATCCGTTTGCACAGTCGTCTGGTAGGCAATTTTCAATTTCTTTTCCTATTTGTGACAGTAATAAAGCTGCCGCGAGAGGCAACAATCAATTTTGTATTTCAATTTATTCCCTACCATCCTAGTTCGTGCGGTTGATAAGAAAAAGAAAACGCGCTCATTGAAAACGGAAATTATTGCAAGAAGCCATCAGTGGTGTGGAGGCTTCCTACGAGTTTGTTATTTCTGTGTTGGATTTCGGAGATTGTTTATCTGCTAGTATTTACGTTTCGGAATGCTCGGCCAAGTAAGTTCCGCACATCAAATACCATTGACAATTAACATTTGCAATTATGTAACACTAAATGGCAAAAAAATATATAATGCACAACCTAACCTTTTTTGTCATTTCATTTTTGGAGGTTATTTCTGCGTTATTTCTCGAAAGTTGTAATTTTGTTGTAAATGTTACCAAAACTGATTTCTTTTTTTTTCAAATTATTTCATTTTATTTTAGTTTTAGGGCATTATTTTTATATTTTCAAAAAAAATGGGTTGCACTGCGTTCGTGGGGACGTACTGAGGGCTAGATGGTGTTTGTTATTTAAAAAAAATGACGATGAATATAAATTTGTTACTACTATACTGCTTATGAATATTTGGATAATCAAATAGATTGTTTCGATTGATGTTATAAATTATTATTTGAATTGTTATGTATTAAGCTTGAGTATGATTTACGGGTTAAATGTAATTTCGACATTCAGTATTTATGATGTAATTAATGATCGAGATGGTTTGTTGAATTAAAATCAGAAAATAAACATGAATGTTCAATAATCTAGAAAGTTTATTTTGATTTATCTTATTTGATATTCACTTTCGTCCACATATATTTTAGATAGTCCGGGTTATTTATTACCTACATGTGTAGACACCTCAGAATCGTCTCATGCCGGTAGTTGTGCTCGAATCGTCGGAATTACGGCTGAACAGGCCCGATTCATTAAGCAATGGAAATACCCCAGCGTGGCGCAAATTATATTTGTGCGTTGGTTGTAGAGACTATGGGCCCGTGGTCATGGAAAAAAACAAAACAAACTGTAGAAGCAGCTGCTTTTTAGTTTAAGGTGTCCAACAACTGGTACTTGTACAGGTACAACAAAAAAATAAGTATCGCAATCCAATGTTGCATCGCTGTCGGTGATTTGGGAAGCTTGCCGTGCGGCAACGATCTCGACAGGTTGTACGAGTATGTTTTATAGGTAGGCCTACTTTTTTTATAATTATGAATTGTAATAAATGTCTAACGTATTGTTTTAATATTTGAATAATACCTAGCATGCTCATCTTGAATTATGTTAGCTTTGTATGTTAGCTGTTTTTGTTATCTATCTATTTCGTGTTTGATTTGTGGCCCGTTCGTAGCCGGTGCCATTTTTCACGCGCCTCATTGTGTCGTTCACGCTTCGAAGGCTAGCCGACTTCCAAGCGTTGTGACGCAAAGAATAAATAGACATCAGATGGATAGCTCTCGTCACACAAAGGCGGGAAGTGCGGGAAAGCGATCGCGCCCGCTTGTATGTGGCAGGTTGCATACAAATTCGATAAAACACAAAATCCCGCCTCGGATAGCGACCGCTTTCCCGCACTTCCCGCCTCTGTGTGACGAGAGCTTAACGTGTAAGTACAAAGTGAGTTACGTAGATTTTGGTATCTACGTGCCATGGAAGATAAAAACAGGTTTTTTATTTGCATACTTAAACATCAAACACAGTGTATGTCTCAAATGAGGCGTTTTAGAATGTCATATAAATGCTAAACTGGTCAACAATTGCGCTACCGGTTCATTTTGTTAAAAACACTTGATAAACAAACATAAATGTTAAAAAATCTACTAATATTATAAAAGGCACAATTTGGATGTTTGTTGCGCAATCACGTCGAAAAATGAATCGGATGAAATTTGAATTTGATACACACTTTTGGTCTGGAATAACATAACAGGATTTTTTATGAGGAAAAATTATGGGAAAAGTAATAGCGGTTTAAACCGTGGGGCGCTGCTAGTTTGACATGTTTTTCTCTATCTGTCAATTATTTATGTTATTCAGAATTCTACCAATACTTGAAATTGATCTTTGAATGATTTCACTGCATCAAAATAGTAAAATAGATATTAACTACAAACATATCTGCTTACAAATATTCTGGGAAGGTTTTGGTATCTTTCTACGGCATAACTTAACGAGTAACTTATAACGAGTACCTCAACTAAAGTATCCTAATAACTCGACAGAATAAATTCGTCAAACTTCTCACATAATACGCTTACTACTCCAGAGTGTCAGACGTTTCTACTGAAAAAACCCTGAAGGTACCTACTTAGGTCTCTGCTCCATACCTAGTGTGTAACTGCCGCAGGTACAGAAGGTTTGTTCGACCGAAACTCACACCTCTATTTGCGAGCACCCGATTTGAATATGCGTTGTTTATGTGACACGCTCGATTCGTTTCGGTCATTGTCTATTGCTAATTGTGTTCTGTTTGCTCTCTTTACTGTGATCTATGACGGTGAAATCTTTGCATTGGACACTTTCTTTTTCAGAGAAAATGACCTTTTGATATGGCTTCGTCTTCTCGAAATCTTTTAAGCCAGTGTGTCCAAAACTTAAATTTGGCTTAGACAATTATACTTAACTTACTTAGGTACTTTCTAAAAATGGTTTGTCGAATTTACCAAGTGGCTCAATTACAAAAAAGCAATGTGAAAATATGTATCGCGTAACGCCATTAATTAATGGAAATCAAAAATTCTTTCACAAACGCTTGTAAGGTTTCTCAGAAATGTCTGCTTAAGTAATGCTAGCTTTCGTTCGTTTTGTTTATTTCTGCTTGGGTTAGGTCTTTTCAATTTCTGAATAGCTTTCATGTCTTATAAACTTTTATTTTCAAAATAGTAGTAACCAATTAAACAAGTTTGACAATACGGAGAAGGAAAAGTGATAGCTGTTATCCTAGAAATTATCCATAGGAAACCGATATGTTCAAATAAAAACATTTTTCTAGGAAATGCGTCATTCACCAACTCTTTCTAGGCCAGCCGGGTAGATTAGGGTGTGAGGACAAAGCCCCGTAGTGGTAATATGAAGTGGATTGTTTATGTTTGTATGTTTATGCATTTCTAAGTCATAAATTAAAAAAATATACAAAAGTTTGAGGGTAACCTCAGATCTCCCAGTCTTGACGCAGTAATACCAGATACTGGGTGCATGTTTGCCGAGGCGAAATTAAAGATGGCATCGATAGCAGTTCTATCAGGGTGCTCCGCCGACAATGAGGGCGCACGTCGGGAAATTGGGGTGATTTTTCTCCGCTTTTCACGTCCGCTACTTTACTGGTAGCGTTGGAAAATGCGGCTTAAAATCGTAGAAGTGTGTTACAACTTTAGTAGACTAGACTTATTTCGACCCAAGGCTATGGAAGTTATTGCTGACATATCTTTTTGTCCAAATTTTTTATTTAGGCTGGCCTTGTAGCACTATTGGTAGTCGTGAGTTCGATTCCCACTTAGGATAAATGTTTGAGTAATAAGTATGACAATCCATTCTATGCCAGGAGGTTTGTAATGTAACACTAGGGGGAGGAGGTGTGTGGTACCATTGGTATGAAGTTACAAATTATGAATATTACAGCAGCCAACTGAAACTCGCAGCTTTGTTTAATTTCGAGGAAATAGCTCCTAATCTATTATTCCGCAATACTGTACAAAAATCATGTGACCAGGAGAAATGATCGAGATTTGCAACTATCTTCTAGACCTGTACTCAGTTGAACAGCTTTCAAGTGACGGCATAGTGTTCAATATTTATTTTATTTTATACCCTTCTATCATTCTACATAGGTCTCCTGGTGGTTCATCTGACCCATCAATTTTGTTCACGGTTCTGTAGTCTATAATGCGTCATGTCATGGTGTGCCATAGCTGTTGATATCAACAAGTAAGTACAGATAAATTACTAGGTCTCTTTTAGGTGAGTAGAGTTTCTCCAGCATCCTATTGCCACATTACAAAACTGTAATTCAGCGCAGTATTTTTTTTGAGTTCGTTTCTCGTAAAAAACGTATATCGATTTGCTAAATATACGAACCAAAAGTTTACGTATATCTTGATAATGTATTTTTGTTTGTTTTGCTGTCCCTACAATAATTTTCACCTAGACGCAAGTGACAATGCTGCGGCCGACGACATTTTTATGTCCCCGATATGAACCTTGGTCTCCATTCTAGCTCACTGAAGGCGTCTTTTCAAATTTCCGTTCACCTTTTGCTTCGCTTCTTTTATTAACTTGTTTATTGATAATGCAGGGTCAATAAATTTTGTGACAAGTCAATTTTCTTGTTTATCTACCCTAAGGAGATACCGTAAAACCGTTAGGAATATACCTTGGTAAATCGTGTATATTTTTGGTGGTACAATCATTTAAAGTAGTTAATGTTTTACATGAACAAAATTAAAAATTTGGACTAACCTCCGGCTACCTGGGATCTCGGATTATCTGTACCTATAACATTTTACTAGTCAAGTCCGTTCATTTGATACCCATATTAAGGGAGTTGAAAAAAAGAAATGTTTTTCGTCATCTTAGATTTAAATTTGTTATAGTGCAACGTATTTTATTAGTCAAGCCCTTTCATTTGATACCCATATTTAGGTAGGTTGTGAACAAATATTTTGTCCGCCATTTTGTGGAGGCAGCCATCTTGAATCGATATTAACCAAACATAGCTAAGAACATCCGCACGAATATTAACCTTCAAATAAAGAAACCGCATTGAAATCGGTCCTTCCGTTTGAGCTCTACGGTCGCACAGACAGACAGACACACACACACACAAACAGACAGACAGATATCGACGTCAAACTTATAACACCCCTTTTCTCGGGGGTCAATTAAACTATCACTGTTTGAACATTACATAATGATGATCTAAAAATTTAGTAATTTAATTTCCAGCAAAAAAACAAACACCGACTTTAATTTAAAGTTAAATTCACTCGACTAAATTTCAAACAAACTAATCAGAGACACCGAGGTTTCGGAGTGACTGAACAGGTACGAGTATATTATCGATATACGCAAATTTTAGATCTTGTTAAAAAATTCATAAATCGCCACATAGATTTCGATTAAATTTTATACGGGACTACCTTGAAAGTACCATTTACCAAACAAAAAAATATCATCAAACTCGATTCACAACCATCGAACATCGAACCATCGCGTAACATAATTATGTACTTCCAAAAAAAACATACAACCGATTTGAGTAACCCTTCTTTTTCAAGTTGGTTAAACAATAATGTATATCACTATTGAATAAGTCACAGGACTTATTCAATACTATTTTAAGTTATATTATACATATTATTGTAGGGGCAAGAAAGTATTTATTTTCTTAGGGTAAATAAATAAGGAAATTGTTGTGTTAAAAAAGTGTTGTTGATAAAACTATTTATCCCGCTATTGAGAATGGGATAGTTGTTAGTAGTAAATTGGTAGAGTGCGTCCCCTATATTTTGATACACTTTCATGCACCATGTCCATGAGTATATGACGATTGGCGGGAGTTGACACAAAAGTTTCTCATCACGGGCAGACATATCAAACTGCATTTTTCCCCAGTCTTTTGGGACGATTACTCATGTTATTTCCTCTAATATGTCAATTATGGCATGATCAAAAACTCTGTAATAATTTACTAACTCTACAGTAGTTAATGTTAATATGTCCTAAATTTTCAAACTTTATTAAAACATACTTCCAAGATTTCGTTAACAGAGATTGTCATTTTGTTTGATTTTTTTACGAATACGCCTGCTTAAAACAGCACAAAGTCATGTAGCTATTAGAATATGAAGAGTCCTAATCATTACTTAGAAACTGCGGTAGGTATCCTCGACATATTTGTATATACTCGTATAGGATGATTTATCTCTATGCCCTGTAATTTCTCTGAAAACATTGGTCTTCGACCCGGAACAAAAGGATGTTTTCACATTATAGCTGGACGTTAGAACAACTGGCAATGGTGTGATAGATATGTTAGCGCATTCTACATATAGATTATAGATACTTTCTCCCAGAATAACATTAAGTGCTATACTAAGGTAAAGGTATATGAAGAAAACAAGTAATTTTGGAACAAGGATTTAATGAGCTACATCTTTGGTCATATCATTGGTTATAAGAAAACCGACATAGAATTAAACAATTGCATGTTTTTATACAATTACAACACTGATCTAACAGGGAATGTGTCGAATTCTACTAGTCACCAACATTAGTATATATGTAAGTGGGTACAGTTTATTATACACACATTGTATTTTCCTGTACAGCCGTAACATGATTCATAATTAATCATAATCCTCTGTGTGGAATGGCAAATAGTTTTATTTTTACAGATTTCGGTGTACAGTCAAATTACAGGGTTACACAAACTGTAGCAAACTGGAAAGGAAACTTGTTCATCATTAAATGTACACTTTTAATACGGTGCCATCCCTGATAGCGAAAAAAGATTTGTCCACAACTCAACGTACAATCGAGTTCAGAGGCCATTTTTGTCTAAAACAGCTGTATTTGAAGTGGCGAAGCGTCGGGCGCGCAAAGCAAGACGTACGCGTGACGCGTGATGAGTGAAACTTTGTGAGTTCCCATCACCGATTGGCGTAATAACATTATATTTGTAGCTACACAAATGTCATAATGTTTAAAATTAGTAAAATTCTAAGTTTTAAATTCTCAATTCTAACGCTTCCACATAAAAAAAATTCCAGTCATAGCCTATATAATCTCTATATGATTGCTAATGTAGTTTAAAATACGTATTATAGTGCGCTCCTTTACCTTTCCGGCGTAATACAAATTTTCTGCGTAACCCTGTATTTAAGTAACACAGTTTTATACAAAAGAAAAGTAAACGGTTGAGACAGATTTGAAAAATAACTCTTACAGGTACTAGACGTATGTATGTGTCTAAATGGTAAAAATTGCACAATAATTTTATTTTTATAATGTTGGTGACTTTGAAATACGTAAATGCAAAATTATTATACTTTTAGGTATTTTTAATTCTAACAAAATCGTAGAGCAAAATAATGCAAAATAACTGCACTTCGCCTCAAAAATGGTATAATAACTATAAAAAAAAATCTAACACGAAGAAAGTACAATAACTATCGTGCCTGCTCCGTGACTCTAAATGACCTAATTTTATCTACTTTCATCTTTATTATTCGTATTCACATTTACCTAATTTTTATTTCATAGCTCACAATTATTATAAAATCAAAAATTACAAATGTCTACTTACAATAATAACTATTTACATAAAGAATACAAACATTCGAACAATTATATATGAAACTTAACAGTTATATGTTACAATATAGACAAAAAGAAACAACGAGGTCACGCAAAATGGGATTCAATATCATAATGGTATGGCTAAGCCATATTTTTTACTCAAATAATTTGGCTCGAAACTGAAAGATTTAAAAGACAGTATATGTTTTTATACAAAATGTTATAATATCACGAAAAATAGTTCTAGAAGTTATAGCATGAGAACCACAAGATGAAAAATATTTGAATTTCAATACAGAAGTATCTTAAGTATTATCTTTTTGGACGTTACAAAAGTAAATCATATGAATTGTTCACGGCATAGTGTTAGTGAAAGGTTCGTACAAAGGTAAACCCAAAAATAGCGTATTGCACAACCGATATCAAAACCTTTTGATATTATTTCAAAACTACTACTTTACTAATTATTTCTAATAATGATCAATTGCCCAGCCTATAATGAAATAGTTATTTGTTATACAAGAGTGCAAAGTTGATTTTTAACCGCGTGCTCAATTTTGATGACCGAGCAAGCGAAGGATTCTAAAATTGAATCACGAGCGCAGCGAGTGATTCAAAATTAGAATCCTGAGCGTAGCAAGGGAATCAAAAGAGCACAAGGTGAAAAATCTTGCACTCGAGTGCAACACGTAACTTTTCATTCCACCTCAACGAGGAAATTACTAAATGCAAATTTTTAAATGTTTTCGCGCTAAGAAAATTAAAAAAAAGTAAGTACACCAAGGAGGTTCCGAGTCTGAGTTTTTAATATATAAAAAAAAATGTATGATGCATTCGGCACCAAGGAGGTAGAAATAAATAGGTTGAATTATGTTTTGCATTCAAAACTTCAGTACACACGATGTTCTAAATTCAAATTTACTTTAACCTCTAGAGGGTAAAAACGACTTTTGCGCCCTGATATCGAGGAGCAAAAGTACTCTTTCCGAGCTGGTGGGATGAAAAAAATATTTTTATTTCACAGCTAAAATTATGAACATGTTGCTCGTGATGATGTCTTATAACGTGAACTATTTCAGAGTAAGCTTGAGCTTAGGCTCTGTAAATTTCTACATAAACGATTTTCATGTACTTTGGGGAAAATGATCGAAGGAACAATTTAAAGCGTGACGGGCAACAGAGCGATAATGGCTTGCTTACTCGTATGTAAGAATGTTAAGGTGATCTTAATTTTTATTTTGATCGATATACTAAAAAATTCATAAAAATAAATAATTTTAAACAAATTGTCGCAGTAACAAATGATACAAATCATTTACTTCATTTGTACATTTATAAAATTTAAACAAAATACCGCAATTCACACTTAAATACACTATTTACAATTAGGTATATACTGGTTTATAAAATTATTAAGGAGAATACCTACCTATATTTTTTAGTTTTTATTACAGAAACACCTAAAAAGTCTTTAAACTCAGACCCTACATTAGAACTAAAGCTATAAAGCAAACAGTTAATTTTTATATTTATCTATTCTATCAGCAAATAGCCACATCTGAGATCAAATTCTGAGATAAAACAAAACATTTTCATTAGAATATCATGTTAACTTGATTCGACTACGATTCGAGATTCGAGTCCTTCTTATATCAACTTTAACTACGGTTTGGCATTCACTTTGCTTTTAGTACATAGTTTACACACTGAAGTCACAGTCATTAAGTATGATAAGTGTTCATTTGATCACAATGAGTTTTCTCGCTTCTATGGTAGAGCGAAAAAGTTTGATCGAAGCACAAACGTGAGTCGACCGACCGATTATTCGGATTTGGAACCCGTATAGTTCGCGCGTTTAGTTTTGATACTTGGCGTACGGGTGGGCCGCGTCTCACGCGCGGTAGTCTCAGCTGGACGCTGACAGGCCGAGCGGCTTGAGGTGCGGCGGGGGGACGAAAGGCGCGGGAGACGAGCCCGACATGTTGTTGTTCAAGTCGCCGGCTCGGCTCGACCCATTCATCAGGCTGCTCATCGCGTTGCTTGTCTGCTGCAACATCATTTATGTTTAAAAAAAGTTTATACTTTTAATATACTCACCATCGCCAATTCTTTATCATATGCTCTTTATATTATTACTAGCAGCGTCTCGTGGTGTAACCAACGGATTAGCCACTAACATTACCGGGTTAAAAGTATTTTTTTTTTCAATTTAATTCAAATCTGTAAATTGTTACAGAGATATGTAGGAACTACACCCCATAAACAACACCCACACTCATTGGTATAAAAAGAGTTCATTGCCTACACCCACAAACTTTCATCTTAATAATATTAATTCAATTTAATTAGTACAAAACAATGGCCCTTTTATAAATTGGTTAGTATTTAACTATTCAATTTATTCCATACAACATTGTATGTGCCTATTATGACAAATATTTACACTTGTTGTTTTACAAAAAAGCACCTGGATACATTCTGACACTGTATACCAACCGTTGATACTACTGTGATTCGAAGAATTCATACTTGCAAGAAAGGCGATAACTTACAGTCTTTCCATGTAATCAATGTTTAACTATAAATATTATACATCTAAAACCAAGCAAATGAACCCTTATCACAAATGGCACGTGGGCGCAAATACTGAACAAACAAAAAATTATAAATAGATCCTTTAGACGTTGCGTGTGTAGGTAAGGAAGTAATTTGAAAATATTCAAGAAAGCTTTAAGAGTTTAAGAATCATGGTAAAAAGGGCAAAAGTAGAATTGACAAATTGTGACGTAAGTTTTCAAATGAGGTGTCCCCTAAATTATAAAATAAATAAAACTTTACCCTCCTTTTTGGGCAGTCAGGTAAAAACTTCGATTGAGCGAAGTCGATAATAGTCTTAAGTTTCAATCTAGTATCAAGATTTTTTGTACGATATTCTAGAAATAGGTTTCATACCCAAACGGGTGGGACCCATTGAATCTTGAAAATGTCAATGTTTGAGTAAAAGAAAAAAATGGCAGTCATAGGGACTGCCGATAGAAGTGAAAACTTATTACTCAGAATTCGATAGCTCACTTTGGAAACTACGCGGGTGAAACCGGAGGGCGTGACCATGGTCAATTCACAGCCCACGAAAAAGCTATCTTTGGTGCGCCAAAAGAAGTTTTCACTTCAGAAAATCTACTGTCTAGTCAAGTCAAGCGTAGTGCGCTGGTAGCTGGTAGCGCTAAAACCGGCTTTATGGAGGGTATAATATAGGTATACATTTTTTGGCTCGCTTATTTGTTAAGTTTGGATTACGGAGTGTAGAAATAGTTTGTCTTACCGGTGGCGGGGGTAGGTGCGTCGTCTGCCGCTTGAGGTGAGCCAGAGGCGGGGGGTTGTACGCCATGTTGGCGAACACCAGTCGCTCCTCATAGTCGTACTCGCACAGGATTTTGTTCTCGCACAAATAGAAACGGTCGCCCACGCAGAATCTGAACACAAAAATGTATAATTCACAAAACCGATCTCTAAAATCAATAAAAAATTGTGTAAATTCTTCTAAATGCGAAAGTAACTCTGCCCAACTGTTACTCTTTCACATAAAAAAGACTAAGTCGTCTATAACGTGAAAAGTGTTGTAAGGGTTTTAAAAGGGGAGGAAACTGTGTGTGAAAGATTCAGCATTTTTTGAAGATACTCGTAGAATCTTGAAAATATTTTTTTGGGCCTTTGATTACATATAAAAAAAAGACAATTGTACCTTTAAAGATATAAAATCTCTACTAATAATGTAGTCTGCCAATCATTCTACGGCCATTCTGTATTGTGCAAACATGTACATATTTCGATTTGATGAGTAATATTTCCAGAGAAATTACATCGCAAACAGTTTATTATAAATCTCCGAGTGACGCAATGGTGTGCGGCGGTGGTTTGGACTCTTCATATTCAATTAACTGCGTGACACTAAAGCTGTTAAGGATATGTTTACTCTGAAGCGCAAGGCCTGCTTTTATACTCTATTTAAAAAATCTGTATACAGCGATTACAGGGACTCTTATTAAAAAAAAAACAGCAATAACACAATTCGACAGAAGACGAACAACGTATAAATATATCATACTATTGAAATGTTTACTAAACATCCTTATTTATTATTACTTATGTAGTCAATTACATTATTTTAAAATTAATTTGTCTTAAAAACTTGTATTTATACAACAGTATTAATTTCATCGTATTTTTAGAACAGGCTTTTCAGCGAAATTACTGGTGCATTTACGGGGTGAGTAGGTAACGTTGTACACAGGGAGATCCAATTAGTATTTCCGCGGACGAGCGACGACAATGCCACCTACTCCCTATTATGGCTTCCGAGAAAATCTAATTACTACATATTTCTACTTTTATATGATGCTATCTATAAAAGGAGACGACGTAAAACGCCCAAGGAACGAAATTTACTATCAAAAGTGGAAAGGTCATCGCCTGTAAGGAAGTGCGATAACGTCACGCGAGCGAGCATCCCTCAATGTGGCAAAACAAAAGGTATCGCTTTCGACTCGCCACTGGCCGCCCGGAACCGGCGGTGATAACACCGACTTTATCTCCCCTCGCTCCCCCCTCTCTGCGTCTTCCTTCACCACCCCTCGTCTACCAACTCTTTTGTTTCACTTGTCACAAAAATTAAGCGCAATAGCTCTGCTACAAATGTCTCTTTTTTAAGGGGCCAATTTCCACCGCAACTCAGTCGATTTCGCCGCTCTTAATTAACTTTATTTCCTGTTCTCTTCGTTCCCGACTTTTGTTTTGGGCTTGTCGTTTTTTTATTTCGCTATTTTTTGTCTGCAGCTGCGTAATGGAAAAGATGGAAAACGAAATTTTAATGAGTGGGTGCAAGTTAAGCTTTGTGCGACACGGCATTGTGTCGCGCCGTTGTCGACAACTTTGACGTTTTAAAAGCGGCCGTTGTATTGAATGTTCCTCGGCGACTAAGACAATGACATCTCATGGATAATATTCTGATTACAAAGTGATTCATATTTTATGAATTTAGCGATTGATTTCACAAACGTTTTCTCCTTTATTTTAAATTTAATCGAATATCACATCAGAATGGACTAACAACTGAAAATATAATACGAGTATGGCATATGGTTGAACTCAAGGTTAATGTTAATATTGAAAACATTACACCTTAATTTATTTCAATAACAATATGAGTCCAAATCGCGTAGATATTTTTAAAGTTAAATTTGCTACGAGTAGCTTTATCATCAAAAATTCTCAAACAATAATACCAATTGACAAGTCTTCCAAAAACAATGTCCACGATATTAGTTAAATGGTAACATGACATTGCAGTAAATTGTTTACGAGCATGTGAAACGTCGCGTCTAAAATGTTAATCAACTTGATATGGGGTTGCAGTGCACCGTGAAGATGTGATGGACGGTGGACAGGCAGCGAGCGACAGTGGCGCGACTGTGGCGCAACTGTCGTGCGATAGTCGAGCGGCGCGACTTCCGCGGTCGGACTCGTAGGCTAACATCGTGGAACTAGGGCTGTCCTGCCACTTCGTTTTGAATGTACAATCCCACCAACATATCTGTGGAATCGCCAAAACCGGAACTACTGAGTTACGAATGTTAAAGAGCACAGAGGTTGTCTAAGTTTTTTATAGCCGGCAACACGTTTCGATTGTGGCTTCTATTGCTACATTATGGCTACATTGCTACACATAATTTGGTTATACTTTAAGTTTAAATGTGTGTATGACAGTGTGACTTTTCAAAATTTTTACATTTCCGCAAGTACCTATAGAAATTATTAATTTTGAGTTTACTGTTAGCTAAACTCTTTTTATATGTTTTCCTACGAATATCATAATAATTATGTGATGTATGGCTATGTCCGAATCGCTGTAAAAATGTTACATTATTTTTGGCTCTAGTGTCGTTGAGCAAAACTTGTACCTATCAATTTTTTCCACGTTATTACTAGTTGGAACTATTAATAACTTGATTAATATTGTCAGATCTTAAGTATTTTTTCCTTCATATTGTAATATGTTTTAAAGTTTACGAGACCGCAAAAGTATTCAATTTTTAGTGTTAGTCTTTCAAGAAACAAGACATATCATGTCGACCCGCACTTTGCCTGTGTGATGGATTATGGCCGAAACCCGCTCCTTGTGAAAGAAGGTTATGAGTCTCAGCTGTGGGAAATATGGGTTTATCATGTTTGTGCTGCTTATGCAAATTAGTATAGATTTTCTTGATGTTTGAGACATCAAACGTACCTGCTCAAATTTACCAGATTAAGCTTAGTTTTGTAATAATGCGGTTTGCTGCGTGGTGGCAGCCTTGCGATCGTCACTAAATAATTTAGCCGTTTAGCGATATTCGGGCGTGATACCGGCCCGGCGCGGGCGATCGGACAGCCCGCAAATTGGATTCAGATTTCTGCCGCCCCGCGCCGGCACAAATTGATTCCAACGTGATATTTAATAGTCGGCAGCCGTATTGTTTGGTAAATACGCACGGTAACTTGAAATTTTTAATAGAGTTGTTTTCACGGACTGCGTCAGTCCTTGCGTCCTTATTTTTGTGCAATTTTACGACTTTTTTTGAGAAAGATAGATTTCTAAACTAGGAAAAATAATATTGAAGGTATGTATTATAACAGCCTCTAAACTCTGTGTTCTGAACTCCACTCTGTGCTCAACTCCGTTCATCTACCATGACTGAGCAACATACCTACGTCCAAAACGTCAGGTGGAAATTGGTGGTTGACACAAAAAAGACATTTTCCTTTCACCGTTAAGACCAATAGTAATGGTAGACTTATACATAGACAAATACTCTGTAGTGCGAATTCATAAACTGCCACCACACACATATGCTTAGGTATAGCTGCTACTAGCGAATGATAATAAGTTAGTATTATATCATTTCTAGTTAATTGGCTTGAAAATTGCTTTAACTTCATTTCAGTGCAATTAGTGCATCCACATATCAATAGCATTCTACACAGAACGGAAATGTATTACATAACATAATACGCTTGTTAATAACTTTCTTGCTCATTGCATGCTACAAAGTGTACCTATTTCTTGCAATTAACTTTTAAATCTTGTAATTGATACATCAAAACGCAATTCATTTTCTTTTTTATTTGAAAATATTTTTAATAATCATAATCATTATAAGTTGAACATGTCTAGTGTATCCTAGAAGTGATAAACTAGAATTTTTTATACGTTCGACACGCTTAAAACTATAAAACTTTATTATTGTCCAATAAACTTTTGGCATAGCATGAATCATAACTAAATATTCAAAACCGTAAATAATGTAGGTAAGCTTCGAAGCGGTTTTTACAACAGATATTTACAAAAATGTAACCAATTTATTTGGTTATATTATGATTAATTTTAAACTTACTAATTAAGATTAATACAGAGTAGTACTCGTAAACTGCGCACACAATATTCTTTATGAAACGATTGTAAATAATTACAGAACATATGTATGTTCTGTACGTACCATCATTACTTAAATAAAACAACATAGGAACTAATATTGGAAGTTAACTAATTACGTCGTTTTTACCTTTGCCTAACATTTGGACGAAATAGCCACGTAACGATATAAATAAATAATAAACTTTGGTCGCGACATTATTCGTGAACAATATGGTGAATTTATATTGCTACTAATCTGTCAGAAAATAGGTAAACACTTGACCGCCCGAAGCGTGTTTAGAAAAACCGATTCCCTATCGGCTTGAAGTCACCAAGAGTGTACTGAGAAAACACCATTCAAGCCACGCACTCCAGCCTATGGCGCTATTATAATTTTATAATGCATCTCTAGGTTAGCAGCTGTATCTCCAGTTGCCAGGTCTTATAACGTAAGTTACGATTGCTACTCCCAAAGAGTTTAGGTACATAAACTACGAATAGAGTTAGATTTTCCGTACGGTTCCTTCGTGTCAATCGTAAGCAGATGACGTGCATACTTTCTAGGGCAACAGAGTGATGTGCCGCGACAAAAGTATGACAAGGCAAGAAAGATACTACCCGTGCTTTCGCTGTAAAACGTTTATCCCAACTATATACGTAGTATATGCAAACTCTCTGGTTCTTCCAGACTAAATTCTGAAATCCGTTGCAAATTATAAGCCAACAGTGGCATTGTTCCGACGTGACTGCGTTGCACAAATAAATGACACATACAACGCATTTCTTTTAGATAAGTACAGGTTCTTTGTTGCGTTGTATAACAAACGTTGATGACATAAGGAAGTAGCCATAAGACGAAATCGGATACACATATAATATTCTCCAAAAGTAGTCTCTGTGAACACTCACGGCTCCCAACTGTTGAGTCCAGGCACTTTAATGAATATATAATTCGGCGAGATTGTCGCCGAGACATACTAACGGAAAGGTTCACAAGCGACATATAAACCATTCAGGGCGACTCCAATCTCCGCGAGCTTTTTATTATTTAAAAGGACTCAGACCTGTAAATTGCTATTTTCACACTATGCTGCTTTTACGTAAAGATGTTTGTGTTATTATGTAAATGTTAGGGTTAGCAGAGCACATTTTATTTGAACAATATTTAAAATATGAGTTGTTTAAAATTAATCAACAGCTTATATCCATACAACACTTTATTTAATTTAAAAAGTTATAAACTAAAAACTGTAGGTGAAGTGGGCACTACTGTCTAGGTTACCGTAGCGAAAACCCTAACCAAAAGTATGGGAATTTACAAAAATCCTAAGGAACATTTTCAAAAAAAAAAAACATTTTTTTATTACATGGACAGTACAAAATATAATAGAACAAATTTAAAACATAATTAAAAATTTGCCTCTAACTTTATTCGTTGATCCTTTCACTGAGCACGCTTGTAACGAGAAAGCCAGAAGAGATAATATTTTTCATATATTCGATTTTCCGTATAACATTACAATTCATGCTTAGCTTATATTGAAATTCTAATCACAGAATTTGTTTTAATTGAACTGACTTATTTTTAAACCAGGCAAACAACATTGTGCAGATTTATTTTCTGTTTTGATGACTCACAAAGGAAGAGCAGTTAATATGGAGCGTATAATTTTATATGGGAGTGAAATCAATTAATAAATAAGTTAATCATTTATATTTCCTTCCTTAACTATAATATCCCGGCGGATATGAGATAAATTCTATATGAGATAAAGTATACATTTAAGGATATCATGACTAACATTGATTGATGTGCCTATGCAATAACGGGATAACTAAACATTTTTATGAAATCATTATTTTTAATGTAAACACTATTTCGGATTTAATTACGATCCAAATTATTATTTAATATGACGTAATATGTGTTCAAAACAATGTCATTAGTTTTGTTCTGCAATCTAAACAACTGATTTCAAGTGAAGAATCAAAGTATTGAACTGATTTTAATTAAGAAAAGAGCAGGGCATTACTATTGCTTAGCAATAACTCAAAAACTATTCGTATCTCCATCAAATTGAAATAGCTAAAAGCTAAAATCACCAGATTAAAAAAAATTATCACTTAGAAACCATTTCTAGGGCATCACTCTCAACAAAAAAAACAATTTAGTGATGATTCTTCTTTTATAGAAGTATTTTTTATAGTATAGAAACACGAGACGAGTAGGACATGCGGTAGATGGTAAGCCACATGCCTGCCCATAACAACACAATGTCACGCAGCCATTGGAACATAACGAGCTCAAATAATTACCTAGCACACTGCACTACGCTCACCAACCAGATATAAATATTATTTTAAGGTATAAGATGTTTTATATGCCCTGTATATATAATTTAAGTCAATCAACCAACCTATGGTTGCACTGTTGGCAAGCGAAGCATTCCAGGTGGTAGACGTTACTCCTCGCTCGCATCACCATTTCGAATGCGGGGATCACTTTGTTGCACGCCGCGCAGTACCCGGTGTTACCAAATAACCTGTAGAAGTCGTCAAAGGTTAAAGAAAATCTGAAAAAATACGAATTAATACAAAAAAAATTACTTGCACTCGATAAACACTTGGATGGAGATTATAAGTTATAGTTACTTCAAATTAATTATCGACATCGTTTCATGGTTGCCTTTCCAAAGAATAGAACAAAAAGATTTATGATAAGAACGTCTAGGCTGTGGAATGCTTTGCGTTGTGGGATTTTCCCGAATCTTGGTGTCTATAAAATTGGGAGTGAATCGGTTTCTTTGAGGTAAGCACGCTCCGTTTCACACTGCATCGTAGTGTCGCTTCAAATCAGGCGAGAAAGCGGTTATGTGTAAATCTTTAATAGTTAAAAAAATTAGAATTATAATGCTTTCGACGATGTATAGAACTTATGATTTCGACCAGGCCCATTCCTAAAACTATACCTAGTAAGGAGGACTACGTATTGTGTTATATATTATCCATATTTCTTACATCTGATCTGATCATCTCGTTCCAAACATTATATTTCCTAATGTTAATAAGCTACGAAGCATAAAAGTTTTATTATTATCGTAATCCTATTCATAATCTTATAATATAAAAATGAATCGCAAAATGTGTTGGTAAGCGCATAACTCAACAACGCAATCCGCGGAGCACAGCTAGTTAATACATCAATGTTCATTTAACGTGATCAATCTCACCTCAAGTAATCCCTCTTGCACAGGATGAGATTAGCCCGGGTGTAGAGAGTGTGGCCGACCTCGCCGAGTCTGCAGTCACAGCAACCGCATTTGAGGCAGTCTTCGTGCCACAACTGGTCCAGTGCCTTTAGGAGATACCGCTCCGTTATCACTTTACTGCACCCGGCACAGATCTGTGACAAACCATTTGCATTAGAAAAATGTCACCATAAAACACATAAAATGTCTACTAGTTCTTATTTCTTATGTTCCAGTTACTACAGTTACCTATATAACATTTACTTTTATAAAATTTACTTAATTCGTAATTGTTTTTTTTTTTTGATAATTTTAGAGTTGGAGTTGATGAACTATAGACAGTTCCCATTTTTGTTATATCAAACCAAAACAGCATCAGATGATCAGATGCATGATCTATAGTTACTAAAATGCTGCTATATCAGCTACATTAGCGGTTGTATATTTTCGAAGTGAAAACTTATTTTGACGCATCACACACAGATTTTTCGTGGGTTGTAAATTGAGCTTAAGTGTCACGCTCATAAATGAAAGAAGTCTTTGGGTGAACTCGGGACCATGGCCATCTAGAAATGCGTTAGCTTAACACTACACGGCCATGGTTAAACGCATGGTCGTTTAGCCTAGTTGGGCATGTTTAGAAGACGTATTTAGATGATAAAACTTTGAAGACTAATTCCAGAATATCAGCGCGTTCCGTTTTCTCTCGCGTAATATCTAAAGTGAGCTATCAAATTCTAAGTTTCACTTCTGACAGAATGTGACAGAATTTTTTTTAGAAACAAATTCAGCTGCGTTAATGATTAGTATTTGATTGATACCTGTGGTGGCGGAGGTTGCTGTTGGGATCCGTTGGCCGGTTGCTGCGCGCCGGCCGGCAGCGGCGACGCGCGCGCCTCCTTGGTCACCTCCATGCCCAGCAGGTGCGAGCCCAGCGCTGGACTGCCGCCGCTCGCCTGCTGCGGCGTTCGCCTCTCACACTATAACAATAAAACACATATTAAATGGTATACATGGTATAGGAAAAATATACCAGGTATTCTGATTTCAAATTTTAAAAAATGTTATATCGGCAACTCTATCAAATTAATCCTCAAGGCACACTGAGTTTTACGTAATAATTGTTTATTTATTTAAGATTAGACTAATACACAAAATAATAAATACACAAAAGAGTGATTACCCTGTCATTTACAAAATTTTAAAAATATGTTATTTTAAATGTATGTTCAGAACCAGACTCGATATTGGATAAGTTCGTAATTGGATTCTCTTAGTATTGAGATATAGATGGTTATTTTAATCATGTATTTACAGAATATTATTTAGTGTGTCCGAGTATTTTTACCGCTGAAGGCGCTGAACCACTTTGAACCATTTATTTACAAAGCTGAACAAATCCAGAGATCAAACATAGTTGTTTTACAGAATTTTGAACAGTCCTTTTTCGAAATTGTTAAGACTTATGTTTCAAGATTAATTTAGTTCCAGTTTAGTAGTCATACGATATGAACGATATTATTGTCCCTTCCATGAATATGGCATTATGAGTATATGCCTAGTAAGCGCAAAACAATCCGTATCGGTTTCCGCTCATTATTAAATCCATAAGTCACACCAATCAACTCCGAACAGTGCAAACCCACGGCGACCATTTTATGTTACAGCATTAAATCCAAAACCATGAAATTTATCGCCTGTAATATTTCTCGAAAAAATTAGCACAACTACTCAAGCGATTAATGAGAACGTGAAACACGACTCGCAGTTTCTGAACTATAACAAATTATGGACCTTAAAATATCGAATAAATAACAAGTAAAAAACTTGGTAATTGAGATCGTGTCGGCGAAAAAAGTAGCTGTGAGCAATAAAGTCAAGCACGGAGCGGCGGCGTCACGGTTAATTAATATTTTAAATACGATTCAATTTGGCAAGAGTCTCGCACTATTCCGCCGGGTCGGGCGACCTTTCAGCGTTTTTTTCTCGCGTACCATTTAGTTTTCTGGTACAACGGATCCGAATTAGGAGGCAACGTGCCTAAAACAATGCCCGGTATTGTGAGGCCGTGACGAATGGCCGCGGTTCTTATTTTTGTGTTTTGGGGAATACGTCCGATCGGCTTTCACAAATAATGGCGCGGAAATCGAACGGAAGCATGCACGGTGCACCGACAAATTTGTACCATAACTGTTTTATAAACAGAGGAACCGAATACACCTGACTGGAGGTAACAAGATTGCGGCCATAACTAACTGTGACGAATAGTTTGATTACACTTATTATAACAATGGCTATGTTATTTCCCACCATAATTTTAATGAAAATAAGGTATTGGAATCGACCTCGCGTTTTACTGCGCCGCGTGCATGGAACGACTAATTAGTGGTCATATCCCACACATAATAAACGACAATAAATCATTGCAATACCACTTCAGTTAAAAGTCCTAGAAATAAATGCAACGGGTAACATGAAAACATTATCCTATACAGGAGTTGGGTAAAGTTGTTCTCACTCTCGCCGTGGAAAGTTTGCCTATTAAAAATGAAGTGAGGTGGGTAAATGAACTGATTTCGAATGTCATTTCTGTCCATTAATTTACCGATAAAAGAGTTATAAAATTTAAGCGTCGACGTTAACTTAATTTTGGGGAGGTAATTGTGAATACGGCTGCAAAATCTCTGCTCAGACCGGTTAAATATTGGGTCAGCCCTATTTATTATGCACCTCATTCAAAAAGTTACGCTCATTTGAGTATAACCCTGTTTTCGACTGACTAAAACTCATATTCAAAGCTGTCTACAGAAAGTTATTACGAAATTTGATTCAATGCGTCCTATTTATAGGTATAGGTACCTAATTAAAATGGACAAAAATGTGCGAGAATATTAGTCACATCATCAGGCTCTGGCTATTAATTAAGTATTTAAATAATATTTGATAGAAATAAATAAAAGCAATTGATGTTCCAGAACGCGGATTATCACCAAAATCTGATTCGGATTTAGGAAATTTCAAACGAAGGATAATTAACATGATCCGTCATTCTTATGTCACATGCCATATGTCAAGGAGAGCTTCAAACTAATAATATATTTCAGTGGCTAAAAGTACAACACCATAATTTAAACATTTTCCAGAAAACTTTGACGAAGTTACGTAAATTTCCAGGCTGCTGCATTAAGAAATGATTCTAACATCTATTCTAATTGAAGTATATATTAAGTGCAGTACAAAACTCGATCACTTGTGTATGTCGCGTAATTTGGTTCAAATTTGTCCAGTTTTTCCGCTGTTCGTGAATAATTACCGATCGGTGACAGCAACACGCCACGCCACTCTGACCGTGGCAAATGCAGCCAGGGATTAGACGCAGGTCTGGCCGAGCAAAAAGTAAGCTTTACCGCCTTCCATTAGCGTGACTTTCGAAACGTCAGCAACTAGCACTCAGTATCATAGCAAACATATTGCATGCCTCTCGAAGAGACCAGTTTGTATGGGTCAACTTTTAAAACGTATTTTATCACATTATCTGATAGTGACTTTACTTAATAATTTACATGTTTAAAAAATACATTTTTGTGCGAAGGTCAGCAATAACGTTTTTGTAAGGCTTTAACATAAACAAGTCACTCTAAGTTCCCACTACCACTCAAAGTTGCCACTGTTCCCACTACAAGAACTCAAGAACTGGGACTATCTCTCAAGAAGACAGTAAAGATAATCCCTGATATAAATGATGCTGACTTCCTCTCAAAGTTCTTCTGCATCGTCAAAGTAATAATAGATCATTTATCTGGCACAAAAATGCTCATCTGCAGACGTGCAGACAGGGTTTCAACGGATGACACCAAGTTTGTAAGATTAGTCATTACTAAATCAAAAGTTTTTTCATAAAATATGGATATAGCCTGGAGCTAAACGCTAAGTTACCCCTAATTGTAGATAAGTAACATGGTCATTCGTAACAGCGCGATACTACCCAACTATTTTAACATGACGAGTTGAATGACAGACTATTAGTCCATTATGCTCAGAGATATAAGATGATTTGTCTCTCAGTTCTGTTCTCTTGTTTCGTTTCATCGTGCGTGTATTCTAGGTAAAACAGGCTGTATCATAAAATGCATTGTTGCTTAAAATCATTAAAGATAGCGGCGGTCCAGTGCATATTACCGATAAAACAAATAATGATTGGCAAATATGTGGTCCCACATGCGGACTCTACAAGGAATTAAGTCCTACCACTACACCAATACTTTCAAGTATAACATCTTGTTACTTAAATGTTCCTCTATAATCGACTTTAGCTACTGTAGTCAAAATACCGTATCAATACGCATGAATTAGAATTGAAGCAAACGTCCAAAAAGCGGGTAGTGGCGAAATGCGACAACCCGCGAAAGTGCATTAACTTGTTTGGATGAAAAACTGATGGCGTAAAAAGCGATGGAGCCGACCGAGAGTCTAAATTATAAATCATGCGTAAAGGCGGAATGTTTGCCATTATCTGTTTTTGTCTCTCATTTTGACACTCCATAACTGAGTCGGCGAAATTGCCCTGAAATATCTCTAATTTGTTACGAAAATCAATGTCGTAACATGAGGAACTCTCAGTGCTAACGTTTCATTATCCTTGACGAAGATGACATTAAATTTTTATCTTCGGTAATTTCAATGTTACGAGGCAAATGTACCTGTAGAGTTATTTTATTTCATAACTGGTTGAACACATTGATCTTCCCATAACGTTAGCTTATAAATATTTTTTTCCGAAGTTAACGTCAACCCTTATACGTCCAACGATTTGGCATCTCCGATGTATTGAAGAAGACAAACTTTGTAAAAAAAAAGAAGTGTGGCACTCGGGGACTGCCGCGGTAAAGCTATTGCATGATGCATGCATTTTTATCAACATAAGCAATAGGGATGTTAACAATTTTTCGGAATAGCTTTTATTTTAAAGAGTGTCATTTGTTTACCATAAAAAATATCACGGGAAATCCGTTAAGTTGGCAACACTGCTAAGAGCATTTAGTCTGTAAAGCTAATACAAATAAGATTCAAAGTCGAATGACCGAGTGGGGAGGACGGCGTTACGGTCTTCCATCCCTCTTTCTTGTGACCATAAGAAAGAGATGCACGATCACTAAAATTCGGTCCCCAGGCCTGCGATAAAAGCTATGCAATAGCTTAAAAACATTTTATGTTATTTTAGTTATTCGAGTGATGATCAAACTATTAGTTATTCGAGTGATGATCAAACTATTAGTTATTCGAGTGATAATCAAACTATCTACTTTTATTTTATAATACATTTTTAGAACAAGCATCGGAAGTGTAGGCCCTCAGGAATAATCAACGCTCTTTTTTTTCGATTGAAACGCGTTGTCCTGCAAATCTATAACTGCATCAATATTGCCTCTATATTATTTAGTTAATTGCACATATATGGTTGTTTAAATACTAAACACTATATGGTAACTCCTGGACCATTGCCACATTTATCCACTCGTTACACCGTTATACCAGACTATGATTCAGTTTGCGATCCCGGGTTTGTTCCTCTTCAAATTGTAACTACGAGCTTGATATCCGCAGCGGGAGAGTGTAACTATGCAGCCCGTCACGTCAGAGCTTAATTAGCCAGTTATTAAGCGGAACAAGCTGGGATAAAACAGCGGGCTGCAGCGAACCGGGGCTAAAATTGAAGGATGCTTGCGGGCCATCGGGGGGCCGCATCCGGCTCTCCGCGTTAATCATTAACGCAGACGTCCGAGCCCAATTATACGCCACCACATACCAAATTAGAAACTATTTTCGCCCATTAGTGGCCAACTTCATAATCAATTACACGTTAAAATTTCACAGAGCTGTTTCGGGAGCTCTATGTTTGGATAATCGGAGTTTGTGGTCCCACGGCGTGCTATTACGCTGCCGCGGACTCATAAAGGTTTTTTGGACGGTTTTAATGTTGCATTTTCTGTGCAGGTGCATTAATGTAATTACTATTGTGGTGAATTTTTGTTGCAATACACATTCTGATGTTTAATGCTCGAACTTGATAGTTGTAAATTAAAATATTGGCGTAATTTTACTTGCTTTTTGCTCACTACAGAAATTGTTTGCTGGCTTGATGTTTTTTATTTTTGAGGCACATAAAACCTTTTAGAGTGTAATTTGCATGGTAAAAACACTGTGCCAAGTGTTTATGTATATATGACACATGTGTAGTTTATAATGTGCTAGGATTTTTTTCTAAGAAATCTTACTACCAAATTTACTTGCCTTATCTCTTTGAGCGCATTTGACGAAATACATTTGATATTCCGATTGGGAATTTGTTCACTTTACAACAAAATTTGACAGGTAGCTCGGGTGAGCTTTTAAGAGTTTGGAATACGACAGTTTAGCTAACTAATATCTTAACATTTTTTTGAGATGACTAGCATTTAAAGCTGTGGGATAGGTATATAAAATTAAATGTATCATATGCAATTTATTGAAAAGGGTTTCATCTCGGCGATTTTTCTACAAATATTAACTTATTTAACGTGTGAAATGATATTTCAATAAGTAACCATCACTAGCTACTCGTATATCAATAAGAATGCCACAGTCCTCATCCCAATACATCAAACCAAACTCAACCGCTGAAATAATCAAAAGCAATGAAGGCAGACAGCACTAATAGGATTGAGTGCACTCCGCTAATTATAATTCATCAGCAAGATTAAAGAATAAGCGTCATGAGGGAAACAGAGAGGGAGAGGAGGAGGGAAATGTAAGAGAGACAAAGATAGACGGAGACAATGTGATTGCCACACCTGCGGAAGCGGTGACAAAGTAACGAGACGATCTAAATAATCATCTGGCAACGAAACCGTGGTGTGCTCTACTTCCATTTTTGTTCTTCACAGCATTTGTTTTCGTCTAATGAAAAAAATAGTTATAAGGTAAGGTTATGTAAAATTAAATATTATTTAATTTACACAAATTTTCACAAAGTTCCAATTGTACAATAAATTTTGACAAGTTTTATTTACACAGTAAACCCAAACAGGTGTGTTTTAGTCTCAATTATTTTGAATAATGTTTACTATAAGCATAAGTAGCCCACTAAATGTCTCCACTGCCTTCTCTCGCAAGGAGATAGTTGAGGCCATAATCCACTACGCTGGCCCAAGACGGGTTGGTGATGACGCATGACCTCGAAAGATTCTAGGAACACGTTTGTTTCCTCACGATGTTTTCCATCATTCGTTTTAGTTAGCGGCACGTGATTTCGACAAACCTGTGATCGCGTAGGATTTGAATAAGTTACGGCTGGTCTAGTTGGGAAAACAGCGACTGTCGATCCGTAGCACAACATATTTGATCTTATAAATGATAATTCGTAATAAGTCGGAGCGCCCCCGCTTGTGCGCACCATAATCACGTCGCAAATGTCTTGTGTCTTGAAACATACTATTCATTAGTTCATACTGCGTCATATTTAATTTAGCAAATCCAATTAAAATGATAATCTCAAAATAGTGATACTTCATTGCGTTAATTATAAAATAGCCGCAAACATACGGATAGAAAGGTACGAGTTTGTTATTCTAATTAGCTTAATGGTTGTTAATTAAATAGCGTTTAAATGCAATTACGGTTAATTGTCTCAAATGACTAATGTCTAATTAGCGGATGCGGCATGGGGGTCTCATTAATTCGCAATTATGTTCTTCAATGCTAGATAAATCGTATGCACTGGATTACCAATGAATTTTCGGAAAACATAGGAAGGAAAAAGCTGTAAAACAAACAGGAATACCTAACTAGAAATTAATTATTTTTTCCACTAACTACTACGAGTTTACGTTCATTTTATAACAAACAAGTGTTTTCTGTCAGTTTCATCTAAAGAGCTGAAGGGTCATTATACACTAGCAGGACCCTGCGATTATTTAGTAGTTCACGTTCCCGTTTTTTTTTTCGCAATAAAAGATAGCAAATGTGCTATTTCAGACTATAATCTAACTTAGTTCCAAATTTCCCCGATCTGTTCAGCCTTTCTGATATGAGCATCCAAACTTCGGCATTTGAAGGCAATTCAATCCAAATTTCGGTATTAGAAGGCAGAAGAAAACCAGCCAAATAATAGCTGACATATTACATTTATAGGTAGATAAATATCTAGAAATGCGGGAAAATCATACGTAGGTACTGACGGTACAAATGTGTGTCCTGGGTGAGAACCGAACCTACGGCTAATGGTAAATGATTGAAATACGTCTTCGTGCATCGTTATAAAATTACAAGTAGTTCCACTCGTGTTTCAACCAAATAAAAATACGTGTCACATTTTTTTTTCAGAGTTCAAGGTTCAGACGTATGTTAATTACAAAGAGACTCGTAAAATGTTCAGTAGTTTCGTGATGGAAGTCCGTTCTAGTTTCATTAACGAATGTAACAAATCATTATTATTTAGGCATTTTAAACAATTAATTCTTGGAGAGAATCCTGAAAGTCTTTACAACCTGAACTTCGGTATTTACATTAAATTATGATTACTTACTTTGAAGTCACATACGACTTGAACTTGAAGAATTAATGCAAGACATACAATTGGTACAAAATTTTACTCGTTTATTTTCAGTACTCACATCTTCTATTCATAACAAATTGCTTAGGTATTGTATCCAATTTCATAAAATAAAAATATACGAATGTCATAGTTATTCAACTCTATATACTAAATAACCGAAATTAGTTAAACATGTTGATGTCCCTAACTCTAGTTAAGTATTTTCACCCATTCGAAGTATCTTACTTTTATTACAAATGCAAAATTTTGTCTGTTTAGATGTTTATTATTCTTTTTGAATCAAAAATTATCTGGAAGAGATCGCTTTTAGCGATAAGATCACATTTTGTTGATCCTATTTGTGCATAATGGGCACAATTTTTATTATTTTATGTGTTACTTATTGTCAACTTTGTTTGTGGTGCCAATAAAGTGTTTTGTATTATATTATTGTACTCAATCACGTCGGAACGTCAGTACTGTTTGGGTTGAAATTTAGAATAATGTGAATAGCACATACGCTACTTTTTATCACGAGATAATAACGGGAACGGTAACCACACGGGTAAAATCATGGGGTACTACTACTCGTAGTTTAAGATAAAAATAAAAACAGTCATTAAGAATTCCCATGGTTGGCTTAGTTGGTTGGAAGCCTATTAATAAACCATAAAACGACATGCGGTCACCACAGATTATATTTTGGACAGACAAAATAATCAAAAAAAAACTATTTCTATTTATGATACCCCAGATCGTCTTTACTACCTCTACCCTAAATTTTCAGGACGGCATACAAGATACAAAATCTAAGAAAATCTATTCTAACTTACTAACACGTTTCCACGATTCTAATTCCACCCTAAGTAGAGCATCGTTCCGTGCGACTCGCGGCAGCCTTATTTAGCAGATTGCTTTCCTTTAAGTTGTTCTAACGCCGTCGCTGCACTTCCGACGATGATCTTTAAAAACACGTGCAATTACACGCACTTGCATCAAGCGCTTACTAATGATGCCGACGGTATGAGATAGGCACTAAGTGCTATTGCGAACTGTGATAGAGCGATATTTTTCGTTGCTTAGACTCTTTACGACCAATGAAACATAATAATATTACTTGACAATGTTGATACTACAGTTTTTATACGTATAGTATTAAGTTTGGGTTGAGACATCGATTTTGGTTGTTTGTGAGCGTTATTTATGTACCTATAGGAAACGTAAACTGAACTATCTACCATCATACTATGTAAATATATAAAAATATTCCCAAGAACTCATAACATATCACAAGGACAAGGATTTAAAAACAATCTCAATCTAGTTCTTGTGCCATACCACAAATAGGGATAGATAAGTAACAATATTCGAGATATGTTAATTAACCATCGCAGTTTACAATAGCAAGCCGGTAGACGATGGCTAATTACCGTGGCAATAGACATGACTGTCAGCAGCATTATCGCATGGTTGCAACAGTTGCAGGAGCCCACCGCGAACTCCACGCGAAGATTAGATCTAGTTATTTTTAGAGCTGGGATTTATAACTTTTTTTATTCACTTTGTGAACCAAGATATAAAATAAATTCTAATTGATTCATTAAAGAGTTCAAAATTTGTGTTGCACACTTCAACTTAGGTACATTGTCATTTTCAAAATTAAATTAAAGTAACGAATAGAAAAGTTAATGTTTTTTTCGTCGAAATATTTTGCACATTTTTCATAGATTTGGCTTTTTAATCTATAAGTCTACTGAAACAATATAATTTTATATCGCTAATCAGTCTCTCACTACATAATATATAACAACAACTAATCGAGACAAATACGTACGTAGCGTACCGTAGTATTCCCGAACTTGATTTAACCTCAGTGTATTATGCCAGGTCATATACATTTGTGTATTGGCATATACATTTTCAACTACATGTGTAGTTCAGTTTGTCATCACAATCGTTGAAAATGTATATGCCAATTTGACTTTACTCAAAAAGTAGCCAGGTTTTTGCTTCATATTTGGGATTTCGGCAGTTAAAACTACAACTTACCTTTTTTTATAACTAACTATTATCACAGATAAAAAGTATTGAAACAGGTAACATTGGCAACGAACCTTTATGGCTGCATCGTATCAAACTGAAAGCAAGATCGGTCATTAAGCCGGATATACGTACTGGCAGGTTCGCCTCTAGTTAAACCCACCCATATTGGATTACCACCACACCGCAATAATATAACGAAATTCAAACATTAATACGCTCAAACACAATCATGGATGGCCGCATAATCGAGTTAGCTGCTATTCGGTAAAGCCCCTATCACGTAATCTGCCCCATTGTCGAGAGTCGTCGCGCCGATCATAAGGGCCGATTATTGTGGCAATTTCGGGCTTATTGTTTTCAGGTGTCAGCAGCCGGCTGAAGCTCCTTCGAGTACAATACCATTGCAATACTACCTTATCTCGAATACAGCGTCGTAAAATGTTACAGACTATGTTTACTTGGTATAAACCACGTATAAACTAATTAAGGAGGTAAGCTATACGACATAACAACAACAAATCAGAACTAACGGAATGTATGCTTGCATCACAATAGAATACGAGATTGTTCAAAATCTTTTGTTAACACTTAACATATCAACTGCTACAATGAATTAAAAAAGCTACAAACCAAAATTTAGACGATAGTTTGTTATGAAATAAATGATCTTAAAAACTCTGAAACTGGCTGTTGAATTTAAACTGTAAGCTAATATAAAACTCAACTATAGATAAACAACGTCGAAGAACAGTCGAAGTAAGAGATACTCAGGTGGAATATACGTCGGGGAGTTAAAAGTTTCACCTCAGTTAGATGCAGCTAAAGGAACAAATAAGTAGATAGAAGCAGTGTCAAAACTGCCAAAAACAAAACTATAAAGTTTGCTTTATAACGGGTAGATATCGTTTTATCTATTCGAAACGTCCAACTCAATTCGGATCTAAGCTCTTTTATAACTTGCAACCGCGCGGGCGATCTGCTCCTCATAATATGGCGTATCTTACGGCATCGCTTTCTAATCTAATGGTATTTAAACATAACTAATCAAGGCAATGCGTTTTAATTAAAGCCGACCACTTTATCGAATAGCAATTACTTAAACATTCATAGGCGTATTCATTACAAGTTGTCTCTTGATAGCTTTGACCAAGTTACAATTTCAAATTTACGTGTAATTCTATTAGCGAGAAAACGTATCGAAGCCGGTCTAGTATCGAGATAAGATTAATAAAATCGAAAGCGTTTTACGATTAGTAAAACACGTAATGTGTACTGTCGCGTTACGTTCACGTTATGATGACGACATAACGTTACAGACAGATACTGCTGATGTTTTATTGCATTATAAAAACAAACGTCTCGTATTAATTATGAGACTCGATGCAGTCACATCCCCATTGATCGTAAAGAATCTTTGATGGCTGTTGTAAAATGTTCCAAATCGTTGTCGTCATAATTTATGAACCATGTTTATGGATGAATTTATAGTATCTGTCTAACACGAGAACTGTAATATTGTCACCGTTGCCAAATCTGCGTGTAGAATACAACTTCTGTTTTACAATGTCACTGATCAAAGGAAGTATAAAAAAATTTAAGTGAAAGTTTAGGCACTTCTTGTTATTTTTGTTAGAATAAAATTAAAACCAAAAAATTACACAAAAAAATTTACTTACTACCATCGATATAATTAAAGAAACGAAGATGAGGTATGCTATAATCTAAAGTATAACGTGGCGAAAACTTGTTTGAAAAATTTGAAAATTGAATTGTCAGCGAACGTACACAATTGTCAGCGAACGTACACAACTCCTTGTTGCGACTGAGACTAAATCAGGAGACGTCTCCTGATTTTGCATCGCCATAGTAGAAGCGCGTTTGCCGCTTCTACCGTTTTTAAGAGTTCGATGCTTACTACATAAATTACTTTTCCCGAAAAAAACTGAACCTGCGAGAAATCAACTGAATTCTTACAACTAAAAACTTGACATGTCTGTCTTTTCAAGCCATACAAACGAACGCACTAACAAGGTTTCGTAGATTAACGACTGAAGGAGCCGATATTTTTAGCACGATGAGTAAAGGCGAATTAGCAAACGAGTCGCGCCAGAGTAAAGTGAATTAAACCAACTTGGAGCCTATTACGTGAAGTGAGTTATAAAATAAAGCCGCGGCAAGCAACTTCATACATTACAAGCCGATAACCAGACGAGACTTCTGAGACAAACCAGTCCCTTTTAGTAAAATTGAAAACTTTTTCTGTTACTCATACCGCGGCCGCGACACCGCTCCTTTTAAATCAATTGCCTTTTATAATTAACTTACTCGGTTATTGAAGTGCACTCGCTCGTTGACTCAATTAAAATTCAATCGAGATGTAAATCTATCTAATTGAAGAACAAGTTTTCCTGCTGATTAAATTGTTTTGCCGATAAAAGCAGACCGCTTGCGCTCGTTCTGAGATACTGAAGTGCTAGTTAGTTATTCATATTTCTGGTGCAAGGCGATTTGCGTATTAGCTGGTTTCTGTATGACTACAACGACACCTGTACCTTGTTAGTTTTCGCTCTTTGATACGTATATATTAGCATTGAACATAATCGACCTGCCTTATTCAAAACATTTACCTACTGAAGCCTTACGAGAACCAAACGTCTGTAAAATGATTCAGCAAAGTCCAATCAACACAGAAATGTTCAACATTTATGTCAAACTCACCTAGACAATTTTGTGCTTATTAAATAAAATATGTTCAACACATGCATTTAATTATTTTTTTCTATGATTTCAATCACAAATAAAGCTGTGTTAGTTTCTTAATAATAAACGTGCCTAATTTTGAATTATTCTCAATCTTGTAGGAGAAATAAAACAAATGTCAAACATCAACAAACATCTCTTGGGCAGTAAAACATAACTACGTAACTAAAACATCAATTAGTTTAGGTGTTTAATATATTATATTAATATTATTGATTACGATGACTCTATCAAAATTTCATTGATATAGACGCACTTAAAATAATTCAATCCCATTTATTATAATTGCTGTATATGTTCAAGGATGGGTATCAATTTTGATATTGAGCAGTCCCCTATCTAATGCAATGAGTGTCCCCACAAGGCGTGCCACTTATCCAACTCTTATTAAACATTTATTAGATTAGACAAAAGCTATCGGAAGGTATCGGACCGATGTTTTATTTATTACCTTTTATTGGATTGCTATTTTCTCCGTGTAATATTTTAAGCAACAACCTGATAAATGTCCGTGATATTATTGGAGAGTGGTTGGGTGTTGGTGCCGGGAATATTTCAAGTTTAAGTTGTTTGTTTTGTTTTAAAATAGCCTTGCCTTTAAGGTAAGGAGTCTGTTTTAATGAAAGTCTTTTCTGCTCCCGCTTTATTTGTATCTGAAGTTTGATGAGATTGAAAAGTATTTTATTGCTTTTTTTGAGTTCCAAAAATTCCTAAAATTAATTATTCGACATTCTCAGGTTAAGGACATGTCAATACTTAGTAATTAGAAACAAATAATAAAATTGAAACTTGTAATTATAAACATTTCATAATTCGTAAAATCCCTACAAAATGGTGTATATGTAATCTTGACCATGCCAATACTAGCTAGTAATCTAAATTAATAAATGAAAATCATTAGATCTGAAAACTGCATTAACGACCAAATAAAATAAAAATAATTAATTTTTACCCACTATCTGTGTTCCGGTTTGAAGGGCAATGTTTCCAGAGAAATTACAGGGCTTAGAGATATAACATCTTAGATCTCTGGGTGACGAGCGCAGCGCAGTGCTAGGTAATGATGGACTCTTCATGTTCCAATAGCTGCGTGTCACTGTGCTGTTATGTGGCAGGCACATTGCTTACCATCAGGCACATGTCTTGATCGTCTCGTCACTTTTTGTTAAACAAAAATAACTATGATAACCAGTTGGCTAGCATAATACTTAAATGGTAATCGTAATACCTACATACATATAGCGACGTCAAGGCGTAAAACAAATATTTGAACTCACTATACAAATATTTGTCTTATGTGGGAATCAAACCCACGACCCATAGCTCTGTAACCACCGACTACTACTACTACTACCAACTGACGCATAAGGCCAACTATAATATGGTCTGCAATTCTTACTCTGTGTACAATATGGGAAGCAAGGCTACACTACGGTCAGAAACTATTTAGGTAGAATCTACATAATTATGTATCCTGAATTTTCCCGTGGCTATTGAGTAGTAACTAACAATACAATCTAAATTGAGTATGATTTAAAAACATGAAAATATTCCCTTTTATTATATTTTATTATTAAACCACATCCGTCATTGGACGGATGACGTTTCTGGTTGTTTTTTTTTAAATATTGCGTATAATTTTAGATGTATTCAGTATTTACACATTTTAGGTTCATTTAAATTGGAATATGAATGAAGAGAACAAATATCTTCGAGTCTCCGTTACTTTCAAAAGAAAGCAGCCTAATTGCTATTTCAGACTAATCTGTGTTCCGAATTTTTCTTAGCCTTTCCGACGTTATTGAGCAACAAACAATCAAGCTTTCGAATTTATACTAGGTACATGTTAGTCTGATGTTCAGGGGTAAATAGTGTAGTGATTTCACACATTTAAACGATCAGTAGGATTTACCTAAAATTGTAATGTATTAGCATAGGCATAGCATCACAGTTGATTATAATGCACCCTTAGTTAATCAAGCTTAGCTTCAAGATGCCATTCTCCTAATTATATTCGGCATTGTCTAATCAGAGCTATGCTTCCATTAATTTAATTAAGCCCACCCTGTGGCGGCTATGAGAAAATTGCTTTTATTTGTGGGGAGGAGTCATTCATTAGCCATCGTATCCATTACATTTTAATCATTTTTAGACTCTTACATAATTGAATATTTGAGTGAAATGAATACAACTGGAAGTACTGACATGAAATGAACAAATACAGCCAAAGTATATTTTGAAAACAACAGAACTTAAAAGTCGTGGACATTTTTGTCACGTGGACGATGATAAATTTATTAGACAATTTTAATTAGAAATCCCTTATTTTACTTAGAAACAGATTTACTGCTTAGCCATATATCACTAGAATTAGAATGAAAAGTACTCCCCTCCCCTACTCCTTCATGTTCTCTTTTTCTTCTCCCAATCCAAGATAAACGTAAAAAAAAGAATCCAAATGACACAGGTCACAGACCCCGGAGACTGTGGAGGTGCTAAATTAATAAAAAAAAATCACGACTGGTATTATATCATTGTTAATTATTAATCATATTGTAACATTATTGAATTCATGTGTTTACTGACACGATATCGAAAAATTAAACATCGTGTTTGTTCACATTTCAATTAGAAATATTAAAATTCAAATATTATTATAGTACTTACCACTGTTTTGGCTGAAATAAAATTGTTAATTATTTATTTATTTTGTGTTTTACAACATATCTCATGATTAAATGTTTTTAACCACAATTTTACGGAATTTATATCACACCTAACCATGAACCAAGGACTAATTAGTTTGACATCTAGTTGAGCAGTTTTTTAAATATAAATTATGATAAATAAAATGTTGGGTATTTCACTTTTAATGAATAAATAGTTAAGAAATAAATAGAAAAATAAATGAAGCACAGCTTTACAATACGCGTTCCATTCTGTAATTGGTTAGGTTGGTATACGCAATAAATTAGCCAAGTGTTAGGTTTCGTAATATCAAGTAATGGGGTTTATCAATATTCTACGTGTAGATACCTACTATCTATTTCAGGCACTGAACCCAAAAAAGTTCACTAATTAATTTTACTCTTATCGAAGTTTGTAAACGTAAAGTGTATGTATGCAAGCTAGTTCCCATAATTTATTCCACTATAAATAATATAATGTGTGTTATTCCGATTCATAAGCTTTAAAGCTTAACGTCAAATTTCATACTGTTGACTGTCATCAAACTGTCATCAAAAACATAAATCCAGATATTTTTCGGCAAGAGCTATAATATACAAACAATCAATCTATCAACCCTCTTAATCATTTACATTCATATCTCATAAAAATAAAATTTTTGGATTGTAACTTCAAATTTGCTTATGGATATTTCTAAAGTTTCAGTAAAGTATAAACTTTAAAAACAACACATTACACATCATTAACGTTGACCTAAAGTGATATTTAAAAAAAAAAAATAACTAACAAAAAATGTTTATTAAAATTGAAAACTTACCGGTACACTCAAATCCATCATAATTATCTGAATTAACCTTAACAGTTGTACATCTCACAAAGTTTGCCACAGACACTTCACTGTTCCCATACAATAAGCACTGAGCCAAAAACGATAGCGCACAATAAACACGCTGATAGCGAATTATTAGCGCTTATATTGAATAATGAAGACGTGTTTGCGTAGCGAGCTCCGATCAAAAACTGAATGAATGAAGCGAGTCTGACGGCTTCCTGCCGGCTACTGATAACGACCTCCGGACAGATTGCATCTACTCCCACAACTTATTCAAATTAACTAATGAAACGTTTTTTTTTAACATATTAATTTAAACGCCTTTTTTTTAACCAAAACATCTTGTAAGACAACTTTTTTGGACAAAAATTCGCTTTACCGCGTGAAAAAACAGAAAAGCTTAGAAAAAAATATTTAATGAATACCTAGTTTTGTCTAGTGCTATACGCCAATCTACACTTGGCCAGCGTGAGGATAGTGCTCTTGACTCTATCATTGGGAATACAACCACAATTTTTTTGGGCATTTTAGAATTATAGCTTACATTATTCGCTGCTCGACTATATAATATTGTTATATTTTCATTACGCTTTATAAAATTAGCTTCCAGTTTTATCCCAGCTCCATGGTAATTTACAGCTGCCTAGATTGTGGCAGGAATTCATCAATCCCATCGATTATCAGTGTTGATATGACTTGCCTATTGCCCCTTCAGTTTGTTAATTACTTATTTGACTTATGTCGATTGCACTTTATAGATATTTAAAACACAAGGTTCAAGCTAGTTCCTCTCATATTTTCCTACAAAATATTACTAAATAAAAACATTTTAAGCATGAGTGTTTAACAAATCTAGTTAATAAATAATAAACCAACTTAAAATAATAAGAAATCTCCAATACCTTTGTCTACAAAAAAAACCTCTGTTTTACGAAATAAATTCAACAAAGACCCCTAAACGGTATTGTTCCACAAAGATTTATCGAATCAGCAATACAATCTATCCCTGCCCCAATCGAATGTAACCGACAGGTCATTTTAGTTTTAAATTGTCTAGAAAATCGTAATATTAGTACAGACGAAGAATCACGGTGTTATTGTCGAAATTGGTCACGTTTCAGTAAGACTGGTAATAAACATTACCAGTCCAATTAATAGTAATATTACCAATAATTTTGTAGTGGTAGGACTCTTGGCAGAGTCCGCCTGGGGAAGTACCACACCTTTGCCAGTTATTCTACCGCCAAGCAGTAATGTGCAAACATTACTGTGTTCCGGTTTGAAGGGCAATGTTTCCAGAGAAATTACAGGGCTTAGAGATATAAGATCTTAGATCTCTGGGTGACGAGCGCAGTGCAGTGCTAGGTAATAATTTGGACTCTTCATGTTCCAATAGCTGCGTGTCACTGTGCTGTTATGTGTCAGGCATGTTGCTTACCATCAGGCACATGTCCTGATCGTCTCGTCACTCTTTATTTAAAAAAAAAAAAAAAAAAAAAAAAAAAAACATTTCAAAAATTAGACTTATTAACCGGTGGTTTTCATATGAAATCTGGCTCAGAAAGCTTGCTTTTTTATTAATTCGAAAATTCTATTAATTAGGCTATTCTAAAATAGGCCCTCCCTAATTTCTAACACATTTTTATACCGCTCCTATATTGAATTTTGATAGTAAACTCTACCACAGACTAAGTAGAGAGAAGTCCATGTTTATTGCATTTGACATGAAAATTTACAATAAGATAGCAAATGGTGGCCTTATCGCCAACAGCAATCTCTGTCGGGAAACCATGGCACGGAAAAGGATTGAAATTCTATTTATATTATAAATGCGATAGTTTAGTGGTGTGGATGTTTGTTGTTCAATCAGGTCAAAACTTCTGACCGGAATGGGTTGAAATTTTGAACATAGATTATAGTATGGAATAGTACAAAGGCTCCTTTATCGCGGAAAAAAACGATAACGGGAACTACGCGGGTGAAACCGCAGAGCTCTGGTAGTATAACACAATTCTGTGATCGCATATTACAGAGGATTTCAGGTGCGCCGGTTACTTAAATAGAAATTTTTACAAATCATTTTGTCACGATACTTGCCAAGTAAAAATGAACTTAGTTTTTAAACACATTATTTATGAAAAAAAAATTCATGGGACACCTGAATGAAATTCCTTCAGATAATATAGAAAAAAAAACAAATTTTCAAAAAAAAATGCTAACCTGCTTTTATTATTTATAGTACGATTATCTGAAAAATAATGTTGGCTAACACCAGTCAGGGGCAGTTTTACGCGTCACTTCCGTTATACATTTTTCTTACGGTTTTAGTCTCACATTTTTTTCAGTTCGGTCGCGCAGCAAAATCCTTTTTCCTCTAAGCCATAAGGACCTGCGTTCCAAAAAAAACAAATCATCATTACCTTTTGACGAATAAATTGTTTACTTATTCTTTAATATGAAATTTGTTTATTTCGTTCACAAAAATAAAACATGTTGGTATATATAATTTACAATACACAAAAGCATATAAAACAAATTGTACTGGTACCCACTTTAGGGCAACATGTGTCGTGGGTACCAGGCTTATCTATTTTACATAGAAAGAAAGGGTTTTTAGAGACTTATGAAAGAAACAAATTAGTTATGCCAATATTTATTGATCCTTTAAATATGACAATTTAGTCCGATCCACTTAAGAGCTAATTAGCTGGAATGATATTTAATCACCTTTTTGGCTCTAGAGAATCTATAAAAAGCTGACTCCCACAGTATTTACAGAAGTCATTAACCGCAGTTTGTTTTGGAGATTTCCACGGCTAGAGTGGTATTCTAGTATGATAGCTGGTAGTAAAAAAGTGTAATATTATTTTTCAATTCTCGTACAAAGGTGGTCGGCGCGGCTCGGGGGTGCCACCGGGTGCTACCGGGTGCCACGCCAAATTGGTTGTATTGTCAATTTGGGCAGTGCGTGCCAGCGCAGATGAAATGTTTATTTTCAATTTCCGCCATTCTGCCGCCGCGTCCGCCACAGGATTAGGATGAGAGTGAACACTATCGTGTAGTTTTTCATCTTTACATACTCGGGATTTTTCGGTTTTGGCTGTTTTAAGGGAAAAGAGATCTTCGTCTTTTGACCTGGATATTGTGGATACTGTTTTTTAAATTAGAGTAACGAGATGGCTGATGGTAAGCAACCACGAAGCTATTTATACCATTAAAATATTTACTTAGCACTGCGCTCGTCACCTCGAGAAATACAATGGTTTATGGCTTTATGGCCTGTAATTACTCTGGAAACATTGCTTTTCAAACCGTAAAACAGTAAAGATTTTCATTATATTATAAAGGTCTTTTGAAGAAAAAAAGATATCAATCATCAGTCCGTCTGATCGGAAACGGTATGAGTCACTTATAAGCTTCAGTGGCTTTGTCGACGTTTGACACGTCGAAGAATCTGAGGATATTATTAAGTGTCTTTATATTTGTAAGGGTTTTGTGAGTTTCGAGCGCTATTAAATTGTTTAACTGTTGTTATTTATAATATCTGATCACCGTAATCAAAACTTGATATGAGCTCAATCTTTTAGTTCGTGTTCTTTGTCCTACTCGATCTAAGAGTTTACGTCACTAACGCCAATTTCGCCGTTTGACTTGGCCCAGAAATTTCAAAAGTATGTGCCTCGCGTCAAACTTCAGAAAATATTTTGGGATACCGAAGTTATAGTTGAATTGACCATCTGTTCTTTTTTAAATAGAATCACAACGACCAAGATGCATGTTCTTTTTTTTTAACTTTTATAGCTTTACACTTGACCGCTATCTCGCTTGATGTTAAACTACGATGAGGTCTACAATGGGGCGCGCTTACCTACAAGAAATCGATTAATTCTCGATTCGAAGACACCAATATTGCAACAATCGAGAAAACCCCAATCAGGCAACGCATTCCACATCCTTGGTGTTTATCACAAAAGTAGAGTCAAAACACTTCGATTCAGCTATACCACCTGTTCACTATCAGCTTCCAACAACCAAGTAGCTTTTACAGCCTTATTCGTGGGTACAAAGTACCCAACGTTGGTGGCATGGAAGTCAAATATTAGCACATTTTATAGCCCATGTTCCCGTGCTTCCTTTGAACGAGTGCCGGCGGCAATGGAGTAGATAAAGGGTTGGCTGGTGAATGGCTCAATGCTCTGTGATCTTTGCTGACATAGGACATAATAAACTTACCATCTACTTAGTTGTGTTCTTTTCGTCCTTTACTCGTTTGTGTTTGTGTTTTGTTTCTGAGCATCGGTGTGTACAGACTCTTACCTGAAACAATGTGGGTTAAATATTAAAATTGTAATTAAAGTAAGTTCTTAGTTTAGTTGGGTTGAGAGTTTTATTTGTGTATGTTGTTCTGTGACATCGAATTTATTTTTGATGGCGTTTTTTATTTTGTTTGAAACTGGCGTTATTGATGTTGGAAAGCTTTACTTTTGTATTTTGAAAACACAACACTAAGTGAGCGAAATTACGACTCTTGAAGTGCTTCACAACTTTGTGTTGAACAAAGCTTCGTGTGTCGATTTTTTTTCTCCATTACCTATATGTTTTTTTTTACTGGGCAGAGCCTTTATTAACAAAACTAAAATACAATGAGAACCACACTACACTACAAACCTACCTACCTAACTACTTACACTAAGCACACCTGAATTATCCATAGACCACTGTAGGTCTACAGATAATCAAGATGTTCATGCCCACTACCAATATTTATTACATAAAAATATTTATTCATGAAGCAATCAACATTTTTATGCATAGGTACAGCAACAGTTTAAACAGAAACAACCTACTAAATATTCCCACTGCACTGGGACTCTTTCTCACAAGGAGAGAGTTAAGGCCTAATACATCACGCTAGCCCAGTGCAGGTGGTGGTGCAGGATGACGCGTGTCCTCGAAAGATTATTGGAGCATGTCGATTTCCTCACAATGTTTTTCTTCAACGTTTTTAAGTTTCGACATGATTTCGATAAGATAGTGGTGCGTGTGGGGTTCGAACCAGGGACTCCGGATCGCCAGTTGCCGATTTCCTGACTAGACCAGTCGAAATATCACAACACATTTTAATAACATATTTTATTTTAATACAACATTTATACACGGTATATACTTCAGTACTATTTACTAAAAACAAGCCAAGTTTAAGAAGAACATTTTACAAAGGATTCCATAAAACAACTAAATATTACTTAGTAAATTGAAATGTTAGCGACTACCACGCCTTTCCAATGTCATCCGTAGTGCAGTGCCCCATAATATTCGAAGATTACCCGGCAATTTGCCTGGCATTTGTCCACAAAGGGCTGTGCAATTGCCTGTCATTTTAAAAGAAAAGACAGCACGTAAACTGTGTGTGGTGCACTTCTGTGGGTAATTCAGCCTACTCTGTAATGACTAATGAGGATAGATTGCTCAGCGGTAATACCTAGTCAGTTGTATGCCTAGCCTTTGTGATGACTTTAAAGTTAGGTATCCTTTAGTAATTAACACGGATAAGGCCCTTATATAAAACAAATGTATTTTGATTTATGTGGTTAGTTATTAGGGACTATCTACCTACCGGCGACTGTGTTTGCGATAAATTTGAAAAATAACTATTTGCTAATAAACTAATAAACTCCGGCTAATAAACTAATAAATAGCTAATAAACTCCGGTTTTTTTCTTTGAATGTAATTATTTAAAAGTTAAGTTCAATATTATCAAAAATTTCTAACACTATTTTTTCTCGCGTAGTATCAGGGGTGCTTCTAAGTAAAATGTGAGGCTCTGTACACCTCCGCACCGAAACACAGGTTTACATATATCGCGTTAAGGCATTCTCGTAACAAATTAAATTGTCTCCAACAAGGCGAGCACGTGCAAACGTCGACGCGTTACATGAATACCGACGGGGACGGCCGAGGCCTTATTAACTGCCAGTAATTAAATTATTAGAAATCTCGAGCCGGACTAATTAACGAAGAATTCCAACATTTCAGTCCACCTATCGAGCTTAATTAAAATTGATAAACCGGCGTGCGGGCTCGCCAAATATCGCCTCTATTAATGGAATGATCACTCGAACTAATTAAATTATCGAGGTAATGGTGCGTGCAAGTGATACCACACAATAGTTACGTGTTGTACGACTGATGTACTAGGAGTGCTTTTATTTATTTATCCGTTATAAAACCGTCAGCGCGTATAGTCTAATTTTATAACTTTTGACCTAGCTACGATCGCTAGGTTTTAATTCATCACATATGCTACCAAGATCTTGTTTGCCCTACAATCGCCTAACTAAGCCAGATGTGGTTTTAATGTTGTTTTCAATTCTAAACAAACATAAAAGAGAACAATGTCAAAGCCAAGACCCACTTATTTAGTCGATAGACCCCTAGATGTTCGAAAACCCCTAAGACCCCAGTGGAGGTCATGTGTCACTAGTGATAAGTCCATTTTTTAAATACCCCCTGTATTCCAAATACATTTAAGCACACTTTAAATTCTCTTCGAGTTAATTTTTCGTCGTGAGTGTTATAGTTTTATAGACAGATATTTGACTCATGTGTAATCCTTGAGTCAAGTTACTCGATGTTATTTTCTGATTTATCTACTTTTTCTTAGGTATTTGTGTAAGTATAATTGTACCGTACTATCTTATATTTTAGAGAGTCCTATTACTCCGGTCTATTTTAATAATTCTAATTCGATACACTTATTAGCTTCTATTACTCTTCGGCTTCTACGCTAAATGAAATTGTTACACGCATCTGAGAAGATCCGGAACCAATTTTCATTGGATTCGTTACACCTTCAAGCCAATAAGGCCACACAAGAATGCTTTTTTCAATCATTCTTAAATTGGTTATAAAATCAATGGCCATTCACGTGAACTTGATAATTGGTAGCCATTCTATACGGTAGGAATTAGATAGATTGAATAGTTCACTGAGTTTTTGTAGTTTCTTAAAATAAGTGAGTAATTACTACGTGCAACTGAAATGTGTAAGAAATTAAGTTAAGCTTAAATATGATGGTGAATAAAAAGGTGACTTAAATAAAGTATAAGAAATGTAAACTCTTTGAACGGATACTTTTAAAAACTGTGACGTCACTGTAATCCAAAGCAGTCCCTTTACGTGAAATGGACAGAACATCTCCACAAATAAAACAAATAATATCGTATAGGTAAATATAAAGGTATAGTATATTTTGTTTGTCAACGAACAATGGAACGTAGTATAACATAGTAGACGTAGGGTTTAGGTCTGCCGGTCATGTGGCCAGAATGCACCCCGATCGGTGGGCCAGAGTTTCTACGGAGTGGACGGCATCGGCCAGTCGACCCCAGGGTCGTCCTCCAACGCGATGGAAGGACGAGCTCGGAGCGTTTAAAAATGATTGGACGATGGTAGCTCAGGACCGGATAAAGTGGAGGGAATTGGGGGAGACCTTTGCCCAGCAGTGGGACAGTTGAGGTTAAATAAAAAATAAGTATATAGAAGGTATAGTATAGGTAAATAAATCGACACAAATAAAATAGTTTTTAATTATTTGGGAAAGTTCTAATTCTGACTCTAACTGACGCACCAACAACGCCTGACAAAATAAGTATTTAATTTTTTATGCACCGCTTTTTTTTATCGGGATGCTGGTTTTATTAGAGCTAAGTGTGGAACCTATAGTGTTTAAAAGTTCGAAAAAAATAATTATGCCTCGGTTTTGTTCGCTTAGGATTAAAATACATTTTCTGGTTAATAAGTACCTAAATCTTTTTCCAGACTATGATCTACCAGAGGTTCAGCTTGATCCGTTTAGTCTTTAGGATGTGATTCAGTAACAAGCAGTCAAACATCTTTTTAACAATACTAAATAGCTTTGCACTTGGCCGCCATCTCGCTTGAGTATTATATAATTCACGGGATAACAACCGTGCTTAAATCAGAGGTGGTCGTCACCGATATTTCGATACAATTTTATGCACCAATTTTGTTTTTTAAATAAGAAGTGACGAGACGAGCAGGACATGTGCCTGATGGTAAGCAACATGCCTGCCACATAACAGCACAGTGACACGCAGCTATTGGCACATGAAGAGTCCAAATCATTACCTAGCACTGCACTGCGCTCATCACCCAGAAATCCAAGATCTTATATCTCTAAGCCCTGTAATTTCTCTGGAAACATTTCCCTTCAAACCGGAACACAGTAATGTGAAAACATTACTGTTTGATGGTAGAATAACTGGCAAAGGTGTGGTACTTCACCAGGCGGACTCTGCTAGGAGTACTACCACTACCAAGTTAAAGGGTAAACAGTTTTGGCAATTTTCAAGTAAGTAATAACATCTATTAGTAGTGAACAACCGTGATAGAACAATGTGTTTAACATTCAAACATTCACATTAATTTATATTATTAGTAGGGTAACATTGTCTACGTTGTGCACGATAGTAAGGGCATTAAAATGAGTAATTATAATAAAAGTGATACGTCTCATAATTAACTAAGCTGATGAAGAGTGCTTTGACGAGCCACTAGCAACGCAGCGGCTTTAAGCGCGTTTGTTTTATTTACTGGGTGGCCTACTTTTTATTTCACTTTGATTTTGCTACATCAGATTTATTCTTTTAGGAAATAATCTGTGTAGATCTGTAAGCACTAATGTTCCTTGTAATTATCCTTGATCATTTATTGGTCATCATATGGATACTTAAGATGTGTTTAGTACAAGTAGTTAGTTAGGTTTGTAGCATAGTTCTCACTGTATTTTTTATAAAGGTTAACTTACATGAAAAAATTACTTTTCGACGTTCAAGTACCAATACCTACAATTTAAGACAATATGTAGGTTTTTACACACACTGGGCTTAAAAAACACTTTAAAAGAACTATTTTAGTATTTTTGTGTGCTTATTATAATTGTGTTTTATTGTAATTTATCAATCCAAAGCCAGAATAAATAAATACCTACCTACGTGTAAAAATATATATGCAATAGCTGTTGTAGCTAAACGTAGGCACCAACTTTAAACATAGTCATAGTCTATGACATAGTCATAGTCTTTGGGTCATTTCCTTCAGAACAGCCGAGATCGTCAAATCACCAGAAACCACAAATAGAAATAGAATAGACACACTTTGAAGCCAGTCGTTAAATAACGATTACGTTATTTGTAAAGATAGATTATTCGTAATTTAACGAGTCGTTTAACATATCTAACATGTGATTTGGTATTTTGTTCTTTGTGTAAAAAAACAGGATCACATGCTTATATAATCCGTAGATAAACAGAAATGTGAATTCGAAAATGAGGTCTCCAATCGGTAAGACCTTTTCAACACGCAATATATTTGTGAAAGATAGTTCTCAATTTTGACAAAGGTGGCGCCAGTTTCTGAAACACTAAATGTTTCATTTTGTAAGCGTCATTAAAAAAAAAACCGGCACCTCTTTAAGCGAAATTGAATACTTTCTTCGACTGGTAAATTTGCATCTTAAAATGCCTCATTTGCCCTCTATCTCAAAAGACACTTCAACTAGATGGTCTTTATGACGTAAAGATTTAATGAGATAAAAGCAAGTAAAAAATAATTCAAACGAACATTTCATTTTGTTTCCTATTAATATTTCACTGTTTTAACCTTAAAACTAGATTTGTTTTTATTAATTTTTGCTCGAAAAAACATTTTCAAAATAATTGCGGTGAAAATTTCATAGCGCCGTGTCACGTTAAGCGCTGTCCCGCTTTCCAGCGTCACGCAGCAGCACTAGCGCTAATTAGCCCTCGTGACAACCCACTCCTGCCATAAAGTGGTGCAGATTTATCGCCACAGATTATTTATATTATGTTTATTAGGCGCCGCCCTCCGCAATGCTTTCCCGCTAATTGAATTGCCCAGATTTTTATGTGGCAACACCTGAGCTCACATGTCATGACGAAGGATTGAATCAAGTTCGAGATATCAATGTGATGATCGAGCAAAATGTCTGTCCGGTAAATAAGAACGATTACGTAACATTTTATATGTTATCGACGAATAACTTTGGTTAACGGAATCGTAAGTCCGTCCCGTCTCGTCCCGTCCTTTTGACATATCTTGTTTAAAAGAAACCTAGTCTGGGAGATATTTTCTGTCGTTACGACATAATTTCGTAACATATATTCGTAGCTTTCACTCGGCTAAAAAATCATACTGCATTTACATTTAACATTTTATTTATTTACATTTTATTATGATCTCCAAAAAAATCAATTAAAAGAAAAGTGATCAATTTGACCCTTTAAAACAATGAAAACTGTTCGTGAATTAACTAGTTCAGTGAGGTGAAGAAAGTGAATCTGCTAGGTAAGAAGGAAAACTAATGCTCAGCAGTGTATCATAAATACTAAAATTTACAAATATGTCCTTAAATTTATTATTAAAAATAACGAGATAAATATAAATTCATTAAAACTTGTGCCCCTAATCTAATCTAAATGCGCAAAATCTTCATCAAAAAATTAAAAAAAACGAATTTATTACAATAACCAAACACAAATGTCTATGAGATAGGTATTTATCCAATCTTCCAAACCTTGCTTATGTAATTATTAAGTAATCAAATTTCAATTACCATAACATTCAACTCTATAAATGACTGTAACTATAATTCAACACGAGTATAAATTCCAAATGCTATAATTAAATAATTAAGAGTAGATCAAAACTACGATAAATAAACATCGACTCACTTGCGTCCAAACAGAAACAGAATCTAACAACCTTTCTAATTAACATGTGTCTTCATAAATCACCGTTACAAGGAATACAAGTTATTTTGGCAATCGCTCGACTTATGATTAACTACGTCCCCACCCGTAAGGCCATGATAAATAGATGCTAATAATAACTGCTATTTTATAACAGTGGTCATCTCTAAATGCCAATGAGTTTGAAATACAGAAACGAGTACGAAAAATAAGCTAAAAATATTACTAATCTGTACTAACATTTTCACAGATTGGCCAATTTTATATTTTTGTTTATTTAGGTATGAGGTGATCTTCTGGACTATAACATCTTCTTGATCTAACTTCAAATAGAATTAATAAGCAGCGTGTTTCGCTTCTTTCAACCGATTAATACGGAAAGAGTGAGCTCACTCTTCCCAACGATGACATAATTCCGTGCGCCTGAAGATTGGGAGGGCACATCAAATGGTTTATATCGATGTATATATATATGTGAACAGCCTATTCCGAAAATTGCCTAATTCCCGATGACCAATCGCCAAAAATATAAGTACCAAAATATGCAACAAGTGTTGGTTCTTAGGTCTTGGTTGGGTCAAGTTATGCCGACACACACGTATTTTTGTTATTAGTCATCGAACTCTAGTCAAAGGTCACGGCTGCGGTGGCGTCAAGCTATTAACTAACAATGGCGTTCTTGATAAGTAATGGCCTAAAGACCTCACCATCAGAAAATGAAACGGAGCTCCCTACATAGTTTTAGTTACAATTTGTATTTTTTTTTCGTATAAATTTTATACGCGCAACGTTAATCTTTATTAATTAATTGTACTAAACATTCTTAAACACTCTATATCTCATGTAAGTACTTTCAAAATTGGACCATATTTTGATGCTGACAAAGAAAATGTTACCAGGACCACTCAGACAAAAATTCAGTTGGAACTAGGGATGTTCCGGTTAAAGTTACATCCACCATTGTTAAATACATGGGTACGTCCGTATCCTTTCGTATCTGAATCCAGAAGTACGTGTATCTTTGTTGATTTGTTGCACACTGTGTTCGGAAGCTAATTAATTTTAATTGGCTTGGATGCAACGTCTATTATACATTCGAGGCTTTGGCCAATTCGCTTCAGAAACTAAGCTTCGTGCAATATTGTAAGCGGAGCGAATTTAGACAACCCTAATTAGAGGTTCACCTGATATGTAGACGTATTTCGAAGTGTTTATTTATACATATTCCTTGCTGACGTATCGTAATCGTATTAATTTGGTCAAAGATTGTAAATGTGTATGTATGTCAGTATGAATTATGTTATGTTGTATGTAGTGTATACTTTGTTTGTAGCTTAAAAAAAGTATCTAGTTAACAATGTTACTACTTATTATTATTGATCTTGTGTTGAGTTTTCTTTAAGAACTTTTTTTTTCTTTGTTATAAATACGTTGATTTTAATACGTATCTAACAAAGCATTTAAAACTAAGACAAAACGACAGTGACTCTGTGCAGAGTACGCCTGAGAATGTATCACACTTTGGTAAGATATTGTAACTCCATGTCGTAATACATAAATATTATACGTTACTGTGTTCCGGTTTGAAGTGCATTTCTTCCTGAGAAAACCGGTGACAAGAATAATTATTTATTATTATTATCTATTATTGATAACTCATAATTCCTTGTGACGTTAAACTACTTAAAAAAATGTATTACCAGATACGTTAATTTTGTTACTTTACGCTATTATTATGATTACGCTATTATTATGATTACGCTATTATTTTCAATTACAAATACAATTTCTATAGGTAGTGATTTTTATCACAGTGAACAAATTAGATGAATAAGATTGTGTTTCAATTTTGACAGTTGTAAGCTGTAAGCGGCCGCTCGGCACGCGCGGTGTTGCCACTCTCAAAACTCGTACTTGCAACAATCGCACTTAATTTTATGCTCGTGTGCTTCCACAGAGAATCAGGTCTATGTGACGAAATCCAGCGCAAAGCTCGTTTAAATTAATTAAAGGCTTAACAGCTCATGCAACTCTATCTAACGTAATGGAGACGTGAACGAACGCCAGTAATCTGATACAGAAATCTGCATTAGAGCAGAAATATGAGAGAGAATATCTGTGCAAAAATATCAGAATTTGAACAGGTTATTTGAGTTGTTGTTATAACTCAGTTGGTGTCCAAATACATATCAAATATAAGCTGATTATAACGTATTAACAACTGTACGATGGAAGTAAGTAGGTAGTTTACAATTCAATTACAAATTTTAAAAAAAGAACGCTGGTTAAATGGTTCGTAATTAATTATATTTGAGGTACTTACTTCAATTTTTTTACATTTCTTTGGCTCATCTAACATTTTAGTTTCGTTTGGTTAGCATCAGGCAAATAGTTGATTATACATATAACTCCATTGTAACCTTTGAACGAAAACTTACTATGAAAATTTCCTTCCACCGCATTCAAGAGATGCAACAAGTCTCTACCAAAACACAACACATTGCAACGCAATAACTTCCAACATGTTTATCATTTTCCATATTTATATCCATATATTTATTCCTTGCCAATTGAAGCAGACAATTCACAGAAAAACATACGTTGCACACTCATGCGAACACAATGTTTGTCCGTTACTCATAACGCCATCTATCATAGCTATTCAAACATGGCTCGAGGGCTGCGACTGATGTTATAAAAAAAATCTGGCAAACATACTCTTGTTTAATCTCATGAGAAGGCTAATTGTCCGCCGCAGTGACGATAGAGGGGGGAAGGGAGTGGGGTGAAGGGGGGACACGTGACCTGTCACTGACAGGGAAATTAAAACATTCCGCTATTATTTTCATTTCGCGAATGCGAGGGATGCATAGGGCCGTAAAATATTCATATTGCATTATGAATAGAAGATATGATAGGATTTTGATATAGGATTCAAATCGGCTATTTATTTATGCAAAACTGTGTGGTCCAGTTAAATTTAACGATGGTACTTAATCAAAAAAATAACTTTTGGAATATTGGAAATTTAAAATTTCTGCGACAATCTAAAAAGTGAAGACTAATACCGGTTGTATTAGTAGTACGTACGTACAAAAGCGAAATTTTAACGTTTCGATTGAGATATATCGAGATAAGTTATTATTATAATTAATGTTTTATCATACATAGTGAACAAGTATAAGTAGGTACATTCGAGTAAGAAATGCACGGACAGGCGTTTTTTACAACATTGTTAAAAAAAATTACGTTGATTGAGAAGTATCCTTAAAATAACCTAATGTACACTCGTAAATCACGTTAGGTACGGTTTTGGATTTAGGTCAAAATGACTTTAATAATAATTAACACAAAAATAAACTATCACTTAAAAAACTTTTGGACTCCTCATGTTCCAATAGCAGCGTGTCACTATGCTGTTATGTGGCAGGCATGTTGCTTACCATCAGGCACATGCCCTGCTCGTCTCGTTACTCTTTATTTTTAAAAAAGTGACTTTATGACACTAAGTGTTAAAGGGCTATTTCTGTCCGTCGGTTACACACTAACACCGAACTAAAAATCGAAAATCCATGTCCAGTAATGGCCATGATGTGCACAATCCGCAATATCATATCAAAGTAGCATCGGTTGGCGCCGGCGGCGTACAAAATTTAATAATTAAAAATCACCCCTAGCGTAGGGCGTAGATACCTATATAAGGGTTGTCTACTGCACATTACGCGTTATCATTTTTAATTAAAATTCTCGTGCCACCACTAAGTGTAATGACGAAATATTTGATCCCGTCCGATAACAATCGTTTGTAGATCGTTTCACAGGCATTAAATAACCATCGCCTTTTATTTAAAAGAAACGTGTATTTCAATTCAAAATTGAGAAAGTTTTAACCAGAAATTGTAGCAAAAATCTTTGAATTTGGTGTTAAATTTCTAGTACCTATAGATTTGCATCGAACCAATCTTAAACAACATTTGTCATTACTTTTACGGCTTCTGAAACATGAGTAGCATGATTATTATTTTATATGCTGATTCATACCTACTAAGACTAGGACAGACCGATGTTGCGTTATCATATGGACATTTAAACTAATTAAGCAAATACTATCTATCAACTTGATATATTTACTCTATTAAACTTAAAAGCATCAAGTTTCCCTAACAAAGTAACCATTGCGCATGAAATATACATTTGTGTTTCATTTTACATTAGAATAGTTTCGTAAAGTGTTAGGTGTTTATATAACTCGTAAACATCCCAAAAAATACCACTCTATTTGAGTGACTTGACACCTCATAAATTAAGATTGAAACAAGATTAAAATAACGATCACTTCACAAATCGCATATCTCCAGGCCACAATTAAGCACAGCTAACCGAACCCAAGTTGCTATCGCACGCATTATTCAATTTCAAAGCACATTTAATTAAAGTCCTCATACAGTGATATAGAAAAAAATAGCAAACATTCAGCGAGCTATTCCAATAGGCTAATCGTAAGTTATTAAACCTTCCAAGCAACCCACCTGATCGCCTCCCGGCTATAATAGAAATACCGGGGACTTATTATTAAAATTGCTGGTAAATTGTTCCCCTCACCCCTCGGATTTCGCCTGTCTGAGGTAGGGATGCGACACAAGGTCATGTTTCGCGCGATAATAGTAGGTACGATGTAGTCGCAAGATTATATCAAACACGACATTTAATGTATTATTGTACGAGTAATATTACTTTAGCATGTATGTATGCACTTTTAAATTCAAATTTCGCTTTTAAATAATTACTCATCGAATAATTTTCCACTGCACAGTGTTAGAACCTGAGAACGCAATGAGGAATGATATGCCCGTCTTATTTTACCTAGGTGTTGTTGTAAAAAAATGTTTAATGTTAAGCAAAGGAGTAGGAAAAAAACATGCTATGCTTTTCCTCAATATCCTCATAAAAATCTCTATATTATACTTTAACAAAATACCAATTGTGCCTGTAGTGTTTAGTATGTGATGTTATCTTTGGAACCAGTACAGCAATATAAAAAAAATCTTTAAACTTTTGAATAGTAGGTACAGTTATCTGAAATTTAGATCATCAACAAGCTACATTTTAAAGGAATAGATATGATTTAGAAAAAGAATTTGACGGTGCCAGATAATCCTTCAAAATTTTCCCATGTTTGATGTTTCCAGAATGAACCGCGAGTAATCGAAAATAAATATCCCATCGCTTATATTCATTCCATTACATTTATGACGCTAAACAAATAGTACTTTAAATGGATCTTAGTCAAAATTATTATACCATTGTTTATTTTCTAAACAGTTGTAAAACCGTGTGTCGACAACAGGTTATATCGATAGGTAATATTTTACGCAACGTATACCCATCACTAGTGTAAGGTGACTTATTGACGTTATGATATTACTCTCGTAATAATATTAATCCCTCGTTGTAACGCGTTTCCTAAAATGAATTCAATTCGGATTAATTAAATCAGATTTCAGAATACTTGTGGCTATTATGAAACCGGCGAACGTTTTACCACGACTGATACAATTAAGATTTAGAAAAGTTTTTAATCGATATAAACTAGCTAAATATTTTTTCTGAACACTCCTGATTGTTTTTTTTTTCCTGTTCGGAATAAAAATGTAGTAAACATTTTTCGTTAAATAAACACATATCTGCATTTTATGTAAATAAAGATGTACGCAAATAAATTAAATGATAAAATATATTACAGAGTGAAATGTATGGAGCGTTTTTAAAATACATTTGGAAGTCACAGGACATTGTATAGAGAGCTGTTTAAGATAACTGTTGCGCTGTATGTGAGGTCATATCATATAATCATATAACTTACTGCTATTTAACGCCTCGAGAAGACATCTTACCCACGGTCTTTGATATTCAACTCCTAGATTATATTTATGTACTAAGATGAACAACAAAAAAACATACAACAAACGAACTCGTATACATGTTTCATTTGTCAGGCTAAAATTTACTTTTATAAATCGTATTTTTTATCTAGGGTCCTATGACATCATATTGCAAATTGCATCTACCTACTGCTAAGCCCTTCAAAGAAAAGTCTCTTTGAAGAGCTTAGCAAACAAAAGTCCCACAACCGCGCGAAGAGACCAACAGGTCGAGCGCGTGATACAATTTCGAAAGGTATTAAAATTTTCACTTCTCCCTGCCTTAACGTGTTTTTTCAATCATTCGTTTCGATTTCTGTGGTAAAAATAGAAATCTTGACTTACGATGAGAAGTAAGTATAATTAGGTAGGTACTTTTAACTTGCCTTTTCTTAGATACAGTTGCGTATAGCTGACAGCAAAACTTTTGGAACGACACGACACTGTAAAACCGTGTACATAATTATGCCAGTTCTAGGGCGATACCTAGTTCACTACAAAGGTTACCACCGAAGTAACTTTGATTTTTAATGCGCACTAGAACTGGTACATGTTGTACATTGTTTTACCTGTTTAGGTACTGTTTAATCCAAACAGGTAAAACAATGCAGATACAAAGAATAGGGAATCGGTACACGTTCTAATTTAAAAGTTACGCATTATACTTAACACGGATAAGAGGCCTATATGTTCCTCGTGTCAACGAAATCGAAAGAATAAAAAAACAGGTTATAATTGGGAGATGTGAAAATTGTAATATCAAAAAAGTATGTATCAGGCGAACGACCGGTTCGCATTTCGTCTCTATGTGTGGTTTTTGGACGTGGACTTATTAGAGTCTGGCCAACGAAAGCTGTCCAAGAAAAAAGCCGGGAATTTTAACGGGCTGGTAACCCTGGCTATACACTGCTTAAACGGAGTTGATACTATTTATGATTCAGCAAGTACATTTTTTTCGAGTTGTAAAAGTTTTGTTTTGTTTTAATTCTGCCTTTTTATTATTAACAAATAATCCACAATATTATGTACAGTCGAGGACTTTTATTGATAAGCACTAATCATCTTCGCTGCTACTGCTACTGTCCCCAAGATTTACTAGGAATGGTTCTTTGTTTACAGTAATACGGTCAAGTACGGAACGTCAATGTGTCAATTTTGACCGGCCTAAAACTATTGCCATATCAAAACTTCTGAAAATAATTCGTGGACAGCTTTCGTTGGCCAGACTTTACATTCCGCCAAAGGCATACAAAGAAAAAAAATATCGGCAGCAGATACAAAGCAAAGAAAGGCTTATGAAAAATAAGAGTTAATACGAGAACTTAAAACTTGTTATCTTAATTCCTCGTGCTATGAAGTTCGACTTCAACCATAGCATAGATCATAGATAATATATTAATCTGAACTCTGTGACAATGTTTACCAAAATGTTGACTACTTAGGGAACTTCAGGGTGCCAGTTTTTCGAAACGGTTATTGTAAAAATGTACTCTCGCATTTTTTTACCTAAGAGGCGAAAAGGTTACAACTCCAAAAATCATGATATTATTTTAATATAGAATGATACAAGTCTCAGAAGCGACAACGCAAGCATGCATTATGTAGGTATTCTAGCCAGTATCGAGTAACCCAATCACCGGCAGCCCGCGGTAACAATAACTATGTTATTGTTCGGTCCTGTGACATTAATTAGGTAAGTACGTGCGTCAGTCTGTTCGCTAATTAATAGACCGTATTATTGATGCAATGCCAGCCGATGCGGTTTCGCGTCGCGCAGATATGCGTGATTCATGGGAATTGTGCCTTGTTAGTGTTGTTACGCTGTTCTACATTGCTATCGGTTACTTGCTTGAGTTATTAGTAAGAAAGAACAGGTGCGTTGATGAGTTGACAACAGCGCACTACTTATTTGATCGACACGACTAAGAATAGATCTAGAAAAATACAAAGAATCAGAATGTAATGTTGTATTCAACTGTGTAGTTTTACGTACGAGTACCTATTTCAATCAATTATACATTATTTATTGTTGTGAGTCTTGATACTGGTGTGCACAACAAAGCGTTTATTTTTATCTTTTTGTGTATTATTGGGTACAACGGTGAGTAAAAACTTTAGACAAGAAATATTTTAGGCCAGTTATGTTTTTCATTTCAAAGAATAAATGAAACATTCATGATACAATATTTTGTATCATAGTGGGTGTTTCATACTGAAATTCTAAGTAGTAAGTTTTCTCTTCTATAAGGAGATCCATCTCCAGCCATATCTAGCTATAGCTGCCAATTCTTTTTTTTTATAGTAGTTTCACGTAACCCTGTTTTACTTACCTGAACATTTTCGACCTAACCTTGCGCGTCAGTTTCCACCGATCGGTAACCGTCAGTTAGGCGTGCATACGATCGCATTACCGGCTGATTAGCGGCGCCGGTGGCCACGTGTTATGCACTCAATTAATTACCAGCATTCACAGCGCTGAGACTCGAGGGATGCCGGCGAATGGATCATGCAGAAGGATTCTGACGGGAATGCTGTTTCCGTGTTATATATAACCTACATCCCCAATTGATTATGGATTTGAAATAGGGCTGCTATCCGTCCCAGTTTCTTTAAATATGTCTTAGTTCTGATCGGTGTCGGGTCTACCAAAAAAACTGAAAAGCTCACACATTAGTGAGCTTTTCAGTTTTTTTGTTTTTAGTGTAACTGTCATAGTCAATAACTTATCTCTGATGCTTTATCTGTGGGACGGTAAGGTTTGACAATCCAAACAACACAAAGAACAATGGATTCAGCTACTTTTGCTATTTTTTGAGTACCTACCTATTTATATTATAAACAGAACTAGGCAACTTTGCTATTTTTATGAGTACCTATTTATATTATGAGCAATAAAATTATCGAATTTTTTTGACGATTTTGACATGATTCGAGTTCAAAAAGACAAAATGAAGGTTAAATTAGGTTTTTTTTAATATGGCGGTTGATTTCAAATGAACTACCCACGATTACGTAACGAATGAAATCAATTGTCTCAAGTAAAAAAAATATGTGCATGTCAATTCTACAAGAGAGAGCGGGACAACAATAGCGGTTTGTTTAGTGTGCGATAAAATCGTCATCATTAACACACATTCATTCAAATGATCTCAATTCTCTATTCGATTGATCACTTTCATTATCGATCTCTTTGAAGCAAAAAGCTCAATTGATCTAATTTGCTTTTTCAACAGCTTCAAAATTTTTTCGTATTTAATTAACCATTTATTCAGTAAAGGAACAGGCACAATGGCTCATTGTGTGACGACTATTGCATTTATTGACTCAGTTTGAATGGGGTTTGATCAGAAAATTGTTCTTTGCCATTTTAAGTCCTAACTCCATGTAAGAAGATGTGATATTGTATGTTTAAGAGAAGTAAACCGTCATCGTAGAGTGATGTGTAAATATCCGAAGTGCATTCAGCTGAGATTCGATGCGGTTGAGTTCGTAACTCGATAGCTTCATCAATGAGGTAAGCAAAACGATCGCGAAGGTATTCGTTGCACAAGTTATAAGCTCAATCTTAATTTACTGGAATACGTTTTTATCTCATCACTTAACAACGGCCATTCTTCAGTTAGGACCGCTTCGGATATCGGATGTGACACTGTCAACTGGGCTCTACCGCAGGTCGAATGGCACTGGCAATGTTAGAGACGAAACGGTTACATTAACACTCCACTGCAAGTATGTTTCCGCTGCTGGGATATGGTATTTTCTTCCACAAGGCCAAGGGGGCGTCACCCTATTTTTTTTATATTTGAACAATAGCAAACGAGTAGAATGGAAACATTTCCCCTCCAATCAAAACGTAGAAAAATCGGAAATTATACACAAACGAGTCTTTACAAAATATGTATTTAAATAAATAAATAAATAATAAATAAATATTGGTGGACAATTCACACACAACACCATCTGACCCCAAACTAAGCAAAGCTTGTGTGATGGCAGCCAGATAGCTGATATAATACTTATATAGTTTTAAATACATACTTATTATACATAGAAACACCCAGACACAGTGCAAACATTTGAATTCATCACACAAATATTTGCACTGGGTGGAGATCGAACCCACGACCCTCGGCTTCGCAGGCAGAGCTACTACCAACTAAGCCACTCATCATCATCATCATCATCAGCCACAAGACGTCCACTGCTGAACATAGGCCTCCCCCTTAGATTTCCACAACGAACGGTCCTGCGCAACCTGCAACCAGCGGTTTCCAGCGACCTTTGTGAGGTCATCTGTCCATCTAGTGGGAGGCCGTCCAACACTGCGTCTCCCGGTTCGTGGTCGCCACTCAAGAACCTTTTTTCCCCATCGGTTGTCAGTTCTGCGAGCGATGTGGCCTGCCCATTGCCACTTCAGCTTGCTTACTCTTTGAGCTATGTCGGCCACTTTCGTTCTTTTGCGAATATCCTCATTACGGATTCTGTCGCGCAAAGAGACTCCCGAGCATAGCTCTCTCCATAGCTCGCTGTGTGACTTTGAGCTTCGTTATGAGACCAACAGTGAAGGACCACGTCTCAGTTCCATAAGTCATCACTGGCAACACGCACTGGTTAAAGACTTTCGTCTTTAGGCATTGGGGTATTTTGGACTAAGCCACTAGGGCAGTCAATTTACTAAACGCGTCGCTACGATGTATTCTATACCCGTCGAAATACAGCATTTTTAAAGCCAAAATGAATGTGTATTAACTTAACCACAGACTAAGTAGAGAGTGGTATTAACCATTCATAACCATAAACAAACATAAAAACTCTATTTTAAAAGGATTTGCCTGAATTAAAAAAAATGCATAAATTACAGAAAATAAAGAGCAATGATTATTATTTTAGGAATGGCTTCAAACACCCTTATCTGTTTCGTTTTCAGGACCTTTCTAAAAACCCTTAAGTATTTCGTTTATCTTGGTTATAATTACGATAAATGAAAATTACTTATCACATCAATGACTATGAATTATAATTTGAAAAACAATTTCAGCGTACAAATAGGAATAATAAATACATCAGTTCAGTTAATGCATAATTCACTGAACTACATAATTCTGAATCATTAATGGTATAAAATGTTTCAAACACTCACATGTTCCTGCGAGTATTGATTTTCATAAAACATTACTAATTGATAATAATATTTGATTAGCTCGTTTATTGGACCAATTAATTATGTAGCAATTAGAGTAACAGTCCAACCGTATAATATAGAAAGTATGTGGTATACTAACACCGTCCCGCCGTTTTACCCGCCTAGTTCCCGATCCTGTTATTTCCCTGGGATACAATGTACCCTATGTGTTATTGTAAACAATTATCTATTTATGTATTAAATTTCATTCAAATTCCTTCAGTACTTTTTACGTGAAAGAGTGACAAACATACATACACCCATCCATACATTTTATTATTAGTACGGTAGATTTATTCAGAATCATTGTGTATTCCTGATTGTTTTAATAACCCCTTTGTTTGTTTTTTTTTTTTGTGATATAATGTTGTATCTTTGTAAAATATAGAGACGGGATCAGATATTCGCCTGATGGTAAGAAGCACTAAGGTAGCGATTTTAAGGTAACAATTTCATAGTGTCAAGTGCCTGTCACGGTCTCCGGTCGCGGTCTCGTGTCGCGGTCTCCGGGCGAACTTACCATTAAAGCATAGAGCTACTACGCAGTTATTTTAACATGAAGAATCTCCATGACTCATGACTCCCTAACACTGCAACGCACTCGTCACCCAAATATAGGTATGCGATTTCTCGATTTGCACCGTAATTTTTATGAAAACATTCCCCATTAAACTGGAGAGCAGTAGTAGTTGTTAGCACATTTATGCTTGAGGGCATAATACCTGACAAAGGTTCTATCACTACAAAAGCAGTTGTAAAGGTATGGGTAATGTAACTGTACCTAAACTCAATCACATCTTTTGTTTGGTATAAACTTAAATCCACACTTTGTCTGCTAATGATCCAGAATCTAGGTCTACATATCTTATTGTTCTGTGAATATAAAAGGCATTCTATCTCTAGACACAAGTCTATTTACTTTACTTAGACAACATAGAATTTTATACACAGGTTATCCCAGTACCAAAGGGTGAAGCAACGACGGCCTCAAGTTCCATAGAGGCGTTGAATTTCAAAGCTGCTCGCTTCTAAGTGGATTAATTACGTAGATCTTCTACACAAATTAGTCTCGCAACAGTATACTGTTACGCGCTTCAGAGGTGCTTGTGGGTAGAGCCAGGCACTTTGCAACGGATAAAGTTAATACGAATTACGGCTGCTATAGGTTTAGTATAACGGGGGTTTGACAGCGTTTTAGGATGATCATCAAACTGGACTATAAAAGTGACACTTTATAATGATAGACAAATAGATAACATTTCAGTGGTTCATTTTTGTAGATTATATATACATAAAATACTATTATAAGTTAATTATAATTAAAAGAACTAAAATAAATTAATCTAAACGAGTTTAACAAATTACATCAGTCTGTGAGACTTGTTCAGATAACTTAGCGAAGTTGTGGTGGCTTATTGGGGAGAACAAATACAGGTGTGTTTCACGCCTAGTTTGGGAAATTAGGGATGCACATGTAAATGTACCGATTGTCGAAATAAACAAAGAACGTCTGATTGACAGTCCTGAGGTTCAAATCCTGCCTTTAATGGCGACGGATAATATCGCGACGGCTGAGTTTGTTGTTGCGATGTAACCTAGAAAGTGAGTACTCATATATATATATATATATATATATATATATATACTCTGGCTTACATCTCAGATATATCTAGGATATAGACTTAAGCTCAGCTGTATCTGTCTGACGTTACAAAAGAAGAAAATCCCTACACCAATTTGACCTTGATGAAAATTTTCCAGGTTTCGGCACGAGTAAGCTTTGAGTAAATGTTCAATATATGGAGATTAAACGTAATCTGTAATCGTTTTTACAACTTATTCTGTAATTGTTTTGCTATCATACTAAATTGTGTCCTTAAATGAGCTGCTATTGATATATTTTTTAAGAGTTCAATGGCTACAGGTAAGAAAAAAATAACTAAGATAACTTTTGAATAATGTTTAGTTCACTACTTCTTCTGATCTGTTCTTCCCTCAGACCAGCCAAAATTATAATTTATTTTACTCAGTATTTTAGGTTGTTATGATGCTTTATATGTATTTCTGTGTGTTTTTTATACTTTATTTTATTTAGGACAATGTATAGTAAGTTTAAAATAATAAAGATTGGCGGGCATTTCTCATATAACGCTACGAGTATCTATCTAGGTTCCTCAAAACTAATTAGTGATTAAATACATATGTATGATTATAGAAACACCGCGACATAAAACAAATGCATGTAGGAACGTCACGCCTATAAGTATTCGTTCTTGGTAAGAATCGAACTTACCGTTCTGTGGGCAAGAAACTGAGTTTTAAGCCATTGTTAAATGTGTTGGTGATAGTAGTAACAGCAACCCATATTTACGTTCTAATGACGAAAGTATAGTTTTTACTACTTTCTAAACAGCCCGAACCGCGGAATGAGCCATTAGATCTGTAAACAAACATTTGGATCCCACAGCTGGCCAAATACATTCAGTGAGCCGTAATTTTTTAAACGTTCTAATCAAATATTGGCCCGGCGAACATATTTGTGCTCAATTGGTCGGAAAAACGGGGGCCTTACCACACTGGCCGCGAAAAGTTAAAGAATGTGTATTTAACCGCCAAAAAGAGAAGTTTAATGTTCAGTATTGTGTACCTTTATACAGAGAAAGCCTTAGTGGCAAGAATGTTAAATTTGACAAACCTGAGGTCGGAGGTTCGAATCCAGCTTGCACCTATGAACATTTTTCCAAGTGCAGACGTACGACTTTGTTATCACCACTGACTTTAGCGGTAAAGGAAATATCATGAGGAAACTATTGTTTTGTAGACATAATTTCATACCTTTTTCAAACATAATATTTCAACAATACAAAACATTTTTTAACGAATTTGCTAAATTGGTTACTCATAATATTAAATCTATATTAATCGTATGAGTTGCAGAATAATCGTATGTTAGGCAGTTGCATAGAATATCAAGTCTCATGACTACAGAATTCCTTTATGTGATAAAACAATATAGTCTATTGTCGTTGGCAGTCAAGTGCAGCGGTGCCAAACCCAGAGTTTTCCGGGTCGCAATAAGCTCGCAGATTGATTACACCTGTCGGTCACGATTAATAGAATATTGTGATTGGAATTGAATCTGTCGTCCATTGCGCCATTGTCGAGAGTATCGTTGTGAATATTTAATGGCCAATTTAGATCGTGTTGCCTGTTCTGTTTCGGTTAATAAGGACTAGATTTGTATAAGTACAGTTAATTTTGGGTTTTAAAATGAGTTCATCATTTTATCAACTTTATAAATTTACTTGCCTTCCAAAAGCGCAGATTAAAAACATGTTTAAGAGATTGAATTATAACTAAAAATTATAAATATAAAGTAGAAGGTACTAGTCTTATTAAAAACACAAATATGTCTAGAAATGTAAACAATGCAGGTGTTTTTGATATTTAATTGTTCAAAATTAAATCAGAAAAGAAATATCAAACAGCATTTCGTAATGGAGCTTAGACCCTTAATTTCTAAACTTTTGACAATTATAAATCCCACATCACAAACTACTAATGAATAATTTAGCACATTCAAATTTATGTATTTCATATAACTACATTAATTGTAATAACTAACGTAATAAAATAATTACTTACTCAAAAATTGTATTCTGCACTAAAACAAAAACACTAATAAGCTTGTCCTCTCCCAGCTTACTGCTGTCACAAGCACCGCTAATGAATAAATAAACCAAACAAACAGATAACAAGAGATGCCAATTAAACAATACACTAATTAATTCCAAACATTGGTGTAGTGGACTTAATTAGAGTAGCCAACATTATCACATGGACACACAGCTAAAACACAATGGGGAATTTAATATTTCATAACAATGATTCATGTCGATATGTCCATGTCGATTAGCAAGATACAAGTAACGAGAGACAATGCAGAGCCCACAGTTGAGAGTATTTGATTACATTACGCAGTGTTTTGTTTATCAATTCATATGACAATGAGAGAAACGAATAAATTAATTGTGGTTTTGTGATAATTACCACCCAGGAAACTGGAAGATTCAATTTTAGTTTCATAAAATAGCACTTAGAATTCAAAACCAAACAACAAAGAATGTTTTATAAAGACAACAAAGAAATAAATTTTAAAGTTCAAACACATACTTTACCTATTAATTGAACCAAAATCATTTTGATAGATCATTCGAAAGGAACGAAATAGTTAAGCATTATTTTCTTTGTAGGCAGACTTAACGTTTCTACAATAACCTATTAAAAAGACATCAGTTTTAAGTTTATTATTAATTCTTACTGGTACCATTTTAATTGTAGTGTCAAAGTGTATATATGTTTAATGATATTACGGTCAATATTAACAATAGCGTCAAATAGTTCTAAAGTGTAACATTATAGTGTGTACTGAACACTACAGTATTTCAATGAAGGTCGCATAACTCAAGACTGAGGATAACATGTCGCATAAAATACGATGGATTCTATCCCGTAACAGGACGTCCTATTAGGTGAGATAGCGGTCAGCAATCCTATGAAAAAACATTAGTCTCGAGTGACGTATCGAGTCCTCGCAAACATAAACTACTTTACGACAATCTCATAAAAGAAGCCGCACTAAATCGACTGCGGCTTTTTAATATCAGAGGCGAGAGCCGCCCGCACTGTCCCACGAAACATTTTCCATTAATAAAACGCGAAAAAGGAATATTACATATGAAAAAGACATATATCCGTATCGCCGGACCCGCCGCTATCTCCTTGGAAGGTAATAACTTCTTTACAAGTCCAAAGTCCGAGGGATTGAAAAGCAATTTCAGCAGGACACCCCGCCCTGGAGCGGGGCCGGACTCGCCATATTTCTTTTTCGCCGCTACTGTAATTCGCCTTTGATTTAATCTCAAGAAACAAATCTTTGAATGTGAAAGTTTAGTGATAGGCATCAGTGGAGCTAGTTTCGTTGATTGGAGTCGGAGCCCGCGCCGTGCCCCGCCGGCCACCGGCTAGATACGCGGCTATTTGTCTGATTCTACAACAAGATTGCATTTCTCATTTTCTGAACCGAATTTTTGTCTCGGAGTGTTCTATTCGAGACCTAACTCGGATCTCGATCTGAAATTTGCATGCGCATCTCTTGGCGTCATGAAATAAGAAGAGACGCTCTTGGATGAGGCATAGATAAGAGTTATTTCCAAGAAATGTGTATTATAGGATAATGTTCGGTTGAACAAACTCAGCGTAACAAGTAAGGCGATACTGTCCTGGTATTAATTTGTAACGTATCAGCGAGCAGGCTAGAAACAGTAGAGTTGGCGAGACGTGGGCGGCCATGTCTCGCCGCTATCGCATTACCATGTACTGTACCAAACCGCAAAATATACGTTACATTGACTGATTAGCCAGCTCGCATTATAACAACAAACATTATAGGTATACAAAATAAACATATGTTATTATTTATACTGAGATGTTTTCACGAATTGTATTGATTCCAATGAGATGTTATTCGACGAAACTGGTACTGACAAAATCTACTGGGCTGATTAAAGTACATTTTGATGAATTATATTAGTAAATAACTTTAATTTAAAACCCGACTGTAAAAAACATTAAATGATACAATATACTACCCAAGGATACTTGGTTGATTGAGATGAATCTAATGATATCTTAATTGTCAAAATCCATCCAGCCGTTTGCAAGATACGTGGAAATAAAGAAATTTACTAACATACAAGATACGCACGAAAAACATTACCCTTCTTTCAATCGGGTAACAACGGGTAATAACACTATAATTTTTGTTTTTGTGTGCCTCTTATGTTTTTGATTCTTAATTTACTTTAATGCACCGTTATATTTAACTACGCCTCAGTCATGTCAAAAATCTCTTGTTCTCGTAAAAAATATGGGTTTAGTGTAAAATGAAACAAAACAATAGTGGATGTGGTCATTTTATACTAAAAATGGACTACCGTCATCTACATAGAGTAAGTACGTCATTGGAGAGATTATTTTAAACGGTTCATTTTCCTTTCCAGTTTAGTTTAATTATATGACTATACTAGACTATGAGATTTTATAATAGATTTTTAGTTTTATATGGATGCAACGTACATGGTTAGTAGAAGTTTCTGCTATGCAGTTACCTACTTAAATATCTATAGTAATCCACAATCATCGATTAGCAAAAACCAAGTTATCAGTTAACCAAGCTTATATTTAATTTAAAAGTAATATTGACTTTCTACCTGAGTATAATTTTTCACAGGAGAGGTTTAGATTTCTTTGTAAGTAGGAAATCTGTTAACGGAGATATTCATATTCCGGTTTAAATAATAAAAATATTCAGATCAATCGGTTGTCAGGAAGAGGGTGAAATTTCAGTTAGTAAATTCGACCCAAGAAAAAACAAACGGAGTAATTTAAATAAAACCGTTTAAAAACAGTTGTTGGCATTCATACATTAGGCACGATATACAACAAAATATCACATCCGACTTTTCTCAACTTCTTGTCCAATCTTGTTACCAAATATAAAATTGTGAGTGCTTTATTTTAGATCACGAAGATTGTCCATATTGGACTCCTTTTTATATTTGCGTAATATAATGATGATAGTAAAAATCTACGTAAAACGGAGTCAATTTCAGTTTGGGCTGTACAAAGAAGAAGCCGGATAGAGAAAAGACGGCCTAAAGGGCCGCACTAGTGCGTAATTTTATTATAAGTGGGGTGCAGATAGTTTTGAGCATTCGTTTGAGGATGAAAATACACAATGGGAGCTAAGATATGAACATGGAAAAAAATAATTAAATATAGGTCTGTCAATGAAAATACGCCCAACTCAACGCACCCTTTTTTTGTCTATGGAATCCATGATCGGGCATGGACATTTCTAGACGCTTAGTCCTTACCTTGGAGAATCTCATAGCTGAAAGTTGATCCCAGCGATGGAACCTACGAAATCCAGAGAAGTTCAAGATTTCAGCATTCTAAGAACTCTACTGCGCTGTGGCGACTTACCATGTATGATCTACTCGTTTCTCGACGGCATTTGGAAAATGATAGTTTTATGTGTTTAAATTGTATTATTATTTATTATAAACATTTTTTTATACGTGAGTCTAAAAAATAATTACATTGAAATCATGTTCTTTTAATACATTTACAAAAAAACCTTAACACAAAGCTGCAATTGGCGTCCTTGTCTTCATCTGAGGTATTCCAAGCAACCGTAAGTTACTAAAGAAGATTGGGCAGATTTAATTTAGAAGTACAGTGAATGATCGCACGATTCTAAGACTATTTTCATCTGAACATTAGTAGTACTCGACTTGAGCATTCGTGATATCCGAATTGAGCATTCGTGAGAATACGCGTTACGCGAAACGCCCGAGCCTGGCGGCACCCCTAGGGCCGGCAGACCCGGATTCCGGCCGCAGATCGCTATCGGACACTATTCCAACCGCCTTATTTATATAATCTAACTTGTGAGGGACAGACACCCTTTGCCGTGTTTCCTTTCGTTTTCCTTTTATATTGTTTAGAAGAAATATATTTTGTTTTAGACGTAACGATAAGAGAGTTGAAATTTATGTGTTTCAATTGAAGTTTACTAAATAATCTACGATCATACTTAATGAATTATTTAGAATGAATTAACTCTTAAAACTATTCCTTAAAAAAAATCTTTCTTGATCCCAAAACTAGATTGTATTTGAGTAGCCTAGGTTATATAGTTAGTCATATTATATAAGAATAGAGATTCCTAAATAGGAATAAAACTCCAATATAAACTACCTACATCGAATTTAAAACTGGTGCAATATCAAACAATTGGTTTACCCGAGCAGGACTGGCCACTAGAGCTAACATCAAAATATATCCCAAGGCATAAGTTCTGTGGTATAAATGTGTTGTGATAATGTAATGTTGTAAACGTTGGTGTTGTATGCAGCTTTAGCGAACCTTCCAGATCATGGTAGTAGAATCCTGCATCTTTTATGCTATCCCAAAGTGAATAACATAGCCTATGTTATCCCAAACGCCATAGATCCCTTCACTTTAAAAAAAGATTGTTGAATAGTTGTTAGAAGGTTCTTCCTTACACTAAGCACATCAGAATTGGCAAAGCGATTAAAAAACTAAAATTAGTCCGTCAGTTAGATTATTTAAAATATCGTACACACCGTTATCGTATTCCACCGTTTGGCTACGGAACCCTAAAATACGTGTCCCAAAAAAATTCCGTAATTTACCTGACGGACAAATTAGAATTGTTATTTTTGACTCAGTCAACAACCCAATCATCCATAGGCCAACGAAGGCCTAAAGAAATCAAAACTTAAAGTGTATCAATTCAATATCCCATTGAAATGGCGTTTAATTCCGCGCAAGGCCGCGGCACATTTGTGTGCAATTCCGAGGGTGAGTTAGGGCGCACTCACGCGTCCCGCAAACCATTTTCTGCGCGAACGGAACTCTATATTGAATACGATTGTAACTGGAAACACTTCACGAACTGCACGGTTTTAAAGCGTACTTATGTTTACTGTGTCTATGGCGTTTTATTTTAGAGTTTTATACAATTTGTGTGTGACTTTGTGGAGCTAAGAATTTGATTTATATTCTACTATAAATTTTACAAATATGTAAGTCTAAATTCTACTACAAATTTTACAAATATGTAAGTTTAAATTCTACTATAAATTTTACAAACATGAAAGTTTGTTGAAAAATATGTTTCTCAACCCCTAACCGTACTCGTATTACATAACCTGGCTTAAGCTCAATCTTTTCTCTTTGAGCTAATATAGTTCTCAGTAGGTACACACAAATTTAAAACTATTTGTCGCAGAGGTTGAAAAATAAGAATAATTTAATTGGGATGACGACAAGGTCAAAATTGTACCATTCTAATTAGTTCCACAAGTTGATTATGGAAAAATATGGCACAGATATTTTTTTAACCGACTTCAAAAAAGGAGGTTTCTCAATTCGACCGTATGTATGTTCCTTTTTTTTTTTATGTGTGTTCGCGGATAACTTCGTCGTTTATGAACCGATTTTGATGATTCTTTTTTTGTTGTAAAGGAGATATTCCAAGGGTGGTACCATGATAAGGAAACCAGGATCTGATGATGGTATCCTAGAGAAATCGAGGATAACTTTCGAAAATTGTAAAGATGACTAGTGCGTTACTTAAGTTTTTGCTTGAGCATTTTAAAGCAGTATAGTTTAAAGATGGTCTGGAGTCGATCTGATGAGGGAGCGGGAAGACGGCCGAGGGAACTCCTCAACGGTACACAGTAGTTACCTTGTGTTTGGGCTCGATGAATTTGTATTGATGAGAACTTTTTACATAGATGGGTTGTGACTGTCATTAGTGGTCTGATGATGAAGATAAAGGACAGTCAAGGGAATTTCTTAACGGCTTACAGGAACTACCCAGTGTTTGGGTTTAATTCATGTATTGAGATCTCAACACGAAATCGTGTAAATGCATTAGTGAAAACTTGTTTAGCACTAAAAAGGGTAAAATAAACTATTTTTTACAAAAAATTAAACCGACTTCAACACCACAAATAGGCACTCAAAAGCGAAAAATAATTTAATATAGGTAATTATTATAACCGCTACTCACTCATCTATATGAAGTCGGTGCCAGCCAAATCTAACAGGTAGTAGATAGATACTACTTACCTATGCCCGTACATAGTATATCTACTAACTTTTTAACTAGCCTGGCACCGACTTCATATGGATGAGTGAGTAGCGGTTATAATAATTACCTATATTAAATTATTTTTCGCTTTTGAGTGCCTATTTGTGGTGTTGAAGTCGGTTTAATTTTTTGTAAAAAATAGTTTTGTTTTAATAAGTTATCAAAAATTCGCGGAGAGCGGGACTGTGACGTCTCTCTATCGTAAAGATCGTACCATAACGTGACGTCACTGGTAACTTCTAAGTACCGTATCTTCGTCATATTTTGTTTGTAAAACATAAGAAAAATACGTGTACGATATTTTTGATCATCTAACTGACGGACTATTTTTTTTTGTCATCTCGCCTATTATATTTAATTGAGTATATGACTCATGTAGATTACATGATTAAACATTTTAGAATTTACCCCAAAATTAGACAAGTTTTCCTTGCTCGTGTAGGTATTGAACAAATGGTTAAAATGCGGCGATTAGAACTCAAAGCGACTAATTTATTAGATGCCTACAAAAGGTACACAGCTACACGGTAAGGTACGATAAGATAAGGTAAGGTGCGGTAAGGAAGGTGATATTTTATTTGCGAGTATGTTGCCATTTATATGATGTAGAGACACGACGTCATGATCATAACAGACTCCTCTTACAATTGAAACTCCAAGAACAACTACACAAACTTTGTAAAAAATATTTAGATAATAAGTACAAATGGATCTAATGGAAAGGTTTGTAAGTTATGGAAAAATGAACAAACTTACTCTTAAGCAATGACAAAATTTACGTAGACGTACGTTTTCCTTGCATTACCTGTAACAAAAAAGATGTGTTTAGGAGAAAAATGTGTTAAGCATTGTCGAATGGAAATCAATCTAGTTTTCTACAGATAATCTAGAAATCGACGGTCTAATTTTTCATAACATAAATTATTTTAGGTTAAAGAATTTTTTTATTTTCATGTCACATTACATTTCAAATGTTCCTAAAAAAATCATTAATATTTTTACCCATTTTTAACCCCTGGCAGAGCAAAAATCTTTCTCCCCTCCCTAAACTTTTCCTTAAAAAAATTACAACCTTCGAGGTCATGCCTCATCCGCTCACCCGCACTTGGCCAGCTTGTATATGCATATGGCTTTGACTAGAAATAGAAGCCTAGAAAGCCAGAGTCCTAACAGTGAGAACATAAAGTGGGCTGCTTATCCTATGGTTACTTATCAACAGGATCAAAATCACCCCTTATTTAAAAAGACATACGAACGCTTGACATTCTCCCCAACAGCGTGCGTTCCGCTAAACCTACAACGTTCCGTAACAACGTTCCGAGAAATGCAAATTAACTGAAATTCAAAATGTACACGACACTTCTGAGAACTTGGCTTTTCACTAAAATTGAAATAATGATTAGTTGGAAATACCCATAATCTATACCAACGTAACATTACTGAAGATTTTGTTTTTTGTTTAGTGCACTGATCGCTGGATTTACATTGTTTTATAAGAGATTGCTGGATACATCATGAAAATTTAGGTTATTTTACAGTATTACGTTCCAATCTTTATATCCGCTTTTAATTATTAGCAACGAAACAGAGAGGAATAACTATTATTAGTAATTAGTTAAGTAATTGAACTGTACCACAGTTGGTAGAAAGTCAACCGTAGCGGCTTCGATTACCACTCGGGACAAATATTAGTGTAACGAATACAAAACAGAGGTAATAGGTGCTGCGTGTTTTCAAATAAAATTCAATATGTTATAATTATATTTATTTCAGCTTTCTAGGTCCCTTAGCATAAGCTTTACTTAGTTTGGGACTGGAATACTGAAATGACCATTTATATTTATTTAAATATGTTTAATTATTTCATAAAATTATATTAAATAAGGCTTAGTCCCCCGCGTTAACGTGTGGAAAGTTTTAGTTTGAAGAACTATTTTGTGAAGAGATTAAATATTATTGGGAATCAGACATCTTCGCAATATATCCCTTTACCATTATGTTAAGTATCATGATTTAGTTGAATATCTCCACTTAGAAGCTGGGCTGTAAATAACTAATCAAACCTACTCCTTCCACTGAGACCGTATTTTTTTGACGTAACAACGTCTAATAAATCGATGAACGCCGGCTTCTTGCACGAAAGTGTCCCGCTATGTCCCGTTACGCTCATTGTACGCTTGCGCCGCAACTATCAATGTTTTGTTATGACGTTGTCATGTTAAACTATGGTCCGTAAACCAACCGACTTTCCAGACAAGCAATTTTTTTTATAGATAATAAGTTATGCACTAGACTACCGTATGATGTGATGTAAAGCAACGAACGAACGACTTACAAACATACACTGATGTGCTCTTATGTTTATTTAAATTAAGGTCGAATTTCGACCATAAGGCGACCACTACTCCGTATAATTTCGTTTCCTCAATACAAGTCCAGAATATGGAAGCAGCAATCAATCAATATATAGCAATCAGCCAATAACTGTAAAAGGAAGGCCTCTGGTGAAGTGGTCAGGTGGGTTGAATACGGGACGTTCGTCAAACATCATAGACCGATCCAATTAGAGAGCTCAGCTAAGCGTAGTGGTAAGTTGTGCAGCAGAGTAAGTCTTCTATTTTCTACGAGTATTTTACTATCGTTATTAGGACAAGTTACGAATCTCAAACGGGATATTATCTACATATTTCATGAGAACTATATTTTTAAACATTGTGAAAGTTTTCAAAGCGATCTAAATAATTTCTAATGGGACTTTTTCAAGACGTAAAAAGACCTGTCAAATACAGTTCCCAATTTCACCGTAGGCGGCACCACTGTTTTATTTTGTTAGATAAACTTCACAAAAACCAACAGTGGTGTCACTCTTGGCAATATTTAGAACTATTTTTGACAAGTCTTTTTGCGTCTGGAAAACGCCTCATTAACTCCTCACGTTTCGGTCGTGATACAACCTCCGTGAAGAAATTGAATAGGTCGTCTCATTGGGAAATGAGAAGATCGCCTTCTGATGCGTAAACTTAAACATAAACACGACTTTATTTTCCCCATTCTTGGGACTCGGTGCCTTCTCTCACAAGGACAGAGTCAATGCCATAATCTAAGCTGGTCAAATAGCATCTTTATCACAATCTATTAATACTCTTCCACTGCTGAACATAGCCCTCCCTATAATATACCCCGACCTTTAGTTTAACGTTACCAGTCAACTATTGCTTTCTTTATGTCACCACTCTATCTAGTAAATTCAAGAAAATCAGTGTTTGAAAATCAATCTAATTAGGGGTGTAGGTACTGAAGCTCTCAGGCTCACAAAAACTTATTTATTTCAATGGTATCTATATTCGTAATTTCGTATCGCAAAATCATTATAAAGATAAGTGATATGAATAGTCATAAAATAACTAATTAATTATCGAGTATGATACGTACGATTTTCTTTTGTTTTTATTAGATGTTTTTCCACGAACGGATGTTTATCAGCTAACAAGGTAAGGCGCGTGTGGGTTGAACGACGATACTAATATATTTATTTGCTATTGCGAACCAATTAGCTTCTAATATCCGTTGGCAGTAGATTATAGAACCTTACGATGCACCTCATTAGTTTAATTGGATGTTTACGAGATGCCTCTTGACGCAACTGCGAAAGGGCGAGTGTGCAACTCTGTATTGGGCAACGAGTAAAAGCTTTCCTTGCTAACAAGATCTTGCACGAGTTATCGACACCATTTCATGGTTGATATTTAATTATGAATGTTAGAGCAGCTCAGTGAATTAATTTATGTAGGAAGGTGGTTCAATTAGTTTTATTAGTACCAACGATTGAGACAGTTTAGATTTGATTGGATTTTTGTAAGAGCGTTTTAACTTAAATGTGGTGAATATGGTTGCATATTAAGCTGTTGTATCCAAAATAATTTCATATAAATTAGAGTAAACAAATTCGACGTTCTTAGTCACGTAATTGCTTAACATCGGTAAACACGGGGTTAAGAAAACCTACTTTGGACGAAAAAAGAATTCTTAAATTCCCAATATAAAAACCAATGTTTTAAGAAAGATTTTATTCTAGAATTAACCGCTAACTAGGTTTTAAAACTAAAACTAGACTTCATTTTATTTCATTTGTGCCTACACGTAGTTCACGACAGCAAAATCTTGAGTTTTCACAAATTGGTTATACATTTCCTGTTAATTGTGCAAAGAATGCTTACCCAGTTTGTACAGTGGAGTTCTAAGTATAGGTCAACTTCATCAGCTTAACATCCATTATGGTTCTAGCAGCCATCTGGTTATATCAACACGGCCGGTCTCAAAGCGTCCGTACACCAGAGATATAGACCTTTTATAAAGTATCGAGCTCGTTAGATTTCGCTTCGCTGTTAGAAGCTTCGAATGACGAGAAGGATCCAGTTGTACTGGTCGGTGCATAGTTGTAGTGAGGACATAAGTGCCCAATTAGGCCGTTTTATTTGCTCGCCGAAAGCATAGGACAGCTTAGCTTTTGCAAATAAATGACCTGTGCCATTCTATGTTTGGAGATAGACTGGCCAATCTATTCGAGTATCCAATGTTTTTACAGTTTCAACCATTTCAGAGCGATATATTTTTATTGAATTATGTTGTTTATTTTAAAACACGTTGACTTTGCATTTACTGATAAAGTACAAGTTGTTTAATAATTATGATCGTTTCTATAACTGCCTCTACTTGATATACCTAGGTGTTATTTTACACTGAAAAGAATTTACAAAATGTACTTTTTCACACTGTAACATAAATATTCACTTCTAGATCTATAAGAGAAAGCTACTACATATTTGACACTAATATTGCACCCACATAATACAGTTATTTTACTTTTGTACAATTAGAAGATAAATTTGTGACAAATTATCAAAATTGAAAATCAGCTTCTTAATTGCTATACTTTATAACGTTTTTTTTAATGAACTAATAGGTACAAACCGCCGTATTACAACACTTGACTATTACTTTGATTGGTTTGATGTCACAAATTCTATAGATTTTAGAGTTCCCTAGGCCTTGAAAATTTGGAGATAGTTGTTCAAATTTAAACCATTTATAAGAGATTAGAAATGTATTTTACCAATCACTACGCTATCATTGGTACAATTATGTCTCTACTCAATTAGTGGTGTAGTTACGGGGACGATACACTTGCCGACAGACTACGACATAGTAGCCACTATGGTCTCAGTACTTGGATACGGCAATCTGGGCGGTCAGTGAGCGAGCACTAGCAATCCTTGAAATCACCACTCAATTACTGAGTGTTTTGCTCCAAAAAATATGCTCACTAGATGTTTAGACATTATGCAAACTTCGCCTATTTTATATGAATTGACTTGTAAGAATTATCTCATGAAAATGTTATGTCCTTGGCTACATAAAATGGAATCACATTCGATTACAAGACGCCCAAAACATACGAGTATGTAACGTAAACACCCACGTGTGTTAATACATACCATAAAAACTAATGCTACGATACATTTTCCAATCGTACACAAGTTACACAACCTGTTATTATTATGACGTGTTAACTTAAACCACATCAAGATAGTTAGCTTTAAAATAAACATAATATTGAATCGAAAAAGAAATTTCGGTCAAACAATATTATAGAGACAAAAATCGTAAAAAATTGTCATTTGGTGATTCACGACAATATTATAAAATAAAAAGGCAAAAAAATCTTTAGCATACTTTTTAACAAATGACAGTTATGTAAGCAAAATTTTTACAATGTTAAAATTTTGTGATTTTTTTCTTTTTTTTCTTATAAAGTTATTAAGAATTGGCTAAGTAATAAAAGAGGACACTTTTTGTTGCTTCTTGGCGTTTCATTTGCATAAAATCTGGTCGAAGGGCCCACCAGAAGAAACTTTAGCCACTTGAGACTCTAAAAATCAAAATTAGCCATAAATGAACGCCCCAATTTTTTACTTTCAACTTTAAACGGGTCTTCGGCAAAGTTAATTTATAACGAAACTTTTTACAGCATAGTAGAGCAAGATACAGCTGTCTCATTCACGCAATCTGCTATTTTCAAATATTATTACTATAAATCTTTGAGAAATTATTACGTAGTAATATTATCTTAATGCTATAAATCAATATATTATGACAACACTCAGTCAACAGTATGTCGGTTTCCTCACGATGGTTGCGTTTCTTTTAATTATATAGAGTGACAAGATGAGATGGACACATGCCTGATAGTGTTACACAGATATTAGAACACGAGTAGTCCAAATCATCATTCTCTAGTACTGCAGTGCGCTCGTCACTCAGAGATGTAAATACTATCCATGCTCCTTAATTTCTCTGGAAACATGGCCCTTCAAACCGGAACACAATGATGATGATGATAATTCTAACCTACGCCCTCACGATTGTTAAATCAAACGTTCTCACCGAAACCATATAAGGCCATTTTATCATACCACCTGATTACACAATACATATACTATATCTACTCGTACCTAATAAAATATACACGAGTATTACGCTTACTTTGCTCACTTTGGATTCTAGGTATGAAATTTAAATACTTGTAACGTGTTTCTCATAACTTCATTAAAATACAAAACCCCGTTTGTCTTTTACGAGATCCAAAAAGGTCAAACTTTTTTCATATCGGTATCGAATTATTTCACAAAAAAATTCGAGGGGCGCAGTCGAAAGCTCTCGAAACTTAATATTTTCGATAAGATAATATGTCAATGTGTATACATTAAGATATCTTAATGACAGATTTATGACTGTGCTTTTTAATGAATGAAAAATATTTTTGAGTAATAAGCAGATATACGTATTTAGGTATGCCTACAGTGTCAGTTAACGAGATTACTTAACTTTTATGTTTACACTAGCGTCACTGGTAAGAAGCTAAGAAGTCAAATAGTGTTAAAATAAATGGTAGAGGTAGCATTCTTTGCAAAGTCCGCCTGGGGAAGTACCACACATTTGCCAGCTATGCTGCCGCCAAGCAAAAATGCGCAAACATTACTGTGTTTTGGTTTGAAGGGCAATGTTTCCAGAGAAATTACTGGGCTAACAGATAAAACACCTTATATCTCCGGGTTCCGGACGAGCGGAGTGCGGTGCTAGGTAATGATTTGGACTTTTTATGTTCCAATAGCGTATCACTGTGCTGTTATGGGCAGACTTGTGGCTTACCATCAGCCATATGTCCTGTTCGTCTTGTCACTCTATAGGTACCTAATATTTAAAAAACAATTGTTTGTCATTTTTTAAATAAATATACGGGTAACTCACGTTTGATATAGTCAGTCCACGTTTTGTCTTTCCAATCTGTTTTGGGAAGTACCATACGAGTGGCAGCTTTTCACCGTTTGCATTGCCAAGCTTAATGTGCAAACAAGGGAGAGCGGTTTCCAGTTTGAAAGGCAATGTTTCCAAATAAATACGGGGCAAAGACATTAATCATATTATCCGTACATCCACAGACAGCGAATGCATCTTTTTCCTCAAAAAAACCTGATGATGATGATTTAATTTGCTTTTTCTGCATCGGTTGCCACGTGTTTATATTTTTTTTTTCACGAAATAATAACACTGTTAACGAAAATAACGGGTTAAAGGTTTATCGAACGCTAATTAAAACTGTTGATGTTAAGAGTTGTATTTGTTATTTTATTCTGCTACATAATAATACTGTGTTACAGAATTCGGTTGTTTGTTGAAATAATAATAACGAACGATAAGAAAGATATTCTGCTACAAGCTATTTCAAGATTGCAAATCGAGGTTATTAATGGAAGTGGCATTGGGTATAGCAATTTTAACGTTTAACGTACCCTAACCTATTCTTCTCCTAATCCAAGAAATATGTTAAAAATTATGTAATTGTAATGACAAAGGCACTCCACAGACTCCGTCTGTAGCTAAAATTAATTAAAAAAAACTATATTTGTGTATACAATCAAATGATATAGATCCAATAATCGTATAATGATATAGATCCAAGCGCTAAAATAATTGAGGTAAAGGTAAACACTTTTTAGACAATGTAATGAAATTCTGTGGATTCGTCATTTTCTAAAAGCAGAAAGTTTGTGAACGGACGCTTCCAACCTCAAGTAAGAACGATGGGCTATTATTTTCTTTAACACTTCTTCTTTACTTACTACTATATACTATATTACTAACTTTCTCTTTTTTTTAAGAAATGACGAGACTAGCAGTACATGTGCCTGACCAATTTCTTAACTTGTTTTTTAATTCAGTAATTACAGATAGGTGTATAACAAACATACACAGTTCGGTGAACGGAAGTAAAACTAAAATTATCAAAATGTAGTGTATTGCAGAATGCGACAGTAGCGACACGTTTCAGCGGCCAAGTTAAAATTGAACAGCGGAAACTGATATCCGGGGGTTACGTTTCGGGCAAATTTACAAAATTAAAAAGACGATTTTTACTAACTATTATTCTGAAAAATATGATAAAAATTACGATTTAGAATTTGGTTACTAAATGTGTAAGTTTAGATATAAATTATATTATGTTGAAACGACTGAACGGATCAGGTTGGAATTTCTAAGACAGATAGATCATCGTCTGGAATAATACATAAGCTTTTTATAACTCGAACAATTACAGTAACCCTTAATCAGGTCACAGGAAAATAATTTTAAATTATAGAGTTCTACTACCTATTTTTTTATATATTTTAGATTTATTCGCTGTGTGTTTGTTTAACTATGTTTTATACAGAGGTCCAATCAAGCACATTTAAAATAAGACAATGGTATCTAGTAGGAATGTCTCAAGTTGCCTCCTACCATTTAAAAATCTGTTATAAATCAAATATTTTTAGTTATTATGAAGCTTATAATAGCAGCTGTTTGGTCTAATATTTAGATATATTTTAAAAGAATGCGCAATTTAAAAAACAGTGGATTATTTTTTCCTATCTCAAAAAAAGCCATTATGTGTTTCTATGTCCGTACATACACAATATAAGTACAAAGATACTAATATGTTAAAATATCGGTAACGTAGCAGTTTCGCGAGTTATTATTATATGTTGTCTATCACAAAAATCCCAACACACCTAAAGATGTTATCACTTCAGAAATATAAAGTTTGTCTTATACCTACTATTCTTATGTCTACTAATGTGTTGTATCCAACACACCGCATTACGCATTCAAGGTTTATGTGATCCAGAAACATGTCCAACGTTTGCATCCAGTTAAAACGGTCTAGAAACTTCGATGTTTGAGAGTTCAGAGACTCAAAGAAACAATATTCAACATACTCGTAAGTGAAGATTTGTAATACGACGGTAATTATTATAAATATCTAATAACCTTAGCTGCTACTATTGTGCAAAATACGTATGCCTGCATATATGTATATATTATGCAGGTTTTTTTTATAATTTAGAGTGACGAGACGAGCTGGACATGTGCCTGATGGTAAGCAAAATGCCAGCCACATAACAGCACAGTGACACGCAGCTATTGGAACATGAAGAGTCAAAATAATTACCTAGCACTGCACTGCGCTCATCACCCAGAGATCTAAGGTATTATATCTCTAAGCCCTGTAATTTCTCTGGAAACATTGCCCTTCAAACCGGAACACAGTAATGTTTGCACATTACTGCTTGGCGGTAGAATAACTGGCAAAGGTGTGGTACTTCCCCAGACGGACTCTGCTAAGAGTCCTACCACTACAAAAAACTTATGACGATTACTATTTTTAACCCCGACCAAAAAAAAGGGGTGTTATAAGTTTGACGTCGATGTCTGTCTGTCTGTGTGTGTGTGTCGGTCTGTGGCACCGTAGAGCTCAAACGGATGGGCCGATTTCAATGCGGTTTTTATTTATTTGAAAGTTAATATCCGTGCGGATGTCCTTAGCTATGTTTGGTTAATGTCGATTCAAAATGGCCGCCTCCACAAAATGGCGGACAAAATATTTCTTCACAACCTACCTTAATATGGGTATCAAATGAAAGGGCTTGACCAGTAGAATACTATACAATATAACAAATTTCAAATCCAAGATGGCCGCCACCACAAAATGCCGAATTGTATTATTTTTTCACTACTACCTCAATATGGGTATCAAATGAAAGGGCTTGACTAGTAGAGTACTTTACACTATGACAAATTTAAGTCCAAGATGGCCGCTACCATAAAATGGCGAAATACATTTCTTTTTTTCACAACTCCCTTAATATGGATATCAAATGATAGGGCTTGACTACTACAACGTTATACAGATGACCCGAGGTAGTCGGGGGTTAGTCAAAATTTTTAATTTTGTTCTTGTTGGTAAATACTCGTATTAAATTAATCCATGAATGTAATTTTAACCGACTTCAAAAAACGCCAAGGTTCTATTTCGGTTGTTTTTCTTGTACGTAATTTAAGCGATTGAGCCACTAATTGTGAATCGATCTTGATGATTCTTTTTTTATTTCATAGAAAATACTTTAGAGGTCCTTTTATTGAAATCTGTATGGCGCTTTTGTCGACAAAAAACTTAAATCGACTTTTTTATTATCTGGAGGACGTAGTTAGTTAGCATTAGGTACCTAGTACCTACTTACATAACATTTATGTCAACCGTCAAAATAACATTACGGATAAATTTATTACGAGTATTTACCAAAAACAGATATCGTTATTTTTTATGTGTTAAGGTTTATCTACTAGATACATGTGTATTTGGCTTAATTAATTAACATGCTCACTTGACCTACAATTATAAAAAAGATACCTTAGCACGTTAAATTTATAACCTCTTCGCATATCGTAAGTATTAGCTATGATTAGGTTGCTTCCCCCTAGTATTATCAATTACTATCATTCTTAACTAGATGTCCACCCCGGCGTTGCCCGTGGTACATTATATAGTACTCATCAGGATCCCGTACATATCCAACGGTGAAAGAATGACTGAAATCGGTTCAGTCATTACTGAGAATATCGCTTTCAAACAAAACACCTCTTCAGCTACCTGCTACGCCACCTTTTTTTTTTTTTTTTTTTAACTATAATAGGTTTGCACTTGACCACCATCTCGCCTGATGTTAAGCGATGATGAGATCTACGATGGAGCGTGCTTACCTAGAAGAAACCGATTCACTCTCGATTTGAAGACACCAAGATTGTAACCATCAGGGAAAGCCCACTCAGGCAACGCATTCCACAACCTAGACGTTCTTATCACAAACGTGGAGTCAAACCTCTTCGTTCGCGTTTTTGGAACATCAACCATGAAACGATGTCGCCCTTTTGTGGAACGAGAAGTCCGATAGAAGAAAGGGCAAGGTGGTATTAGATCATGCAGATCAGTTGCACACTCTCCGAAGTGTATCCGATAAAAAAACCGATAAGCTAGCGATTTTGCGGCGATGATCAAGACTTTGAAGTCTTTTACGCACAAGAGTGTCATTGCCTATGAGTCTTTTGGCACGTCTCTCAATAGATTCCAGAGTCCCCAGCTGATACTTAACACCTTTACACCTGTCGGAAATTGGTTGTACCAACTCAGATTTGGACAAAAATAATATTAGCAAAGGTTTTATATTCAAGAGGTATGTAATCTGTGATATTCAATGACGCAATCTTAGACACAATCATGCTGTCATGTGTTATGTCAAAGCACGAGACGTACTCAAAAAGGAATATTTTTTCCCGATTTTGTTACATTCTTGATTCATGCTCCGCTTCGAATAATAGTAGCGTTATTTTCTATACTCTTATAGCCTTCCTCGATAAATGGACTATCCAATAGAAAAAGAATCATTCAATCCGGACCAGTACTTCCCTAGATCCTAGCGTCAAAAAAAAAAAACAAACAAACAAACTCTTCAGCTTTACAATATTAGTATAGATTTGTACTTAGTTATATTATGGAGTGAGTCTCTGATATTTCGGTGTTCCATGAACCATGGTAAATATGAACCATTCATACACATGAATTTTTCATCATAAATAAAATAATAATAATGGTGCACATTGCATACAGAATAATATCAAGGACTTCACCATTAGCACATGTGTCACCGTAAATTTGTAGAGGCCGTCAGTTTGTAATAAAACGGGTCAGATTTTAAACCTACGCTATGGTAGTTTAGGTTACTATATAATCTGGCGTCATTAGATTGTAATCTAACAGTTTTTACAATTTTATGGTAAAATAAGAAATGTAAGTATTCCGTAGTTAATACATATATGTACAACACAACAATAGTAATAGGTTAAATCCATTCCTAATTGTTATTAGGATTTATTAGGATTAAAATAATCTCCATAACCGTAGCTAGCTAGATGGAATATATGTATCAAATAACGTGACGATTAAAAATGTATGTATGTATTTAAAATAATTAGTGTAATTGATATTTGAATTGATGTGAGTATTTCAGGAATACTCACAGTACAATTAAATCTGACGAGGCCATAAATGCGACTTATATTATTATAATACCTAATATGTATGTATTCAATTTATGGCAATAAAATATCTTATCTTATTATTGGCACCCACCCACCCTGCACCCCGCAAGGTGGGCAGGCGTCCATCCCAGTTAAATTTGGGCCACTCTTAAAACAATAAAAGTCCATACTTCATCAGCATCAATATAGTGGATACGTTCAACACCTTGCCCACCCTGGCTATGTGAAAAGTGATCACTATTTTTGTCACATTATAGTTATTCTATGAAATAGACAACAACCTCGCAAAGACTCGAACAAGGAGATCTGATACCACTTTTGTAATTAGTACATTTATACTTTTAAATACGTGGGCTGAGTGAGTATTTCCTAATGAATTTACATTAAAAAATTTCGCATTTCGCATTTCAAAGTATAAATGTGCTTATTACAAAAATTGTGTTAATCTGAGTGTGATCAAGTAGAAGAAGACTAAACTGAATCGTTTTTTTTTTAGGTAAGCATGCTTCATTATGTATCGTATCGTGTACATCATATTATCAATAAAAAAATATTATTACGGCAATTAATGACGTCTACACTGACGTTTCTAAACCACAAGACGTTTGGTAACATGTATTTTAACCAAAGAAGTTGGATTTGAACGCAAGCACCATAAGTAAGTAAATAAGTAAATAATATTACAAACATCATTATTTTTCGTAAGCTGCAAATAGGAGTATTTTGAGCGAGCTATAGGCACACGTAGAGCAGGACGCCGTAATTACCGCGCAACTCTTTAATTAACCTGCCTAATAACAGAGTTTGCATTCGAGCCAATTAGGGGGTCGGCAAGATCGATAGAAAATATTATTTACTTCTACGTTATACCAAGAATATATTAATCACCTCACATGCTTCAGCCTGTTTTGCAAGTTAAAACCGTGATTGAAGTTGCGGCTTGTGTTTATTTAAATTACGTTTCCGTCCGTTTTTTAGAACCACGTTTAATCGTGGAGACCCGGGTTAAAGCTAAAAGTCGTGGCTTATAATTCCAAGAAACTAACGAAGTCCACTACGAATATTTATGCAGGGAATACCTGTACTAAGCTAATAAGGCTACGTTTTAAGTGCTTCAAACCCCATTATGAACACACACACACACACAAGAGACATGACCACCCCCAACCCCTCCCCCAATCGTATACGTTAAATTAAAAATCTAGAAAAAATCAAAATATCCAATAGTACATAGAATACTTTTTAATTCGGGAAAACCACTGGAACGGCAACTTCGCGGGTAAAATCGTTGGGCGCTACTAGTAAAGTCTTTTTACTCGATTTATTGTATTTATACTGGTGCCCTCCCCTAATCCGAGGCTGCGTACTGGTGACCCACTCCAAAGTTCAAGACTGGGACCGCAAATGTTACATTGTGTTACATTGGCGCGTCGCGTTTGTGACGCGAACCAATACGATTTTCCTACCAAAAAGTTCACGATGCGGTTAAAGATTTCATTTCAAAAATTGTTCTTGACCATAGAACAATTAGTAACAGCACAGCCGAGTTCGTTTTCGACACAGCTTAAACACCTCGTTATCGAATTGACCATAGGGTTCGTTTTTTTTCGGAATCCATGGTCAGGTGTTTATTACTAGTTAACTTTTTGCTGCAAATTTCTTGCGGGTGATTTACCGGTCATGGTGAGCTTCAATAGCTTATTAACGTGGTTATGGCAAACGGATGTTTACCTTTTCGAGTAGACTGTTCGATGGCATTTTCAACACGATCAAAAATAGTTTAATATGCAGCAATTAATAGCTTACAGATATCTAACAACTATGTACTAACTAACCTAGCATACAAAACAAAAAATTAAAAGTGTGTGTGTTTATTTTTACTCATATACGTAACAAATTAATACTTCTTTTTTTTTAAGTATTACTAACGCTATTTTGCCAGACAGTAGAGGTCACTTAAAGCCAACTGTCATGAGACCCTTTTATAAAAACAACGCGTAACTAACTTCGATTGTTATGTTTTAAATTCGTCGATTGGTCGAAGACGAACGATTTGTAATATTATTTTTGAAGTCAAAACTTCTTTTAGCGGATCACATACAGATTGTCCGTGGGCTGTAAATTGAGCTCAATCGCCACGTTCCTAAATGAAAGAAATCTTCGGGTCAACTCGGATGATCTAGAGAGCCATGTTCATGGCCACGCCCCCCGATTTCACTACGTAGTTCCCAAAGTGAGTATACTTCACAAATAGCCCCGTTTAAATTATACGGAATCAGGCAAGCAGTTTTGGAAAATTCAATAAAAATCTACAAAATTAACCATCGATGTCTTATTGGAGAAGTGCATTTAGTTGATCCACTAGTTTCACAAAAATTTTTTAAACTTGTGTAGTGCATGATTATATTTTAAAATAAAACTAGAGTCGGCTATTTGATTTTACACGGAAAAATAATCTTAAAGAAAAGAACCCAGTATTGATAAAATTAGATAGTAGCATAACGTTCAATAATGAAAAAAAAAGTTTTTTGTGGAAACACTGTTGTTGTATTAACAACAGTATTATTTTCTCAACCATGCTGGCGCACAATATTTCTAGAAATTCTATCCTATAAGGGTATTTTAAACATCTTTTTTGGCTGCCAAAACGTTGATACCATTTTTGATGATGCAAAATGCCATTTACCATCTTTTAAGAAAATATTTAATTTTTTTTTAACTTTTTTACTGCTCTCTTACCTGTAAGGCTATAATCTGGGTCCACGATGTAGCGCGTTTGCATAGAAGAAACCGAAACTTGAAAACACCAAGGTTGTATCCATGGAGAAACAACTACTCAGTCATCGAAACACTCAGTCAATCTGTTCGTATTTGTGTCATTAGAGTCACGTTGTGTAAGGCGCGTATCATTTATATATAAACAGAGCGTACGTCAGGCAGTGTCACGCCACTTCGGGTTATCTCGGGCCGCGCAGGATGCCTTAATGAGTTAAATGCAATTACTTTTTAATTAGTGACAGGACGACGAAACTTCACATATTGCCTCATAAAGACACAATTGATTGTAAAGAAACTAATTGTGATATTGATCGATAAACGCATAATGGTTATTTTGTACACATTTATGCAATATACATAAGATAATAAAATGTAGCGCAACAACCGCGGCCTTATCGCTGAAAGCCATCGCTTTCAGCCAAAATTAGGATGAAATTTAGGAGATTAGGATAAAATTATAAAAATCTAATTTAGAAATGAAATCCTACAAATTTTATTAATGCGAAAACTTGTATGTATGTTACTCTGTCATCAAGCAGAAACTATTGAAGTTGCGTTAGTTTTCAGAGCTACAGTTTAATTTGGTGGAATTTGATTCAACAGCTTTAAATATTCCTAAAATGTCGCAATATATTCTGGTCGCTAATTCTGGTGGTCTAGAATTCTATAATATGTTATTGAATTAATACTATTGCAGAAAATAAAATATATTCTAGTAAAGGAACATAACAACTGAACAGTCGAGATCCATTGAACAACTAGATTGGCTGTAGAATAATAATGGATCCCGACTGTTCAGTTGTTATGTTCCTTTACTAGAATATATTTTATTTTCTGCAATAGTATTAATTCAATAACATATTATAGAATTCTAGACCACCAGAAATCTAAGTGCTTATTTTATTCTTTTCAGTTTTATAGTATGTAGTTTGGTTCACTTTTTATGCAGTCGGGTTTTTTTAATTAATTATGTTCATTTTATTATCGATAATAATAAGATTGAATTTGACCCTTGCGTTGCTACCAAACCCAGGCCACTGACTTCAAAGTTTAGATGTTTTATTACCAAAGTGGAGACAAACGTCTTCATTCGAGTCTTTGAAACATCAACCGTGAAACGATGTAGAAGCTGCCAGCAGTTCTGAAGGACAAGGTAGATCATGTACATTTTAATTCAGATTAAATCACACGTACATAATCGTGAGTATATAGTATCTTTCGGATAATTACACCGTTTCTAGGTAGCCCCATATAGCATTTACGTACGAACATCTCCATATTTAGCTTCCGAATAGTTAATTCATCAGTAGGGCAAGTATTACATAGTAACGCAAAAGTAAACAGCAGTTCTTTGTGACGAGTCGCTGACGTCCCAAGCATAACTTATACGACAATATTGTCATAATACACATAAATAATAACGTTATCAAAGTTAATTACTGTTTCTTAATTAGAGAATTCAAATGTAGTACCTACAAATGTATGATTAACCCGTTATCTCGATAAATGTACTTCGTAGGAAAACAATTTCATTAATATGTTTGATTTGGTATTCATAAGTCTTGAACTTAGTTTTGTTGTGAATAAATTTATTGATTTGTTCAGTCGTAGTGATCTAGATTAGGTAGATACTCTAAATTTACTTTATTAAATTTAGGTTCAAGATACGCGTTGTTTTTTAATCAGATACATGAATTTCTTCTAAAAGTTGTATCTAAGCTTTTTATTCTTATGCGACCCAACAACCTGTCACAATTTTGTGAAAGGAAGGAGAGATAGAAACTTTCGACATTTATGACGTCAAACAACTTCAAAAAGACAACATTAAGCTAAGTTAGGTGTTTTTAAAGATAGGGTTTTTTAAAAGTAATATACGTTTTCACTTGACCCCTATCTCGTGTGATGCTAAGCGACGGTGAGGTCTACGATGAAGCGTGTTTGCCTAGAAGAAACCGAGTCACTCTCGATTTGAAGACACCAAAATTGTAATCATCGGGAAACCCCCACTCAGGCAACACATCAGCCCAGCCGTTCTTATCATAAAAGTAGAGTCAAAGTAACACGGCAGCGTAGATAGAATATACACATTTAATTAATTAATTTGAAAATAGAAGAAACAAAACACCGAAAAAAATATAAGTCTATGAGAATTTTAAATATGTATTATGGTAAACTTATAATTTTTCACATAAATTATTTACTTGTCAACAAAACCATGTAATTAATGCATAGAGCTATAAACCGCAGGCCCGTGAACAAAATTTATGGGTCATCTGATACAGCAGGAGACCTATGTAGGATGATAGAAGGGTATAAAGTAATAAGATTGAGCACTATGCCGTCACTTGTAAGCTGTCCAACTGAGTGCTGTTGAAGAGAGGGGGGTTCTAAACCTCGATCATTTCTCGTTGTCGCATGATTTTTGTACGGCGTTGCGGAATAATAGATTAGAAGAATTATTGAAACTATAAAAATTATAAACTTTAAAATTCTTATTGTTAGTTTGTGAAAAAAATTCATGATTTTCCGACGATTTACAGAGTAAGTTTGGTCATTTGATTATGTTCGGCTTTGGTTCCATACAGTTTCAATACCTCTTCTAATACATTATTTCGCAATGCCGTACAAAAGTCATGCGACAAGGAGAAATGATCGAGGTTTAGAACCCCCCCTCTTCAACTGCACTCAGTTGGACAGCTTACAAGTGACGACATAGTGCTCAATCTTATTACTTTATACCCTTCTATCATCCTACATAGGTCTCCTGCTGTATCAGATGACCCATAAATTTTGTTCACGGGCCTGCAGTCTACTACAAACAGAAACATGGGATAGGTATCAAAAGACAGACTTGGCAAAATTTTAAAAAAGGAGGTTGTCAATTCGGTTCACTTTTTTTTTTTATATATGTACGAGTAGATATGTTACGCAATCGTGGCGCCAATTTTGTGAATTGATTTTGATGATTACTTTTTTGTTTGACAGATCATACTTCTACTACATACTTCAGAAGTGATTCGATATGATAAATTCATTTATTTAACAACTTGGTTTCACAAAACTAATTAAATGAGATGGAGTGTGCTTAGTTTTTCAATTGGAGTGGATTGTTTGATTTTCAAATAAATTTTATTTCAAAGAAATGTGATATAAAATAAATCAAATTATATTTAGTTCGGATACTTTTGTGACATTATCTCCAAACTATTTTAAGTCATTAAGTCATAATGCAGAGTCAGAATTGCATCAGCCGAGAGACGAACGCAAGAAGCTACCGCTTCTAATTAAATAAGCGAAACGAGGAAGCTGCGTTGCTGAAAAACATAAGCTTCACCAACAACCTAATTACCTACTGGTGACCTTCGAACGTAGGGCTGTCAGTTCTATCAAATAGCCTAGGAATAGACTAAACGTAATATAGTTTGGGGATAGATGATGTGTGCAAATTGTCCACCAATATTTATTTATTTTATTATTATTTATGGAACATGGAACGGCATAAAATTCGTCATTTTTGCTAAAGCTAAATCTTCAAAAAATGTAACAATATTTTTGAAGTGAATACGAGTACTTCTTTTGGCGCGCCACAGACAAAATTGTCGTGGGCTGTGAATTGAATTCTAGCGTCATGCTAGGAAATGATAAGAAATTTTCGGGCAAACTTGAGACCATGGCCATGCTCATGGCCACGCACTCCGGTTTCCGATTAAAGTCTGAGTTATAAATAGTCACTACTATCGGTAGTTGATATGACTGCCAATTTTTTTACTTGGTTTTCGATTATTTCAGAACAAAATTCAACAGTTTTAAAAAAATAAACTAAACATTGAAACCTCACCTACTTGATAGCTCCTTTAAATTGTTTTTAACCATTTTTTCCCCTCAGACGTAATTTGAGTTGTGTAATATTAGTTCAATGTGTCTTCTGCCTTTGAACCTCTTGTATCGTAGCTTCTGAACGAACATACCGATTCTCTAGCGTTTTTTTATGTGTTCGATAATATGGTACGATCAAAAAGGTACTTAACAACTGTTAATACCAACCATTTAGCTAAATAAGTCATGTTGTTAGATTCATAAAAATCACCTAGTGAACGTTATTAGTTCGTATGTGGTTTAAAAATAGCACATCTTGAACAGTTGATTCTACATTATTGAAACATTACTTGGTAGCGATAGTTTGTTGGACTTTGTCGTTGTATTTTAATTTTAAATGCAGCTTGGTGAATATAAATCAAACCTAACCGATTTCAAAATAAGGACAAAAAACCGTTACAAACACTATCTATACAAAACTCGTCGAAACAACATCATCAAAATTCAATAGATTCTACTGACAGCTACGTTATTGGAAACAAATTGAATTTGCAAATTAAGCTGTTTTGGTTTGTGATAGGTACACTTTTCCATTCTTCTTTATTTTTAACGCCAGTGGCCTCGTGGAAAATTTGGATTGAAACCCCTTTGTCACTTTAATTTACATTAGCCAATAAATGCTTAAATAGACTGGCTTACATTTCCACTATTACAAAAAATCTCTATATATACAGAAGAAAATAAAATCAAAGTAAAAAATATTTGTTTTGTGCAAGACAAATGTCAAGCAAATCAAATAATATAGGTTTTTTTAATGAAACGTTTATTCCAAACATTAGTCCAAAATATACTGTTAATACATTTAAGTAGTATGTGTAAAATCTAATCATAGCTATCTAAATATATAAATATTATTATAATTGGAAATTTTAACCTAATTAATATTTTTTAGTAATCTCTATTGAGAACTTTTTTGGTAGTCATTTAAAAAATTAATTGGTTGCGTGATCGATCAAACGCCTACAGTTGCAGTTGCCGTAAAATCACAGCAATCCGTTGGACGAGTAAAACTGATCTCTATATATTTTTTATTTTCGTTTTTCAGTTACAATATCCGTGGCATATCCGATGACGTCCGGCATTAATTGGATTAGTATCGGAACGGATATCAATTAAAGAGTAATTTGGTAATCGATACCACTCTGACGGATGAAAAACACGCCATATTGGAATTTTATGCTTTAAACGAATATTAAAAAGATTTTTTAAATGAGTTTAAATAATTTTGGGTAACTGCCGTATATTTAGTGAGGTAGAGTCTAATACAATGTTCTGTAATGGTAATTAAAAGATACTAGCAGCGCCCGCGGTTTTGCCCACGTTGTTTCAGTTCCCGTTATTTTTTGGTATAAAAAGTAGCCTATGTGTTTTTCCAATCTATTACCTATCTGTATTCCAAATTTCAGCCCAATCGCCCAACTCAACCCATTCAGAGGTTCCGACGTGAGCAGCAAACATTAACTTTAGTATTTATAATATTAGTAGGACACTAATAGTTAGGCATATGACTTTTAAGTCTAGCTATAAAGATAGCGACAGCCCTATGACCCCGACATCCGTTTCTCCACTAATTTGTTTGTAGTACGAAGCGCAGCCCAGAGGAGGCTCCCGGCCAATTAGTGGCCCTGCGCCCGCGACGGCACTAATGACGGCCCTGTACTCGCATGTCACTACATTATCTCTTTTAATACGTCAACAACATTAAAATTAAAAAAAAGTAGAATGTGAATGTAACTTTGTTTAAGATTACGATGCGAAAAAAATTGTTCAAGGTATTATAACAATTTCCAAAACTTCTTGGGCTAAAGGAAGTGTAGAAAAAGTTTATTTTAATTAGTTTAATTAACGAACTCCTAGGTCCGTACCGTTTTAATATGAGTTATAGTTATAGTATATGAGTATATGAGTTATATAATAACATAGGAAGACTTAAATATTACATATATTCTTAAAAACGTTAATACAAAATAGGTTTTCGTTTCAGCAGCATAATCTCTGACGTTAAATAATGCCGCTACTAAGAATGTAGTATATCTACCTAGGAGAAACGATAAACTGGGCATATATTTCTTTAACTTTTTACTTACTAACTAGATAATAACTCACCTCTACTTTAAAAATACTTTAAAAGAAGTTGTACGTACTTGTTTACTTTGTATACCTTGTTCTCGAAGAAATCATTCAGATCATTGAAGTCACGTTGAAGTCCATTGAACTCATATTGAAGTCGCCATAGAGCTGACACCGATTTCATACACATGCATACATTCATGCTTCAATGAAAATCAGATCAATGAATTCATACATTTTAGATGAAATAACATTATTTAAATAGCTTGCCTCCGTGTAGATTACAAATATGTTTACATATTTAAAATTAAAAAGTATATTTTCATCAGGTTACGCTGAAACAGGTCGAAATGGTAGACTTTATACACAGTTATGAAAAACTTTTGATGTAGTTTCAATCTTTCCGGTATTCTTGTTGTACCACACAATATTGGCGCGCTATGGAAACGACACAAATATGTTCATATTAAGAAAACGCTTGACTTGACTTGAATAAGTTTGACTGTTCATTCCGTCCATCCTACGGTTGCCTGGTAGAGATCGGTTTTAGTGATAAGGTCGCCAATTGCTACTTTATTTTGTTTTGTTTTAAGTGTTCATAAATCATATATGATTTATGAAGTTTTTTTGTTTATTTTTAAATTAGGTAAGTGCAATTAAGAGATAAATTAAGAGAACTAAAAAAATATTGCGATGAAGCAAGCATTTTCCAAAAAAGATATAGAGCATATGTTTGTGTTGTCTTGGCCAGAGCGGTGCGTAATGGTCTTGCATCGTATTATTGACGTGTAAATTGTACATTTATAAATAAAGTACTTTGACTAATCTCTCTTAGTGAGAGAAGACCTGAGTCCCAGCAGTGGGAACATAAAACATGATTATGCTTATGTAAGTTGAAGCTCAACAATAAGTATCGAAAGCCCTGACAGTAAAGTTGGTAAAGGCGAAGTACACAAACAAACGCTTCGAAAAATGCGGTAAAAGACTTAAGTCGGGACAGTCATTTCAATAACGCATGAATATCACGCTTTCCTAATATAAAACTGTTAAATCTATTATTATTGAGTGAATCCTAATATTATTGAGCGATGCTTTTGTGGCTAATCAACTGATAATAATTAGTGTAACGCCCTCGAAAGCCAGTTATTAATTAGTCAAACTTAATTAATGACAATGCACAACGGCTTTGTGCTAAAATATAATTTTGCGTATGGTGTGTGAATACAACCTTTTGTTTATAACTTGAAACCAACGATATATACTAATTTGTAACGACATATTAATTGTACAATCATTGGAAAAAGTGTATTGAAAAACGGATTCATTTATTGACGAGACCTTTTTCAAAGAGCCAAACAATTGATCAAAAAAAATGCGTTTACGCTTTCTAGGTCCCTAGTTTTACCCTAGGTTAAAGAAGCTGGAATCTTATACTTCTCCTGCGAATAAAATACGTTTTTCTACATTCTATAAACTCCTCATCATCATCATCAGTCCTACATCATACACTACTGGACATGTAACTTGTTATTCGGTAGCTCTTGTCACTGATTCCCCGCAACTTATTACCATAACCAATTTATTATATCTAGATAGGTATTTTAAGTACATTTTAGCGCTCTCACATAAACCAACTTTATGAGAACACACAGTAACAATAATTCTCGTTAAAATCATTGTATAAATAGCTCCAACATTGTCAAGATGTTCGATGCCAACGTACTACATCATTTGCTTCGTTAATTAGAAAACAGAAGAAGCAATGTTCATAATTAAAACGAATGAACCATTGCCGTAGTAGTGATGTAGCTTTAATGAACCACTTGCTAATTAGTGAATAAACACGCCGGATACGGGATTCTAATTGGCTTTTGGGACAAGCCAAGATTCTGGTGTCTTTTTAGACACAAAAAATGCTGGGTTAATTGGCTATGCTCATTATTAGACGCGAATGTTTATCTACACTATAATAAATACGATCAAGGACTTGAAAATCTAAAAATTGTAGAGTTAACAGATTTAGTTACGCTACGTAGTAACTAAGTGCCGCATTGAAAACTTATTTTTTGGGAGTGAACACTTTTTTAGGCACGTTTTGTTCTTTTTAGTAGACCAAAAATCTTATTTGTTCACGTCCTCGACATGCAAATGTAGCGGCGTAGCGTCAGAGAGACAGTGGAGCAGCGGCAGTGGTGCGGGACGTACGCTTTAGACGCTTAATGAATGAGTGAAATCCTGTGAGTATTTCTGCGTCCCCCGACATACGTAATAGTCAGCGTCACCTAATGCTACGTTGGTATATCTGTTGCTCTATATTACTATGTGATGTATAGTGCAACATGAGTGCTGTTAATACTGAAATTCAAAATTTTCGCTTTCATGTGCAGTCTCTATGACTGTATTTTTTTATTGTTATCTATTTGTAACAAAGGTCAGTGCTTTTTATCAGAATTACCATTATGAATATGGTTATGAATTGGTTATGAATATTATGACACTTCTTCTTCACTTCACTTCACTATTATGACACAGGGGACATGACCCCCCCCCCCTCCCAAAATCGTATACGTTAAATAAAAAATATTTTTTACGTGAAAACAACTGGTACGGAAAATACGCGGGTGAGATCATATCATGGGGTGCTACTAGTATTTTTTTATTCGAGTATTACTACTGGCCCCGGAGGGGGGGGGGGCTCCGAAAATCTAAAGCAGCGTACTGGTTATCCGTCCAAAATTGGGGGCTGGGATTTAACATTTGAGAGGTAATCTTAGACCTAGGTTCTAATTTATATGTAACATAAACATATTTATAATGCCACTTGTACTCTAATTACTGAAAGTCGTTCCAAAACTATGATTTAATTACGACTTAGTTTCTTTAAATTCGTTTAATGTAATAAACGTTGAAATTATCTATACCAGTTTGGTTACACTCCAAAATTTGATAGCTCTTTAGCTCGCACAAACTTTTTTTTTTAGCAACGAGGCAGTCAAAGGTTTCAGCAAAAGTGTGAATTACGTCTGTAAATAAGCAATTAAAGTAAGATAAGATAATAAGAAAGTGGTAAAGGATATTAGTCCATAATAGCCGACTTTCAAATATTTCACTATTATTTAACAGCAATTCAAAACCCATCTGAGCTTGAAGTAAATCACATCATTTAGTATGCATTTGCTGTCTACCAAAGTTTGGGTAAAAACTCTTTTACTCTTTACTCTTTTATTCAGAATTCTTTTAGTCATTATCATTGATCTCATTTCCATTTCACATATTTTAATGACCGCATATTATCTTTTACCAACTGGCATATATTTTGTAGTACCTAGTGGTATGACTGTTTACAGTGTATCTCTGGAAAAATACTACAGCTTTGCCGGTTCTTATAATTTATTGTATGGAATTCTAGATACATCTAGCTCTAGTATATACGTAATTTAAGATTTTGAATCATTTTGATCAATGGATTACTTAAAACTTAAACAATGTAATTAAGGTTATTTTGTATAAAAATTTAAATAGTGCATTTCAATTTCAATTTTCGGAAAGACACCACCATAAGCTAAAAAAATTTAAACTTAATATAAAAAAATAAATACATTTTTAAATTCCATTGCAATACAATCAACATTTATTTAATCAATTAAACTTTAATGAAGTCAATTAGTGGATGAACGTACATAATATGAACGGAATCTAATTGGCTTGCAAACATTACTGGTCCTTACTAGCTACTACTAACACTGGCACGCACAATCTAAACTCGAACCGCCATTAGGTTATAATTATTATGGATAGCTAATTGGTTTAAAAAAGCAGTACCTAATTCAAATAAAATCAAATATTTGAAGTGGAAAACGAGAAACAAAAGAAACTCAGGATGGTTTCTATAAAGTAAAATCAGATTTATAAATGCATCTTTGATTGATGAAAACAGCAAAATGTGTAACAATCTTTTAAATATGAAACTGGCTTTCGGAACAAAATATTGATCTATCTATAAATGTTATTTATGTAGTAAACCTCTATTGTAGTAATAGGGCTATTTACAGAGACTGCCTGGGGAGGCACATAACTGTGTTTCTGATTGAAGGGCAATGTTTCCAGAGAAATCACAGAGCAATGACATAATTCATCTGATATCTCCAAGGGCCGAGCATAGTGCAGTGCTAGGTAGTGATTTGAAAGCTGCATATTAAACTGAGTGACACTGTGCGGTTATTAACCAGATTATTACTTACCATCAGGTTCATGTATTATTAATCTTATCACACTTTGTGTTAAAAAAACATACATACGGTCGAATAGAGAAACCCATCTTTTGAAGTCGGTTAATGACGAGCGCGGTGACTAAATTATATAATAACTAATTACATTATAATTTTTAACTTCATTTATTGGACATTTTTCAAATTTGTAATCAATAATATTTGCTACGTGTCACATATATTTCGTCATATGAGTTGGGTAACTAAATATCGTGTAGAAGAGTTTTAATGTCATCGGATAAAAAAACTAGTAAAAATTAACACACTTACCTCTGAATTTTAGTTGATACTGTAGCTATAACTCACTACGTGCACCTAATATGTATAACGTAACTTATGAATATCCACGCGATTTCAATAACTTATATACACGCAAAGAAATTATATTTGAACATTATAAAAAAACACATTATTAAAATAACGATATTCCTGTTAGTATTATGGAAAACAAAAATCAATATAATATTAATAAATGTAAACACGATTATTTATTATTTTATTATAATACTTGTAACATTTATGCGACAAGTAATTTAGTCCCACTTAAATATAATTTGTTTCATTTGATTTACATTTTATATATAGTTTATTGTACAAAACTGCATTTTAATACAATATGGTTTGTTTTGTTTCGTAAAATGTATCGAACTTAGTTTTCGAAGTTAAATTCCAAATTGGTTTGTCGTGTTTTTCACATTTTTTTTATAGTTTTTGAAAATATGGCATAAACTCTTTGTATTTTTTATCTTATCTGTATTTTTTTTAGAATGATTTTTTTTATTAATAATTAAATTAATCTCAATCATTGATTACCTCATCTCAATTGAATCTAACAATTAGGTCAGAAGTCAGCCGCAAAAGATTTTTTTTTAATAAACTCACTAAATAAACAACTAATTAAAGACTGAGTACCGTTTTTAAAATTAAATCAATTTCTTTAGTGTTATTGAATTAACGTCAATTATTTAAATTGTTGTTTCTAAGAAGAGAACAGACATTTTTTTTCAAAGAATATTAAAGATCATTAGAGCCTCTCTAGTGCTGTCACCGCAATACACTAATTGACGCAATTAGAGGGATTGTCGAACGGAAATAAGAGTCGACTCACCTTCATGAAACGCCGGCCCCACCAATTAGCCTAGCAACTCGTAATTACCCTCTTCAAAGCACTCTCAAAGACGATTAGTCCTTTTTACACAGAAAATAAAACACAACACTGGAATGTTTGGTCCATTTTTTAAAAAAGATTTTTAAAAATGTTTTTCGGGCACCGAAAAGTTTTTCGCGATCGCGTGGTGGACTCCAAATTCGACATACAAGTACGTGCGCTCGACACGGGCGCCGGTGAGCGAATGCGTGGTTTAAGCGGGAGGAGGCTCATAGCTCTAGGGGGAGTGAGATGCCCTTCCTTTTCCCGTACGAAAGCTTAGCTTGTGGAGATTTTCGCACAGCGCCACCGCGTGGGCGCTTTAACACGTTTTATATCTAGACAGCCGTTTAATATAAGTGGGCAGATTTTCCGCGGCGCTGCATTTAGGCCTAAATTAAATTTATTAAAATTGTAATTAGCAGGTGATTTTAATAAATCTAAAATTTTCAGACACACTCATGATTTTTTTTACCTGTAGAAACAATTTACAAAAAAAATTACATTATCTTTTAGTAAAATGATGTTCAGCTTTTAGATCAATGTAAGTCGGTTAAATTTTTTTCATTTTCTCAATATTTTGCAATTATAAATGCAACGAAAAGGGTCGCTTGGGTTACGTATCACCCATTCATCATTGATAAAACTAGTTGCTGACACCCCATCCATTGCACAGTGCTCATTGTAGTTATTTAATGTATAGAAATCGTTGATTCTTGGCAAATAACTTGCATCATAAGTTTACTGAAGTGTATAATACAAAATTGTAATTGTAATACATATTCGAAACCTGTAACACATCCTCAATGACATATTGTAAACAGCTAAAAACTTGAAACGAAAATTTTTTATGATAATAAAATTCGTTTTTGTAAAGTACTGATTTACTTAGATGTCAAAAAACAAAAGCGTTTTAAAAAATTGGACTAATAGTAAAGATTCGATCAATCAATTATTTATAGCATAATAATACAAAGCTGAAAAAATAAGCAAAGCATTTACCCTGTTAAGGCATAGCAATAACAAAATTGTACAGTTACAATCTTAGCATGACTAGATAATATTACATATGTATTTACAGATATTAAACTAAATTATTTTTAATACTAATACCATGAGAATGAGATATGTATATAGTCATATAGGTATTCGTTTATACTATAGTAACATTTTTGTATTGATTTATTAGTTCACGACAGTCAATTAGTCAATTACCTAGTTCACCGTAGTGATGTTATCTGTATAACCAGATGGCAATACAAATTATCCAAGCACGTCAAGCACCAGTTATTTGCATTTTTGCTACAATAACATGTGATTGGAGCAATTCATAATTAAAACGTTTTAGTTGTTTATTTTAATGACACAAAAACACATTTTTAAGAATAGAAATGTTGTATTCAATGTTGTCCAAACTTTTCTCATTGTTTTAATTTCCTTCTATATTAACACACACATACAAAACAACAAAGTAATTTATAGGTGCGTAATATTTAGAACTTAATTAATTAATCTTTTGTGATATCAGACCATTCATAACTATAGAATCACAACTACATCAAAACGACAATGTTGCAAGCTATATGAAACCGGTTATGCAGCCCTACTTAAGGTTAGTGTCTCAGATGGGCTTGTTATAATTTTTATGGTGGCGCTCCTGTATTGAATCAATTAAGGCAAGTAAAAAGGGTGCAATAAAGAATGATTGATGGCGTGCACCATAATAGTTTTTAATTATTTTTTCAAGTGGAGAATAAAATAAATATAATTTTACTTTAATCGGCCAGTAGAACGTATTCCACTATTGGAGTGCATGCAGTTTTTTGTGTCCTTACAATTTTCATTTGTTGATGATATCAAAGAAATATGCTGATCAAAAGGGTATCTTTACACTGAAAGGAAACTTGAAAGCTGTGGTAAATACCGTTATGGTGCTTTAGAATTACCGAGCTAGCCAATAAATGATTAATCGATCATTGTAATACGGCATTGTGATGAGAAATAGCTACCACTTTTTGATTAGGTAGGTACTTATAATTATTTAAGTTTCAATACACGGGGACCACTCAAGTGTAATACTTAAATTACTTATAATACTACGATTTTTAAGTAAGTTAAATAGACCCAAAAAATTTACGAGTGCACCTAACCAATTAGACACTAGAAACCGCATGTGTGCGATGCAAAAATGTTCACATTAAATGCTATCACAGTTTTTTTAAACAATTAGGTACGTATTATTTATATATATTATATTTTCCATAAATTCTATGGTTTGTTTGTTTTATAGGAGATAGTTGTAGTCTGGTGGCACTTGTGGGAGCTGAGGTGGCCTAATGGGAGCCGAGGTAGCTTAGTGGCAAGAACGTTAAATTTCACCATCATGAGATCATAGGTGCCTTCCCATCTGCACCTGCTGAGTATTTTTACAAGCGCAGATATACTAGCTTTGGTGGTGAGTGAAAACGTGGTGACGTAAAGGGCATGTTCCAAGAATGACTTCTCTCGGGGGCATGTGTCATACAACCCGCACTGGGGCAGCATGGAGGAATCAGGCTTCAACTTTTCCTTATGATAGAAGGCTCCGTGTCTCGCCAGTGAGAAAATATTATAGGATGTTTATTTTTATGTAAAACAGAGGCAAGAGTCCAGCTAGACTGGGGCTTGATGGTACGCAATAGGCCTTAAGCTTTTTTGCTTTATGAGCAGTCTGATATACAAAAGAGCAAGGAGATTGCTGGTAGTTGCAGCTGCACACTCTCCAAAACGTATCTGATAAAAAGCGATAAACTTTCAACTCCACGGCGATGTTCGAAACTTTAAAGTCCTCTTCTACCAATGTAACGCTAATTGGATTCAAAACAACAATGGTAGTTATGACTGTCAGTCCTAATTAATTTTGATATCAGTATTTACTGACACTTTCATTTGTTTTGAAGACATTGTCCTGACTATATGTCTGGCTCACTGATAACTAACTTATGCCCGTGAGTACATGCATCACTTAGAGACCTGAAATTTATGGGAAGCGTGTTCGCCTAATTTGTAATTCCAATATGAATTGGTTTTTTTTCTAATCAGCCAATACCTAAGTCATTTCAATGCTCGAGCAGTGCTAAATATTTCAATATTTCTACTACTGTGTTCTACTTTTTGGAGTATTTTTTAATACAATATGTAATGTAGGTATGAATACTGAGTCTACAATGCCCCTATAAGACTAACTCGTCTGCCGCTTGCCCTGAATACAGTCAATTTGTGTAATAAACAAATCGGAGCGAACGCCTTGCGTTTTATTCCAATTTGGACCCATTCAAATCGCGCCCCACAAAAGGGTTGCAATGGCATTTAAAATTATCGATAATTTTGTTACTAGAGAATTTTTGGTTTAATAAGTCTATTTTGAAATTTTAACTATGACTTACATATGATATGATAAATGTATAACTTAACCATAAGTGTATAATTATATACTTTCGTTTGAAAAAATATAAATAAAGTCCACACAATTAGCTATTATTCACATACTATTTACTATAAAATAGGAAACAAAATAAATATACAGAGTTAATGATTATTTTAAATGTATAATAACATTTCCATTGTATAGCGTATTTTTTTAACTTTAAAAACAGCGGTAAGCAAGTAACGTTCTTAATTAAGTTCAATCCTCGTGTAGGTACTAATGTTGCCTGTTTTACAATAAAAATACTTAATAACAATAAATACTAAAAGGCATGTTCATTAAAATGAGTTACAGAATAATATAGTCGTGCCTGTGAGATCGTTAGTAGAAGCTACCTAAAATAAGGTGTACCATATCAAAAAACAATCACAACAGGATTCTGTCACAATGAGTCAAATAACAACATGAGTCAAAAGTATGCGTGGGCATTTTCATCCACATTTTGTTAAGTTATAGCGACAAAGTTCATAAACGTAAAATATTTCTTTAGCTACTTGACTCTGCAATCCTTAAGCTAGTTAATTGGTAGGCATTTTCTTGGTACTGTTAATTATGTGGTACAAAGGCCGTGTAAGTTTTAGTGTTGATTGTTGCCCTTGTAATTACAACCTTTTCTGATATGTAGGCAATGCTTGCATATTAATTTGGTTTAATGAGGGAAATAGTTCAAGGCAAGCAAAATACACAAGCAAATAATGCGTTTTGATAAAGTAGTCAATCTCTTCTGATAGTAAACCCTAAAATTAAAATTATGCTTGTCATTTACATGAGCGAATAATCAATTTTTTTTTTTCATAGCATTTAATTTTTTTCATAATATAGACTAATGAGACAAACTCGACATGCACCTGATGGTGAGCAACGCGCATGTTTATAATAGCCAAGTTGGCAGGCAGCTATTTGGACATGAAGATTCCAAATCTGCCTGGCAAAATACTGCGCTCGACATTCAGAGATATAGAATGATTTATCTCTCAGCCCACTAATTTATCTGGAAACATTGCTCTTCAAATCGGAAAACAGTTCTGTCTGCATGTTACTGCTTAGCGGTAGTGTAACTGACAAAGTTGTGACACTTACCCAGGACTCTGCAAAGAGTCCTACGACTCCAAAATTCTACCAACCACTACAAATCGTATAATTGTAACTTATCGTTAATTTACACGTAGGAAATCGTTAAGTTATAAATATATAGATTTTTATTAAAAGACAACGAAAACGAGCCTACTGTTGAAAGTTTTGAAGTCAGCGTGTGCAAACATTTTAAGTAAAACACGGAACGGATACATTATACGTCACTTCCATGTCACCAACGTTAAACTGACATATCGAACGTGTAACCAGTATGCCGATAGTACAGTCGATAAGTCGATAAATCAAATGGTACATCACTAGTCGGCAGTGTTGCGATCCGTACGAGTTAGGGCGGCCTATATTGACGCATTCATTTCTATACGCGTTTAATTTATTGCCGAGTAACTCGAGACTTCGCTCACAAATCAAAGCTTTTACGCATTTTGAAAATGCTTTTTGTTGGTCGTTTGTTCGAAGCACTACGTCTACGAAGGGATTATGAAAGAACCTTTATGAGTCGACCAACTTGACTCGTCAGGACCTTTTTATACAGATTTCGTAAATGGTGTCATTGCAAAAGTATCAATACATTCACGTTTTCTTCAGCAAATTGAATGGGTATGATGTATTTATCTTTTAAATTATGCAGCTCGGCCAAAACTGTTTTCTTAGGAAAGGTCAAACCAGTTTTTTTATATTTAAAAAATGTATCCTTTAATCATAGCACTTTGACAAATAGACCTTGGAAGACGTCTATTCAAATGTGCCTTTAGAATATTAAATGATAAATTACTTATACGATATAACTTTTTAACTATTTCACAATACTGTTTCAATACCATCAAATCTTAATACTTCGAATTAAAACTATCCGAATTACTATTCCGGCATAATCATGATTCTTAAATAGCACTTGTTTGATTATTTGCATAAATTTTAATATAGGTAACTTAAATTTGTAAACATAAATCAGCGTTTTTTTTTTTTGAAAAATTAAATATGTAAGTAGTAATTTCCAAAAAAAAAACAAAAATCTTTGTAACTGGGGTGAAGAACTCGTAAAGTGAGTAAAATAGAAAAACAGATTTTTTACAAATTGCTTTTGTACTTAGCACGAGATACTTAATAAAAACAATAATATTGATATAATATCTTACCTTATCGCGATATGTTTTCTAGTAATTAGTTTTAATTAAAAATCGGAACTTGATGATAACGTCAGGCTTTTTTGTAGTTTCGAAACAACTGCTTCAAAATTGTTTGACTTTTAATAAAAATGAAATTAGCACGCCTTTAAGCTGAAATATACCTATGTACATTACGTTTTACACAAGAAACTTATTTTGATATGCTTCAAAATCCATAAAGATATCTTATCTTAAAATAAGTTTGCGTCGAATTGAGAATTTCCTATTTTTAATAGGAATAAAATACCTTAAAAGATTTAATACCGGGTTATCCGAAAGTCAAGAAAAAATTGGCTCAGCATTTCCGACACGGCTTTCATTGAATTCGGCTTAAATCAATTAATCACTCTTATCGGGTTGTTTCCTCGGAGTTTTTCAACTGAGGGCTGACCATTTAAGTCGAGAAGTCAGGGACCGATAACAGTAAAAAAAACACCGGTAGCACTCCGGGAGTGCCGGCAGTAGTGAAAACTTCAATATTAACGTTGTGTTTAATTATAAGTATAAAAGTACTATCATCTATGAGGTAGAATACAATGTTTATTTATTGCGCTATCGTACACAAATATGACAATTTATATGTTGTTATTTATAATATTATATCGTTATTTATATATTACATTAAATTTTATCTCTCAGAAAAAATCAACTTCCATCCAATTATATCTAATATTGGCTTTAAACAATATGTAAACGTACATTACCTTCCTATTCATTCTAAAATCACTATTTATAGGAGAATAAATATGTAGATACCTAGGTACCTACTTACATACTGAATTTTCATACAACTAATATCTGTTCACTCGTGTCCTCACGATAAAGCATATTTTTCTGATCATAATATTAGTATTCTTCATGTATTATTTCTATTTTAAACTGTTAAAACTTACGTTTTTCTGAAAATTTTATTTATTTACTTTATGTCATCACATTTCAAACATCATTATTGCTAAGCAACCTCTACCATTTTCATAAGGTTGTATAGTTTTTAGGTCTAATTCTCTCTGGCCGCTAATTATAAAATATTCGCGCAAGCGCCCTGTGCCGCCTAAACAGAGCAGCACACTCAGGCACGGTAGAAAGAGTGGGAGATACTAGTTCCTCTCCCTTCCCCTCGATCTTACGCTTTTTCGATCAGCATCACGTGACCCTGACGCGAGTTTGAAAGTTTTTACCCATACAAAAAAGTGCTCAGCGCCGCTAAAGAAGTTTTCACTTCAAAAACAATTCAATCCAATTTATATGTTCTTTTTTTAGTATAAGGTGAATTTCAAGCAAACACCTTAAGTAGTCAAACATTTCACATACTCATGATTTGACTGCAGACTGCAGTAGGTATTGGCTTAACGTTACAAACTAAGGGCTGGTCTAGTCGGGACTACGGCGACTGCCGATCCGGAGAAGCCGGTTTCAAAACCACGCGCACCGCTGTCTTTTTGGAGTCATGTGAGTAATGCCACTAACTTAAAATGAGGAAACCTCGTAAAACATTATGAGGAAACCAACATGTAGTACCTAGAATCTTTTGAAGTCATGTGTCATCCCCCAGCCCGCACTGGGCTAGCTTGGTGGATTTTGCTTTTGTCTCTCCTTGGAAATAAGGCCCCCCGAGTCCCAGCAGTGTGAACATTTAGTGGGTTCAGCCAATAACTTGAAACAGTTTTGGGCGAAATCAAACCAGTTTAGAAATTTCCGACGTTTGTGATGTCAAATGTAGAAGTACTCAAGAAGGAAATATTCGCAGAAACACTTGCTAAAAAATATTTTCCTCCACTGGCATTGATTTGAGGTTCCATTTTTTTCTGTAATTTTATATGTAAGATGAACTATGAGGGACTTTTGGTGTCCACAAACGAACCACTCATTTGTTAAAATTTAACCAAAATTTTTGTTGTTTTTCTTTGTTTTTTTATTGGTGAAGAAAATTATTCATCTCTTTTAGTTTATGACTATATTCTTGCCTTGTCATTTATTTTAATACATAACCCTCTTTTTCAGTGTGTTTTGTACTACTAACACTTCAATGATATTTTCGTTATGCTATAGAAGTGAAGAACGGATCCGAATTTTATAGTCACGTTAAGCCAAACAACTGAAAACGCTACAAACGGTATTCGGTCCTTAGACGGGTGTCGTGGGGTAAACGGGGCATTGTAGACCGTTTGGCCTGCGTACTATTGTGAGACGATCGCCTATTGTTGGCGCCTATTGTGGCGTGAACCGATGACGCCTCCCCAAACTGACGATTAGTCTTGCAGAATAGCTCTAAAGATTTGGCGATTCAACGCTAAATTGGCTGATCGATGGTTTGAGTCCCGATAAATAAGAACGGGATGTTGACTTTTATACTTAAAAATATTTTGTTGATTACCGTGTAGGTGCCTACCTTTTTTCATTCACAAACTGAAAATGTACCTAATTAATAGGTACACAATCTGTGTCAAAATATTTAGAAATGTCATCTTTCTATGGCCTCTAATTGTACCGATACAACACACACAATAAGGACTCTTGTATTATGTGCCAGAATAAAAACAGTTAAAATATTCTATAGACACGTATTTTATATTGTCTCTCAGTCTAAGCGACGTACAGAGGACAATACCCAGGATACTATTGTAAAAAATAGGAAAGCCGAGGTATGACTAGCCGAGAACATTATTGTCTTGTCGTGGACAATCCCTATGTCCGCAGTGGATATAGGATAGGGATAATAATGATTGTAAGAATAACTCAATATTTAATTTTACATATTATCAGATAATATATTGTTACGGAACACCTGCACTAAGACGAAAATACTAAATTAATAATAAATAAATATTGCTGGACATTTCACACACAACACTATCTGATCCCAAACTAAGCAAAGCTTGTACTACGGCAGCCAGACAGCTGATATTACACTTATTTTGTTGTGAATGGCGTTGTATATTATTAATACTTTATACTACAAGACCAAGACCTTAGACTAATTAATGCGCTTTGGACTCCAAAAATTTGAATTTTTTTAATGAACATCTGACTCTTTCATAATCTCTTCTCGTAAAAGATATTTATAACAATTCAACATTTATTCACATAATATTTTAACTGTCATTAGATAATATGTCCTAATCATAAGTCAACTGAGATCAGTAAGAAACCAAAAATCAGTAAGCTGACACCTATATGGCAAAACAGCCATTAAGCAGTCAAGTCGAAATAGATACTTACTTATTTTGCAACACAATCCCCAAATAATAACTCAGCCGTCATCAGATAACAAACAATAAAAAGCAAATTAGTTCTACATACCGGTCAAAAATCGTCAGGTGCCGGATTCTCCCAGCTAGGGCCGTACTCGAGGAGTACCCGGTATCCCCTTCGAGGATGTCAGGTCCTCCTCGAGTGTCTCTTCCAGCGACGATCCAAGTCGAGCTCTTACCATATTAGGTGGCTTTGCGCTACTTGTCTTTCTGCAGCAGCCTAAAGTCCGAAGTAGGTAGTAGAGACCATTTGAATCCAACTGTCAAATGTCCCTCTAAAAAAGTAGTTCATGAGTACACAGCGCGAACCCTTATAAAGTACCCTGAGCTACGGGTATTTTACGAAACCCTGTATATTTAAATAATTAATTTAGACCTAATTTTATTAAGATATCCGTAAACAAAATGAAATCCGACCAAGTGGCAAATTTAACGAGCGCCCCACACACCCTCCGCCCACCGCTTAGCAACTCTTAGCAAAGAAAACAACGAAACTGGTATTTGCATAAATTAAGGAGGCACCTTTTGGCAGTTCACGGAGTGTGCTAATGACGACTTGAGGCTCTCACGCGAACTGATTCGGCGTCACGTGACGCGCTCGCTTGTGTTCAAACAGGGAATTATCAACGGAATTTATTGAAACTTTTTTTATACCTCTAGTATTTGTATGTATCACGCTAGTGTGCATTAGTCAGATGGTAGTCCACTTTAGTATGACCGAGGTTATACAGTAAATGTTATTCAAATCCTTTAGAGGAAAATCATTGCTTTTGATTTTACAAATCGTCACTTTACATTTGTGGAAATTGTTATTTGTTCCTACGTGTTTGTATAAGCTACCTTTAAACCGTGCTGGTCTTGTGGGGAGAACGTCTGATTTAACAATCGTGAGGTATTGAGTTCGAATCCCGTCTATCCCTCTGAGTACGAGTACCTACGAGTATGTTTACAATACCAGGTATGCACGTTTGTCATCACCACTGGCTTTAACGATTTAACTTTTACCAGAATGTTTGTAAAAAAAATAACAATTCGAAGACGTCTGTCGTTGACATGCACTTGACCAGTGGTGGACTATGGATTTGACTCTCTTCTTGTGAGTAAAGGTCCCGAGCAGAGGGAACATAAATTCAACTGCCAACGCTATTTATAAATGTATTTTGTTATCTTAAAAAAAATATTTTAAATGTGTTAAGTTCAATAATGTTTTTATCCATATAATAATATAACTTGTTTGTGTGTTTACCTTAACTAATATTATACAAATTCCGAACAAAAAACACTGTTCTTTTAATCGATAATTCTGAATGTAGAAAATTGTGCTCTATCATGAAATAAATCTAAATAGATTTACATTTAAATCTAAATAACATGAAACCTTTGTCAATGTTTATGGTTTCGAAAAACAAAATAAAATGAAGTGGGTAGGTAATGTTATGCGCAACATTACCCCGGCTGAAGTTCGTTGCTTATTTGAATATTGTTTGCTTGAATTATTTCGACAACAGGCTTCCGGCTCTGCTTCCTAGTCCGCCGGATTTACAAATAACCTTTAAACTTTCAGTTTAGGTGTTATTATGAAATTAAGCTTCGCTCATGCGAAGCTTGATATATTTTTTTTCGACTAAAACAGAGTTACGAAAACACAGTCACAAAAAAGTTGGACACCTTTACCATTATAAAGGCGGATAATGTTTTTGTTTCATAGTAAAATAGTAAATGAACTATTATGCCAAATAATATGAAAACATTACATTAGTTTTTATTTAGACCAGCAAGATGTGCACCTAGTGATGAGCAACACGACTGTCCGTGATATACAGTTCTACCCATAGAGTAAGAGATCCCAGAGCCGCCGTCACGTATTTTCTGATGAACGAAATATGTACCATTGAGTACAGTTAGTACACACTAAGAACACATGCTTACCCGCTAACTTGCTTAGATGGCCAATTTTGAGATATGGGGTCCAGAAGTTATGTAGTTTATGTACATAAAAACATTTATATACAAGATCATGAGTTTAGGGGATGACTGGCCTCTTAGATCGGTCTGTCTTTTCGGAAAAGGCTTTAAAATAGTTGTCTGATAAACATACAAATATACAAATGGAGTATGAGAATTTAAGTCATTATTTTGGGAGTTTTAAAGCGTATACTAAGCAAAACAGCTGACGGAAAGTGTCTGGGAGTATTTGAGCCTTATTTTTAAAGATATATATATATATATATATATAACATACGTGAAAATCAGTTATTAGAAAATACGTGAAGTAATATATTTTCTGGACCCCATACCTCAAAAAAATAACATAACAACCCATTTAGTAAGCCAATTAAGTCAATCTTACTTGAAATTAGGTCAGTTGTGGTTTTAATATTTTTTCGCTTAGAATCAAATCACAATCGTTACAAAAATAACATAAAAGTTACTCCAAATAATTCTTACGTAAATAAATGACACAAAAACATCTGATCAATTGAATAAGATTCCATGGCTAGATTCACAAAAAATATAATTATCGAACAAAAGTCTTCGTTGCGGTAATATCAATAAAAACCGTTTACCTACTTTTGTAGGTGCACCAACCGTGAACTTATTATGCCTAATCTATTAAAATTGTTACTAAATAGTAAACATAAGAAACATGACAAGAAAATATAGCAAATACTTTAAATTAATTAGTAACAATCCCTCTTTATTAGAATATTGGGTTCGATTTAAAAAAAAAGTTTATTTGGAACAATTTAGATCGATGTAAAAGTATTGTGGCATCCAAAAAATATTTATAATATGTAAAATGTCAAAAATTAAGTGCCACAAATGACGCCCTTATCGCTAAACATAATCTTTATAATCTTTTACAGGTAATTGGCAGATGAGAGATAGGTACAGACTACAGACTGTGTATGTAGACTGATGCAAAATAAAAAAAATCGTAAAATTTATCGAACCGTTTAGGAAGAGTAATACAAATGTTGTTATACGAAATTTTGACATATAAGATTAGCATTGCATAAACAACACGCTCTACGAATTTCAAGATTCATTCTAATGCATCGATATAAACCATTAGATTTGCTCTGACCGCCTTGAAATGGTAATAATCTGCGGCTGTGTGTATAGCGTAAGTAGTAGTAGGGATGTTAGATTGATGGAAAATAATCGATTAATTAAAAATCGATTTTTCTTTATTCAAAATAAATCGATGTGTCAAAAATCGATTATATTTAAAAAAATAATCGATTTTTGCAAAAAATATCGATTTTTTTGTATTAGTCAAAAGTAAATCCTTTTCATATTAAAATGACATATAAATAGATAAATACTGGTGAACAATTCACACACATCACCATCTGACCACAAACTAGGCAAAGCTACTACGGCAGACATCATCATCATCATCTACAGCCCACTAAATGTTCCCACTGCTGGGACTCGGGCCTTCTCTCGTTAAGGCAATAATCTACCACGATGGCCCAGTGCGGGTTGGTGGATGACATATGACTTTGAAAGATTCTAGGTACATGTCGGTTTTCTTACCTTTTCCTTCACCGTTTTAAGCTAGCGGCATTACGCACATGACTTCGAAAAGACAGTGGTGTCCGTGGTTTTGAACCTAGGGTCTCCGGAGCTGCAGACACCGTTCTCCCGACTAGACCAGTCATAATTTAGCAACTATGGCATACAAATAGCGTAATTTATAATATTTATATACTCGTAGTTGTAAAAACATACTTATTATACAAATATTTGTATTCAACACACCAATATTTGCACGAGGTGGGAATCGAACCCACGACCCTCGGCTTCGCAGGCAGAGTTACCACCCACTAACATCACAGTAGTAGTTAGTATTAAAATAAAATACCAACTCAAAATGATCTTTAAAAATCCTGAACAACTATGTAAGTAGTATGGTCTCAAAAAGTATAATATAAAATACTCTTTCGTTATTCTTCAAGTTTAGATAACAGTAAATTACAAATAATTAATGCCACAAAACCACAAATGTCTTATGTTACAGTTTACTAGTATTAAAATAATTACTTGAAACGAGAATTAAATAACTAAACGACTACGTTGTCCCAAAAACTAGAATTTTCAGCAACTTTTTCATGTTTTTCAAAAATCGATTTAAATGCATAATTTTTAAAATCGATTTATAAAAAATCGATTTTTGTAACTTTAAAAATCGACACAAAAAATCGATTATTATAAAATAAAAATCGATTAAAATAAAAATCGATTATTTTTTAACATCCCTAAGTAGTAGTTTACACATCACCAATCTACATGATCCGTAGAACCGCTAGCAGCGAGGTATGCTGTATAGCTGTGGTTCTACTTATTTTGGTTGTTAACAACGAATACTGATTGGTAAAAACGTCCGGCGTTCACCGCATCCTGCAACGGAAAGAACTAGAACGGAAAGAAGGACTTCCGGTTGGACACTACTAAGAGTAGTTTGTTATGTAAATCAGTTCAGCAAAATAAATTGGAAAAAGTGTAAAAACGAAGATATACAGTACCAGAATCATATTGGAGGAAATATCCATCCTGCACAATCATCACAAAGGTAATTTTTACACCAAATACATAAGTAAAATTATGTTTTTTACATGAATTCTTTTTTGTTGTTCCAGTATAACGGGATTTTATTTTTGGAATTTGCTGTGAATCACTAAATAACCACCAATCACGCAAATAATTGACGAATATCCGCTTTGTTTATATTTCAACCCGCCTTCATGTAAAATTTATTGACAGTTTGACATCAGAAAACTACAGCAAGTGACTTTGACAACTAAGTTGAGCAAATGAGTGACAACAGATTAAAAATACAGATGCTTGATTGACTGACAATAACGGCTTGACATCACCAACTTTAGATTCGATTCTTTTTTTTTTTTTTCGTATGATTGATACAAAAAATCCGAAACGCTCTGAATTTACGTTTCGTTACTTACTGTCATAGATAATAATAAAAATATATATTGAATAAATTCAACGAAGAATTATTTCACATAACTTGATATTGTTATATTCGCTAATATGAAAACTAGGCAGAATAGTATCCGCGAATTGGAACAAAAATTAAAAGAAACTTTACTTGATTTACAAAACTCTAAAAAGGACAATAAAACCCTATTACAAGAAAGAGATGAAGGTGAGGTGGAAATTCAAATTGTTTTGGACAAAAACACTCAATTGAAAAATGATTTGCGAAATCTTGAAGAGATAAATAGTCAATTACAAGAAGATAAAGAAAAATTATTGGATATAATTAACATCAACGGTAATAGAAATATAGAATTGGAAGAAGCGCAAATTAAAATAAAAAATTTACAAGGTGAACTAAATCAAGCAAATATTCTGATCAAAAGTATAGATTTATATAAAAGCGAAAAAGATGCTGAAAACATATTAAGTCTGTATAACAAATTAATGGTGGATAACAACAAACCTAAAGTAATAGAAACGATTGATCTAACAGTGGAAAAGAGAGCTCAGTTTTGGAAAATAATCGTGTACTTGATCAAAGGAAGAAACACACTTAAAAAGTACTTAAAAGTTAAAAGAACAATTTCAAAATGTAATAAGAATTTAAAATATTGTAATAATCGATGTAATATCGAACTTATCAAGGAAAAGATAAGATTAAGGAGGTGATCAGAGATGACAAAAGCACCATTATGACAATACAACAACACTACGACGAAAACATAGTAACGATGGATAGATTGGAACACCAACTTAAAGATTTAAACATCAAATACAGCATAGCACAGAAAGAAATAGCCCAACTGATATCAGCAATGAATAGTCTAATAGGTCTTAGTCCTCCAAGCAACGGCAATCGATTTCTGCTGCAGACATATTATCGGACCCAACTACGACACTCACAAATGACGTATCCTGTATGATAGGCCCCGATCATGCTACATCATTATCATCAGTGAACAACAACAGGAAATCGAACATAAATTCATCAACTGATAAGATTGCTAATGCTAGCGTGTTTCAAGATGTTTTAATCAACAAACTGTACAAGATGTTAGTGGAGTCGAAAAAACCGGCAAGGTTGAACTTTTCTGCGACAGGATTGGCGTTGGGTTGGGAAATGTTTTCAATCATGTACATACTAATAACCAACTGACCAACACGTGTATACCAAATATAAATTTTCAGCAGCTAATAGACAAAGTTGTGGTCAGTAAGTTTAAACAAAAGTCAGATGTTGTAATAATGATGGGTAACTCATTGAGTACCACAAAAGAGATCTTATAAATTGTATAGAATCATTAGTGGATTTTCACAGTTCCGGTAAAGTTGGCAAAATTGTATTATGTACATTTCCTTATTCAACATCTTTGAGTGATAGACAAAACCAAAAATATATTCTTTGAATGTTATTTTACACAACCTTATTTCAAACAAAGGCGGTGACTTTATATTATTTGATATTAATAATTTTATACACCATTTTGTATTGTCTAATGGAAAACAGTTCTTAGCCCGACACTTAAAAGTTAAAATTGCTAAACTGATTGTTTTACATTGTCAAACGAGCGAACAAGGAAATTTCAAAACTTGACAAATATTGTGACAACCAACAGTGTCTGTTTAAACTGAAATCCTTGACAACAGAGAGGCCTCATTATGTTACAACAAAGCGTCGTAACAAACTAGGGCCCCCTTGCAATAAACGAACAAATAATGTTATTCAGATGGTTCAAAAGAACACCGTTTATATTTTATACCAGAATATAAACAGGCTGTTAGGTAAACTAGAAGAAATAGAGCTATTCTTGGAAAGCTCACACAAATACGATGTAATTTGTTTCACTGAGACGTGGCTATCGAAATGTGAATTGAACTTTAGCCTAAATAATTATTCAATAGGTAGTATATACTGTAGGAAATTGGCAATAGGAGGTGGTTGCATAATTTTTGTTAGCAATAATGTGAAATATAAGTCTCGAAAAGATGTAGAAAATATAACTGTTGAACGACATTGTGAACTAGCTTGCGTAGAATTGGATCGATATGTTGTTTTATGTGTTTATAAACCACCTAGTGCCGAAATTGAGATCTTCTTAACTACTTTAGAAGAAGCATTGAGTAGAATTTCTGAGAAAAGTAAACAGATTGTGATGTGTGGAGACTTCAACACAGATATACTTTCGGAATCTCGTAACAAGAGCAACATATTAATGTTATGTCAATCTTTTAATTTGACAAAAGTGTTCACTGAACCCACTAGGGTCGCAGTAACTAAGAAAGGTTGTTCTGCAACCTGCATTGATAATGTTTTTGTAAACTGTGAATACTTTCATTCTGAGGTCCTGGATTGTTTGCGTTCGGACCATAGGGGCTTGAGCATTTCTCTTCCTGCCTGTATGAAAAGGGCGGAAGAGAAAGTTCTTGTTAGACCCATTACATTGTCCCGCATGTCAGCTTTAAATACCGCGATAACTAATCATTTTCCAACAAATTTTGCATTATGACAATTGATGATCCTAATCATAATTATTCTGAGTTTTTAAAATGCTGAGTACACAATTTAATAATATTTTCCATACCAAATTTGTTAATATTAACGCAAAACCGAAGTTTGCCGAATGGGCAACACCAGGTCTTATTAAAAGTCGAAGCAATCTTTACAATTTATACAAACTAAAGACATACTGCAACGATGATGCCACAAAACTATATGTTAAGAGATATTCAAGTATTTTTAGAAATGTGTGTATTCGAGCAAAAGCAATATTTATACGGGATCAAATTAAAACTCCAATAATATGATAAAAAGCACGTGGAAGATAATAAACAATGAGTCTGGAAAAATTAAAAGTCGTGAAATGATGAGCGCACTTCGGATTGGCGAAAAGTCACTACGAAAAAAATCGGACATAGTAGATGCCTTCAAGGTTTATTTTGCTAATATTCCATTAGAGACAACTAAACATCTAACTTCGTCTCCTCTCTTGCAGAAAAATTGTTGACAGAAAATGTTGATTGTCCTTCATCTACATTTGAATTTCATCATGTTACTGCCACTGCAATACTAAAAACGTTCAAAGATATTAAAGTTAAGAATACAGAGGACTTATGGGGATTATCTGTTAAGGTACTTGAGGGGATTATTAATAACATTACCCCATATTTAGCAGAATTATTTAACGAATGTATAAAAAATGGTACATTTCCTGACATGATGAAATATAGTAAAGTGATACCTCTGTTTAAATCTGGAGACAAAACGAACTTGGAAACTACAGACCCATCTCGGTTTTGCCTTGCATCAGCAAAATATTCGAGAAACTTGTTCTCCAGCAACTTTTATCTTACTTTAATATTAATAATCTATTACATAGTAACCAATTTGGATTCACAAAGGACGTTCCACTACCGATGCAGGTATTGAACTAACTAATTATATATTGAAAGCCTGGGAAGATCATCATGACGTTCTGGGAGTATTTTGTGACTTATCAAAAGCTTTCGACTGTGTTCATCATGACACTCTTTTAAAGAAACTGCAGTTTTATGGGGTTTCGAAACCAGCTCTAAATTTCATTTCTTCATATCTTAAAGACCGTGTACAAATAGTCGATGTTGACGGTGTGCAATCAAATGAGTCGCCTATAAGAATGGGTGTACCACAAGGTTCCATACTTGGACCTTTCTTGTTTCTTATATACGTTAATGATCTACCTTTTATGATAAAGAAACATAAAAATATAGAAATAGTTATGTTCGCCGATGATACATCACTTCTATTCAAAATTAAGAGAGGAATAAACGATTTCACTGAAATAAACGTACTTTTGGACATTGCGTACAAATGGTTTGATGCAAATAATCTAGTACTTAATCCAACTAAAACGAAATGTATAAAGTTCACACTCTGCAATGTAATGTGCGGTAAACTTGATATAAGACTGAAGGATGAACTTATCGAACCTGTACAATCTACTTGTTTTCTGGGTATTTCAGTAGATTCAAAGCTTCAATGGGGTCCTCACAGAGAGACTAGCTGATCGACTCAGTTCAGCTGCCCACGCAGTTCGTCAAATTAAAAAATATCAGACGTTGCAACAGCTAGGCTTGTTTATTTTGGCTACTTTCACAGTATTATGTCCTACGGGATCTTATTATGGGGCTCGGCTGCGGACAGAAACTCTGTTTTCGTATTGCAAAAAGAGCAATCCGTGGTCTATATAATTTATCACCTAGAGAATGAGTACGGGAGATGTTCAAAACTATTAACATATTAACAGTCCCTTCATTGTATATTTATGAATGTATAATGTATGTAAGAAAAAATCGAAGTCGTCTGCAGAAATTAACTGATCTGAATCCAAAAGCGCACCATAAACACAAAATTGTATTTCCTAAGTGCAGACTTCAGAAAACAAATAACTCTTTCAAATGTAATGGTATTCGCTTCTATAATGCAATCCCTGTACAAGTGGAAGGCCTCAATGAAACCAAGTTTAAAAATGAAATAAAAGCTACCTATTGAGCAAGGCATATTATAATATAGACGACTTTGTTAAAGATAGTAACGTATGGAAGAGAAATGTGTCGAAATTAGAATCTTGTAATAAGGTAAAAATAATAGATTTTTAAGACTTTTGATGTTACATTGTTTGTACTAATGTAGTATCTGTATACTGTGTGTATTGATTATTTGTTATATTGTCTTCGACAAAGCCTTTTTACAGCTGCATGTAATTGACTAGGCCCCTTTACAGCTGCTTTATTCTTTTTGACGTTGTTATTTTATCATATTATGTACACAGATTCTTTGCCTTTTTGTAAATGACGTTACCAAGTGTTCTTATGAATTTATGGTATGAATAAATGAATTGAATTGAATTGAAAAGAGCGAGCTCACTCTGCCCAACAATGACATAATGCCGTTGCGCCTGAAGTTTAGGAGGGCACATCTGACTGATGGCTTATATCGATGTTCTAGTGGACCTACATATGACCAACATTACAATTCACACACGCAGCTATAAAAAAACACATACATTAGAGAGGTAAATCACTACAAAATATTGCAATTTATAATATTTAAAAATTAAATATTCAAGGAAAAAAGGAGATTATGATACCACCATTTATTTAATTGTATAAAAAAGTTTTCCCGTTATTTTGTTTGGTATTTAGAAACTATTTGATTTTGTAATTTTTCAGGATATGAAATAAAAAATGTTCTATTTCAAATTATGTATATTTCGTTCCGACATGATTGACCAAAAACATTCAAACGTTTGATAAATAATCGAAACTTTCACATTAACAACACTGATTATGTTGATGCCGCAGTCATGAATGCCTTTGTTGTGACAAAAACTTTAAAAAACTCGTGCAAATCGAATGAAAGCTACCAACGTGACAAATCGACTCATTTTCTACGGGGATTGAAATAATGAGATGATCGACCGCTCGCCGCTCGCTCCCCACATTATAAGCGGTAATCCGGTAGTTTTGTACCGCATGGGAAATGTAAACAGTGCTACGCCGCGGGCTCTGTTATGGGTATCATAAGTAATCCTCAAATTAGCTGATAAATATAGCAACAAAAACGGTCATTTGTCAATTTTAAATCACACATTGAGAAGTTTAGTTCGATCAAAAATTCACAACAACACTATTGTCGTAAGGCTACTAGACTTTTTACTTAGACATTACCTATTCTTTACTACTAAGCGTTATCGTACTCAGGTAATAACTTGAACAATTTTTACAGCAGAGGTAAACCTGATTCACGAAAATGCATATTTGAAATAACAGCTACTCTGCCAACCCGAAGTAGTATACATTTTTATAGAATTTGTGAAACGATGTATCTGAAGAATTGTTGAGATTTTTAACACCATTTCATTTGATACTGTCAGGTACAGACAGAAACAAAGATATCACTTTTTTTTCAAATATAGGTACTTGCTTATGTAAGTCCCTGTATCTTTTATGCAAGAGTGGGAAACGTTCGTCATCCAATCGCCAATCGATATTAATAATTTTAAACGTATTAAACTAACCGCAGAATTACATAAAATTAATCAATAATTAAATTTTAAAACCGTTTTCTAATACGGCACAGAAACATTTTCCGTTGAAAATGAAGTATTCTAACGTAAATCGCATTTTTAGTAGGATGATGAGTAGGTATGCCAACCCATAAAAATTGTCTCTGACTTCAAATTAGAAGAAATAATGATCCGTGTAATAATGAGCCGTTCTCAGTATTAGTGCAATAATATTATTTCAAATTACAATGTGCACAAACGTATGTGCATCAAATTTCTCTAACAAAATGAAAATCAACACCAACGCCATCGTGGGATTTTACAACTTCATGCAGAATTAATAAAATTACTCGTGGCCTCAACGCATTCCTTAGTACCTAGTCATACTGAATGTAAAAAAAAATTGTGACTGTTGGCCTGATATTTAAAATTTTGTGAAAGTTATTGTATCCAATATTTGATTTCATTATTTTAATTTTCAATTTTTCGGAATTTAATTTTGATACTTTTGTTCTAAGCAATTTGAATGTAAGTACCTAATTAATTTTAACAATTGTAATTGACATTTTTAATTTAAGTTAGCTTAAAATATAACAAGTGTACTTGGCATTTGTCGTTCTTATGAGTATATGAATAAATGACAATAAATCCTTAGTGCAATTCGTAAATCGTTAATTATTTTGACTATTTTTTTTCATCCTGAAAACGCCTCAATGTCATTCCACAGAAGGTACCCTGAAACGATGACAAAACAAAATCAATGTTTTTATCCAACAACGTAGCCTGACATTGATTAAGGCTCGCTAACATCAGTGACCGCAACAAATGGCCAGCAGAAGTAAGTTTAGGGCAGTTTCTCTCGGCAGCCATTTACTAAACAGCCGTAATCGCAAACAAAGAAGTAAAAAGAACGGAGTGAACCCTCGCGTCTCTATTTCAACGTCTGTACTTTGAGTCAGTACTGTGATTGGCTAGTTTTCAACTTACGTCGATAGAATTAGATTAGGGAAAAAGTTTCCGAATGGTGTACCTACTGGTTATTTTCTGTTTTATGTTGCTGCGTAACGAATGTTTGTAACAAAACACTTACGATTTTAATATTAGACCTTATTTTAAAATAATTAAATTTTCCCAAAAAACACCGACTTTAAATTAAACAATTTTAAATTAAACTCAGACGACACTCGAATAAATTTCTAAAATTTTGTGAAACTTGCTAAATACGCTGATGCAAAGAGACAATTAAGTTTTACTAAATAAAAAAATCATAGAAAGTCAAAAAGGTAAAAATATTACACAGCGTCGCCAGTAATTCTGTCAAGCAGTAGGTAATGTGCTAATATTGTTCGGTTTCAAAGGCAACGTTCCCTGAAAGAATACAGAGCAAAGATATAAGATTATTTTATATATCAGGGTGACGAGTGCAGCTTCAGTATTTCCAACAGTATTCGAGATTGTACATAAGCTATATTTATTATTTATACTTATGTAGTAGGTACATGCGTGCTATGACGAAGATAGACAACTGTTATCCACGACATCACCGTTGCCCAATCGTCCATTCAGCACGCGGCGGGGCCATAAAATTAAATAAATCCGTTATTTTTCAGGCTGAGAAATGCGTGGTCGGTGCCCGCCGGTCAATCGGCCGGCACGATAACGACTCGCATTTGTAAAGATTTTGCGGCCCACGCCCGCCCGAGACTATTCGCCAGGGTAGTGGCCATACGTTGGGCCTTGGGATTAGAAACTTATAGAATAGAGTAGATATTAAACTGTGTACTGTTTACAATGACTTCTATATTCGTAAAAAGTAGTCAAAAGAAATAAGGACTCGCTACATAGGTACCTATAACCGAAATATTTATTTCGTTATTGATGATAATAGCTTTAATTCAATATAATTAATTACGGGACATTTATCGCGGTTATATTTATGGTGTATGTGAAGAGAGCCCGATGCAGTATCACGCGTCATGCTTACAACCCGTAGGTACTACCTAAGTCAAAGTCAAAGTCAAAGTTCTTTATTGATAAATGTACAATTTACACGTCAATTTTATAAAAAAACAAAATAAGAGTATACAAAGAGTATACATTTTTTAAAGTTTAAATTGAATGAACTTTATATTGTACGATAATGTATCGTACAAATAAGTGTCAAAAATTAAAATATATGTACTTATTACAATTGTAATGAACAATGTCAATTTTTTACAACTTTATTGTGAGTTTGCCATCACTATATAAAAACTCGCTGTAACTATAAAAAGTTTGATCGATAAGCCAGCTTTTTTAATCGGTTTTTGAAGCTACCCGAACTCGGTGCTAATTTAACTATTTTAGGAAGAGTGTTATAAACTTCCGGTCCCATAATGTGAGTCAGTTTTTCCGATCTCGCGAGAGAGTGAGGTATACTATCCAGCTTGTCCGCATTACGTATATTGCGCGAATGTCTCTCTCCTCGCGTGTCGTATGAGTCTAAGTTGTTTCTGACATACACAGCTACTTGGTAGATCAAGATTGCAGGCAACGTAAGTATGCCAAGCTCTTTGAAATATGGTCTGACGGATGTGCATTGCGACACGCCCACGATGGCGCGTATGGCACGTTTTTGGGCGCGGAAAGCACGCTCCCAGTCGGCAGCGCGTGCGTATAGTTCGGCTCCGTACTGTAACCGGGAATGCACCGTGGCGAAGTAACACGAACGAGATACATCTGCAGACACCACTCGGGATACCCGTCTTAGTGCAAAGCACGCACTGCTTACTTTAGCACACATCTTGTCGATGTGGTGTTCCCATGTCATGCAGCGGTCAATCTCGAACCCCAGAAATGTTGTGCTTTGTACCTGCTCAATCCGGACCCCGTCAAGTAATACTTTTAGCGATTTTGTACAGTGACCCGATAGACAAAAGTGAATAAAATGAGTCTTTTTGGAGTTTACCATAAAACCGTTAGCACGAAACCATGTGTTTAAACCGTTAATTACAGTATTTAATTTATCTTCTAATTCCTCTATCGAAAGGGCGGTTACTATGGCAGCCACATCATCTGCATACATGAATATGTCTGCACCCTTTACGGCGTCAGGTAGATCGTTCAATAGGGTGAAAACATGATGTTTGAAACTGACGAACCCTGCGGCACTCCCATAGATGAAGACAATGGGTCTGATTTATTAACGCCATCGCCAGCATCCACCAGTTGAGAGCGGCCTCGTAACATGTCAGTCAACACAGCGTATGATTTCCCAGCTATGCCATAGTGTTTTAGCTTTAAAGCCAAGGTCTCATGGTCTGCGACATCAAAGGCCTTCGATAAGTCACAGCACAAGACTGCCACTTGCTGTTTGCGTTCACGAGCAGCCAACACATTACGAACCACTTCACGCGTTAGAGAAGTTGTAGACCTCCCCTTCGCGGTATGCGTATTGTTGTTCACACAGCGCGTCGGTTTCCGATAAGTAGGCCACTAATCGCGAACTCAAGCCATTTTCGAACACTTTGGCTATTGCTGGTATAATTGATACCGGTCTATATCCATCAATGTCATCCCTTTTGCCTTTGCCTTTAAATATCGGGGACACTTTTGATATTTTCAGCGGTGACGGGTACGAGCCTTCCCTAAGACACTTATTAAACAGTGTGGCGAGAACTGGAGCTAGGGGCAAAATTGCTAGTTTTAGTAGCTCCATCGACACACCATATATGTCTTTTGACTTTTTTGGGGGTATTCTAGACGAGACTATCCGGAATACTTCATCCGCCGAGAAACTGGTCAGTCTGAGAGAGCGGTTAGTTGGATGACGCGCTGACACTAAAATTTTACCAACGGTAGCAGCATCAGCTTTAGGAGCCCCACGAGCGTTCATAGCATTTACTGCGTCTTTTGGTGAACTAAACTTTTTTGCCGTTGCAATCCTTTACGATATCGGTGAAATTCAACCTAGGTGTATTATTTTTCCCCGTCTCTGTGTTCACGATGCCCCACATAGCTTTAGACGGATTCGTACTTCCGTGTATAATTCTATTATAATGGTTTGTTTTAGACATCTTCAAAGTGGAATTGTATTTCCTGTTGAGATCGTCAAATATAGCTATTAAGTCCTCTTCCTCAGGAAATTTGTCAACTAATTTAGAAATGTCAAATAACAACGATTTCAGATTTAGTATGTGAGGTGTAACCCACGACGCGTCACGTTTACTATTTGGTTTTTGTTTTATCGGGAAACAAGTGTCATACTTATTTGCTAAAATATTTATCAGTGCCAACACAAATGCATGAGCGGTCTTGTTTCTCTGATTTACTTCAGACCAATCTATACTGTCAACAGATATAATAAAATTTGCGCGGTTATTTTGCGAGAAATCACGCGTCAGGCGAGTGAGCCGTACTGGCATAGACTGAGCGAATGTCACTACTCCGCGTACGGCTAAATGATCTGACAGAAGCGTATTTATGGAGTTTGCGGAAGTAAGTTCTCGCGCTACATTTGTAAAAATAAGGTCTATCGCAGTTTGTGACTTTTCTGTTATACGAGTAGGGAAGTCTACAATCGAGCTCACATTATGGGAGTTCAGCAAATCAAACAGATTTTTAAAATCAGCGCTAGAGTTGTCTAAGACATTTATGTTTATATCACCGAGAATCATAAATGTTCTTTCAGCTTCGCTGAGCTTATCGAGCAAACGTTCCAAGGTACCTAAGAAACCTCTGACATGAGCTAGGCCCGTGCGATAAATGCAAACGATAGTAATGTCAAAATCTATAACGTCAATCGCGGAGATTTCGCAAAATCTTTCTTCTGACAACGTTGATAACTCAACGTTTTCGACACACCTTAGTGCTTCATTTACAAAGATACAGGATCCGCCGTGAATTACATTATTTCTACAAAAACTAGACACTAATTTATAGTCTTTTAAATGTATACATTGTAGATTCGGGGCAGTAAGCCAGTGTTCTGTTAACGCAAGAACATCGCACTTTAGTTCAGTTTCTAGGAGAACTTCTAGACGTTGAGTTTTATCATTAAGTGAGCAAATTTTTTGGTGGCAAATAATCAACTGTCTCGGAGGTGAGCATTGCGCGTTCAAACTAAGCACCGAGTTTTGCGTTACGATTCCCAGCTGAGACGCCGGCGGAGCGGCGGGGGCGGTGTTGCGTTCGCTGCCCCGTGCCTGCAGTTGATCCGGCATTGCTCGTGTTTTCCTCGGCATCGGTAGTGTTGGAGGACGAGCGCGCCGCCCGCCAGTCGCCGCGTCGAAACCAAGGACTAACTTCTACTCTGCTTGGCCAATTATCAGCGCTCATGAAGTATTCGTATTTGCTTGTAGGCACGGTTACGGCAAAGGATGCGTAATATGTATGCTTCAAAACAATTTTCTCGACGTGATACTCGGCACGTGGATTTTCTTGAGCATATATGCTTTTAATGTTTCTGGAGTCGTTGCCGGTTTCAAGAAGCAGACGTGTAATTTTTTACTCGTTCAACTGCTTCTAACTCTGCGTCGGAAGTTCCTGTTCCGCGTACGACTTTTCTCGTAAAGAGTAGCGGTCTTTACGCCCTTCACAGTCTGCCACGATGTATCTCGAACCGATGCTTGTTCTTTGGTCGTTTTCGTTCCTGCAGTTGTTAGCGTCACGTTATCGCTAGATGACACTGTGGTTAATGTCTGAGCGCGTTTCCCCACGTTTCCGCGACGGCGCGGGAGCAGCTGTCGGTGCTGTTGTGGGCACACACGGCGGCGCCAACTGGCTCAGTGGCAGCGCAGTGACAGACAGCGCGGGCTGGCTCGACGGTGGTGCGGGGTTGCGCGGCCGCGCGAGCTGGCTAGGCGGCGGCGCAGTGTCGGCTAGCGTGGGCTGGCCCGCCGGTGGGAGGGGGTTGCACGGCGGCGTGAGTTTGCTCGGCGTCGGCTCAGCGGTGGCTGGCGTGGGTTGGCCCGCTGGTGGTGCTGGGTTGCGCGGCCGCGCGGGCAGGCCCGGCGGCTGCACGCGCGCCTGGGCGGGGCCTCGCTGTGCCACTGACGCATATGGTGTAGGAGCCGGCGCCGCAGTTAGTACTTCTCCAGGTTGTGCTGTCGTTGATGTTGGTTGTCGTGCCGTAGGTCCGGCCGTCGTCGTTGATGGCGCGCACATGTCGCCACTCACAAAAATTCCTCTTCTCTCGAAATTCCCCATTTTTTTGAAAAATTGTTCCATTCGGGAGGCGTAACATTCCATTTTTTTATCGTAGTTCGTTATGGTCGTCATACAACAGTTTAATTTATTGTCGTAGTCGTTAATCACAGACACGGATTCTTCTATTTTCATTTTGTAAACATCGATAAGGGAACTTGACTGTGCAAGTTGTTCCCTCACGGTCGTCATTTCATCACGCAGTTTTTGTATTTCGAGTGTCAGCTCTCGCGTGCACTCTGTGGTATGCTCAGCAACGTTTTGAACACGTATTTGTTTATTTCGGATCGTTACGTTGGGATCTCGTTGTTTCTTAGAAACCCCAACTGGGGTTAAGGTGTTGTCCCCTCCTTTTTTTAGCTAAGCATTTACACTCGGGACAAATGTAATTTGCGATATCAATATCATCGAAATTTCTTTCGCCAGTACACAAAATGTGATAGGGCTTTTTGCAGTTCAGGGCAGTACAGCACAAATACTTTTCATTATCTCCGGCTATCCTACCGCAGCACGCAGCACAATTCATAGTGAATAATGTGTTTAGCAGATATTTTAATCAAAAAAAAATGTTAAAAAAAATTTAAAAGAAAAAAAAACGAGCAAAACGAAATTCCAAATACAGGCCTTAAGATGAGGATCGAACCCGGTACGAAGCGAATATTCAGCCGAGATGTCAGCGGTTGCGCTAAACGTCGCTTGCAGAGAGCGTCGAAAATAGCGCTTAGTTGCAGTAGATCACTTTTTTAGAATGTTGTAACTGCAGGTAGGTACGGAGTTATAATCCTGTTAGCACTGTTATGTCCACTTTAATTAAATCACAATAAATAAGGGTTATCAAATCAAATGTTCAAACTATTTAAGTTCTTTAAGAGATTTTACTACTTTTGGTTTTAAATCTGAGTCTTTAACACTGTTCCCTCATTTAATTCCACTAAATATGTAACACTAAACAGTCCACAGTCCAGTCTAATTCTTCTAATAAGCAGTTTGTTCAACGGTAATAGGGATCACATACACTTGTATTATTTTCATGTAAAACGGTATTTACGCGATTAAATCATTAAAATAACACTATCACAATGCGACCAACACTTTTTTTACGCGTTTAGCAAACTACTATTACTTTAAAACGAAAGATTACTATTTTTTAATGATTTTAACACGAAGACGACTGTTTACGATGACAGCGCGACCGCTTACCTAGACCTACCTACCGCGACCTAGGTGTGCAACGTACCCTAGGTGTGTTCAACGTAGTGAACAACCGTAAGTAAGTATAGCTTGTAGTGGTAGGGCTCTTTGCAGAGTCCACTTGGGGAAGTACCACACCTTTGCCAGTTATTCTACCGCCAAGCAGTAAACATTACTATGTCCGGTTTGAAGGGCAATGTTTTCAGAGATATTACTGGGCTAAGGAGATAAAACACCTTATACCTCCGGGTGACGAGCGGCAGTGCAGTGCTAGGTAATGATTTGGAATCTTCATTTTCCAATAGCTGCGTGTCACTGTGCTGTTATGGGCAGGTATTTTGCTTACCATCTGGTACATGTCCTGCTCGTCTCTTCACTCTATAGTCTATACTATGACAAAAAAATGGTTGTCTGTAAAGTAAAAAGTATAAAAAAGTATAAGTAACAAGATTTCCAGATGATTCGGGGGTTATGTTTTTTCTGGAACTGTTGGCTGCAAAAAATTTCTTCATATTGTTGCCAGTATCGATGTGATCGAGGAACTAATGTTTAAAACATAAAAACTTTCGTTTTTATAATATTAATAGGATGTTCTGCGACTTTTCTAGCTCTACAACATAATCCGAACAGTAGCCACCGAGGCTGAGCCGCGAATAAATGAAAATTGATTTTAAGATTGCGCCGCGAGCGGGCGACACGTTGACAAATAAGGAGGCCTTACTGTTACTGCCGCAAACACCCTGTAGTGTGATTGTTGTTTACATGGCTAGTCGTGTTATTTGAAGCTTATGAAGCTATATATTTCACTTTGCCACAAAAGGTGCTTCTATTAGGCTTTAAAAATGGAACTTACAGGCGTAACTCGCTTTAAGTTTTTTATACAAGCGCGTATTTATTGATACAACGTTTGAAGCCATAAACTTCATATTTTTGTAAACTGATTTGACTTTACTCAAAAATGTGACAGAATAATTTGGAATAGTTGCTCAGAATATGCCGTCTGAGGTGTTATATTATTAGATAATAATATGTTGTAAATTTCAAATGTAAATAGAATGCTATAATACCCATTTATTTATCGAAAAAAGTTACGCTTATTTTATATTTAAATAGATTTTATTTTGTTTGATTCACAGCGATAATGTAAAAAATTCCTCTATTAAATTTCACCTCACGTACACGGCATCAAAATAGCCGAATAGATAAATTAAATACGCGTTAAATCTTTTGTAACCCGGACGCAAGACTTGAATGGGGTTCGTTCATTCAATTTCAAAAATGGAACAGAATGAATGACTTCGAAATTATGCAGCGTGAACGCATTACTTCACGAAACTAATTGTGAAAATAATAAAGTGAAAAAATACGTGGGAATCAACGGCGTAATGAAGTGAATGAAAAAAATCGTCTGTTTAATAAAAAGGGATGTGATTAAAGTTTGGGGCTTAATATCCGGCGGGGATGAGCGAGACATGATGTAAGAGGTGCATTTAGGGTTGGCTGACAAAGATTTCCTTTTATTTACTGGCTAACATTCGTAGGGTGAATCCGTAAGTTTAGTGAGTTTATTTTTGTTTTTCTTAATATTAAAATTGACACCACACATTTGTAACTCCGGCAAGTTGTTTAAAATATGACTGAATGTGTTAGCATGAATCTCCAAGACATACCTACACCTAAAATCTCAGAGTCGTAAAATCTAGAATAATTAGAGGGTATTAAATATTCTTCTTTATTTTACTTAACGTCAACAGTCCTTCAATTCAGTCAATTATCAATATTACCTATTCATGTCATTTTCGCTCAAATGAAAACTGCCAAAATACAAAAAAAAATGCCCTCTAAACTGTTGTAGCTGTTGGACATTGTTGCTTTACTCTCCAAAATTAGGTACCACAAGAAAATACAAGTAATCATATTAGTTGAAATTGTTTGACAACCCTACTAATTTGCCACATCGAACTGGCCAGTAGGAAAGAAAAATAACAATCTCTTTAGGGATTTGATCTGATATAACAATAAATTCAAACGACTCTAAACCTTACGAGCTAGCCATAACAACTATTCACAACGTTTTGAATAGCAGTTCTAATCTTGCAGTGTTTAAAGGGAACGTGTGTATGACGTTGCGAAGCAAAATTGAAGCCGCAAGGACACTCCAAGCGGATCTAATTAAATGATAAGTGCGATCTTAGATTAATGTCCTCGAGGGATAGAGAATAAAAATGCTTTATATCTAGGTCTGAACGTTTGGCCGAACTTAATTACGAACGAGGATGAATGCAATATACTTACCTACTTATCAAGAATGAGGTTGATTTCGACTCTTGTTTTTTCTGATTCCAAATTTAGATTTTTCAAACAGGAGGATAAGAGACCATGAAAAGCTTTAAAAGAGCAAGGCAGCATTTAGAAAAGTCTTCCCAGTCGTTTTGTAACCAGTTGTCTAAATACTCAAGCCCATTCCTGCAGTAAGCTGAAAGCCGAAAGTCCATCAGACTAGCAGAGGAAACATTACCCTTCAAACCAGAAACACAGTAACATTTCCACAATACTACTTATAGCTGACAAACTGTGAGACTTCACCAAGCTTTATGGACTCTGTCCTCTGTAAAGAGTTCTACTACTACGTCAAATAATATTCGTAAGTTCATAACATACATAAGAGTTTAAAAAGTTTAATCGTGTTCCGGTACTGTGTTCCGGTTTGAAGGGCAATGTTTCCAGAGACATTACAGGGCTTAGAGATATAAGATCTTAGATCTCTGGGTGACGAGCGCAGTGCAGTGCTAGGTAATGATTTGGACTCTTCATGTTCCAATAGCTGCGTGTCACTGTGCTGTTATGTGTCAGGCATGTTGCTTACCATCAGGCACATGATCGTCTCGTCACTATTTATTTAAAAAAAACTAAGTTCTGAAGAATACTCGTAATATTTCCATGTCACTTGTAATTTATCCGTGCAAGGCTTTTCAAATATAATATAGTTAAAAAATAATAATCCTAGCACAATGAAAAACTTGTAACTCACACATGAGTTTCTGTTTGATCTTTTTTTTTTAACAAAGAGTGACGAGACTGGCACTACATGTGCCTGATGGTAAGCAAAAGGCCTGCCACATAACAGCACAGTGACACGCGGCTATTGAAACATGAAGAGTCCAACTCATTACCTAGAACTGCACTGCGCTCGTTACCCAGAGATCTAAGATGTTATATCTCTGTAATTTCATTATTAAGCCCTGTAATTTCTCTGAAAACATTGCCCTTCAAACCGGAACACAGTAATGTTTGCCCATTACTGCTTGGCGGTAGAATAACTGGCAAAAGTGGGGGTACTTCCCCAGGCGGACTCTGCCAAGAGTCCTACCACTACAAAACTATGTAAGTACTCATAACTATGTACGTTCTGTAAAATTTTCCTAACATAATAATAACTAGCGGCCCGCCCCGGCTTCGCCCGTGGTACATATTATATATAACCTACAGCATTCAAGGATTACGTACATATGAAAGAACGGTGTACGATTTTTTTTAATCGGTTCAGTAGTACCCGAGATTAGTGTTCAAACTGTATATAATATGCTATAGACTACTTTTGATCCCCAAATTATCGTGCTGGTTAGGTACTGGGTCAGAAGTGACACCTGTAGACAACTGGCGGGGATAACTAATTAAATGACGATTGATAAGTTATCGACCGGGGATGAAAAATGATTAAATTACTAAAATGGCTATTAAAAAATAAGGGTTGATCGTAGAAGGGTGAAAATTGAGGATAGTATGTATTTTTGTATGTTGTATCATAAAAAATAGAAATTAAAATGTGTGTCTAAAAAATAAAAAATAAAAATTTAGGGGTGGACTACCCCTAACATTTAGGGAGATGAAAAATAGATGTTGGCCGATTCTCATAGATACCGGATAAGCACAAAAAAATTTCATCAAAATCGGTCAAGCCGTTTCGGAGGAGTATGGCAACGAAAACTGTGACACGAGAATTTTATATATTAGATTATAATATCCATACCACCTATTTACTTACCTGTAGGTACAATGTTTTGCAATGTTTCAGTTTAAAATAGGAATAATCCTACCACTGCGAAAAAGAACTACTCGTAACACATCCATGAGTTTAAATTTCATCACAACTAAATTCTGAATAATAGTCGCAACATGATACTAGCTACTAATAACTTATGCATTGTTTTGTAATGTTTTAGTTTTCGGAATCAAACCGTGCTTATTTTGTTCTCACGACACTTATTGGTATTAAATTAATCTTTATTTATTCTGCGGTTTAGTCACCGACGCTTGGTTAATGGTGTGTAATCCTTCAGTCGTATTAACACCAGATTTGGGGTTGGGATCGCTGTGTCACGATCACGTCATATTAGCGAGAAAAGCCCCATTGGTTCGATAGTGCTTCCAACTCCATAAATATACATGGAATTTAGCTTTGAGCCATTATTATAGACAGTTTTTATGGGATGAAGAATATGTATTTTTTGTTAGAAATAAGTGAAGTGATGTGAAGAGTCTAGTGGAAAGAAACAGATTTATTGTACCTCTAGGTATATGAATGATGCTCCGTTTTTACAACTACATTTCAACGCCTACTTCATATTACACTACAAAAAGTGAACGCATAAGCAGTCTATTTCCGTTGCTGGGATTTATGGCCTTCTTTTCCCAAGGCCATCCACTTGAGCACTAGACACTAGACTAACTTATTAATAATATTGGAGGATACGAGTACATATTTTAAACATCCCCATCGATTAATAAGCTGAGGTAGGTTACCGTATACAGTTTGACCCGTGGTATGTATGAGTTTTTCATGTTTCATGAGAGTTATGTAATTTAACTTCTCTTTAATATTAACTAACCATTACCGCACCAACTGGAGCACAATAATATTTTCTGCAACAACAAATATCAATCAAACTTGTGATTATTACGTCCATGTTGCTGTAGAGCTCTTCACAAAAACTACGCCAATAACCCGTATAAAAACGCTGCGTTGCACTGATATTTGCACAACACTTGGTCTACTGCAATCGTTAACCCGTGGTCGTTCATTACCGTATTAAGAGCATCGGGCCGCGTTGCGGGCCGATTGCGCCCGCAGATCGCAGATAAGGCGGCGCGTGCGAAATGATCGCGTTCTGACATTCGCGGTCACACTGTGCAGTGGCAGCTGTATTTCAAATGTTTAGAAGTGTTTGCATGAATTGTTTTTTATAGTTGGATTTTTTAATAAACTATCATCAAGTTAATAATATAATAACACAGAGACACATTTTGCAGTCAGAAAGGTGTTAGAAACGTAACGTTACTACCGTTACGGAATTGCATAGAAAATACCTGATACCTAACAATTGTCGATTAATATTTATTAAAAATAAATTTCTACTTTTCATTACTACTTTAACTAGATAAGTTAACCACTTTACCATTATTGCATGTTCTTGCCAAAATAGTCACACACATATAATATTATAAACGCGAATCTTGATGGGTGTGTAAGAGAGTATACTTTTTACACGTATCTGTAATGACGGAATGAATTTTTATGAAATGAAATACATAAGTAAGTATTAAATACCTATAACTTCTTATCCCGTCAAAGTTAGTTGTTTTTAAACCTCGGATTACACCTCAAAGCGCATCTAGTAAGACATATGAATACGTTGCGATTTATGTCGTTTTGCCATTTGACCGTATTGTACAAATATTTTTCTAGAAATTTGAACTTATATTCATATTATAGTGAAAAAAGTATCTCGATATCCCTGTTGATACTTACCAACAAATTTCATTATCAAACCCATATTCGCCCTCAGCGCAGATCGTTCTTTCGGTTTGATAATACATACTTTTAATTTTAGGCAATTAAATATTAATACGATAAGCAATAAAACAATCCAGAGAAATTACAGGCCTAAGAGAAAAATCATCTTATAAATCTGAGTAACGAGCGCAGTGTAGTTCAGGTAGTAATTTGAACTCTTCTAGTTCGTTTAGGCTGGCCTGGTGGCTTAGTTGGTAGTAAGTCTACCTGCGAAGCCGTGGGTTCGATCCCTACCCAGTGCAAATATTTGTGTGATGAATCCAAATATTTTTACTGTGCCTGTGTGTTTTATATGTATAATAAGTATGTACTAAAAATATATAACTATTATATCAGCTCCATAGTACAAGCTTTGCTCAGTTTGGAGTCAGATGATGTAGTGTGTGAAATGTTCACCAATATAAAAAAAACCATTCGTGGTACAACGCTGTTATGGGCAGGCGTGTTATCATCAGACGCAGATTTGGCTCATCCCTTTACATTATAAAAAAATGTGAAATCGATCCGTAAATAAAACGCCGTATTACAAACATTTGCACAAGGTAGAAGTGAGTCAAAAAGCTCTTAATTTTGAGCAAAGTCAATCTGGTACAGAAAAGTTCAATTCTTGTGACGTTGGACAAACTCAACGAGATAATTTATCCATGTATCGCCTCTATAGGTACTTGTCTCTACGTCTGTACGCCGGGCATGAAATGGCAGCACGCGCGCTGCACGCTCCGCCCGCGGTTATCTACTTGCGTGCATGTGACGTTTGGCTGGGGTCATAATGACCATAGCTTCCGACCGGCGACACAACGCAACGAGTCCCGATTGAAGTGTTATGTGCTATTCGGGTAAAAGCTTAAATTACCAGAAGAATAATGTTTTGTCTATACCGTAGTCCTTTTTGAAGTGAGAACTTTTTTTGGCGCGCCTAGACAGATTTTTCGTGGGCTGTGAATTGAATTCTAGCGTCACGCTCGGGTTTGATAAAAGCTTTTCGAGTAAGCTCGGGATGCTAGAGCTAGAAAGAAAATACAGTGAAAAAGCGCGTCAGAGCGAGAAAGATAATATAGTCCCTATGTCCCTGTGTTTTTTTAATTTAATATGGATTACCTACATCAAAAACGCATAGGTAATAATTATATATAACTGTGTTAAAATTTGCCTGTTTGTAAGATATAAAACTTCCTGAGAGCATTTATTAACCAAAGATTTAAGTGACATGGGAAAAGCTATCACAAGTAAGAAATTCTTAGTTATTGCTGTATAACTGAAATCCGGTTTTAAGTGCAATATTTCCAGAAAAAATATAAGGCTAAGAAATTAATCTTCCCATATTTCAAACCGGGAGCGTAATTGGTATATATTGGTAGGCAATTTAGACAATCCTTTGAGCTAGCTACATATCTACCTTGAGCTGTATTGTTTTTCCTAATAATATTATAAATATCAATGTGTGTTTGTTGCTCAATCACATCGTAACGTCTGAACGGATCGGGCTGAAATTTTTAACATATAGGTATGTGTGTGGATTATAGTCTGGAAGAACACATAGACTACTATTATCCTGGAAAAATAACGGAAACTACGCAGATAACACTGCGGGGCGCTGCTAGTAAGAAATATATACCTACCTAGGTTTTGTTATAAGGCCTAAATTTGCTTGCCATCGGGATCAAGAGTAAGTCGTCGCTTCTAAAAGCAAAGTCAATAATGCAATTTTATTATCTTCCCCCATTTTATCACTGATACCTATGTGTTATTCTGAAAACGCTTCATAGGACGCAACTGGATACAACGAGTTAAAAAATTAAGATAACGATAATCCAACACAAACATTTCCAAGACAAAGATATGCTCATAATTACATAACAAACGCAATAATCGAATCGAAGCGAATGGAGACAGATAACCCGTGCCGTAAATACCTGCATAGCTCGAACGCCGCGTGCCGCCCCGCTCATTTGCTCTGCCGACATTTTAATAATCGCATATTTTTAATGTTGTTGGCAGAATGAGAATCGTGACTGTTGCCATTTTTTTTTTATCTATTGAGTATAAAAATTACCCAAGGCGTCGCTTATAAAATCTTCTGGCAAAAACCTTTAATTGCGCGTTTATAAACAAAATTTCTCTTTAGACAGAAAACAATTTTGTTACCCCATGCAGTAACTTACAAGACGGATGTCGAGGACGTCGTTTTGTTTTAAGAAGAATATATACAGTTTACAGTATACTCTGTACAGTATACTCTTATGTTATACTTTGTGTTTATTACATTCTGTTTTGTGTGCTCATTGAATGAATGAATAAATAAATAAATGTAGGTAAGTACTGTCATCAACTTATGGCGGGAACACAAACGCGGGAAATCCAGCAGCTTTATTGAAGTGAAAACTCTTTTGGCGCACCACACACTGATTTTTCCGTAGGGTGTGAGTGAGTCTAATCCTTCACGCTGTGAGGTAAAAAGATCGAAACGCGGGACCGCCGAGTGTGCCCGAATGAGAAAGACACAGCCTGCTGCTCTTTACTGCTGTGTTTACTATTTTGATTCGCATAGAATTAAAAAGCTGACCTTTTCTCCAATTATGTAATTTACAAATAATTTTTGACTTGTTTCCTATTTATCCCATTTGCATTGAATTTGCCGATAATTACATAATAATACTACATAACACAAAACTCAGACAATTAAGTTTTCACTTATTACTGACACATTGTTTAACGTTCCTTCTTGTTGTATGATTTATTTTGGTTTACTTCATTATACAGTTAAAGGTAGGTACACTGAAACTTTTCATTTTAGACTTGTATCACTCACTGTTTTCGAAAAGGAGTTGGCTGAAGGAATATTATTCATGACATTTTTTTTATCAAAAAGGCGTTTGATAAATGATAGATATCATATAGACATGAATGGATAAGTAAGAGGGTAAAAATATGTCTATCTTAATATTAATATTCACGCATTCTTATCACATTTCTCGAGATAAAGGAAACACCTATTTAGATACCTTCCTCCGTAGACGCAGCTGACAATATTCAGGACAAGAGTTTTAATTCGTTCTGAAATCGTTTGGTTGTTTTCCTCTTACTATTATTGTTACTACTTATGCCGTGTTGTAATGCAGTAGGTACTCAAAAACCTAATACTACCACCATCTAGAGGGTACATTGTGCTATTCGTTTTGCTTCTGAAAAGTTTTTTTTTGCACTTGACCACCATCTCGCCTGATGTTAAGCGATGATGAGATCTACGATGGAGCGTGCTTACCTAGAAGAAACCGATTCACTCTCGAATTGAAGACACCAAGTCAATTGCTACAAAAATTTACAACTTTTGGCTTCGCATAAGTCTAGATTAAATATTCGGAATAAGGCTGCTTAAATGGGAACAATTTCACAAATTCACAATTTTCTTCCGCTTTCCTTTACTTAATTTATTATTTTTTTGCTAAAATTCCCGTAACACCTTCTAGGCTGGAAACTTGTTAAAAGTCCTAAATCATACTTCACTCTGCGACACACGTACAGTGTACCAACACATCGCCCGATCCGCGATCCGTGTCTTCAGAATTTTAATTAAATTGTTCATTGGCTCAATTAAATCGATAATTAAAACTGAGGCTGAACCGCGAGGGTAAAATATTGCGATTGATGCTGGGTTTCATAAGAGGAACCTACTTCAATAGTTTATCTTTTTTAGTGAAAACTTCTGATGCCTGGTTGAGCACTTTTTGGTAAGGAAATAGTTATTTGTTATACAAGAATGCAAAGTTGATTTTTAACCGCGTGCTTAATTTTGTTGACCGAGGAAGCGAAGGATTCTAAAATTCCTGAGCGTAGCAAGGGAATCAAAAGAGCACAAGGTGAAAAATCTTTGCACTCGAGTGCAACACGTAACTTTTCATTCCACCTCAGCGAGGAAATGACTAAATGCAAATTTTTCAATGTTTTCGCGCTAAGCAAATTAAAAAAGTAAGTACACCAAGAAGTCGAGTTTTTAACATATTAAAAAAAATGTATGATGCATTCGGCACCAAGGAGGTAGAAATAAATAGGTTGAATTATGTTTTGAATTCAAAACCTCAGTACACACGATGTTCTAAATTCAAATTTACTTTAACCTCTTAGAAATAAATAGGTTGAATTATTATTATGAATTATAACTACTTTAACCTCTAGACCATCGCCATTGCCATCACACAAGCTTTGCTTAGTTTGGGGTCAGATGGTGTTGTGTGTGAATTGTCCACCAATATTTATTTATTTATATTTATTTATTCCCCTTGCTACGCTCAGGATTCTAATTTTGAAACACTCGCTGCGCTCGTGATTCAATTTTAGAATCCTTCGCTTGCTCGGTCAACAAAATTAAGCACGCGGTTAAAAATCAACTTTGCATTCTTGTATAACAAATAACTATTATCATGTTCATTAGCATGAATTGAATATTATGTTTCTCTTTATTATTGAAATTGATTATTGAATATCTATAATATCTCTATACGTACGCTCTAATACCATAGGCTGCGCACCAGTCTGTGTACACCACGGATATTCGGGGGATATGCCTTGATTGCGAATTTAGTTCGAAACCTAGTGTCTCCAATCTCCTCCCACCTAAATAATTACTACATAAACAAAAGTAATAACTACGACATACAACCGCATATTTTAGCACGCACACTAAGAATTATGATTGCGTTCTTTATGACAACATACATAAAATAGGCGGAATATTTCCGTATAAACAAATAATTTTGTCTATGTAGAAGGAGTCACTCAACGCTCACACACGTAACTAGGGATTGAAATGAGTGATTGCAAACTTTATTCAACATTTTATTTTGGGCTGTATTATTTACATTAATTAAGTTTTACTAATATACAAATACGTAAATATATTTATATATAAAAATTGATGCCCTGTACGACATGTGTTACACTACAAAGAAATGTATAAAGTTGGAGTAGGAATCAGTTTGCATTTTTCAAATTAACAGTTTTTCGTCAAATGTATACGAAAGTACTAGCAGTGCTCCGCGGGTTTAGCCGCGTACTTTTCGTTCCCGTTCTTTTATCGAGATAAAAGTAGCCTAAGCCTATGTGTTCTTCCAAAATATAATCTTACTGTATTTCAAATTACAACTCGATCCGTTCATACGTTTAAACGAGATTGAGCAACAAACATCCAAATACCCAAACGTCCAAACATTGGCATTATTAGGTAGTAGGATTTACGATACCAATGACAAAAAAACATTATTATTTTTTTGCTTTCCTGCTTGTACTGGGTAATCTCTGAAACGGCTGGACTAATTTTAAGTGACTTTTAATGAAATAGCAAGAGAATTGCTTAGCTGATGGCTTAGCTATAGGCGTAAATAAACATCACTTTATTCCGGTTTGAAGGACTATGTTTCCAGAGAAATTACAGGCCATGGAGGTTAAACATTATATCTCAGACTGTCGAACGCCGTAAATCCTAATGCCGTGAATTGGACTATCTGCAAGGAAGGCAGAGAGGTCTTAGCCCAGCAGTGGGACAATCTAGGCTAGTAATAATATTAACATATTATTTTCATCAAGCAAGAGAAAAGTACACGTTAAAAAACGTAAAAAAGTTATGCCTTAGACGATCAGCTGTCTGGTAGTGAAAGTCCCGTCATAATTAGTCCAGCTGTTTGGTAGATTAGCGGAACAAACAAGATAGACTAAAAGTTTTAAAATAGTTTTTTAGGTATAGGTACCGTACATACGAGTACTTTCATTTGAACTTAGTAAACAGTTGTTAATTTGATATTATATACGTTTGTATGTACCTTAAAGCTCCAAGTTTATTTCTTTGTATATATTATTTATAATAATCATAGAACAAGTAAAAAAACATGGAAAAATGGGTAGTTCATTAAAAATTAAAAAACGAATATTGTCCATGTAAATTACCGAATAAATTTTCGAAGAAATTTCACATCGGCAAACTCCATTACCCCATCACTAACGCGCCAACGTACTCTCTATGCGCTTCAGAGCGACTGAACGAATGTCAAAGTTATGCGGTCATATTAACCGTATCGAGAAGACACTGCCACGCCCTCAAGGCATATCCCCCGATATCCGTGGTGTACACAAATACATCCCATACTAATAATAAAATGCGAAAGTTTGGATGTTTGTTGCTCAATTACGTCGGAACGTATGAATGGATTGGATTGAAATTTGGAACACAGAATATAAATAAATAAAAAAAGAAATAAATCATTTATAGTCTGACAAAACAAATATGGTAGAGATGTTTGGAAATAACGTAGGTACCTATATATATTGTACCGACCCCATGTGAGTGGGGTAAGGATAAACAGCTGATATTGGTAAACAATCTAAGTTATTTTTAATTCTACGTAGCTCGATATCATATAAGCTGAGAATGTTGTCACAAGATGGAAAACCTAGACCTAAAGTCGTCGTTAACTTCGTTAATCAATTGCGCACTGGTAAAGTTCGTTCGCTAGGCTCCGCTGCTTCTAGTAACGAAGTTAGCTGCAAAATTGTAAGAAAATGGAACACACGCTTACGCAAATAATGACAAACAAACCACGACTGGGAATCCGGGCCTTCTCTTACGAGAAGCAAGTCCAGGAAAATCCAAGTGCTTGAACGTTTTCTTGGAACGCGTCAATTTTCTAACAAAGTTTACTTTGGTTTTTGAAATATCCATCCACGTGTCTCTGCACTAGAAAAATATACCAAGATACAGACTAGATTTAAACCTACGACCAAACTCCGACTTTTTTATGTGCGGAAAATGCATATTGGTACGCATATCCATGTACGGATATGGCGGGGTACCTATGTCGGGCTTGACACCAAAGATAATGTAAATTACCTCGACACCACGGAGCGTTGGTGATCCCACAGACTAAATACACAGGTGTCTCCAGCTGTGGTTTGGCGGCAAAGTCGCGGCTATCACATACATTCATCCGCAACCTTGTTACTTCCACAACTCTCCACCGCTCGCTCCTCGCCCTCACATTACTCGCTGGCGAGCATCTTCGCTAAGATAGTCGGCAGCAAGAGGCCTACCCTAACGACTACGGCTTGGGATAGCCGCGGGTCAGCCTCCGTGGCCACATCGTAGCCCTTGTTCTGCCACTAAGCACTCTGCTAATCAGAGTGCTCGCGGAGAACCCTCATCTATAAGAGTTAGGAATTTTATTTAGTCAATAAGAAAATCGGCCAAGTACTCTCCCCAATCTTCCAGTCCCTTTCCCAAAGTTCTACACTCAATGCTTGAAAGGGAGAGGAGCGCGAGAATAAGCCCTCTCCCTCTCCCCTCTCCGGTCGAGATTCGCCACCACTTAACAAGATGCCACAGAGCCAAGTTGTTGTGTGATGACACCACATGGATGTTCCCGAGCCACGCACCCCACCCATTCCTATCAGTCTGAAACTTCCCTAGGCCTAAATTTGATTTCCAATCTCCATTCGGTCGAGCGCGTATACAGCACACATTGAGGACAATTAACGGGATATAAATTGCCACGCAATAACTTCCCAGGGAGTCATCAAGTATTAATTTCTTATTTTTTTATCGTTTATTTACTTGTGGCCTATCCTAACTGAAGTTCGGATAATCGTATTGTTCATAATGCGACTTACTCATGAAATATAGCCTATGAATATCTAGACAACTGTTATAGCGATCTACATTTACATCCGCGTGAATGTAAATGTAGATGTTGAACTCCAAGAAACTTACTATTCGTGTAAGTCGCTACAATCTTAACTTAATTTAAAATACACTCATTGTTTCAGAGCATTTTATGGAAGCTTAAGGAGGCGTCTGCCACACAACATTTATTCTACAGGTAGACTATCGAGTCGATGGATGGACGGATTTTGTTTGTATATTTTCGAACCATTGGACCCCTCCGTACTAAAACCTACACATGCATGGAATCCAACTGACGATGACGTCATGAATTAGCACACATAAATCTTTAACGTCAATATAAAACCTTTATTCCTAAGTTACACGAACTCAACACATGTTCTACAACTTCAAGTATGGGAAGTGCGATCAATCACATGCGGAACCTCGCACCCCCGGGAAAAAACTTCTACGGGGTTGCAGATTTATTGGAGTAGTTAGAATTATCGCCATTTGCAATTCTTGCCAAGAGTTTAGCAAACAAACGAGATAACGACTCGTGGGTTGCATTGTAGGGGGTAACGCATTCTTCGCTCGCAGACTTCGTGTATATGCCGTATTTGCCAAAATACAGCAAATGGAAGCGGAACTTTGCCGATTAAATTATTCAAAAATATTGTTCACGTATTTTTTCTTTCGTTCTTCCACAAACAAAAATAACGTAGACACCTCAGATTGATTACGTAGACACAGTGCTTTGAATTTTCGAATTTGACGTCTCTTCATTGTATGATTTTTTACGAAAACGTGACGTCACAATACTCCGAAATTTTGCTAATCTCTTTCTTGGTCGATTTATACTCGTAATAATTTGAAACAAAGAATACGTGTCCCATATTACGTATATAGAGTCCGCCTGACCAACTAATTAGAGTGCTTATGGTAGGATGACGAATGGTCTCAAAATATTTTAGAAACATGCCGATTTTCTCACAATGTTTTATGTCAATGTTCCTACAAAACTAAAGTGTGTTTTTGTGTTTAAAAGTTAGTATTCAGGATTACTTAATTTCGATTGAATCTCTTCCGTTAAAGCGCAAACCAAATAAGAGGAACGCAATACGTCATTTAAACGTGAAAAAAAAAAATTTGGTGGACAATTCACATACCGTTGTGTGAATGCCCAACATCATTCGTTATGTCAGATGGCTTCCATCTGACCCCAAACGCAAAGCTTGTTACAAGCTAAACAAACTATGGCGGCGAGATAGATAATATAATACTTATATAGTTGTAAATGCATACTTATTGTACATAGAAACACCCAGACACAGTACAAAGATTTGAATTTATCACACAAACACTTGCACTGTGTGGTAATCGAAACAACGACCCTCGGCTTCGCAGGCAGATCTACTACCCACTAATCCACGAGACCAGTCATACTAGTAGTAACTAATATTCCTTAAGTTACTGTGTATGTGTATTTACCACCAAAAGCCTATTCGCGATATTTACAAAAATTTGATAACGAAAAAACAAATGACTGGCTTGTTTAACTGATTATTAAGAATACACAGACCTCGATTCTTACTTTTGTTAATATATTCTAGTGTAGTTATGACTCTACCATCTGAAAACTATACGCTATTTTAACGTTCAACAGAACCCACCTTACCCACCCGTCTACAGGAAGCTTCGACAGATGACACCCTAGGGACGACTTACCGCTGTATGTCTGGGAGCAAAACTGCCACACTTTTCCAATCTTTCTTACTAACTTCTGAGTTGAGTAGGGTTATGCAGAAATAGTGTACTGAAGAACGCGTAGCACATACGATAAAAACACAACGTTTAGTAGGTCAATTATGTACCTACCTAAATCAAATCAAATTTATTTCAACTAAAATAACAAATAAACATAGGAAGTACAGATATCTCATTTATTAGTTTAATACAATATGCCCATAATTTCAAAAACTGTGGGTAGTTTTAATTTTAGGTAATAATGAGAAATAATTTATCTTTATAACCGACTTGAAAATAGGAGAAGGTTCTCAATTCCGTTGTATTTTTTTATGTATGTTTCGCCATAGCTCCGCCAATTGTGAATAACTAAAACGTTGTTTTTTTTTTAGTTTGGTAGATCCATAGTTCAGAGGTGGTCCCATAATTTTTTTTATCATAATCAGTGTAGGTAGTTTTTGATATATGCAAATGAAATTTACACATAAGTATCTACTATTTTACCACATTTAGCGTTTATGTTAAAAAAAATAGGAGAATTTTGAATCGATTAAGCAGGCTTACCTGCAATATTATAATATTAAATTTAGATGATTACAACGCGAATATTCGGCAAAACCAATAATTCCAAATCACGTATCCCATCTTAACACCCAAACAGCTAATCACCAAACACACAATCACAAACGGTTACGGCTACAAATAGCCATACCGATCGCCATTACTGGTCTCCCCGGCCCCAACCCTCCAAGTTAGCAGTCAGGTCTTTAGGACCCAAAGACATTAAACCGAACGAACGGCGGTAGCGATTATCTTAGAGTTAACCCGCTCGTTACGATCCTTATTTGCGGTCTCGTAGACCATACAATGTAGCGGATAAGGCTCGATCACACGTTATTATGGACGTGGTTATAGCCTCAATCATTGAGATAACAGATATTTGTCAGATTTTCTGTTACCATGTGTTGAACCACACAACAGCACACAAACATTTCAGAGAAAACTGAAACACATTCGATTCAAAAGGTACTACGACTTTCGATTCGACAACGCTTTGAAGCTATGATGCTATCTATGTGCGAATTAAATTTCATTATTATCTACCTAACCACATATTCGTACAAGTCAAATACCTACAAGTTATCGGATACATTTCGGAGAGTATGCGACTGATCTGTAGGACCTAATATAGTGCAGCTTGGTAGTGCCGTAGAGAAAACAAGCGATATTATCTTGCCCTTTTTCTATCGGACTGCTCGTTGCTCGAAAAAGCGACATCGTTTTATGATACGACTCTACTTTTGTGATAATAACGTCTAGATTGTAGAATACGTTTCCTGAATGGGTTATTCCCGATGGTTACTGTCTTGGTGTCTTCAAATCGAAAGGGAATCGGTTTCTTCTAAGTAACCGAGTTCCATCGTAGACCGCATCGTTGCTTAACATCAGGCAGTCAAGTGTAAATCTATCAAAGTTTTAAAAACGTTGATGCCTGAGATTTCTCACGCATCAAATGTTGATAGATAGGTAGGTACGTAGGTATTTATTGCGAAAACGACACCGGCAATGTCCAGTCACGATGCGCAGACTCTGGAGGGGACTAGTCCATATCCAATTTTGGGTCATACATAAGGCAGCGTTTATTAAAACATTTTTCTAGAGCGCAGTAATCGAAACACCCAAGTTTCGCTGCTGAATGTAGAGTAGCCACAAGTTTCAGTCTTGAAATCCAATGGCGTGTCCCGTATGGCTGCTTTGTGCCTCTTCTCACACATCGCCATCGCCTTTACTATTGGATTGGATTGCAGTTTTCATATAGGTACTGCGTATTTTCATATGAGTACTGCGTATATTGTAAGTTCTGTAGAATGTCCTATTTAAAAGCTTCTACATTTTATACACTGCATGTGACTCGCGGTGTTACTCGCCACAAATCCTGTAGTAATCTGCACCAAGGATGTTTGATGATGCAGGTAATCAACAGACACGTGTCAGTATTGTACCTACTCTAGATAATTAAACGTAGGTACTGTCCAGTTGTAACAAAAAAACTGAAAAACACTCAAGTCCATTTTAACCGTACATTTTAATGGAACTGTATAAATATTAAAACTTAATAAAAAAATATAAAGTAACATTTTCACTACTTTCCTAATTTTGCAATATATCGTACATGATCTTCCCCGAGGCACACATCTCGATTTATCACCGGAACAGCAACTTTCAGTAAGCTAGATTCGAAATCATTCATTGGAAATTCGTAACATGTACATTTGATTCCATTACATCCAATAGTCGCAGGGCCTGAGAAAAATCTGGTGCCAAAATGAGGGTTAACTGTATAACAGTTTAGCACTGTGTCATATCCGCAAATAGCGTTGATAAGTCCATCAATGAATTCATGAATGGACCAAGCTACTGCTAAGGTGGCAGAGTCTGTGCCTTGTTTCTGAAAAATTACTGCCGTTCCCGCTTTCCTCAATACTCTTGTTAAGGTGTTAGCATGACACGCCAGGGAAGGGTAGCAATTCGTTATATTTGAGAACAACGGTATGATAGTATCATCAGAATGACCTCCGATGACTGGCACGTTTATACTCCGGGGATCTATTTGAAGAGTGTTGCCGATGAGCGCCTTGCATCTAGCCGTGTCGATATGTGTTATACCTAGGACCTTGCACGGGTTATAGCAATTATATTTACAAAGTAAAGCACTTACAAAAGGAATAATACAGTTGATGGGATTGGTAGATATTGCTAAGAAGGCATTCGGATTATTGTCTACCATGGAACGACAAAGCCATTGTACAGGTAGAGCGTTATCCGCCATCATTTCTTCTCTAATGCGTCCGGGTTTACGTGCAGTTCTCGAAGTCATCACGATGATGTGCGAGCCTTTCAGTGATGTACCTAATTGTCTGTCTCCCACGAATGCTGAAACTGTCGGGCCTCCTGGGATATGAGCCAACTCTAACCCGACTCCTTTAACACTGTCCTCGTCATCATACAGTTGTAATCCCGTGACTTTCTTATTCAATTTCAATAACAATGCAACGTGAGACCCAATATCACTTCCAGCACCTATGACTGATATCCGAACATTTCTAGTACTAAGAAATGCCAAATAATTTGAGAGTTTTAACAAAGATGTATTAGGTACGCGAAAACTTGAAGCTAGCATGTTCTACACTGTTTATGATTTTTTTTTATGGAGAATTAAATTATTTTATATAAAATACACAAAACAGTTTCAACTTGACATTTTGTACGTTACAAGCACAGACTAAGTAGAGAGATCTATCAAACAACCGCCAAACAACTATCAAAGACGTGCGTCCAAATGTTCTTTGATTTTGGCAGATTAGTGAAAGCAAATAATAAATCTACTTAGGGAGATTGAAGAATTCAAAGAGATATTCACTAATTCCTATGAATCGCAATAAAATATAATTAAAATATAGTATCTCGAGGATGTATTTATTATACCAATATTAGCCGATAAGGTATCGGACCCCGGGCTGAGATCACTATGGAGCCACCTGGGCCCTTTCGTCCCAGTCCGACCCTGGAGCAAGATAATTGATATAAATAATAATTAAACCAAATAAAATGCCAGACTAGTAGTAGGTTGTTCGGCTGGTGCAGCGGCTAATTGATCTGATCGTCTCAAATCTAAGATAATTTTTAGAATAATTTTATTTGTCTGAATCTCAAATACCTCCCTACTTAGGTAATCTGTGATAATTACTTACATATCTTTGACAATTATTTCTCTAAGTATAAAAAGAATAAACAAATGTCATTCGTAACAAAATTTACAAATATGAAATAAATAGCGTAGTAATTTACATTTTCTTTGATAAATATGATACATTAAAGAGCAACTTTTAAAACCTAATTTCAATAGTTTACCAATTATGTATCTCAAAAAACTCTGTGTTGTTTGCACCAAGAAGTGAAAAAATGCTGTCCCATAGAAGAATTTTCACTCCTTTAAATTTATTTATTCGACATTTTCAAGTGACCATTCTAGGAGCTGCTACCGACGTTGGACAGACAGTATCGCTGTTATTACGATCTCAACCCGGTATTGATAAACTAGTGACTCACGACTTCCAGCCGCACAGCCCTGGAGTGCACTTGGACATCTCCCATATCCCTGGGGAGTCTGTACTTGTGGGATATTCAGGTGAAGACACGATAGACAGTGCGCTTTATGGCGCCGATATGGTCATCGTTACCGGCGACCTCGCCTTAAAACCAACCTGGACGGCTAAATCGTGCTTTACTGCAAACGCTACTTTCATCAAAAAGGTATCGGCGAGAATAGCGAGAGCCACACCGACGCCCCTTGTTGCCATAGTCGCGGAACCGATCAACAGTATGGTACCGATGGCCGCAGAAGTCATGAGAAACCACGGCTATTGCGATAACAAAAAAATGTTCGGCATCACGGGTATCGATTTACTACGCGCTCAATGTTTGTACGGCATGGAGAATCGTCGGGACCCGCTTTGTTGTTATGTACCGGTGATCGGAGGCCACTCGGAAAAAACGACGATTCCACTGTTGTCTCACGCGAAACCAGTCTTGAAGTTGGATGAGAAACAGATACTAGCGTTCACAGACAAAATACGAAAAGGCGATGACATCGTGACCAGAGCCAAAATGGGCCGATCGCCGACCTTGGCTGTAGCCTACAGCGTTTTGGTCTTTGTAAATGGAACCTTAAACGCTCTAAAAGGGCACACGAACTGTAAAGTCCAGGCCTACGTCCACAACACTTGTTTCGGAACGGATTGGTTTTCAGGGTTGGTCAATATAACAAAAGAAGGAGCAGGTGAAATGCAACGATACAGTAATTTATCAGAATATGAATGTTATTTACTTCGACTAAGCATTGACGAGCTGAAGAAAGATATCACGCGGGGCAAGAGGTTTTTAGAAATGGGGGCTTTAGAGGTAGATTGATGAAATGACATTGTAGCTGTAATAGTGCTGGTATTGGTGTAATAAGCTCTTTGAATGTTGGAAATTAATTAAAATACACTTTACGAATTTACGAACGTTTATTTTTACAGAAAATCTTGGTTAGCAAAGTACATTTTGTACCAATCAATAACCTAGGAGAAACTATATCACAGTGAATATTAAGAATTGATTGAACAATTTGACTAACGTAGAAATCTTAAATTAACTTTTTAACCTTTAAGACGATCAATAGGCCGGCCCTAATCTGAAGGCAGATTATAATGTAAAATGTTAATTTATAATATACCGTGACTGTAATTATAAATAGATACCTACTATAGTTTTGACATTTATTTTTCCACGTTTCTTAATATTTTAAACATACCTTCAGAACAGGAACTAATATTAATGTACAAATTACAAGATATGAACTTTGGAGGTTGTTATAAGTTCTACAAATTGTTTACAATACAGTGTAGTTAGGTATAAAGTTAATGTGATTGACAACAGATCAACTCAATCTACCTGGGCAATTTATAGGATAAACTATGTTCATTGAAAGTGAATTGAACTCGTTCTAATATCATCAGTCAATTTACAAATACGGTTTTCGTAAGTATGAATTCTCATCACCGTATCCGAAATTATTTTTAGAGACATATTCGCAACCTACGCGTACCATACTTTGTGAATTACACATAAAGGAATTACATTTAAAAATACTGAACATTGTAATCCAGTGAGATCGCTAGAATGGACCAGTATTATTTATCGTTATCAGTATCATTGTATTAGAACATAAGAGCAAAATACATCAAATCATTAATGGCCATGAGCTCTGATATGGTAGAATACTTAAATCACACTTTGAATTATCTTAGTATTAAAAGTAACGTGGTTATTACACATTTTTTATTATACACGGGTAACTCGCGACTGCCATGGTCAGTCTAGTCCGACCAAAGGGGGATCCAGCTTTTAAGTCAAAAGACCGTGCGATAAGTTTTAATTAGTGGTCCATCCAGATTCTGGACCCAGCTCAGGGGGGAAGGGGCGTCATGACCCCCATGACGTAACATCGGGTAACTTTGGAGAACGTACTAGTTTCCAAATTATTTGCCTTTACTGTGTAAATGTATAGGGACAGGGATCATTTTCATTGTTCATTTAGTCCTCCAAGACGTTACACACGCTCCTGGTTAACAGTAGTCAATAGGCGACGGCGAAGATGGCCCCTCGCTTATTTGCTATCGTTGTTCCATCAAAACACCGAATCACTTAATTATGTTCACAAGTCGTTGATACTCAAACTTCTAGCGATCTCTGTTATATAAGTAATTTAATTATTTCAAAACAAATGGGTAAAACATTTGTATCCTATACCTACCTATTCATCGTATCGCACACAACGTGAAAATTACGATTTTGACTCAAATTGATTAATTAACACACACAACATTTGAAAAACATCAATATATCTACGACTACTCTTAATTAAGAATCAAATACTGAACACTTCACTTTTGGCTACAATAATTTGATTTATAAAATTGATTTAAAATGTTCCCAATCAATAAAATCTCTAAATGGGATTAAACCAACAAGGCAACTTCACATGACGTACCTTAACTTACACAAATAGAAACATTTTTTTTAAATTTAGTTCTTAACATATTGTTCCAATATTATAATTGATCAGAGAAAAAAAAAATGTGTTTTTTCTTACAAAAGGGCCTTTTCTCGCGTGTTTCGGTTGCGCCGTGTGGTAGTATGAGTTTTACAGCCGTGAACACAAAAACGCAAAAAAATAACAATTTTAACACTGGTTCTTACTTCCGAAGCCAGACATTATAAAAGTAAAAAAGCGCGATCACAAAAATTACCTGATGATAATTTCGTAGAATCTTTTACGAAATGATGCAATTTTATAACTTTACAATTTTATGTACAGATCCAATGAGGCGTTTTCATCTGACAGATGACTTTGAATAGTTTAAAATGTGCGTGAAATTATTTACTTTTTTTAGATAACCTCATTTATCCCAATGCTGGGCAATTCCTTCCACTTAATCCGGTCCAGAGCTTCCATCGTCCAATCTCTTTTAAACTTGACTTAGGTACACTTATTAAATTTCTGTCTCAAAATTAAACATTAACGCCATCTTTGGCGTCAATGAGAGGTATTAGACAGGTTTTTGTAATCTGAAAACACCTCATTAGTAAAAACGCTCCAAAATTGTGTTTCACCAAAAAAAAACAAAAAAAAAACGTACTAAACTACACCACCATTGACTCGTTCTGTCTTTTTAGATGGTAGGTATAGGTAGCATTTATGTTCGATAAGTAATGGCCCAAAAGAGCAATACGTGATTTGCAATAGCGATTGCAAAGGTGCAAAAATGCATAATCAAGTTTTAGCAAGCGTACTAAACTACATAAACATAAAAAGTTATAATAACAACATTGTCAATTTCAGTTCCAGTGTAAAATTTATAATCAATATCGATAATGTAGGGTTAGCATGAATCTTACCGATACGTAAATAATAAAGCGACTTAAAGTCGTCTTGTCTTGCAAGTAAAAAACAGGATTTATTCGAGACCTAATGACCTAAATGAGTCTTCTCACGCCCGTTGTGACGCGAACGAAACGTCGGGGGGTTTTTAAAAAACCGCGATTAAATATCCTATGTTTTTAAAGGTATAATCGTTTAATCGTAGAATGCAAATGATATTTTCGTAGACTGATCATTTCAAAATTACGGAAGTATCATCTTTCAGATTCCATATTATTTTAGTACCGAAAAGTCTTATGGTAAGAAGCAAACCAATTACCCGCTCATTTCATTGACGATGATGACCCGCACAATGAGTTCTTATTGGCTTATTGCGATGAAGTTGTAAATCAATCAATGTTCAACTTTATTGCTATGCAACTGCAAACCTTATAACAGGAGAAGACAGTACACATTCGCGGTAAAAATACTCTTTTGTATCGATCAATATTGGCAATAGGAATCCATGGTACAGGTTCGGTAAAACATCTACATATTATTAAGCAGAAGCAACTTATAAAATGGTGAACATTTATTGAACCACTTTTTCAAATGCATCTGAATAATTTTTATTCTGAGATAATTGACCGAAAAGTGCCTTTACCCCCCCAGCGTAAATCAAAATAAAAGTAACAACAGCGATAATGCTGTTTATCTCATTGCAGAAAACCAATCATTCCCGAATAATATTCACTTCTCCCTCCTTTTCAGTATGCGAGAAGAAGGCAGAAACAATGGCTGAAGGAAGTTCACAACTAAACCTAACTTAAAGATATCAGTGAGCGTCCTAAAACAGTTACGATTAATTAACTAAATATATAACGAACAGTATAACTTAAACGAATTATCTGTATTACATATTTACAAAATGGATGGATTTTGTAATTCAAACAAAGGACATGACTTTGTGATTCATACAGTTCAGATTTTACCCTCAAAAGAAATATTTTATGTATTTTTGTTTTATTCACACGTTTTTCATAAGAAAGATTAATGAAGTAACACGCAAATCAAAACAGCAGAAAGCGACATTTTGGCGTTTACAAAACATGACTTAAGCTCAATTAGGTCGCATTGAGTTTGTTTGACATCACATACGTCGAAAATTTACAAACAAATTTATGTTTTTTACTATGAAAACGAACGTGTTACAATTGTTAATTGTCAATTTTTTTTATCATTCATGGGCTATTCCCATTTGATATGGTCGGTCGAATGGGACTAAGTTTCAGCCGCACGAATTGATACAAAATTTTACTTTCCTCGTAAATTTTTCGAATTAATAAGTTGGCAGAAGGTTTGAGTAGTTGTTTAAAATACTTTTATTTCACATGAAAACATAAACCACTGCATTGTGTTCGGCATTCGGTTATAAATTCCGGGCAGACAAACATTGTCATACATTATCCTAAATAAATTGAGGTTATTAGACGGTTTTGACTAAGGGAGCAAATAGTTAGAAGCTTCCAAACGATATAAGTAAAAATATGTTAGTCGACACATACATATTTGTATAATATAATCTGTGTAATCTCGGAAATATGTAGTTGTTTTGGGTATCTTAATATGGAAACTAATAAGGTTGGTTAAGTTGAAATATCTAAGAACCACAAACTGGTAATCTGGTACTCTTTTGGTCATTGATTTGTTGTATAAATAATATTGATATAGTTATAGCGGCTGACATTGTCTCTAAATAATAAAATCACATTTCGTTAGTAAATATTAAAAAAATAAATCAACTCTTATTAGTTCATTTCACAATAATTTTTGACAATAATTTCTTAATATTATGAAGACTGAAGCGACATTTTGAAGCGGAAAAAACACCCTGCGTATCTCCGCTAATTTTTATTTTTAAGCGCACTGTTTACAACTATGGCCGTGAAGGTACTGAATGTGCTCCATTTATAGACATGAACTTTGTGACAGTGATTCTTGACATATGAAAAAACATACAAACATAGCGCTTTCTCTTTGTAACTCGAGTATTGTATAAAAATAGAGGTTACAGTTCACAAAATTAAAGCAACTTAGTGGAATAAAAGTGAGAAAAGCGTCAGCCACTATTTTGTTTTTCATTGATTTGAAATTTGGTACATACCATTACTTCAAAAATACATTTATTTAGCTATTAAAACACATTATGTTCCATGGTTAGTCATTGCTCATGGCTCATTCGGGTTTAATAATAATCATCTAACAAACACGAGAAGTCAAGAGGCTTCGAAATCAATAAATTAATATCGTCATAACTTATTAATTTGTATTATTAATGATACAAATTGATAAATATATATATATAATAATAGAGAAATAAAATTAAAATAGTCACTTTGACTTTATTAAACACAAATTAAAAAGTTATATCAATATTTTTTTATTTCGTCTTCTCTTGACCTCTCGGGTTTATTTATTATTCTGAATTCTGAATTATCTGAAGAGCTGCTAGATATATTTTTATAGCTAATAAACTTTTTTTTTAAATACTTAAATAATAATGGTGTGTACCAAATTTCAGATTAATTAAAAACAAAAAATCTCTTTACATAACAGTCACTTTCTATTGGTATAAGATCTATTAATATCTGCTCAATGGTTCCAAAGTTTCTCACATAAACACAACTGGCAAAATCTACTTTCTCTTTTTTTATATTATCAGTGTAGATTTACTAAACATTACATTTGACACTTAGTAAACTAACATAACTAACATTTTCGTACAAATTGATTAATAACTAACAATGAATGTTGGGAAGAGCCCAAGACAACCACCGTCCCTCAAAAAAACCCACAAACTCACCGTCGATACGACGAAATTGATTATATACAGATCTGTTCTGAAACAATACAAATTTTACATTATTACATTATGATATAAGTGCAGTACGTTGATAATGACTATGAAGTTGAATGTTCTCCCAATGTTCAGGGAAAAGTGTAAATCTAAATTATTTGTGATAACTAAAAAATTTGGAGGTTTCCCAAACACATCTCTTATTTTAGATAAATTATAATTTTATTCTCAGCTCAGCTGATGCGTTTGGTTTGTTTACCTTCTATAAACCCTAAATACTCGAAGAAAAAATGTAATACTGAAACAATTTTTCTTCTTTTTTAGTGTTAAAATATTGGGAATAAAAATAGTCAATTAAATTGATAATGTAATAAAAATCGTTACTGATCACATTCGATTTTCAGTAAAAATCTTTAAAACTCTCGATGCAGAGACACAAACTAAGCAAAAGTAAAAAGAAGTTTCAAAAATATAAATGGCAACACTGATACGAAAATATTGATCTGCGGCTGAAGGACTAGTATCCAATGTATCCATGGCCAAGAATAAATAAAAAAATAATAGTGTTGGGGCATTAGTTACCAAACGACGAGTAAGAAGAACCGCTCCTTAAGTTTTAGTGATCTATGCGAATTAGCTCATCGATTATCTTGTTCCGTGACCGTTATTTTTCGGCGATCCACTATTGTTCAGTAATGCCGCATGGTCAACTGACAGATTTAGTTCATTCTTACCCGAATTGTATGTTACGTATGCAACGATTTTATTAGACTCCGTATTTTATAGAGAACATTTCTTTAGCATCGTTGTGATTTGAAAATCAATGAAACGAAAACAGCAACAGTAAAAATAAAGTTAAGTATTTCTAAAGTATCACTTCTGCCACGTATTTTTTTCTAGATACAGATTGTCTAGACATTTTGAAGAGATAAAAACAAAAAAATGATAGATGGTGCTTGTATACTTAACATTTCTATCCAAATCTAAGCTTTTGACAATATCCGTATATTGATGATAGGTGAAATTTTTAAATCAGACAATTTATAGTTCTCTTGAATTTAATGCATATACACAAAGCGCGTCCGATTTATTAAGCAAGATGCAGATGTTACTAAGCAATAGCAACCAACACACAACAACAATAGCAAATAACAACAATCGTAGACATCTACGGTCAGGTAGCAAAAGCATAAGCAGCCCACTAATTCAGCAACAAATTTAAAAGCACAATTTTAAATTCACAAATAAAGCAGCCAAAGAGAGAGTCAAGACCATAATCCATCATGCTGGTGCAGTGTGGATTGGTGGATGGCACAGTCATGACCTCGAAAAATTCTAGGTACATGTCGGTTTCCTTACGAAGTTTTCCTTAACCGTTTTAAGTTAGCGGCATTACGCACATATTTTTGAAACGATAGGATCCCAATCTGACGAGACCAGCCGGAACTTTTCTCAATTCACGTGAAATTTTAGTTACATAACATGAAATAGTTAAATATTGGAGCGCAGTATGAATCAAAAATTGCAATATTGTCTTCTAAAATATTTGAAAAAAGACCGAACGAACGAAAGATAGGAGCGAACTAGTTCGACACAGGTATGCGAGCTAGGTTCAGTCAGTCCAGTCCCAGTGGTCTCTCACTATGTGGCTCAGTGGCTTTTGACATTGACATCGCAATCTAAAACCTACAAGCTCTTCCTATCGTCGTTTTTTCGAACCTTTTTTTTATGTCGTCGGAAAACGCCTCATTAGCGATGGACGCGCATCAGCGCTTTTATTTAAGCAAAGGCACAAAACCAGCCGATATTACTAAATAACTTAAATTAATATTTTTGTGTTTTGTTACAGATACATTGTTGTAATTTATGGTTAAAATTAATTAAATCAAAGAATTAAAAATGTTAATTTATCATATTTTATATCCCAACATTAATTTTATTCATAAAATATATCCAACTTTTCTGACACAAAAACTCTTTGATAAGATTTTAAAAAAAATACGCATGATGGAGCATTTTGATAAAACCGTGCTATATAACTGTAACCTGACTAATATGTTCATTTTCACCTTTCCACATTTCGACCCGATCTTCGAATACACCCAAGCCATTCCGACGTGATTTAGTAACAAACACCCAATCTTCAATCTATATCCTATTACATTTACAATATTAATAGGAAAATTGTGTTGTTGTTTGTATTGAATTAAATTGAATAATAAATATAGACAAAATATAATAGTTGTATCTACATTCGAACACAAACGCTGTTTGATGGTAAGCAACACGCCTTCCCTTTAAAAGTGGAGTGTCACAGAGCTATTGAAATATGAAGAGTCCTGCCTGCATTGCTCTCGTCACCCATAGCTTTAAGATGATTTATTTCTATGCCCTGTATTTTTTCTTCAATTGTCCTTCAAAATAAAAGCGATGGGTACTTTAGAAACCTTTTAGATACTCACCAATTCATTCTTCATTGCTTTTACTCATCTCGCTTCCCGACTCGCTGATGGACGTCGACGAACGTATGCTAATGGAGGTCTCTTTGAAATGGCTGATGAAGTCTAGAAGCTTCTGCAGGTTCCGCTGCGTCTTGATCTGGTCGGCCAATAGCTGCCGCTTCTCGGCGTTGTGGTCCTTCAGGCTGGCCTTCAGAGTGGCCGCGCGAGTTTCTAGCTTACGGAGCTCTATGCAGAGTTTGATGTTCTTTTCTTGAAGAGCCTTGCGTTCCATGATCTTGTCTGAAATTAATGGTAATGGTATTCTATTTGTTGGAATAAGCGATTATTATCTTACTTACTATTTAATATTGCAAACTGAAAACGCCCGGCTGTTTTACCCGCGCCATCGAGTACTTAGTTAGTTAGTTAAACGGGGCCTTTTCCGCACTTAGCCTCTCAAAATGGGCCATTGTGCGTGGCTCATACTACCCTTCTACTCCAGCCATCCCAGGCTATCCCAGAAGGCAAGCAACCTATTCAGGTTGGTGAAGGCCTCTGGGACTGCTGCTGGGGAGTGGAGGAATTCTGCCCGTTGATTTGCCACGGTCCTGCATTCCACAATCACATGCTGTGGCGTTTCCTCCTCCTCCATGCATCCTCTGCATAGAGGGCTGTCTGTCACACCTATATTGAAAAGGTGCTTGTTTAGAGGACAGTGGCCAGTCATAATACCTATAACTTTACGTACTTTGTCCCTACTTAATCTGATAAGGTTGCGCGCAAGTTTTTTTGTTGCTACCGGAATAGCATTTTGGTTTGCCTGCAACCTTCAGTGTTTCTCCATTCCATTAAATGTGCTTTCCCAGTATTTTCCTGCAGCCATGTTTTTATTTGGGCCTGAGGTATAGGCATTAATGGTTCCGGTCCATATACTACTGCCTTTGCTCCTCTTTTGGCCAGTTCATCAGCTGCGTCGTTACCTAGTGAGTCGCTGTGTCCTTTGATCCATTGGAGGGTTACTCTGTTCGTCCCTGCTATGGATTGGAGTGCATTGTGGCATTCCAATATAAGGACAGAGGTTATGGTATTATTTTTAGGGCTTGAAGCACTGACGCGCTGTCGGAGACAATTTTGATGTTTAGGTCCCCAACATCTCTGGCTGCGACCGCCTGTGCCGCCCTGGTGATACCGATACATTCGGCTTGGAAGATTGTATTTAGGTTACTTAGTGGTGTTGCTATTTTTATGTTTAAGTCATTTGAGAAGACGCCGGCTCCTGTACCTTGTGTGGTTTTAGAGCCGTCTGTGTATATCCTCACTTCTCTGCTACCAGAGCTATCTTTTGATTCTGCATTGAGTTGGATGTTGTATCTTCGATCAAAGACATGTTGACATATTGTTCTGTCCATAGGTGCCTCCAGAAACGGTATTTCTTTCAGCACCTGTTGCAGAACTTTTGAGTGTTGTGTTTCTATATTTTGTTTCCACAGTCCGTTTGCCCTTAGTCGCAGGGCGGCTGCCGTAGCCTCCTCCTGTATGACTAAGTGTAGAGGTCTCAAACTTAGGAGATACTCCAGTGCGGCTGATGGTGTGGTCTTCATGCATCCACTAGCTTTACTGTGGTCAGTTGTGTTCTGGGCCACCACACAACCGATCCGTAGGTCAGAGAGGGTCTGGCCATCGAGTACTTATCCCGAGAAAACCTATTTAGATTTAATTGTTTGATTTCATGTCTGCACGAGCTACGAGAAATCAAACTCGCTCTGGTTTGCTTGATTGGTGCTCCCGCGCGTGACGTGAACTTTGACCAACCAAACAACCAACCTTAGAAAAATAGTAAAGACAAGGAAAAGATTCCAGAAACACAGCGAGTGCGAATGAGATGCTGCTAGCAGCCGGTCGATAGACCGGCCAGCGTTTTTAGACCTCTTTGTTTTTGGGAATCACATGAAACAAACTATTTTCGTACAAAAAATTAAACCGACTTCAAAACCACAAATAGGCACTCAAAAGCTAAATATAAACTATGATTTTAGTTATAAGCACTACTCACTCATCTATTTGAAGTCAGTCATTCCCGTCATTCAGAATCCCACATATATGAAAAAAACTACAGCTATCACAGCCCTGCACAAGCTAGATTTTAACTGTGGCAAAAGAAATATCCAGTTTTACCTAACTTTGTTTCCCCACAAGAAAATCTTCCTACTAGCCATGATTTGCAATGGCCTATCTGGAAGTCTTTAAATAGACTTCGAACTCAAGTAGGCCGTTGCAGACGTAATATGTGTAAATGGGTTCTGGCAGATCTTCCAGCTGAGCAGTACGACTGTGGTACAAACTCCCAGACTATGGATCATCTGCTCATATGTCCACTGTGCCCTAACACCTGTACACTGACCGACATGTGCGAAGCCAACCCCGTTGGACTTTTTGTTGCCTATCACTGATCAGATTTGTTTACTCTTTAAAAAATGATAAATATTTAAAAAATTATACCACATTAAAATAACATAAAAGTTGTTTTGATTGATTTAGTCCTCAATTCAATCGTTGATACGACAAGATCGGTTTCCGATGAAAAAAAACATTTTTTATGTGCTATTCCAGACCATCATTGTGTGATGTGTGTGAAGGGTGTGTGTATGTGTGTATATATGATACCTCTGTAGTGTGTGTGTCGCTCGGGCGCGGCGCGCGGGGGATCGGGCGCGGGCGGCGGGAGCGGCGCGCGGCACGCGGCGCAGCGTGCGCCGGCGCCGCACCCCGTGTGTTGCCACGCCGAGCACTCGTTGCACTGCACCAGAAGAGACGCCACGTCTGCAAAAACATAAGCATGCATAAACATCGCCATATAATGAGAATATACGCCACTGTCATAATAAAAATGTTCCCAGTGAACTTTTGACCAAGTCAACCGATAGTTATTGTAAATATCTGATTCCATTTAAATACGCCAAACGTATGTTACATTATTTTAACTAGTATAATACTTTTATCTCCAGAAGCGTTCGCCAGCTTTACTTGTGGTAACGATGTTCACAAACACGCTGTGAATAGTGTGCGTGACCGCGGGCGCTCTCAGTACCGCCCGAGATGCGTGTGAGACGTGAGTGAATTATTTTAATTTGTAATTTTTTTTAACGTCGCAACGGTGCCGACTTCTTACGTGCCGACGCGTCGGCATTTCACGCACACATACTTAGCGTGTTTTTACACTTGGTTACCACAAATAAGTATCGCATCGTGAGATAAAACTACCTCCTATATTTATGTATCCAACGTTTAAAGATTGAACCGCTTAATTTGAATGTAATGTTGGCGGTCTAAGCCCGTGAAAGTATAAGGAAGGAAAAGTTTGAATTAAAAACTTAAAATTAAACGAAGTATGTATCTCGATAACTTCAACATTATGTAACAATACATATATATTGTACACCCCATGTTTTGCATATTAAATAAATTGAATTGAATCTATCTAGCTTCTCTATATAGATATAGATAGTCTCGAAAACTCGAAATAATAAAAATTCAGGGTGTATTTGGTCCATTAGATTATGTACGACATAGGTTCCATACAGTTTCAATACCTCTTCTAATCCATTATTCCGCAATGCCGTACAAAAATCATGCGACAAGAAAGAAAGAGCCAGGGTTGTAAAGAGGGGGGTCCCTCTTCAACTTGTACTCAGTTGGACAGCTTACAAATGCCAGCATAGTGCTGAATCTTTTTATTTTATACCCTTCTATCATCCTCCATAGGTCTCTTGGTGACATATGACCCATACATTTTGTTCACGGGCCTGTAGTCTACTACACTCACCACTGTCTTTTCGAAGTCATGTGCATAATGCCGCTACCTTAAAACGGCGAAGGACAATATTGCAAAGAAACCGACATGTACGTAGACTTTTTCGAGGGCATGTGTCTATCCACCAACCTTCACTGCGCCAGCTTGGTGGATTATGGCCTTGACTATCTCCTTGCGAGAGTAGGCTCGGACCCGCAGTGGGAATATTTAGTGGGTTGCTTATGCTGCTGTATGTCATAGCTGACTTACCACTTCCGTCGCACACTTGGCAAACTTTCTTCTGGGGCGGGTAGACGGGCTCTACGCTGAGGCTGGCTGGCAGCGACGCGGCCCAAGACGGCTTCTCGCTGTTCCAATTCGTACCTGCGGAAATAGATAAATAGGCAAAAATCTTTATTAAACACCACAACAAAAGAGAAAAAGAAAATTAAGAACTATTTTAGATCAACTTAAAGCAATCTCTAGCAGCCAACCGAGTACAGATATAATTTTAGATCATACTGGGTAGTCGTCACATCGCACAAACTGATTTTATTTCCATACCTCCAAGGAATACAACCCCAACTTTACAATCTTACATAATAGGTATGTAGGTTTACATGAGGAGGATTTAACAAAAAAATTGGCGGTAGTTGTTAAATTACTAACACATACAAATTTTGATAAAATAGACTAGTAATTCCTTAACCTTCTCCTCACTAATATCAGTCTAATAAATCATACAGTCGTTCGACGAACACGTCTAGACGGAGCTATCGTGCGGAGCTTGCAGGGCGAGACGCGAGAAGCGAGCTCCCAAGCTGCAAACACGAGACCATTAGTAGTATGGGAGCGTGATTCGGGGCTGACGTTTGAACACATATTTCACGGATACTCTTTCACAAGAAAACCACTTAAGGGATCTGGTTCAAATTTGAACACAGCTTATAACCTGGAACAGGACATGGCTATTTTTATGCGGGAAAACGGGGCCTACGCGGTTAAAACCGCGGAAAGCTGCTAATTTTAACATGACCGGGATGGTGCTAGTTTTAATTTTAGTTACTATTATTAAATAAAAAAATCAGTCTCTTGCACTAGAGAAACGGTATACTTGATACCGTTTCTCTAGTATTTCCTGGTACAAAATTATCTTTTAAATTTAAATGATAAAGTTGATTTACCTTTATTTTCTGTTGACGATCCTGAGGGAGAGCCCTCGCGTGACGACTTGTTTTGACTCTGAAAAGTGAAAATAAATCATAAAATAATCAAAAACGGCATAAAAATACAAAACTGTATTATTAAATTTATGACAATCAAAATAGGTTACGGCACACTTTTTAATATTTTAGAGTAATTATATGTATTATTAATATGACTCACAAATTGTATTATTAATATGACTCACAAAATAGTTGGTAAAGTACGAGACGAGCAAGCCATGTGCCTGATAGTAAGCAACACGCATGACAGCATAGTCTCAGCTATTTGAGCGTGAAGAGTCCAAATCACTGCCTAGCACTGCAATGCATAAGATGATTTATCTCATTGTTCTATATTTTTTTAGAAAACATTTTCCTTCAAATCGGAACACAGTCACGTTACTGCTTAGCGGTTGAATAATAGGCCAAGGTGTGGTACTTCCCCAGAAGCCCTCTGCAAATAGTCCTAATAAACACTACAATGAAATAATTAACGTTCTAAAGTATTTATAAATACAAGAATAAAACATTTAAACGTTTGTAAACAAAAGTTTACCTAAAATTGTGTAGAAGGCCAGCAAGTCTCGGTTCAGGTTATACTGAAAAAAGGGGTTTCTGTTTCGCGTGGATTGAACATAGGGAATATAGGCCTATGTCAGTTAATTCGGAGCATACCTGTTGCTTACGGAGCTTGGCAGATCTTGTTTGTGGCGGGTCACTTGTTGATTGCAAGTATGGGAAGTTGTTGTATTTTTTCCGCTTCTGTAATACATAAAAGATATTATCAATATTAATCATCAAATTAGTTAACACACTTTATTATTTTTCTAATCATTATCATTTAAATTGTACGCGGACAAAGTGGCCAGTGAGAAATAAATGCTGAATTGGAATATGGATCTAAGATTGGCGTAGAACTGTAGCATTACAGTGGCAACTTTTCGGCAAACTCGCTACAGTTTATCATTAATTATTAATATTCGAATGTTTGTGTATTTTTAAAGTTCCGTAGATACACCTTCATCTTGACTTTACTAACAAAGTACCTGAGTAAGGTCATCAATACTTGCACGATACGTAGAAAAAAAAAGTCACGTCGTACGTGGCAAACGTGATAAAGAAGAATCGATTTCAAAATGAAATGCGAAAAGTGCGCAACAGTGGAATGACCTGGCTTAAAGAAATAGGTATCCCCGTAAATAAATGTATTTATAAATATGTAAAGAAATCAAATGAAATGAAATTTATTTGGTTCAAGAACACTATTACTTAAAAAAACAGGTTAATATCATATGTCAAAGAAGAAAAATGACATAGTAAAAGGAGTTGTGCATTTACTCGTGCGGATAAATTCCAATTTAATACTTTAAATACATTCTCCTATACAATACACAAGTTGTCGCTTTTCAATTTAAGTTTTATTTTTTAATTAGTCTGTTGCTTAAATACGTGTAGAGGTAGACGTGTAGAATCTCCACTCCAGAAACTCAAAAATTTTTTTTTGATCAAAACCATACGCTATGGATAGGTCATAAAAAAATAACATGAATCCACTGGAGATCAAGAATAAAGAAACTTAGTAGAGGGACACCTAGGACTCGATGCAGTGATGCCACAAGCAACACAACAAGCAAGCAGTGAATAAAACCTTGAAAGACGCACAGAATTAATGAATAAATAGGTTAAATATCGAGAGACTAATATATACTGATGATGCCGAGTTTATATTTAAAATAGTTATATATTTACCGGTAGCATGTCATAGTTTCCGTAAAGAAAGTCATTTCTATTAGTGCTTGTGGTGGATCTCTTGCGACGCTCGCTTCTTTTCTTCTCGATTGCTTCTTTTTGAGATGGAGTGACGAGACCAATTAACCTGTAAACATACAATTTTTATTTTTCAACTGAATAGGCTTTGCCTCTGTTGTCCAGGCCATCAGCTTGCAAACTGGGATTTTTCTGTTTGTCACAATGCGATTTTTTCAGATTGTCAGATAAAATGAAAAAAACTAAAAAAAGAGATGTATGGATGTCTATTCTTCTTTCACGCAAATTATACTACTGAAGGGATCCGAATGATATTTGGTGCATAGATCCTATTAATATTGTAAACGTCAATATTTGGATGTTTGTTGCTCAATGACGTCGTAACGTATGAACGGATCGAGTTGAAATTTGGAACACAGATATAGTCTGGAAGAACCCAACGGCTACTTTTTTACCGGGTAAAATAACGGAAAAGGGATATACGCGGGTAAAACCCGTGGGCGCTGCTAGTAAATAATAATAGGCCGACATAACAGATATGCTATTTATAAATAAATAAATATTGGTGGACAATTCACACACAACACCATCTGACCCCAAACTAAGCAAAGCTTGTAAGATGGCAGCCAGATAGCTGATATAATACTTCTATTGTTCTAAATATAAACTTATTATACATAGAAACACCCAGACACAGTACTAATATTTGAATTCATCACACAAATATTTATACTGGGTGGGAATCGAACCTACGACCCTCGGCTTCGCAGGCAGAGTTACTACCCACTAAGCCACGGCCAGTCAGTATATCACAGGAAAGTAACGGGAACGGGAACTGCGCCGCTATGACCCTAGGGTCCTGTTAGTATTATTGTATTATTTATTGTTAGTATACAGTACCTGGGTGAGCGTGCTTTGCTCGTAAGGGGGTAAAGGTAAAGCTTTGTAAAGGGCTCCCAGTAATAGATTTTCTAAAAAAAAAAAGAAGAAACTTGAAAAAAAAGAGGAGCCGTCTGGATTCGAACCCGGATCTGCTATTTCATGACCGCGCCCAACTTCCCGCCTGAGCTATTATACCGTCGCGCAACGTTGCGAAATTTACCGTCGCATTCTAATGTTAATGTAACACTTTTTCATTATCTAAAAACGCGCATAAAATGTGTTTTTTTAATGAAACCTAGTTTAAATAGATTTACCATTCCCGAAACCCCCCTGCATACATATCATGAAAATCGTTCGAACCGTTTCCGAGATTCAGATTCTTTATACAATATTTAATTAGGTATATACAAGAAATTGATCGTTTAAAGGTATAGGATTCGAAAGTTTTGATGTTTGTTGCTCAATCACATCATAACAGCTTAAAGGATCACGTTGAAAATGAAAACACAGTTAGATTAGTCTGAAATACACACACATAGGTTATTATCGCGGAAAAAAAACGGGAATGTGAACTTCGTGAGTATCCCGCGGCACGCTGCAAAAATGTTTGAGTCTGTCTATCAACTTCAAAAATGAAGAAGGTTCACGAAGCGTCAATATAGGTATATTTTTTTTTTGTTACCTCATAAACGTTTCCTGTGAGATGACGGCACCGGGGAACGGTAGCGGCGGCGGCGACGGCGTCGGCGACATCTCCACGTCTCCGCCATGACTTGAATCCGAATCGGAACGATGCTGCCAAGCTGAACTCGACTGCTTACTGCTTCTAAATACATATATACCATTTATTTATTTATGTAGTAATAGGCTAGCAGCATTAGCTAATGTGCCTATATCCGTCAGTGTTGAAAAAAGTGTGCGTATACTTCATGGACGTATAAAAAAAGTCGGACGTAGTCTCGCTGACACAAAAACAGTTCTATGAAGTGGGCCAGTGTGCTGTCACATACAGGCTGACACGCACACATACACAGTGCACTGGCCGACTCTATAGAAACAGTTCTTGTTTTAACTACGTCCGACATTTTTTATACGTCCACGGTGTACTTATGTATGCACGCAAATTAATACTTCTTTTCCTTTACTCCACATAACCCCATTTCATGTTTTCACTGCTGGGATACGGGTCCCTCTCTTGCAAGGAAAATGAAGACCAACATCCACCAAAAATAATGCCAGAAATATTAGCACAGTTTAGTGCACAATACACCCCTAGCGGGACGTCAGTGCAGGTCTATGACCCCCACCCAGAATTAGAATTGGCACAGTTTCATGACTGTTGACTGCCCTAGTGGCTTAGTTGGTAGTACTCTGCCTGCGAAGCCGAGGGTCGTGGGTTCGATCCCCACCCAGTGCAAATATTTGTGTGATGAATTCAAATGTTTGCACTGTGTCTGGGTGTTTCTATGTATAATAAGTATGTATTTAAAACTATATAAGTATTATATCAGCTATCTGGCTGCCATCACACAAGCTTTGCTTAGTTTGGGGTCAGATGGTGTTGTGTGTGAATTGTCCACCACCACCACCACCACCAATATTCATAAAAAATAAAGTGTTATTCTATATTTACTTAATTAATATTTTTCAAGCAATATCATCCTACTAATGTTTTCACACAAAAACTGCTTAACCGGTCATCATGATACTTTGAACTTCGTACTCAAATTCTTGGAGATATTGAACTACTTCTTATCCAGGGTTTTTTTTTTTTTTTTACTTTTATAGGTTTACACTTGACCGCCATCTCGCCTGATGTTAAACGATGATGCGGTCTACGATGATGCGGTCTACGATGAAGCGTGTTTACCTAGAAGAAACCGATTCACTCTCGATTTGAAGACACAAAGATTGTAACTATCGGGAAAAACCCTCTCAGGCAACGTATTCCACAGCCTAGACGTTCTTATCACAAAAGTAGAGTCAAATCTCTTCGTTCGTGTCTTTGGAACATCAACCATGAAACGATGTCGCTTTTTCGAACTACGAGCATTCCGATAGAAAAAAGGGCAAGGTGGTATTAGATCGTACAAATCAGTCGGACACTCTCCGAAGTGGATCTAGCTAGCTGAAGCTAGCAATTTTCCGGCGATGTTCGAGACATTGCAGTGTTTTTGGGATAATAACTGGATCGGGTACTACGCTAGTAAAGCCGCGGGGCAATGTAACCGCTAGTAAATAAATAAATCACAGTATAAATGTGCCCTCATTTACTTACATTAATGCTTCTTTGACTTTATTAAGTGCATTAGTCAAGTTATTTCTACTATCATGTACTGCATTTGGCAACTGTGAGTAATTCTTCACATATCTATTTCCGTCCCCACTCTCGCTATGATTAGAATTTTCTTTCTCACTTAGCTTTGTGTCATTATCAGAATCTGATAAGGTAAGTTTTGCACTGTCATTGTTTTCACTTTTTATTTGTATTTCATTGAGAACAGATGACTTGAGCAACGAAGTATTTCGACCTTTACGATATTGCAACTGGTAATCTCTCAACTGTTGGGCAACAAATTGGTTGTCATTTTCTATGTTTATCTGTTTATTCTTAGCTTTTAGACGTTGTTGATATAATTCTAGCTCTCTGCGCAGGCGTTCCAGTACTACTTTCTGAAATAAAAAGGGGTAATTTAATCTATGTTAACATATAATAAAGCTCCCATTTTGTATGTTTGTTTCTATTGTTTTGGGTATTTGATAGATTTCAGAACTGCTACACACACTACACAAACCTTCAGATAATAACATTTAGTTTACTTAGTATCAATTATACTTTCATAAATTATACATTACAGTAGAGCCTCGATTATTCAACCCTCAGTCACATGAGCCCTCAATTATTTGAAAAATGACTTAGTTTATCTGCAAGCTCATCATTTGTGCGGAGAATATATTGTTTCCGCTTAAAAATGTGTTACAGTTGTTTGTCAATAAAAATTTACTGTATATTGTAAAAAAAATACTTCACTTTTCTATTATTCAAACTTTTGATTCAAACTAGTCTCAGTTCCAATTAGTTCGGATTGTTGAGGTTCTATTGTGTTCCAAAATTTATACAAATATTTGTCGCCCAATTTGGTAAAATATGCTTGGATACAAATTAGGAACAGAATGCTAGTTTATAAATTAAAGGAATGTTTTCCTGGAACAATATTTCCATTAGCATGTTGTTTAATAAATTATAGTGACAGTGCTATTACTAATGTGTATCAATATGACTATTAAGTATTTGTATTTCATTATTTCTTCATTGTTTTATGACTGTACTACATACATACATATTTGCTGTACAGTCAACAAAAAAAAAATTTCAATCCAAACAAAAAAAAATATTTCTAACTTTCAGTCTTATTGTCAAATAGACATAGAAACAATGATTTTAGATTAAGATTTATTTGTATGCTTCATATAGATTTTATATCCATTTCTATGTTCTGTATGAGCATGCTAAACACTCTATGACAATACAATTTTAATATTGGTAACTAACATACTAAACTTGACCTTTAAAAGTTGATATTGTGAGTAATGTGTTGTATTAAAATGTCAAAGGTATATGTTTAACAATTTTTTTATGGCTTTAGAAGATATTTTATAAGAAGATAGGAAGCCCTAAATTCCATATTAGCGAATGTACTATAAATACCAAAAAAATATATGTATATTTATATGTGATAGCAAGTAAAACAATGACAATTGTTATTTACATTTGCAAAAATCATTACCTATTTACAGTCAAGATTTTATGTTCATGAAAATTTTAAAACATTATTAAGACTTACTTGGGTTTGTCCAATTGCAATTATCTCTTTTTCAGCTTCCTGGACTTTGGTTTTCAAATTAATATTCTAAAAACAAAACAAGCGATTGGTTATGATTAAATTTAATGAAATAGCTATTCAAATAAAAATACTGCACTAGAATGAAAAACCAAAGTAATTTGACTGCCCTAGTGGCTTAGTTGGTAGTAGCTCTGCCTGCGAAGCCGAGGGTCGTGGGTTCGATCCCCACCCAGTGCAAATATTTGTGTAATGAATTCAAATGTTTGCACTGTGTCTGGGTAAACACCCAGATGTATAATAAGTATGCATGCGCGGTCCGAGGGGGGGGGGTCACAGGGGACATGACCCCCCCCAAAATCGTATTATATCAGCTATCTGGCTGCCATCACACAAGCTTTGCTTAGTTTGGGGTCAGATGGTGTTGTGTGTGAATTGTCCACCAATATTTATTTATATTTCTTATTTATAATTCGTTTATAATTCCTGTTACAAGTATTAAACCACTTCTCATCAAACAAAATTAACTTTGATGAAAGTTGCATTATAATTATTTATATTATTTATTTTTATTTATTTATCTTTAGATACTTACAACTTGTAAGCTTTATTTATTTGTGTATTTATTATGATTTTTTTCCAACCTCTGTTTTTTATAAGTCAGTTTTAAACAATCTAATAAAATAATAATGTGATAATCATAATACATATAAATAATTAATAGCACTAATCACTTATCAAAAGTCTTTCATCACTCTTGTGCAAGTAGGTAGGTACTTAGTTGAATTATTACTTACGTTTTCATCTTCTTGCAGGCGCGTGACCCAAACCTGAATAAAAAATAGTTGTTTACTGTAATAAGTATCTATTTACTTAAATAGTATAAAATTTCTAATGCTAGAAAATATAATACATTTCTGTACGAACCTGGTGCACTCGTATCGCATTTTTCAAGTCAGACTGTGTTTTCCGAATGTCTTCTTTAATTTCGTTAGACACTTCCATTATTCACAATCTCTGGGTTAGATGTTTAGCACTACTACTACTACTGTAAACATTTGCATTATTCTTTGCAAGTAAATCTAATACCTATTATATTTACCAAGATATGATGTTATCACCTGAACTTATTTTAACAATACTTCTTCCACTATAATAAAGAGCGCATAACAATGCAAAAATTTTGAAACTTTAGTTTATACAAACTAATTTAATTAGTTGAGATTATTTATTATTTACCGTAACATTTCAGTTTTTTTCTACCTACTTTACAGCTTTTCTTACTTCTCTACATGAATGAAATGAAATCAAAATCGAAAAATTATTGCAAGTCGTGAAGTAGAACAAACGAGTCCAAATTAGTCGGAATAAAATATGGCACGACTTGTAAATAAAAGACGTAACGATACTGTACGTTATGATAACTGTTAGATGGTTTGTGTATCAAAAATGGCAGTAGTGAGGTAAGTGAGGGCTTAGGAGAAGTAAAAATTGTGTGTACTTAAGACCGCACGGCAGAATCGAAAACTAAAATAATAAAGAACACTGTTAAAAACTATTGAATAATCTTAATAACGAAAATAAAAACGATTACATATTAATTGGTTGGTTGGTTTATGGCTTTTATTGTGGTTTAGCCTCACAATTTCGCCATACATTTAAATTGAATATTATAGTAAACACAGCAACACGTCAGTGACAGATGCGGCTGAAGGACTAGTATCCATGGTCAAGCAAAAAATTGGCTGTCATAGGGACTGCCGATGTAGCGATAGATGTGAAGACTTATTGTAACCCAGAATTTCATAGCTCATTTTGAAAACTACGCGGGTGAAATCGGAGGGCGCTGCTAGCCTGGAATAAATCTTCAAAGCATGGTCGTCTAGATAAGCCTTCTAAGCGTGGCCATCTAGATTAAGCGCTTATTAGACTACGCGTTATTAAGCACTCGTTATTCAGACTGTCTTAGAGTCTAATTTTTCGGCTCGCTATTACACAAGTCTGAAAAACGCGTGCTCTCGCGCTTACGCGATACAACTCTAGGACTTTTAAAAGTACTTCTTTTTTTTTACTGCACGCTATTATGGTATTTATTCATTTAAATCAATGAAAATAATTTTAAATTAATAACCCAATACCCAAAACACAGAAACAAAAATTACCGCTAATATCAATGAACCAGTCACGAACTAATGAAATGATATTTTAAGACTATCTATATGTCAATGTCAGTGTCATATTTTTGTCGGTCTAACTTTATTTGTCTAATCATACTACTCGTTATTCAGACTGCAAGCCAGTAAGACTCGCCGAATCCGATCTTGCTGTCTGAACTCAGAGTATAACCAGTCTGACTCTTATTACACCACGCTACTTGGACTAAGACTGCCTGAATAACGAGTGGTGTAACAACGCCTTTAGCTTCTAAGCATGACAATGCAGATATGCGTTAGGTCCCATATTCACCCGAACATTTCTATCATTTACGAGCGTAACGCCGAGCTTCATTCACAGCCCACGAAAAATATGTGTGTGGTGCGCCAAAATAAATATTCTCTTCAATAAATTTAAAAAAATGCAGTCAGCATTAGCTGACTATCTTTGTGCTCTCATCTCATCCATCTTCATTGACAATAATTCATCAATAATACAATTTCAGAACTTCGACTTTTGCACATTCGATCTGTTGTTACTGTTTAAAAAAGTTTATTGTACCTTTCACTCATACCTTTTATTTAATATTAATTGTTTCTCGTTTCATGTGATTCTCATAATCATAGAGGTCTATTTACGCCAGCCAGTCTTGATCGGCTGTTATTTACGTCTCATTCGCACTCGCTATCTTAACTTTCTCCTTTCTTTGTCTTTACAAAATTTTGGGTTGGTTGGTTGACAAAGTTCACGTCACCCGCGGTAGTACGTGAGAGCCAATCATACCGAGTCAGATAGTTCAGAGCTTAATAGAGAATAAAGAGCTTAGAACTTAAATTTAAACGCAGACTTAAAGTGTAGCCAAATTATAGCTCTCGTATATTTTTGTCTTTATGCGATCTCAGATCAGTGACCGGCAATACGGGTTTCGACAAAACCGTTCCAACTGCGATATTCTCGCGTATATCACCCACATCCGTAGAGTGAATCGGTTTCTTCTAGGTAAACACGCTACATTGTAGACCGCATCTAAACATCAAGCGAGATCGCGAGATGGCAGTCAAGTTCAAGTGTAAACCTATAAAAAATGAATATGATACGACCACAGACTAAGTATAGAGAGATACTCTATCCATCACCCTGTTACTTTAGACTTAGACTTGCTTTAGACTATCCTCGTGTAACAGGAATAATAACCATTAACCATCAAATCTTTAGTGTAACCTACTTAGTCTGTGAGTGTAACTTTCCACTAGCCTCTATCAATGTGACAATTCTTGAACTTGACAGATCAGAATCAGAATAAAATCTTGTCAACGTCAATCTGCAACCTAAATCCTAGCCCTACTACTATCAAATCGCAAATCGTGATATTTTTCGTGGTGTGGAGTGTGGAGTTCATGTCGCATAAAATTTACAACTCCCATTTACATGGAATTTACTCAATTTACACATTTGCTTCTAATAATTAAGTAATAATACAATACGTCTTATTTAATTTCATAGCTGTTATTTGTGATTCTTAATCCTCTGAAATATTATGGGACTGCAAATTTACTAACGCCACGCACCAACGTAAAGAATTTGAAAATTACCAAGCTGCTTTCCGTTGAATGAGACAAAAATGTCTGTGAAACGGCAAGCAACTTCAGAACTTAACCATGAGAATTGGGATGACGAGGAACCAGCAGATGCGAATGAAATGGGACAATTTAAAGCAGCACCCAAGGACGTTCTCGAAAAACGCGTTATCAGGACCGCTAGACGAAGAAACCCTGTCTCCAGTGAGGTAATACTGTGTATCTAACAAGTTATCTATTATTGGTGGTTGTAAGTGAATTTTGTAACAATAAAAAATCTCGTTCATGACAAGCACTTGTACAAATATTGGTACCAAGTTGGCGCGTTTCCGGGGCGCAGCTTTGTTCTCTTAAAACTTGGGAAAGTTGCTTGAATTTTGTTTGAATATCCATACTTTTGAAGTCTTTGGGTTGTCAACCTTAAATATTTGAAACAATAGTTTTACATGCATGTGTTCCCCTTATCATTTTATTCACATACTGATTCACTCTGGTCTTGAAGAGATCAAGATGTTATCTATCTATTTAGTAAAGCTCTCAAAGCATACAAATAGCAAACATGTTCCGTAGTAAAAAACATAACCATGAGAAAATACATTTAATTTAATTAGTGACATTTATTTTATAATACTACAAATTTTTTTTTTGTTTATTTCATAACCACAATAACTGTTACAGGTATTAATAAATTCGCCCTTTAAACCTGTACAAGGTTTGTCTAGGACAAATAACATATGTATATAAATTACACATCACATTGTTCGTCCGCAACATACTCCTCAAATTAGCACACCATATCCATTTTGATTCAACTAGAATATGGTCATTTTTAACCCGACTGAGAGAAGGGTTATGTTTTTCGTGCCTATCTTGTATGTTTATAAATTTCTTTATTCCTACGTATCTTCCAAATGGCGGGATGGATTTTGACAATTAAGATATTGTTGGATTCGTCTCAGTCACCCAAGTGTCCTTAGATAGTAAATTGTATTACACAATGTTTTTTGTCTGTTGTTTTTTTGCAGTCGGGTTTGTTTAATAACTTACAAGTTATTATTTCAATTAGTTATCATTAGAGAGACGAGACGGTATAATAAATGTATGAAGTATATGGTTCCCAGTGCAAATATTATAGTATTTGTACTGGATTAAAGTATTTGTACCGTGTCTGCGTGTTTCTATGTTTACTAAATATGTTTTTACAACTATAATATAAATATTATATCACCTATCTAGCTTTCATAGTACTACAAGCTTTGCTTAGTTTAGGGTCAGATGGTGCTGTGTGGGAAATACCCACCAATATTTATTTATTTATTATTATGAGTAAGTAGTAAATTTAACTGTACAACCTGGAAAAAGTTAGTATAGGGCACTAGTATTAATTGTGTTATTTATTATTATCTTTAATAATAATAAATCCCACTACGAAATAAATGATTTGATTTAAAACAATAACTCTACTGTATGTGTGTATAGCACTGATCTCCAACTAAAAGCCAGAATCTCAAGGGAGGTCCTGAGAGGAGCGAGCCAAGCGAGGTCGCCGCCGTAGCGAGAGGTTACACTCAATGACATAGAGCTTCTGGCTCCTGGAGCTCATCTGGAGTCGAACTTCAGTGATAGACCATAATAGGACCAATTGTTATGTTTAGGTATTGTTATGCTTCTCTCAATATGTGCCTTTAAACATTATGCTAAGTTATGTTTATGCTATACACGGTAGCGTTAGTTGTTATGGTATATTATCATTAGTTCTAAAAACGTTAGGCGTGTCTGGCGTCGTTGTTATTCCCCTTTTACTTTTACGCATCAAATCAAAAATTAAATCAGTAAATATTTAATGGTTGTAATTTAGTGTTAAAAATCTAGCCACCTACGACGTAGTTTATGGTTGTGCAATGTTTTATGTAACTACTAAAGTCTATTAGTTCTAAATACGTACTAAATAGTTACGGCTGGTCTAGTCGGGAGAACGGCGGCGGCCGATCTGGAGCCCCGGTTTGAAATCCCACATGCACCAGGCACCAATGTCTTTTCGGAGTAATATGCAAAACTTAAAACGGCGAAGGAAAACATCGTGAAGAAATCGCCATGTACTTAGAATCTTTTAAGGTCATGTGTCATCCACCAACCCGCACTGGGCCAGCGTGGTGGATTATGGACTTGACTCTCTCCTTGCGAGAGAGGGCCCTGAATCCCAGTAGTAGGAATATTTAGTGGGCTGCTTATTGAATCTATTGACACAGCTAGATTTCTGATAGTCTCATCGTCGTAGTCCTTAATGCTCGTTTTATTCTAATTTAGTAAGTAGGATAAAGGGGACCTTTGGGGATGACCTATATCGTATCCTATCCCCCAGCTCAAATTACACGCGCATCACTGTTTTTTCGAAGTCATATCCGTAATGCCTCCAATTTAAAACGGTGAAAGAAAACATCGTGAGGAAACAGAAATGGAATAAATTTTATGTAATACTGTGTAGAAATTGCGAGAAAACTTGAACAATAACAGTAAAGGTAGAATAAACTTATACAAAAGTAGTTCTGAAAAGAGCATTTTGATAGGAACGTAAAAAGTGTTACGAAAAAATGTTTAATATTTAGTATCATTTGCGTCCACTACCTGCGTAGCGAGGCGACCACGCGAATTAGTAGACGCGCGCGCGGCTACTCGTACTTACCTATTTCATAGCTGCGAACACCTCTCCCCCGTGTCTCGGTGTCCCCTCTATCGGTGTTTCGCCGCGCGGCGCCGGATTTTGAGAGGATTCATATTTTTGATTTCGAATGTGTCTTAAAGGTTGTCTTAAACTCATTAGCATACAGTAATGCAGCAGACAAATCGTCCACTGCAGTGATCTTCCTAAATGTTGGTTAAGATATTTTGTCTCTTCTTCCATCAAAAATATATTTTTAATTGTGAAACCCGTATGTAACTTCTGCTTAGACTCAGAATCATCTCTATAAATTTTATAATTTTACACAATCACTAATTGAGAATCTGTTGTAGTGACAACTCCAACATCTACTAAGATTGCAGAGTGCAGCTACTGCAGTTGCTGATCCCGAAGACAGTCCAAATCAGTCTCAAACTTTTGCACCTGTTGATAATTTTGATTTACCTATTATAAGTTTTCAGAGTAGAAGATAATATCGGTTGATTTATCTGAAATTTCTCTTCTTAACATTCGCTGTTTTCCGCACTTCTTGCTTGAAATAGTAACCGACGACGACAATGATACGGTGTAGGTACTTTCGCCTTAGATTTTGGTTATTCTTTCTGATTCTCTTACCAACTTCTTCTGAATTTTATGAGTTTCTGCATTGTCAACATTACTTATAATCATTTTCCTTTCGACTGTCTTGGGCAAAAGAAATGATAATTATTTAGTGGGAGGATAATAACAGTAGAGTCATACGTTTGACTCCGATATTAATTAGTCGCGAAATAAAGATGATTTTTATCACGTCCACCATGTCAAGAAACGCATTTTTTAATACTACTCGCAAGTTAGATCGTGTTTAGAAGTATTCAGAAACTTAAAATAAAGTAGAGAATATTAACTACGTAAATCAACAAAACATTATTAAATACCAACCAAAAGTAGTTTAGTGAAAACAGACAAATTGTTAATTTCAAAAATTTCAAACGCTGGTAGAGGGCTGTAAGCATATTGTATGATTTTTTTATTATTTTTACTATAATCTACAGAGCATTACGCAACTTTTAAGTGGACTTGCGAGCTTGCGACGAGAAATAAATAAAAAAGTTCAATCAGCCCACCCTAGCGTTCAAGTATTAAAATCTTCCAAGTTAACAACTTATGTGGTGACTTTTAGGTAAAAGTGGTTACCAGGGTTGCAGAAAAACATTATGGTATGCTATTATAGGAGAGGGAGGCTAAAAATACATCAATATTTATATTATTTATTAACTTTTAATGATACTAATATCTGTAATAACAGCAGGGTCCATCTGGGGAAGTACCACACTTTTGACAGTTATTCTACTGGTCAAGCAGTAATGTGAAATCAATGTGTTCCGGCTTAAAGGTAAATGATTCCAGTGAAATTAAAGGGCATTAATAATACAAAACATTTTGTATCTTTGCGTGACAAGCTCAGTGCAGTGTTAAGTATTGATTTATACTATTCGTGTTCCACTCAAAACTCTTAGAAGCTCTGTAAAAGATGGAAGACTGATCAGCTGAATTAAGAACTTAATATAACAAAGATACTCCCAATGCTCAATACTTACATGTTACATAATACTTGAAGTAGGTAGTCAAATAATATTCATTAGGTATTAAAGTTATTTACTTAATTTACTACAAACACAAATTTGGTATATTTGAATGGGGGCCATTAATTGTATAATTAATTAATAGGTTATGTCAAAACAAATACAATATACAGATTTCCAGAATTGGATGTAGTGGCATAAGCAGGCTCCGTCGGGCTAGATCGCAATCAGACAAGATGGTGTTCAAGCACATATCAACTGTTACTATCACTAAAGTCACATAAATATAGAACTTATAGACTATTAACATTATCAGCGCCCCACGGTCTAACTTGTGCAGTTCTCGTTATTTTCCCATGACAAAAGTAGCTTATGTGTTAGTCCAGGGTGTCAACTAACTCCATACCAAATTTGATTAAAATCGCTTCAGCCGTTTAGACGTGAAGAAGTTACAAACATGCTCACACAAACTTTCGCCTTTACAATATTAGTGTGATTCACAAATCACACTAATATAATATGTCTTCATAAAAGTCCAAATTAATTGTTATCTGTCTGTTTTCAGGGCAATAAAAGCGTGTTCAGCGGTTTTGGAGGTTTCAACAAAGCAGCTCCATCTTCATTTGATTTTCTGGCAAATTTAACAAACGGAAGTAAGAATACTAATGGAACTTCAGGTACAAATACCTCAGAAACCCCGGCACCATCAGGTTTATTCACAAATAAGCCCGCAGCCCCTGGTGGCGGGCTATTCGGTGCCCAAACTTCCACTGCATCTGTTACGTCGCAGTCGGCAACTTTAACATCACCTTTTGCATCAGCAGTCAAGACTTCAACGTCACCACTCTTTACTACAAAAGGTGATTCTACTAAAGAATCTCCTTTCAAAATACAACCAGCAACTACATCAACCCAATTAGATTCGTCAAAACCTATGGCTCAAACTATTACCAACGTGTTTGCCGCGTCAACTTCCGCCAATGAGAGCAAATCACTGTTTGCATCAACAAATTCAACACCATTTAAGATACAACCCACATCAAATACAAATACTGCCATGGTCCAAACAACTTTTGGTATAACTACGACACCAGCTGTGACTTCAGTTACTCCAGAAAAAAAAACTGAAGATGGTGATAAGACCAATGAAAAGAAAATTAAGTACTTTTCTAAATTAAAAGGATTAAATGAGGCAGTATCTGATTGGATCAGTAAACATGTAGCACAAACTCCTCTTTGTATTCTCTCTCCAATATTCGAAGACTACGAAAAATATTTGAAAGAAATCACGAAAGAATATGAAAAAGTTGAAGAAGGAAATCCAGACAATAGTATGGAAAACGAGAATTCTGCGGCAAAAACTCAAAAGTTTCAAAATTCATTCTCTGGAACAACATTTACCAGTAAATCAACAGTGGAAAATGCAAAGACAACTTCATCATTTGGTAACAATAATTTGGGAGCAAGTAGCAATTTAAACAACAGCAGTAACACAAGCACAATTTTCAGTATCAATAATACTGGTTCATCTCCTGTAACTAGCCAAGTGACAAAAACCGCGTCTACTCCATTTGCCATAAATAATGCTAATTCCTCGCTATTGGCCAGTCCAAATACAAAGTCAGACTCACCATTCGCCATAAATAATACAAATTTGTCTCCTTCAAAGACCCATGATGCAAAGACACCCATAAATTTTGGTATCAGCAATACTGGTCCATCCTCATTCAACACAAGCCAAGATACAAAATCATCACCATTTGGTAAAAACAGTAATGATCCAACTAGCAGTCCATCAAATGCTGGTCCAAAGACCTCATTGTTTAGTGGTCAGAACAATTCAACATCATCATCACCTGATAAGCCACCCGCATTCTCTTTCGGGACGAAAACATCACCTACAAATGCTTCTAGTGTGACCACAGCAACCACAGGATTTTCATTTGGCGCAAAAGCTTCTACTAGTGCAACAACCTCTCCTTTTACACTTTCAACTAGCGCTCCTACGAATCCAACTAGTACAGCACCGTTTTCCTTTGGCATTGGTAAACCATTCAGCTTTAGTCCTAACACAGTACAGCAGCCGAGTTCAGAATCTGTATCTGCGAAAGAACAAAATGAGGAAGATGAACCCCCAAAAGTGGAATATACGCCGGTGAAAGAAGACAACAGTGTCTATGAAAAAAAATGCAAGATATTTGTCAAGAAAGATGGCAACTTTGTTGATAAAGGTGTTGGGACACTCTACATTAAGACAATAGAAGGAAACGTCAAACATCAGTTGCTAGTACGCGCTAATACAAATCTAGGAACTGTACTGCTTAATTTGGTTTTAGCTGAAGCTATACCAACTCAAAGAATGGGTAAAAATAATGTAATGTTGGCATGTATTCCAACACCAGATGCAAAGCCTCCACCTACACCCATTTTGATAAGAGTAAAGACTGGTGAAGAAGCAGATGAATTGCTAGAAACATTGAACAAATACAAAGCATGAATGAAATAATAGAACAAATTAGGAGGGTATAAAATTACATTTGTAACATGATAATCAACATTAGAATTCCTGAATTTAATCAGTAGGTAAACTTATACTATTCCAATTGATTTTGTTGTAATTACAATCATAACTTTATTGTTTTATATATAATAATAAATGATTAAAAGATTTAATGTGGTCTTTATTATTAAAATTGAAAAAGTGAGTATTTTATGAAGCAGAATTGATTAATTCCATTAGGTACCTATTTCCATTAATATTTATTAAGTTTTGGCAAACCACTTGGTATAGTTAATGCGCTGCCTCCATTAACAATTTTCTGAAATTCATAATACTGCCCATATTCAAGTAGCTTGCTTGCAGTATAATAATACGCTTCGTCAGTGTTGGGATGGAACCTGAAGTCGTTTTTAGGAACGCGAACACGCAGGCTTTGCACAAGTTAAGTAAGTTCTTCCGTAAGCGGCCATACTACACTCGAGTAAAGCTAAGAACTCACTAGCGCCCGCCGCGGTTGCAGAACTAAGATTTTTTTTCAAAACTCACGAGACCCCTGATTTTCGCGGTTTCGTTGCCGTCGCGGGTGCGATTGTCGCCCGCGAAAGTGACGGGTGGTTAACGCGATTACTTGAGGTCCAACCGACCAACCGAAGAGCGCGCGATGACCACATCTACTTTGTACAGAAGCAGCAGGCCTGCAACCTCGGGCAACTCGCTCCATGAGTTCTTAGCCTTAAACCATCTACACATGAGCTCTAAAATCAGAGGAAATAAACGTAAAAGTAGTGGGGAGGACCCTACATCGCACCATAAATCACCAATCATATGGTGCTATGTAGGCTCCTCCCCACTACTTTTACGTTTATTTCCTCTGATTTTAGAGCTCATGTGTAGATGGTTTAAGGCTAAGAACTCCTGGAGCGAGTTGCCCGAGGTTGCAGGCCTGCTGCTTCTGTACAAAGTAGATGTGGTCATCGCGCGCTCTTCGGTTGGTCGGTTGGTCGGATTTTAGGACTCATGTGTGGAGCGTTTTAGTCCTATCATGAACAATTCACTCTCTAATAGGATTGCACGAGAAGCTCTGCCTTCTCAGTCTTTGGTTTGAACGAAACCCCTTGTTTGACGATTTCGCTTACGGTACCTACGGGGACGATTGTTATTATGACTACCACACTACCAGCTCCACGCAGTTTTACCCGCATAATTCCATCATCTACAAACAAATCTAAAGAAATCTGTGTTCATATTTCAATTCTATAGCGATTCACAATCCTGACTGCGAATGGTGACCTCGAAGAGTGGACTCTTCATGTTCCAATAGCTGCGTGTCACTGTGCTGTTATGTGTCAGGCATGTTGCTTACCATCAGGCACATGTCCTGATCGTCTCGTCACTCTTTATTAAAAAAAAAAAAAGTTTACATATACTTACTACGTATAGAGTTAGATTTTCCGCACGGTTCCTTTCTTTCAATCGTAAGCGGATGATGTGCATACTTTATATGGCAACAGAGTGAAGTGCCGCGACAAAAGTATGACACTTCCACAACAGCGACAAGGCAAGAAAGATGCTACCTGTGCTTTCGGTGTAAAGCGTTTGTGCCTACTCTATACGTAGTAAATGTAAACTCTTTGGGTGACCCCAACCACAAATTTAGTTTGTTATGTGTTTGTCGGTTTTTGACGGTGAAGGAAAACATTGTGTTTAAATAAAACAATAAAGTTTAAAATTTCGAGAGGGCTGTATCTACCTTTAGACATATGTATTATAAATACTGAGTCCAAAGCCTAGCACTGCACTGCGCTCGTCGCCCGATACTTTGCCATTAAAAGTATTGCTGCGTTCAACGTATGATGACAGAACCAGTTTTAATTAGGTGAGTATCTAAGGTAGGTAAGTTTGGAAATGGAGTAAGATTTGGCTGATTACTTTAGGATTGGTAACGACACGAGGCGCGACGTAAAACTAACCTAGCGATACTGTATCGCTAGGTTAGTTATAGGTACGTCCTGTATCGCCGATACAGACTTGGTTCTTTTTTTTTTGCTGACGGTACATTGTCAATCAGTTCCAGTAGCGGACTAACTGAGAGGCGGAAGGGCAGGCCCGACCGGGCTGCCCCCAAATGCCTTCGCATACCCCTGATCAAATCCTCAACAAGACTTTAAAAATGTGAACTGAATTACTATTTTTTCAGGGGGCTCATTCAACTTTGCCGCCCCGGGCCTCTGACGGGCTTAGTCCGGCACTGGTCAGATTGCACTAGATTTTGGTTCAGACACTCATGGGCTTTGATGATTAGCGCCACTGTTGAAATTCTATATACTAATGCGGCGTTATCAGAATGATAATAGCGACTATACCTAACAAAGACAGTTCTGAATTGTGCCTTAAAATCATGATTTTATTATAATAATAAAGCATAAGCAGCCCACTAAATGTTCCCACTGATGGGACTTGGGGCCTTCTGTCGCAAGAAGCGAGTCAAGGCCATAATCCCCCACGCTGGCCAAGTGCGGGTTGGTGGATGAAACACGAAAGATTCCAGGTACATGTTACTTAGGTTAACTCGTGATGTTTTACTTCACCGTTTTTTAACCCCCGACCAAAAAAAGGGGTGTTATAAGTTTGACGTCGATGTCTGTCTGTAGCACCGTAGAGCTCAAACGGATGGGTCGATTTCGATGCGGGTTTTTTTAATTGAAGATTAATATCCGTGCGGATGTTCTTAGCTATGTTTGGTTAAAATCGATTCAAGATGGGCGCCTCCACGAAATATTTCTTCACAACCTACCTCAATATGGGTATCAAATGAAAGGGGTTGACTAGTAGAATACATTACACTATAACAAATTTCTAATCTAAGATTGCCGCTACCACTAAATGGCGAAATACATTTCTTTTTTCACAACCCCCTTTATATGGGTATCAAATGAAAGGGCTTGACTAGTAGAATGTTGTACAGATAACAAATCCAAAGAAGTCGGGGGTTAATCAAAATTTTTAATTTTGTTCTTGTAAGTTAGCGGCATTACAGACATGACTTCGGAAAAACAGTGGTGCGCGTGATATTTGAATCCGGGGACTCCGGACCGGCCGTTGCCGTTCTCCCGAATAGACCAGCCGTAACTTATACCCTTACTATCAGGAACATTCTCAAATTATTGAAACACCATCATCTATGCACTTATGAACACAAATTTATTGTATAATTATATTATTATAAGCATCACATAAAGCTAACCAATATAGAATATACACATAATGGTACAATTATGTCCAGATACATTTCATGGAGTTGTCTTATTGCTTATTGACTAAATACATTTCCCAGAGGAAAAACTATACAAAGGTATTGCACAGACATAGTGTCTCCAATGGATATTTTTTTTTGTTTTATAGATTTGTTAAGTTTATACACTTTGAATTAGATTGCCTTTTGTTAGCCCAAGTCCTACCTGTATTCTATGCATATGTGTCTCAATATGATTTTGGAACAACCTTTTATGTTTTGGGTCTAATTTCATTTTTATTTGGTCCATTGTGCCTTGTAGAACACCTAATTCATAGGCATTCTGGTCAGAATCTGATAAACTCCTGACCTGTAACATAAGCGCTGTAAGGTCTGTTATGAGGCCTATTAATTTAGGATCTTTTAGACCTCCAGAGTTATTTCTTTCAACTATAATGTTAGCTTCTTCTTGACATTTCTCTCGGAGGTGTGATGGCGCCAACATGGCTGCCAAACTGGGTCCTGGAGCAATCTGTTGGCAGAACTCTTGTATCTCATTTATATAACCTTGGAGATCACTGTTCATTTTTTCTAAATCTATCACACAAGCAGCATATTTCCTTTCAAAATCCTCAGGCATTTTCTGCCCAAATGACTTCCTTTTTTCTGCTTCACAGTTATACTCTTTTAATCTGTTTATTTCAATCTTTTTTGCATTTAGAATCTTCTTCAATTTTACTATGAGCTTGAGGAAAGCAAATGGGTATATTCCTACAGCTGTGTCAGTTTTCCCTATGTCTGAACACCCAATCATGGGATCTCCTTGTAATCTGTTTGCATCTGCGTTTATACCTGTATGACACCAGTTCATCATTTCTTGTACCACATTTCGGGGCCTAAACTTTTGTGCCATGCTAGCTAAGTTGATTGTATCGGGAGATTCATTCGACAACACTTCATAATCTGGCACTGAATGAGTTCCAAGTTTGGGGCGCTCAAATGTTATCCGGTATGTATTATTTGATGTGTCAACGGCATCTATGCTCCCAGTAAAAAGGCCATCTTGTGGTTTCCGAAGTCTTGCTGTCACTTTTGTACCTACAACTAACTGCATCGGTATTTCATTTGGTAAATCTTTCACATTAACATCTGCTATTTTTCTTTGTTGTATATATCGAATCAACTTACGTTTCCGTTCTAGCTCTTTGCGTTCTTCTTCAAAGAAAGCTTGTGAACATCTACGAGGTTTTCCCATCATTCTCCTGATTTTAGACCACTGTGTTTGTGTTAATTTGCGATTTGTCAATTGAGGAAAAGACTCTTTCAGGCATATCATAAAATCATTTTCTCCATCAAATAAAGCTTTATCAATATTGCTGTAGAAATATTCAAAACATACCCATTTATGTGCTTTAGGTAATTTCAAAAGATTTCTAAGTCTCATGCCAATTCGGTGCCCAGACTTATGATCGGAATTGGAAGAACCAGTTTCACTCTTATCATCACTCTTTTCACTATCTCTTTGGATTTTCGAAGGAGACTTTTGTTTTTTAGCACTAGATGGTTTACTGTGACTTTTGGATAGTATCTTAGGTGTTTTCTTAGGAGACTGCCGCGGCGGTGAAGTATTTACAAAGTCGTCTACGAAAATGAACCTGTTTTTCTTCCTAATACGAGCGGGCATCCCCCTAGCATTGAGTTTTTGAACAGGTTCGCTAGGAGTTGGTTTTGGCGGCAATTTGGTGCCTACCCTGTGTAGCCCTAGGGCGGCTGGTCCAAAAGCTGGAGGTTCATCCTCTTCTTCCGGAAAATCCATATCCATAGGTTCATCTTTAACTCTATACTGAGACCTTGAAGATGCATTTTCATCAATTTGTTGTCCTGCGAAATACAAAATAAAATTAACATAATTCTTGTAGTTTTAAGGCAAAAGACCGTCGTTATTTGAAAGAAAATCACTGCACATTTATATCAATAACTTTAACCAGTGTTAACGTTACAAATATCGAGCGAATACTGTGCGCCAAATTACATTAAAATTTGAATATTTTCAAATTTTGAATACAGCGAACATTTTTGCATTCGAAATTGTATGTGGCATAATACGAGACAGCGTAAGAAATTGTGTTCATCGATAGAGTCTGAATAAAATTGAGAGTCTTGAGTGAAACGGGTAAGACATTTCATACGTTATTCTTAAGAAAATTATTCACATAAACTTACTTTCTGATTTATCCGCCATGTTGACGAACAAGAAATTGAAAATTGTACAATCTCTGTTGAATAGATAGCGCCAAGCAATCCAAAACTTTCAATGGAGATAGTGTTTTGTTCCAGTATTTGTTCCAGTTCAAGAAATTAAATGTTTTGTTTTTCCGAAGAAACTCGAACGATGGTAATTTTTAAATATAATTTGGTTTTCAATATCCCTATTTTAATAAGTGGTAAATTTACATATATTATTCGTGGCGTAAAATTCGTAAATCAAAAATATTACTAAAATGTGTTCGCATTCGCATGTTCTAGTTACTCTATTTGTGTGTAGTGCATGTTTCAGATAACTTTTTTCTTTGTTACCTGTGGAGAATATTTTGTTGTATTCCGAAATGCCTTATAATGCGAATATAAGAATGCAATATTTTACGACGTGCGAGTACATCAGCAGTATATGGTTGGGTGTTAGGTCACCGGATGAAACCATGGTACACACACATTATGTCCACTGTCAATAGGCTAATCAAGCGGAGATCGAAATAATCTTCATGAAGAAGTCGAACCTCACATTGATAAACACGAGTCACGTGAATTCCACTTCAAGATTCAATCTTCTTCAAGATATATCAATATCAAGATATCAGAAATAAATATATATCGGCATAAATATATCTATGAATATATATATATAAAATAAATAAATATATATATTCATAGATATCGGCACTTCACAACTCTGAAAGCGTTGATGAAATGAGCGCCAGAAATATAGATGCTAGACTGATTTTATTTAATGAATGTGAATAGTTTTATTAAAAAAATAAAAAAATATTGGTGGAATTAAGTAGCGCCACCCTAATGATTGTAATGCATATGGATGGCCACATTTTTCGTGTACACAGATTTAAACTCCTTAACTCTAATCTCCATAGCAGGGGCGTAGCTACCGCCGTATCTACCGTATCAATTTTACGGGACGCCCAGCTAAGCAAGACTTAATAAAAAGTTTTAATTTGTTTGATTGAGGACGTTTCTGAAAGCTGACCTAAAATCCTTACGTTTAAAATTATTGAACATCGTTTACATAGCCCTAATTTCGCCAAATGTAGCGTTTGTCACGAATATTTGTGTTCATTGTGAATTCAGAAAAGTATGTTACCTACAGCGATTACTTTTCATGTTTTATAATTATCTAGGTATTGATTCGGACCCACTAAGATGTCCTGTTGTGCTTTGTCTATGATTCCTTCATTCGCAGCCGCTGCTGCGTACAGACTGGTACAGACAACAATTACTGAACCGTAACTGTAGTAATCAATACTTATTGGATACAGTTAGGCAAGAAAGTTTTGGAAAGGAAACAAAAGGTTTATGCTATGTTCTGTAGGTAATGTTATAAACTACCGTATAGAGCGGGAGCGGAGTGGAGTTGAGTGTGCAAAATATGAAGACCGAACTCTGTGAATTCGAATCTGTTTGGTAGTTTTAAAGATCTAAACATATTTATGGACAGACAGCGGCAACTGACTTTGTTCTACAGATTTAGATGCGGTTTTTTAGTAGATAGAGAAATTCAAGAGATTTTTATAAGTAGTAAAACACTTACTTATAATAGGCTTGACTCATTTTTTATCTAATTTGCCATCTTCTAAAAACTACTCAATAATTGAAACATAGGTACTTAAAAGAATTACTTTGTTATCTTAAAAACTTCCCACGATATCACGATTTTAAAATCACAATTTTGGACTCTCCAAAAACGCTTCTTACAGCGTGACGTCACTGTGTCGTATTTTCGCGTCGCACGTAAAGTTTGTATGGTAGCTATATTAAATATTGCGTTTAGGAATCTGATTTCATAACAAAAGTCAATTGAAATTGAATGGGTTGTCCAATGGTAATTATACATTTTCTAATAATTTCGTACTTTTAAAATGGACTTGCCCATCCAGCTTTGAATGATCATAAAGTAAGTTAAAGTAAAAAGGATCAAAATTAAAATTGGTACATGTTTTATTCTGTCTAAATACTGTCATTACATCAAATAATTTAATATAATTGGAGGACCTGTCGTCACGCCTATTTTAAAGGTCTCTAATGTGATTGCATCAATTTACACATTTTCTTACAAACTTCTTTCGGCGCGCCTCAAACAAAGTTTTCGTGGGATGTGAATTCTAGCGTCACGCCCGGGAATAAAATGAAAAAGCTCGGGACCATGCCCATTGGCCATCTAGAAATGCGGTAGCATTTTCCATTCGTGCTGACGCATTTCTAGATGGCTATGCTCAATTGCTCATGGCCACGCCCTCCGGCTACACTCGCGTAGTTCCCATAGTAAGCTATCATCAAATTCTGAGTTCTAAGTTTTCACTTCTAATGGCATTTCCTATGACTGCTATTTTTTTGCGCTCACGTTGCAAAAGCTGGCTGAACCCTACGAGATAGATCAAAATAATGTATCGTAGTATTATACCCCTTAAAAAGGTACTTACAAAAAAAATCCGCGACAGTATAAATATATCTATCCTTTAGGGATAACCCACTATAACCCTTTTCATCTGTATATTATTTTTCATATCAATACAAATGAGTTTATTTATTATAGTTTCAGCAAGGCACCCATGCGAAGCCGGGATAGGTTGCTATAGTCCGTTCCACGGAGATGTGTAGAAAATGTAAACAAATCAATGTCACTCTCAATATGACAGACCAGCATTTCTCAACCTTTGTTTTAGAAGATAGTTCGTTGTAAGCGTCTTATCAGAAATATTTATAATTTATTCTAGAACAACATTTATGATATAATTCCCATGGAATTATATCATTTTGTATTAACTTAGAAAAAAAAAATTAACCTCAAACCATTTTGACTTGGCTTGACATTGACTTGCAGGTGACGCAATGTTAAAAAAGCTATCGAAAATGTTGTATTTGATTATGTTGTATGATACACTAAAAATAATCTTTCTTTACTACCTATGTATAATTTTTCAACTGACATATAATGTACTCAAAAGCCATTTTTATAATTCCATATGCCAGAGATCTTAGCAAAATAGAATGATCGCTTAATTAAATTTTATACACATCTTAATATTGGACTCTATTTTATATGTCTTATATATATATATATATATATAGCTCATTAAATTTAAGTTTACTAAAAAGTCAGTCATTTCACATGCATAATGAAAAAATTAAATGAAATTTACATATATATATATGAGACGATCTTCTTAGCATTCCATGGATTCACCGTACGGATACCGGGTCCATCGTGTGGCAGAGAGAGAAATCCCGAGTAGATCCCGAGACTTGTGACTCGGGCGTAGGCTTAAGGGGCCCCTTTCTGACGTAAGTACATTGCTAAGAAGATCGTCTCATATATATATATATATGTCTTATATATATATAGCTCATTGTCATGAGAATAGCGTATTCAAACAAAAAGCCTCTTTATATTTTTGTATAGCTTTATAGTATTAGTATAGTATAGATTAATGATCATATTAGTAAAGAGACGATCTTCTTAGCATTCCATGGATTCACCGTGCGGGTGCCGGGTTCATCGTGTGGCAGAGAGAGAAAAACTCGAGTAGTTCCCGAGACTTGTGACTCGGGCGTAGGTTTAAGGGGCCCCTTTCTGACGTACATCAACACTCACCTTCACCACTCGTTTTTCTCTCCCTGCCCAGCCAAATCTGATATGAGCCTACTAGTGCAGCTTTAGATACACGTTCTAGTATAGAACTTACTGCACTTCTGGATAAGCCAAGGTCTTTCAGTAGGTTATAGAGAGATTTTGCTGGTATACCTCTCGCTCCCACTTCTACAGCGTATAAACTAACTACATAGCCGTTTTTTGTTAATTCGTTTAGGAGGTCGTAATACTTATTTTGTTTCATCGCGTGGTCTTTAGGTATATTAGTTTCCCACGGTACGGTAAGTTCTACAAGGACTATGCGTTTCGTAGCTCTAGAAAAAAGGAAAATATCCGGTCTGGATGACGAAACACCCACATCCTCTGGGATTTTGTAGTGCTTTTCATACGTGTCCATTAAAATAGTCCAATCAGGTGCTGTACCCAGGATTGAGTAAGGCTTGTTCCTGGAGTTTGAAGTTGAGCCTGCTTTTACAAAGTTAATTTGTCTTTTGTTTGTCGTCAATCCCTTTTGGGCTCTAGCTACTGAAAGGCTCATGGCTTCACGTATGATTTCAAGTACTCTGTCATGACGCCGTGAGTAATGACCCCATCAAGGAGCACCTTGCATCCCACCAGTATGTGCCTTGCTGTACATATCGCCTCTCCACAAGTATAGCAACATTTTTCAGAGGCTTTTCCCCACCTTACCAAGTTACTCTGGTCAGGGAGGGTCATTTGGAATGCATTTAGATAAAATTTTAATAAGGCAGGAGACCAGTCATAGATCAAGGTGCGCCACTTTAGAGCTAATGGGATACAGAACTCACCTATGGTTAACCACTCACTTTGCATTTCTAAATTCATAGCGTGCACTTTGTAACCGTCATTTTCGTCTTGTTGTAGAAAGGTTTTTACCATGTCTCGGTCTTCCCTTTTCTTTCTCGCGCCCAACCCAGCAGTACTTACTTGTGCACCTGCCATAAATTGTTTATGGAATTGAAGTCTAGATTCCAGGTCTGAAGCAGTTTTGTCTTTTGGGAGAGATGTAATTAATTCATCTTGCGACTTTCCCAAAACATGCGTTTTTGTAACTCTTAGGTGTTTGTAAAGTTCAGACGGTTTCTTTAGTTTCAGCCCAAAACTATTGTGATCCCTAAAAGAGTAGAGGGATCAGCCGGATGTGCCAATCCTAACCATGACTTCAATATCTTTATGACATTGGCATCTAGCTTTGCCAGGAGAGTTTTACCGATGTCATATACTAGGAAAGGCCAAGTGAGACGTGATGTGAGGTAGTTGTCATATATCCATGCTTTTTTGATATTGCTGATAGGCTGCTGGTCTACCTTATTGAGGTTGACCAGCAAATAAAAATATAAATAAATAAACAAGTCAGAAATCAAAGTAATATTTTTTAATTATTTACAAGTCAAAATAGAAAAACACTGCTACACAGCACTAAAGATCAGCTGACTGTTTCTTTCTCGCTCACGTACACTCGGCGGTCCGAGTTCACCCGTTGGAGCCTGACCGTGGTTATCATCTAGCTCCAAGAACCTTCTCATAAAAACGAATAAAACGAGTCCAAACTCGAAGAGGTTGTCGTTTCATTGCTAAGTTCATTTGGCGATCTATTAGCTCCATCATCAGATCAGCGTAATGTCGTCGTAGGTAATATTGCATTGTCTGTAGCTCTGGAGTGACAAGATCAGTTTTAAGTCTAACGAGATGCTAACGAGGTACAAGTAATGATGTTATCTTGTTGTTTACCTATCTGAAAATGGTTGTAGCAGTACGACAGGCAAAAATAAATTACCCGTCATACTACTGGACCTGTTAATAGTAACACGGGCACAAATAATTGGCCGTGTTACTGGTAGTAAGACGGGTAGTAACACGGGTAATAAACGGACTCCTTGACCCTTGACTGATTAACTGATTGATTAATTGTCCCCCTATTTGTTCCCTATTTAGTCTGTGACTATGTTTTGGGTCTTGTGGTGAAAAAGGTGCTCACCTTTTGAGTCAAAGAAGTTGGAAAATTCATTTTGAGTCTTCGAGAAATGACAAGCATGGAGTATTCGTATTTAATTGAACATTTACAATTTATCCGATCGTGTTCCTCTTATTTACCACGCCACAAGAGAGAAAAAGAAAGAGGTACAGAATCCGCCCGGTCTTGAAGTGCCAATGAAGCTAAGTCCAAGTATGCTATAGAATCGCTATTGTTAGAGTCCGCGCCACCACTGAAGTCTTACGGAAAAAACAGGAACTAAGTTTGACAGCTCCGCCATATTACCGTTTGTTCGGAGTGCTTGTAGAGAGTAGAGGTTGTGAATTTTTTGTTGTTTTTTGTTGAAATATCCGTAAAAAAGCAGCGAAAAGTAGTGAAAAGTGCAGCTCGTGAACTAATTCTTAAAGTGAAAGAATTTTGTGAATTAGAAAAGATGAAAAAAGACGTTTTGATCCCGCTAAATAATGTGCAGATGAGAGTCGCCGCGATGACAGGTAAATATTAGGGATGCCATAGCTGCTTGTTTTTGCCTAATTGATGAAGAATACGATATAATTTAATGTAACCTTGTCTGATTGACGATATCTTCAGTGTTTTTTTCTTATTCTTAATTATGATTGATAATATACCAAAACTTACCTTGATGTTTTATTTATTTCAGGCGTTTCCGTAAAGACAGTGTCTCGTATAACTAAAGAAAGACAAGTAGCGGCAAGTACATCGAAGAAAATTGTTACCCCCGGAAAAAGCCGACCGCAACCGAAAAATATTAATTTGGACGATTTCGACCTCTGTGCGATACGCCAAAAAATCCATGCATTCTATGTGGTTAAAAAAAGAATTGCCAACGGTAAACAAGCTAGTTTTGGAACTTAAAGAAGATATAAACTTTCAAGGAAGCAATACAACAATGCGAAGAATATTAAAACGGTTAGGATTTCGCTTCAAACGCTGTCAGTCAAAACGCAAAGTGTTGATGGAACGTTATGATATTACAGCATGGCGGGCCAGATATATTGAAAGATTGATATAACTTCCTGGGTAGAACTAATATTTTACTATCATTTTACAATTCCTAACTTTAGTTTTGAAGCATAAGTAGAAAATGAGTAATTTTTATCATAATCATAATTTACTGGATTCATTCTACATGCGTTCGTCACGTACGGACGTGTGCTTGAAGTATTTAATAATACCGTTAAAATAATTATTGTTTGACCTCGATAAGAAGTTACGTAGGAAGATGAATAGTGCGTGCGCCTTTGTGATTATACTTAGTTTAAAGAAAAAACATTTCAGGATAATCGGTACAAAGATAAGTGTAAGAGAAGTTTGTTTAAAATGGACAGTCCATTTGACCGAAGTACCCTAATGCGGCATAGCCCGCCGCCTGTGACTCCACAAAAAACCGTGCAAACACCTCAAGATCCGAACCAAATTGTATGTGATTTGGCGCCTACAAGTGAGATTCAGAAATGGATCACGACCGTTGACCAGACCTTGAATGAAATATGCTCAATAACATCGGATGGCAAATTGAATTCAGAGCAGAAGCTACGTGTGGCGAATCTTTGCCGCAAAGTCGGAAGTGCTTCTTCACAAATGGCTATATTATACCAGTCACTGAAGCAAAAGGCCATACAAGCTCAACAAGCCATCAAAGACTTCAATAATAAATGTAACCTGCAAGAGTGCCTAACGGGAATAAAAAATACCATACAGGAGACCAATACCAATAATTCAACGAACCAAAATGTGTCCTTTGCTAGTGTGGTAAAAACAGGAGCTAATAACTTTATCCGCCCAAATGCTCTGAACTCCGTAGCTATATACCCCAAGGACAAGAAATCCAGCGACGAAACCAAAAGCATTGTGCAGAAAATAATACGCCCTGAACAAATGAAGCTGCAAGTTCGGAGCCTACTTAAGACCAAAATGGAGGGTCATTATCAGCACAGAAAATAAAGAAGACCTACAAAAATTGAAGCAATCTGTACAGCTAAACTCTTCAGGCTTAACTTTGGATGAGGCATACAAACGTAGACCACGTATTACAGTTCTAGGAGTACCAACCAACATGACAGAAAGTGAAGTTTTACCTGCATTTTTGAGCAAAATTTAACAGAAAAATGGCGATGGATCGCGACTCATTTTTAAAGACCATCAAGCTAAGCCACAAATCAGGCAAAAAAGACGCTCAGACCTGTAACTACATAATTGAAGTATCAGCAGCAATTCGTAAAGCCCTTATCACGCAGGAACGAGTATTTATTAACTGGACATCCTGCCCTGTTAGAGATTTCACGCTAGTAACGAGATGCTACAAATGCCAACAATACGGACATGCAGCTAAAACGTGCAGAGAGCCCCGCCCACCTGTGGACACTGCGCACAAGTAGGTCACGCAATGAATTAGTGCCCAAATAAAGCGCAAACACCGAAGTGTGCCACCTGTACTCGATTTAAAAAACCAAACGCGCACAAAACTTAGCTGTTTTCTTAGCTGGGCAATCGGTGTCGCCTGACACCGATTGCCCAGCTAAGAAAACGGCCGAAAACAGGTACATAAACTCAATAGATTATGAAGGCGTCTAAGAGCGCCACATCACTTAGTTTACATTAGCATTTATACCCCTTTGAATTAACTTATTTTATGGAAATCAATTTGTTTAACGACATAGACCAGACTAATATATCAGAATCTAAGGTGTGCGACGTGGAGAGCTGCATACAATATTATCAAAATTCCACTAACTCATTAACGATACTAACACAAAACATTCGTAGTATATATAAAAATATAAACAGTTTTCTCGTTTTCCTACATAGACTGAGAATAAGTTGTGATGTGATTGTTTTAACAGAATGCTGGCTGGCAACTCGTGATAGAAATTTACCTATAATACAAGGGTACACTACGTACTATAGTAAGATGACCCATAATCAAAACGACGGGGTAGTAGTCTATGTAAAATCGGCCCTAAATATCACAGTTGAGGAACCAGGCTTAAATGACTGTAACTGCCTAATTATTAAAATCGGAACAACAGCAGCAATAATGGCAGTATACCGATCACCTTCCTTTAAAAATCTCGAAGGTTTTTATCATTCGCTGGGTAAACAGTTTCAAACATTGTCAGCATTTAAGAACATAATACTAACAGGTGACATAAATATAAATATTCATCCAGATTGTAACGACACCACTGCACATGATTACCTAGATCTTTGCTCATTCCATGGATTACTCACAGCCCACACTTTGCCGACTCATCAGAGTGGATCTTGCCTAGATCACGTTATTTTAAAAACCAGCTCACCATCACGTGTATTTGTAACTAACCCGACAATCACAGATCATAATGCTGTATTAACAACCTTGAATATCAATAAACCAAAACAATACTGCCCTCAAATGAAAAGCATAATTGACTATACTACACTCGAACGTGATCTATGCAATATTGACTACGACCCAGTTTACAACTGTGCTGACGTTAGCGCCTCCTTGTCATACCTGATTGAAAACATACAGCGAGCAATAAATAAAAATACTAGAGTCAAAGCAGCAAACAGGAAATACAATAATATTAAGCCATGGATTACGCCTGGCCTAGTGCGATGTATCCGACACAGAGATAAATTGCATCTGAAAGCAAAATCCTCTCTAGACAACCATATACTGCAAACCACATACAAAAGATATCGAAACTTTTGCAATAATCTATTAAAAAAACTAAAAATTAACTATGACAGGGAACAATTAGCAAAAGCTGGTAATAACAGTAAACGCATATGGGATCACATAAAAAAGGTCACTTTCACGACGAAACAATCAGACTCAAACTTGAAACTTCTCCTGACAGATGACTCCCCAGCTCTTTCAACAAACAAAGCCAATAATTTTTTTATCAATGTTGGGAAAATCTCGCTGAAAAACTTCAGACGCAACAATATATCTCACAAAACCAATTTTATTCTCAACCACGAGTACAGTCATTTGTAATGCTAGATACCGACGAAAAAGAGGTAGAACGTATCATCCTTGGGTTAAAAGATAACTGTGCCGTTGGGTGGGATAATATCTCAATAGATTTCTGAAAAATTCAAACATATACTTGTACCGCCTTTAGCACATATTTTTTCACAGTGTCTTACTAACGGTATCTTCCCTAAGTGTCTTAAAAAGGCTGTAGTCATACCAATTTATAAATCGGGTGGTAAAGAACAAGTAACAAACTACAGGCCTATATCACTTCTATCCTCGTTGTCAAAAATCCTTGAAAAAATTATCAACACCCGCCTTATAAAGTATCTAGAAAATAACGATATTTTATCGAACAAGCAATTTGGTTTTAGATCGAAGCTATCAACAGCAGATGCGATACACCAACTGACAGACTATGTAGCCCAAGAGCTTGATAAGGGTAACCAGACATCATGTATATTCCTAGATTTGGCCAAGGCCTATGATACAGTGTATGTACCTTCCTTACTACAAAAGCTAGAAGCAATAGGCGTAAGGGGAATTCAGCTTAAACTTTTCACAGACTACATAAGCGACCGTACCCAATGTGTTAGAATAGGCAACGTTGTCAGCGATGAACAGAAAAGCACTAATTTCCGAATTCCTCAAGACGGGACCCTCAGTTCTACCCTTTTTTTGGTTTATATAAACGATCTTTGCAGTTTAAATCTGGAACATGGCAAATTACTGTCATATGCTGATGACACTGCAATTTTATTTTCCGCCCCAAACAAGATAGAGCTGCACGAATTTGCTCAGCGAGGTTTTGATAAGGTAAATAATTGGCTAACAAATAATCTACTAACACTAAACGCGGATAAAACAAAATACATATACTTTTCTATGCGTAAATCTAAGCAATCTACAACTAACCAGCATCTATATGCACACACGTGCACAAATCCTACAGCCTGTCTAGACAACTGCCCAACCATAGAAAGAGCAAATGACATCAAATATTTAGGTGTTATTATTGATGGCACACTGTCCTTTCGGCTACACATCAAAAACCTAGTAAACAGACTTCGTAAGTTGATTTATGTGTTCAAAATATTACGGTATATCGTAGATACTAAATTAATAAAGCAAGTGTATAAAGCTCTGTGTCAATCAATAATTACATACTGTATCACATCATGGGGAGGTGCTACTAAGACATTAATGCTTTCTGTAGAAAGAGCACAAAGAGCCATTCTGAAGGTCGCAACATTTCGTCCATTTCTCTTCCCTACGAAACTGCTCTATAAAGCCTGCGACATTCTATCAGTAAGACAACTATTTATTTTGAACACGACACTAAAACAGCACAAAAATCTTTCCTACTGCACTGAGATTACTAACAAGAGACGTAAGGATATCGTATGTAGCTCACTGGCACAGATAAAACATGCTTTCACAAGCAGATTTTTCATATTTCTTGGTCCAATACTATACAACCGACTAAATAGATTGCTATCTATTTACGACCAAAATGTTTATAACTGTAAATAAACTGTCTGTGAATATTTGCTAACACTGTCATATGAGGAAACTGAACATTTGATATTAGTTATAAAATAGTAAAGAAATTTCACACCTATCTTTTTAATAAGCAAAGTAGTTCATATATTTACCGATTTTATTGTTTAGTTTTATTATCTTCGATAATGTAACTCTTAGTTAAAATAGGCAATTTTCGCGCCTGAAACACAGGTTCTACCTAGTTCAGGCTGATAAAATTAATATACCTGTGTATATCTGTAAGAAAATATTGTATAGTTAGATCCATGTTATTGAAATAAATTTTTATTTTATTATTTTTATTTAGTTACGCGCTAACAGCGCCGCGTCTATTAGTCTATCGGACTTGAATGGTGGCGCTGACTCTAGTGAGGTGACCTATAGGTGACCTGATGGTAAATTTCTAAAGAGGTAATGAGTATATTCCACAGATTTCACACCTCATACCTCGTATATTCACTCAGATTGAAAACCTCTAGATGCTCTATATAGATTCATATTAGATTAGTGATCTGTGGTTTTGAGTTGTATTTCTCTAGCTCTCTACTTAGTCTGTTACTTGTGACGTCTGTGTTGAGTGTTGAGTTCACTCTACTTAGTCTGTGGTTGAGTTGTGAATGTGAAATTCGAATGGCCGTGAGCCGTGAGAAGTTCCGTTGTATCTTGGCTGTATCAACTTTACGTAAAGTTTTAGAATTTTTCTAAAAGTTTTTTTACTTTAAATAATTCGATGTAATGATTAAAAATGAACTATCATACATTATTTATAGTTCCTTTGCTAATATTATTGTTGTCGGAGAAAGTTAATTGTAAGTAGAAACAAGTTATAAAGTTTCAAGGCGAAGTGAGAGTTCCTGGATTTTACGTGTATGGTGTCGTCACTACCAATTTATTTATTTCGTTTTATGCAGCGTCCCGTAGCTTAGAAACAAAAACATTTTTATAATATATGAACGAGATAATAGATAAGTGATAGTCCAATCTTGCCATTAAAACTACTGTAAATTTATTCAATTGATACTTACAACATTTATTGGATAATAAAGTACGGGTTTACCCGCTGTGCTATACAATCAGGTGTCATGGAATTGTTATAAATGCTTCTAATATTTTTTTAAATCTCTTAAAACTCGCATGTTTTGCTCAAAAGTTCGACCAAGAGCCATAGATATAGGTCTCTTATGTTACATACACAAGGCACCTATGACCTGTGTAGGTATGTTTGTTGGTGGTTTGTTAGCATTCTCTAATAGACAGATTGATGTCAGTTTTTTGTCTGCGATGATAGATAGTTAAACAATGAAATAACTCTAATAATACTCTCTGTTACTTTGTCACTATTCATGTGGTACTTTGGTAGTGGTGCTGTGTATTTATGTAATAGTTGAATTCCATTTTTGTTGTGAAGTATGTATGGTCTTGATTTGTGTATCACTATGTCATAATCTTTCCAGGTTTACACAAAAGATGCATGAGATGTAGGTCAAGAGGTGAACTTGGCAGCTGCGGAGATCCTTTCCCCTTCAATGTAACTGAGCCTGAGGCTGAAGCTGGGATCCATGTGGTTGCCTGTCCATCAGGCTGGTGTGGAAAGCTTTCTGAGAGAAACTCACAGGCTTTCAAAGCTGATGGTAAGAATGCTAAGATTATATCCATATTTTGTTCTGACAAATAACACTGAGAAGCGCCTGACATAAATAGACTACAGGCCCGTGAACAAAATGTATGGGTCAAATGAACCACCAGGAGACCTATGTAGGATGATAGAAGGGTATAAAGTAATAAGATTCAGCACTATGTCACTTTTAAGCTGTCCAACTGAGTGCAGTTTAAGAGGGGGGTTGCAACCCTCGATCATTTCTCCTTGTTGCATGATTTTTGTATGCCATTGTGAAATAATGGATTAACTCCCGCCTCTTCAACTGCACTCAGTTGGACAGCTTACAAGTGATGGCATAGTGCTGAACCTTATAACTTTATACCCTTTTATCATTCTACATGTCTATATGTCTCCTGGTGGTTCATTTGACCCATACAATGTAAATATTTTGTATATTTTTTTTGTACGAACAACATAAATGTTGTTCACGGGCCTGCAGTCTAAAAGGTAGACTTGCTGAAGTGCACAGGATGCTGGACAAATAAGCCAAATTAAAGCAAATTTTGGGCCCAACAGTGTACAATAAACTGCCTAAGTTGACTACTGCACCCTCTCTTGGTAGCTTTAAACTTCAAACGCTGGCTTACCAAGTAGACATACTAAAGCTATAATGAAAGTATAAATGTCAAATTTTTTATATTGTATTGACAATGATAAAAGTTGACATTACTTACCAATTGAATTTTTTACATAAATTGTCAATAATTATGACTAGTAAAATATTTTCCCAATATTTTTGGTATTATCACAGCCTAATAAAAAAAATCCTTATACTGTGGTAGCTATTATTGTGATAGTTCTATAGGAGTTGTAGGGTGTGATGGAGACTACAAAAGTTGTGAATCTATAATAGTCACAGTTTTATAGGGTGTTTCATCACTTCAACAAAGTCTTTTATGTTTCTAACATTTAATTATACATATTATGTATGATAGCTAAATAAAAGTCTTGTCATGGTTATGCATATCCTTGTATAATTTTATTGTAGGTACTCATAATTCTATTAAATTATTACAGACTATGGTGCTGCTACAGAGAGAATGTGCCTTCAACGAGCACCAAGTGACTACGAAGAGCGTTGTGCATACACCATGTGGAATCACAGAAAGGTCTACATGTGTTTCTGTAGTGGTGACCTTTGCAATGGATCATATTCCATTTCTTCTTTACCGTCCATGTTATTAGCTACTATTGTAGTCACTATATATAATGTTTTGTAAGATGGCATAATATTGTGATATTTAAAGATTTTATTTAGACTAAGTTTATACATTTTGATATTTTACTCATGTTTTTCTAGTAACATGTTATGTAGTTCTTCACTTTTTTAGTTAGTAGTACTTCAGTAACTAAAAACTGTGATCATTTATACTCACTATTTCGAATTTAAAACAATGTTACATAGAAAGCAAGTATACAAAGCTATATAAAAATACACATTGCTGTTATCAAAATTAATTTTATTCTGTCGACACTACAGTGCACTTAGAAACGTCATACATACAGCCGAGGGTTGTGGGTTCGATTCCCACCCAGTGCAAATACTTGTGTGATGAATTTAAATGTTAGTACTGTGTCTGGGTGTTTCTATTTATAATAATTTGTTTGTTTTTTGTCATTGCATTGCATTGTTAATTGTCACAAATCACAAAACTAAGGCTGGACTTCAATAAATGAACTACACAATACACAATCATTTAGGAAGAATAAGATAAAAATGCCAATATAATGGTTGTAAATCATGATTTGATTGCATAGCAATTTGTTAAAGTGAAAACATCTTTAGGCACTTGCATTTTTTTAGATGGAGGAAAATAATTGAAATCGCAACACTGTAACCATTACTGACACTTCTGTGTATAGTACATAATAAATATGATGCACACTATATCATGTAGATACATTGTGTTTGTATGTTGTATATGTAGGTAAGTAATAATTGTTCATGTTTCCACTTCTATCAGCACTCAGAGTGCCACTGTTTTATTTGTACATGAAACCCATTTGGTAGCACCCTATGGAGCAAGTATAACAGCTTTGTGTAATCTGGAATGTGTATATTTCTGTGTTGATAGTTTCTGTTACAATAGTTTTAAATTTAGATCTGTTTTTTTATACAATTTACAATTTAGGAATCTGTGATTGTATGCAACATCATCATCATCATTGCCCACATTAGTACATTAATAGGCATATCCATGGGATAAGCCATAATACTCCACTCGGACAATACAATTTATAGTACTTAGTAAATGAAATGAAATTTATTTTACATTTAAAAACATTTTTTTGTGAAATCTTATTTTTTAGTATGGACGAATAATTAAGATTGAAAAAACTCTATGAATTTAATGGTAAATTTCCCTAAAATTTTCTCAAACGTGAATCTTCTGTGGTGGGTTGGTTATATTTATCTCATTACACTCAATAAATTTCCAAATGGTAACTTAATAAACTATCCTAATAGAAATGGCAATTAAGATAAAATATCTGTTATAGAATTACTTCTGTAATTAACAGCGCAATAATGGACACTATCAATTATAGTAAATGAAATGAACCAAATCAGTTGAAATTTTTATAACTTGTCATATTTTTATGACATTTTAATTTATTTGACATATTTACAAACAATGCTGTTATTATATTCATTAAAAAGTTTTAGTTCTGAAATTATATCTAAACTTTAAACGAAGAACAGTAAATAAATAACATAATTAAATATTGGTGGATATTTCTCACTCATAAGTTTAAAATATTGCCGCTTATGTCATGTACTGTGACAAAAGCAGCAACCTTTAATAATAATTGCTTAATTAATTTTAATAACTTTTTAATTTCAAGTTTTCTCTACAGAACTGGTTCACATAATGTTCCCAAAGATTGTGTGAATTTTGCAGTCTTTGTTGTAAATCTTGTATTACTGTATTTAGCCCCTTTAGAATTGTCGTAAAGCCTCAAGAACTTTAAAATTATACACTTACGTATGCTTAAATAATTATTTAATTGATTAAACATTATGAGGTTATTTATATGACAGTGAAGAACAAATAAAGCCACTAATTATAATATTAGGTACCACGATAATTTGGACCGCATGTTTTTAATTTAGTTCAGAGTTATTCGAAAATAGTCGTTTTTCGAAAAACAAAAATGGAATTTGGGGCTAAATAATGATGATGATGATTTTCCATTTTGTAGATATTATTCAAGAGACTTATTTTATCCGTCCTTTATACAAATATTTTTTGGAAATGTTTACTATTTAAATGTAAGTTGTTTATAAGTTATGTATAATACTGTGCTCAGTATGGCTATTTATGGAACTCTCTGCAGTAGACGATTTAGTAACAAAACTATAAAATTTACCAAAAAAGTATAGGAATGGACCTAAGGTTATGTTATTAATGTCAAATTTATATCTATAGATTAATACAGCAATACATCGACTTACACTATCCCGTTTTACGCGAATTCAGACATACCCTCTTTTTCATTTGCTCACTTCGCTCTGTCAGTGTTCAGTTGACAAGGTCGGGTGTATTGATTATTGTGAATTGCTTTACGTGTGCAGTGAACATTATCGATGTACTTATCTTTAATTAATTCATTAAAAAGACAAAAATAAGCCCCGACTACACAAACTATAAACATATTTATAACGGCGTGTAAGTCGGAATTCGCGTAAGTCAGAGCTCAATTTTCTCCGACTTACGCGAATTTGACTTACACTCCTATCGCCTGGTCGTACCTATCGCGTAAGTCCAGAGGTATTACTGTACTTAATAACTGAAATAGTTTGATTTTATCAGTAATCGATTTATGTCCATCTCAAAAGTCTGAAACGAAGTTTTGTATTTAGGGCTAAAATATTACTAATTGAAAGTTAAGATTTTTGGATGTTGTTCAATCACATTCTAAGAATATGAACTAAGATAGCTTATACTCTTACTTTTATCTCGATAAATATATCCTTCCTTAGAAAATAACCTATTTCTAAATTGTATGTAAGTACAATATATAAATTTATGGGCAGAAGTTAGTTGTTATTGTTGGTATGTTTATTTTCGATAGTGGTAGTGTTATTTTTTGCCAATCTGACTTCAGTCGTCACAGTTCCTAAAACCGCACTTCAGAGAGTTCATAACGTAAACGACTCGAGTGTATATGTCACAGTAGGTAACATTGTAAAAAACCGCCCGCTTCCCGCTTATAATCTTATGTTAGATTACAAACTAACCTAACCTGATGTGAGATTATAATCTCACGCGTTAGATTATAATCTGATGGTATTGACAATTTTACTGTGACATATACAAGCTAAAATTATATCATTATAGCCGTTTATAAATAAAGACATTTGTATTTTTGTACGTATTTACCTATGTATAAGTTAAATATAGTTATGTACATTATTCATGCAGTCTCTTGGTAGTTTTACTTAGTTTAGAATTATATTTGTCTATTTACCTACATGATCTTCATAATAAGCATGACGACTCATTTTTGATTTAATGTGCCATCAAAAGGCTACTCAATAACTGAAACATAGGTGAAAGAATTACTTTGTTATCTTAAAAACTTCCCGTGATATCACGATTTAAAATCATAATTTTGGACTGTCCCAAAAACGCTTCATACAAAACACTACGGAAGCGTGACGTCAATGAGTCGTATTATCTATGCGTCGCGCGTAAAGTTTGTATGGTAGCTATATTGAATATTGCGTTTAGGAAACTGGTTTCATAACAAAAGTCACTTGAAATTAAATGGGTTATCCAGTGGTAAATTCATTTTCTGATGTGAATGAACTTGCCCATCCAGCTTTGAATGATCATAAAGTAAGTTAAACTAAAAAATATCAAAATTAAAATTGGTACATATTTTATTCTATCTAAATACTGTGTTTGTATAAAATAATTTAATATAATTGCAGGACCTGTCGTCACGCCTATTGTGTATTAAGGCTCGGGATGTGGAGTCGGTTTATTTGCGTAATCTTTAGATTCAAAATAGCCGCATAGGAAGAAGTCCATTGGGGTTACATCAGGATTGCGTAGAGGCCAATTTATTTTCCTTCCTTGGAGATCAATTTGCATGAGAAAATTTCACGAACTCATGGCCGAAACCTATTGGACGTGTGTGTCGTTGTTCCGTCCTGCTGGAACCATGTTCTTTGGTTAAAGCCTGGAAAGTTTTGCAGCTCAGGTCGTCGTCTAACATCTCCAACATAATACTCAGAATTCACTGTGGCTGCACACGCCCCCTTTCGTCTTCAAAAAAGTAAGGCGCCGACATCGCAGCCGCAGCCCATACCTACGGTCACTTTTGGAGAATTAAGGGGGTTCTGATTATTGCGTTTCGGATTCGTTGCACTCCAGTAGCGGCAATTCTGCTTATTTACGTGTCCATTAAGGTGAAAATGAGCGAAAATCTCGAATATTGCAGAATCTTCTACGTGCTACAGTGGCCGAATCAGCGTTTTTGTAAAACTCTCGCACGCACAACGCTCGGTCTGATCCCGAAAACCGCTCCATAGTGACCAAATCACAGATCACTATATGCTAACTATGGGACATGGGACTGAATTCCCAAGAGCCACGCTACCGATCGCCGTAACCCCCGCACCCCTCGGATTCGTTGCGTTCACGTAGTAAGCTAAATTAATGTACCTAAACTTTCTTTTGAGACTCTCTGTACTATCACAGTGTAAAGAAAACTACGTATCTAGTATCTACCAAAACGTTATGCCAGTATTGCCGTAGGGAATATTTCTGCACTACCAGCCAGGATCGCCATGAGTAATTTATGATTGGATCTTTTTACATCACCATTCCCATCGACACTTCTACTATACACTATACCCGCCGAAATTTTCATAACTACGCGTGAAAGAGATAGGCATAAGCATCCCACTAAATATTCCCACTGCTGGGACTTTTCTCTCGCAAGGAGAGAGTCAAGGCTATATATAATCCAGCATGTTGGTCCAGTGCGGGCTAGTGGATGACGCATGACGTTGGGTGATGCTAGAAACATGCTGATTTTCTCACGATGTTTTCCTTCACCGTTTATATACCAAAATTATAAGACAGGTTACCTATTAATAATAAAAAATAATTTATTGAACAAATATATTATTACAATGAATTATGTGGGTCTGCCTTTTGCACCTATAAATACTGTGGTGCAAAAGCGTTTTCCATTTGATCACTTACTTACCTATTTACTCGTATGTTCGATGTTCATAACACACGAAATATAAGAACAAAGCCTAACTTATATATAAAACTAGATGTCCGCCCCGGCTTCGCCCGTGGAACATATATATATAGCATTCATCGAGATCCCGCACGTATCCACCGGTGAAAAATTTTTAGAAATCGGTCAGTCATTCCTTAGAATATCGCTTTCAAACAAAACACCTCTTCAGCTACCTACTACGCCACCTGTCGGAAATTGGTCGTACCAACTCAGAGATTAGCAAAGGTTTTAATATATTAAGAGGTATGTAATCTGTGATATTCAATGACGCAATCTTAGACACATGCTGTCATGACTGTGTCATGTCAAAGCACGAAACGTACGAAAACGCAAATATTTTTTCCCGATTTTGTTACATTCTTGATTCATGCTCCGCTTCTGTTAATAGCAGCGTTAGTTTCTATAGCCTATAGCCTTCCTCGATAAATGGACTATCCAATAGAAAAAGAATCTTTCAATTCGGACCAGCACTTACCGAGATCCTAGCGTTCAAACAAACACACTCTTCAGCTTTATAATATTAGTATAGATTAGGTACCAAGCATTTAATAAAACCAAAAACAATGTGTTTCTTATAACACTGACTGAAAAACGAATGAACAATTAATTCGTTTTTCATTTTCAGCATCAGTAGGTAGGTATAATCGAAGCCTCTAACGTCCTTTAATTATGTATGAGAGTAACTTTCGTATATCTTGCAATTTATTGTACCTTATGACAATATTTTTATATTACACTTTCGTCATCATACAGACATCATATAGAGTGACTGACCTTTGGAAATACTACTTCCCTACTCACGATATTCGAACATTATTCTCAAGGCCATTGCTCGGGAGGGGCCCCAAGACGTCAAGGTGGCGCCAGCAAATACATCCTAGCTGCGAATGCGAATAACTAAAACTAACGTATACGCATCATAGAATAGCTAATATACATAGCTAAAGCCAAATAACTATTTGGGGATTTTCGTTCAGAATCACACTAAAACTATTTTCATTTTCATGTTTATTCCGTTTTACTTTGACATAGACTGAACGTGTCGTGAAGAAAAATGGTTAAAATAGGTATAGGATCCTTGTGAAGAATTTATTTTCGTTTTTGTATTAGTCTAACCGTCGCGCCGTATGATTTCGCTAATGCCGTATTATAAAATGTGACGTCATCTCATTTTTTCTCTTGTATGTTGCAGAAATCAGTAACTTCGGAAAATTAGAAAAGAAAAATCCTTATTCAGTTCAGGACCTGCTATGTATTTACAATTTGCTATCTGGAAAATGGAATCTTTGAAACCAAACTAGGCAATCTTGATACTCCTGTTAGGCTTACACTTTTCGTGTGTGCTTGTGTTGCAGTTTTTAAATACATAATAGCATAAAATTGGTTTTAATTTAAATTATATATCATTTTAATTTATGGATTGAGCAAATATTTGGAATGCAGTGATTAAATAGTAATGTCGCTTGTTTATAAACAAAATAATGATGTGGAGTGATGTCTTGGTCTTACTACTAAAACGTTCGTACGATTCGGAACAGGTTTCGTTATCTGAACTTCAACAGTAATACGCGAAGTGTATTTTGGTCTATGACTTTCGCGAGATTATGAGAGTTGTTATCAGTCTAACTTGGGACTTTGGTGTTTTGTTGTAGTGTATTGTAACTGTACGAGTTAATTCATTATAATTATTTATTTGTGTGAGTGATTGGATTGAATTGTGTGGTGGTGTTAAATGTATTTTTTAAATATTTCTGGCAGTTAAATCTGCACTATGGCATTAATTGGTATAGATTTTGGAAATGATTCCTGTTATGTTGCTATCCCTAAAATAAAGGGCGCGCACACGATAGACAACGATTATAGCCAACGTTGTACTCCGTAAGTATTAAGTTTTATAGTCATCTTTATCTTGGTTTGCGTAGTTGTATGTGTAACCCAAAAGTCAAAAAGTAAGTCATGGATTCGATTCCCGGCCGCGGCCGGGCAAATATCATAAATGTAAAATGAGTCATATCAGTGTTCCACTAAGGGGGCGTTCCGGCATTCATAAAATACGTGAGATGTTTGGGGGGGAGGGGGGAGGTGTCTAGTTAAATATGACGAATTTTTTTTTTTTATGATCATTCAAAGCTGGATGGGCAAGTCCATTTTAAAAATTCATCCATTTTTCAAATTACTTTTGTTGTTTAACCAGTTTCCTAAACGCAATATTTAATATAGCTACCATTACAAACTTTACGCGCGACGCATAGAAAATACGACACTGTGACGTCACGTTTCTGTAGTGATTTGTATGAAGCATTCTTGGAAGAGTCGAAAATTGTGATTTTAAAATCGTGATATCACGGGAAGTATTGAAGATAACAAAGTAATTCTTTCACCTATATTTCAGTTATTGAGTAGCCTTTTGATGGCACGTTAAATAACAAAAAACAAAATTAAAAAATTTGATGAACCTCCGACTACCTCAGATTTGTTATCTGCATAACATTCTACTAGTCAAGCCCTTTCATTTGATACCCATATTGAGGTAGGTTGCGAAGAAATATTTTGTCCGCCATTTTGTGGAGGCGGCCATCTTGAATCGATATTATCCAAACATAGTTAAGAACATCCGCACGGATATTAAGTAACTTTCAAATAAAAAAACTGCATTGAAATCGGCCCATCCGTTTGAGCTCTCCGGTGCCACAGACAGACACACACACAGACAGACAGACATCGACGTCAAACTTATAACACCCCTTTTTTTGGTCGGGGGTTAAAAAATGAGTCGTCGTGCCTATTCTGGACAATCTAGTCAGTCTTCGACAGATAAGAGCATTTAGTCTGTAAAGCTGATACAAATAAGATTCAAAGTCGAATGACCGAGTGAGGAGGACGGCGTTACGGTCTTCCATCCCTTTCTTGTGAACATAAGAAAGAGATGCACGATCACTAAAATTCGGTCCCCAGGCCCGCGATAAAGGCTATGCAATAGCTTAAAAACAAAACCAACTAGAGACTCCGCCACACAAGTCGAGTGCCTGAGAGGTTGGTCTACGTTGGAGGGCTCTCGAAATACAACCGCCTTCCGTCGGTTATACGCAACATGCGACGTACCTTTCACTGCGGGATTTAAAAGCTTGGTACGGAAATTAAAAGCTTGGTTGCATGGGCACCTTATTTATACACCCTGGACCTTGTATCCTCTTTGCCCTGAACGAACGAATTAATGAAGTTGCCAGAATGTTAATCGAACCAAAATATGTTTTTATCTTATTTGTATGTAAGTACTAAAATGTACTAACTAATTATTGAAACTTATAACTAAATTAATTGAAATATGTAATTTCTCGCTTATACAACAGTGTATGTTAATGGCATGAATGATTACTTTTTGACTTGTAACTCGTCGTTATAAATAAATTATTTGTACCTATTTACAAAACGGCCCCGTTTTTGATAACGGCTTCCCGTAATGTTAATACCCGACTGCGACAGATATAATCCAGTAAATGTGCCCTCCCAAACTTCAGGCGCTCGGAATAATGTCATCTTTGGGAAGAGTGAGCTCACTCTTTCCGTTCTAGTCGGTTGCGGGAAGCGGTGAACGCTGTATGTTTTTACCTGTCACTATTCGTTGTAAACATCCGAAGTAAGTTGATCCACAGCATACCGCGCCACTAGCGGTAGCGGTAGCTTATAAATACTACACACAGACGAAGTTTATTACCAATTTCAAGGTGCTCAGGGCACGCCAATGGTCAAATCAATGATGTTTGAGATACATTTAACCATCTAAAGCTTAGGACAGAAAGTCTGGAAGATGATGTAGGAAACTTATTTGTCATAATATTTGCGACGTATTTTTAGGGTTCCGTAGCCAAATGGCAAAATACGAGACCCTTATAGATTCGTCATGTCTGTCTGTCTGTCCGTCCGTATGTCACAGCCACTTTTCTCCGAAACTATAAGAACTATACTATTGAAACTTGATAAGTAGATGTATTCTGTGAACCGCATTAAGATTTTCTGATAAAAAAAACAATAAATGTTGGGGGCGTCCCTATATTTAGAACTGAAACTCAAGTGGGTTATCTATGGATAGGTATTGTTTTTAAACTTTCGCGATTTGAACACATAATGTTTATAATGTATCTACAGGACTTAATCACGATTTAATTCATTGTTTAAATACCTCGACGTAGACGTCACGAGAAGACGAGTCTTCTCGTGACCACGGCGGCTGTAACGCTGCCGAAACGTCGAGGTATTTAAACAATGAATTAAATCGTGATTAAGTCCTGTAGATACATTATAAACACTATGGATAGGTGTCTAAAATAAGAGAATCCCCTGTAACTTTTAAAATAAGAGAATGACAAAACCATTACCATGTAAACTTTCAACGAAAATTAGCTTGAATGAGATCTAGTAAGTAGTTTTATTTTAATACCTACGTCATAAATTCATGTCACTATTGTTAAACACTGATTAAAGTAACAACGAACAACAAGATTTTTTATATTATGTTACTTGCTGCTACAGAAGCCTTCATGGGCGAGTCCGACTCGCACTTGACCACTTTTATTTGTAATATAGAGTGACGGACCGAGCAAAGCAAGTGATTGATGGTAAGCAACGCCAACGGAGCAAAGAGTCCTACTACTACAGTTATGCTTAGTTTATTGTCTCTCGTAGATAAGTGATGTTATATTAACGTATGTTCTTTAAATTTTCAGATCATGCGTGGCGTTCTCAGAAAAAAATCGGATACTAGGAGTTGCAGCGAAGAATCAGATCGTAATGAATTTGAAGAACACTGTGTATGGCTTCAAGAGGTTTCTGGGCAGAAAGTTTTTGGACCCGCACGTTCAAAACGAATTAAAATATTTGCCGTATAAAGTGGAACCAACGCAAGATGGCGGCGTAGGAATTAGGGTTCACTATCGTGGAGAGGATAATGTCTATTCTCCTGAGCAGGTTAATAATTACATATCATAAATAATAATACCTATAGGTATGTAATAGGCTCCTTTACAGAAGAGTCTGCCTCAAGACGTTTGATAGTAGCCTATTAATAGTTTGTATTGACATCGCGTAACAGCGGCCAACGTAATAAATACATAATATGTATGTGAAATTAGACCAACGCTCACGAAATGTATTTCCATATACTTAGTTGCCAGCGAAACACAAAGTAATATGATATCACCCTTCTACGAAGCTTGTAAGTGCCCATTCATTAAACTTCCGTAACAATTATTATTTTACAGCCACGCGAGATTTTGATTGAAGGATGATATCTCTATTTTCGAGTTACCTACCTGCCTATTTCAGTTCATTTCTGAGTATAGGCTATCTCCTACGACTTGCGATTCGGCTCTACCCTCGCACTTCCTTTTCCAACCATTGCCTTAAAGAAATCCTATCAGTATAAAGCGAATTAAATTAGTAATAACATTTTGTTACAGTTGACTGCTATGCTATTTACAAAATTGAAGAACACGACGATCACGTCAATAGAGCGCGATATCAAATCATGTGTCATATCGGTACCGAGTTACTTCACGAATGCGGAAAGACATGCTCTTCTCGATGCCGCGACTATTGCTGGTAAGCACACACAACCGTCTTTGCTCCCACTGCTGGGATTCGTGACCAACTCGCTCGAGGAGAGTAAGTCATAATCTACTGACACTTACCACATATCTACTGTCGGTGACAAAGTACCTACATGTTGGCGGACGTACCCGACTTCCAGTGGGTATACTTAGTTGCCGGCAAACAAGTTGACCCAATGAAGTTAGCTGCTCATGGCTGCGCAGAAACGGTTTAAGGTCTCTTTGGTGGAAGTGCACTAGCGCGAACTTTCCCCTTCCACGTCACTTATGGGTCAACTCGTTTGCCGGCCACTATATATCACCGTAAATAGCGTTAGATTAGAAACTAACGTAACCTACCGTAGGTGTTTGCAATTTTTACGGCAAGCTATTTTTTTTGGGGTGACATCCTACTATCTTGTTAATATATATAAATTACGCGTCACGTTGTTTGTCCGCGATGGACTCCTAAACTACTTAACCGAATTTAATCAAATTTTCACACCGTGTGCAGTTTGATCCAACTTGAAAGATAGGATAGTTTTGACGTGACAACGTCTTATAAATTGGTTTGCCGGGTGACACTTCAAGAAACTGCGTTACGCTCCGCTCACGTTATGCGCTCACAACGAGAGCGAGTGAGAGGCACGCGTCCCTTCCACTCGGGCATGGTTAGCCCGCCTAAGAGCGAGAGAGACAGACATAAAAAGTGAAAGGCACGTGTCCCTTCCGTAAAATTATTTTACCACTCAAAGTCGTTGTCACGTAAAACTTTCGCCCGTATACCGACTTTACAGGCAAACAATTTTTTATTTCGATTAATAGTCTTTATATGACAATATCAGAGCGAAGCCGGAACGAGACGCTAGTAATATTATGAATATCAATGCATGGATGTTTGTTGCCTGTGGAAGTTGGCTTCTGTTAGCGTAAACTGCCCACTGAACTTTGGTCTACCGCAGAAAGCCGTAACCCGTAACTAACCTACATGAACATCAAATCCTTAAGTAGCTGCTTATTTTATTTCTGCAAGACATTCAAATTTATTTGTCAACTTTCTTTGATTATTTACTACCATTTATTTTAGGACTGAACGTGCTTTGTATTCTCAATGACACAAGTGCAATTGCCCTCACTTATGGAATGTCCAAGGATGATTTCCCTGCATGCGAAGAGAGTCCTAGAAATGTCGTTTTTGTTGATTTTGGACACAGCGGTCTCCAGGTAGGTGACATGTAGGTCATATTTATTACATGTTAATTATTGTCATACGACATCATGTAAACTGTTCAAATAAAGAGACTAAAAATATATATATCATGACGAAGAAAATCATGAAGTTTGTGGATAGCCCCCTACTACCGTTCTTGTTTTCCAGGTGGCAGCGTGTGCATTTAACAAAGGGAAGGTGCGAGTGTTGGCTACATCCACTGACCACACCTGTGGCGGCCGAGACTTCGACATGGCTCTGGCCACTCATTTCTGTGACGAATTCATTAGCAAGATGAATTTGGATGCAAGAAAAAATCACAGGTAACTAACTTACGAAAGACGAAAGTCTTTCATCAGTGCGTGTTGCCAGTGATGGCTTATGGAACTTAGACGTGGTTCTTAACTGTGGGTCTCATAACGAAACTAAAAGTTGCGAGGTATGGAGAGAGCTATGCTTGGAGTCTCTTTGAGCGACAGAATCCGTAATGAGAAAATTCGCAAAAGGACGAAAGTGGCCGACATAGCTCAAAGAGTAAGCAAGCTGAAATGGCAATGGGCAGGCCATATCGCTCGCAGAACTGACAACTGATAGGGAAGAAAGGTTCTCGAGTGGCGACCACGAACCGGAAGACGCAGTGTTGGACGACCTCCCACTAGATGAACAGATGACCTCACAAAGGTCGCTGGAAACCGCTGGTTGCAGGTTCCGCAGGACCGTACGTTGTGGAAATCTAGGGGAGAGGCCTATGTTCAGCAGTGGACATCTTGCGGCTGATAATGAACTAACTTACAATAGTGTAGGCAGAACCACCTGAGTCTATAACGTGATACACGTGATGTATTGTGCAACATTAAAGCTGTTTAATATTACACTTCTTATTTCAACTATTCACGTCTATAGACAGTCCCTATGAATACCATTTTTTATTACACGAAATCGTTACAACTATTATGCGATATTTAAACATTTAGTAAACTCTAGCCAAATCTTCCTGCATGGACCTGCAAAAAAATATTGGGGATTCATTCCATTATATTTGATCACGTTAAACAGGCCGTATCCCTACTCTCCTATAATATCATAAATACCAAAGTAACTCTGTCTGTTAGGTTTTAGTTTTTAGTAGTGGTAGGACTCTTGGCAAAGTTCGCCTGGGGAAGTACCAGTACCACACCATTTATTCTACTGCCACACAGTAATGCGCAAACATTACTGTGTTCCGGTTGGAAGGGCAATGTTTCCAGATAAATTACAGGGCTTAGAGACATAACATCTTAGATCTCTGGGTGACGAGCGTAGTGCAGTGCTAGGTAATGATTTGGACTCTTCATGTTCCAGTAGCTGCACGTCGCTGTGCTGTTATGTGGCAGGCATGTTGCTTACCGTCAGGCACACGTCATGCTCGTCTCGTCACTCTTTATTATATATTAAAAAAAATACTGAAATGATTCACATGAAATTTGTACTTACAGAGATATTTAGCGTGAGAAATGATATAGGCAACTTATGCGAAAAAAGGGTTGTACTGTACTACTGAAGGGGTGGAAATAGGAAATCAATTGTGGATATGGAAGTTTCGATATTTTTGAGGCTAGAAGCTTGAAACTTAATTTTTATGCTTTTGATTAATAAAGTAAATGAATATGACATCTTCAACTTGATTTAAAATGTTATCTTTAACGGGGTAAAATCCCTACTAATACGAGAATGCGGGTTACATAATGGTACTTAAACCCGAGGGTTACACCGCGGGGCTAGTTAATAATAACAGTGTTGCCATTGAAAGTTTATTTGTTTCAGAGTTGGACTTCGTTTGCTGCAAGAAGCGGAAAAGCTAAAAAAGCAGATGTCCGTCAACAGCAGTAGTTTAGCGTTCAACGTGGAAAGTTTCATGCAAGGGCTCGACGTGACGAGTAAAATGCAACGGTCACAGATGGAGCAAATATGTGCTGATATATTTAACCGCGTCGAGGCCACTTTAAGAGCTATTTTGAAAAACGCAAGTGAGTGCTTTGATGTCGTAGATAAATGAAGATAGAAAAATGTAATTAATATCTTCCATCTGTCACATGTTTTGTTGCTTACATCTTTAGTGGTCCGTCACATGTCAAAAATGTTGGTGTCCTCATATCCACTGAATACTCAGACCAACCAAATCCTCAATGACTGAATAGGTTTATTCTAGGTAACTGCCAAACGCGCTCGTAGACCGCATCGTTTCTTAATACCGAGACGAGAAGTCAGTTTATCGATAGAAAATGAAAAGGGCAGCCGAGATAGCCAGAATCTGGAAAGTTGCCAGTTATTCTTCCGTCAAATACCTAATGTTCTGCAAATATTACCGTATTCAGCGCTTTGACGCGAGGATCCAAGTTTTCTGTAAGATTTTGGCTTTTTAATTTAAGTGACATTCAATTTAATATTTACTATGAAGGAAACCCTAGATTGCAATTTCTATGTTGTTAATATGCTACAAGCAGTTCAGCTCTCGCGATTTCACCCGGTTTCGTGTAGGTCTGATGCATATTGCTCTCCCCGACTTGCCTGAAGGAAGACGTAAACTCGTCACTACGCCACCGCAAAAAGAATCTTTGAAGAGAGCGTGCGTGAATCACATACGCGTTGCCAACCTATTAAACATTGTATTCAGTTTTCAAAGGCAATATTACGAGATAGGTATGAAGTAAGCAGATAAATTATATCTCTGAGTGACGGACGCAATACTAGGTAGGAAAGGCGCGCTTCGAAGTCATGTGCGTAATGCCGCTCTTTTAAAAAACGGTGAAGGGAAACATTGTGGGAAAACCGACGTGTTCCTATAATCTTTTGAGGTCATGCCTGGGTGACGCATGACGATGACTAACCCACACTTGGTCAGCGTTGTAGATTAGCGCCTTACTCTCTCCTTGTAAGAGAAGGCCCGAACGCCCGAAAGCCCGAAGGTTCCTAGCAGTGGAAACATTTACCTAGTGGGCTGCTTAAGCATAGCCATTATATTCAACGTCTGATTCCACCACCACTTACAAGACAACGGTCTTCGAATAACCTTTCCAATCTATTGGCAAAACGTGTTGCAGTAGTTAATTTTAGTAACAAAGTAGGTACTGACCAAACACATTGACCACGATTCCTACAACCACTTTAAAGATTTCAACTTAAAACGGGGCAACTGTACAAGTCCATACCGTAATCACTTTCAGAGCTCCGTCCAGAAGATATCCACTCGGTGGAGATGGTGGGCGGCTCCACCAGGATCCCGGCCGTCAAGACTTTGATTAAGCAAGTGTTTGGCAAGCTGCCTTTTACTTCTATGAACCAGGTACCTGACAGTTGCTTGCAAAATGGTTTCAAGGGAAAAATAACACTGAAAAACACTTTTGTATTGAGTTATAATCAAAGATAAACAAGAATTAATAAAAATACGCCTGCCTACACAGATTATAAAAAAATAAGAACTTAAAACTCAAAAAACCCGACTGCATTAAAAAGTGAACCAAACTACGTATCGTATATCCTATATACTACGTATCAAACTACGTATCGTATTTCCATAAACAATTTATGGCAGGTGCACAAGTAAATACTGCTGGGTTGGGTGCGAGAAAAAAAAGGGAAGACCGAGACATGGTAAAAACCTTTCTACAACAAGACGAAAATGACAGTTACAAAGTGCACGCTATGAATTTAGAAATGCAAAGTGAGTGGTTAACCATAGGTGAGTTCTGTATCCCATTAGCTCTAAAATGGCGCACCTTGATCTATGACTGGTCCCCTGCCTTATTAAAATTTTACTTGGTAAGGTGGGGAAAAGCCTCTGAAAATGTTGCTATACTTGTGGAGAGGCGATATGTACAGCAAGGCACATATTGGTGGGATGCAGGGTGCTCCTTAATGGGGGTCATTACTCACGGCGTCATGACAGAGTACTTGAAATCATACGTGAAGCCATGAGCCTTTCGGTAGCTAGAGCCCAAAAGGGATTGACGACAAACAACAGACAAATTAACTTTGTAAAAGAAGGCTCAACTTCAAACTCCAGGAACAAGCCTTACTCAATCCTGGGTACAGCACCTGATTGGACTATTTTAATGGACACGTATGAAAAGCACTACAAAATCCCAGAGGATGTGGGTGTTTCGTCATCCAGACCGGACATTTTCCTTTTTCTAGAGCTACGAAACGCATAGTCCTTGTAGAACTTACCGTACCGTGGGAAACTAATATACCTAAAGACCACGCGATGAAACAAAATAAGTATTACGACCTCCTAAACGAATTAACAAAAACGGCTATGTAGTTAGTTTATACGCTGTAGAAGTGGGAGCGAGAGGTATACCAGCAAAATCTCTCTATAACCTACTGAAAGACCTTGGCTTATCCAGAAGTGCTGTAAGTTCTATACTAGAACGTGTATCTAAAGCTGCACTAGTAGGCTCATATCAGATTTGGCTGGGCAGGGAGAGAAAAGCGAGTGGTGAAGGTGAGTGTTGATGTACGTCAGAAAGGGGCCCCTTAAACCTACGCCCGAGTCACAAGTCTCGGGAACTACTCGAGTTTTTCTCTCTCTGCCACACGATGGACCCGGCACCCGCACGGTGAATCCATGGAATGCTAAGAAGATCGTCTCTGTCTCATATATATATATATATATGTTATGTTGGTTTGTGTACGCTACAAAAACTTAAAAATTTCTGCACCGATCAAGCTGAAATTTTACAATGATATATATGTATAATCCGCATCAAGGATCGTTTTTATCTATTTTTGCATCACAGTGTGCTACAGCGAAGCGTGGCAGGGTACAGCTAGTATCCTATAAAAACTAAAAAGAATAAAACAAGCACTTAGATTTCTGGTGCTCTAGATCTCTGGGTGATGAGCGCAGTGCAATGCTAGGTAATGATTTGGACTCTTCATGTTCCAATAGCTGCGTGTCACTGTGCTGTTATGTGGCAGGCACGTTGCTTACCATCAGGCACATGTCCTGCTCGTCTCGTCACTTCTTATTAAAAAAAAAATCTCGCACTTGGCCATCGTGGTGTATAGTCTACACTCTCTCTCCGTGCTCCTTATGGGAGGAGGTCACGAGTCCAAACGGTGGGAACATAAAGTGTAGGGACTGTGGGTGTAATTAATGATTAATTGGTGAAACTAGTAACCGACATTTTGACTCAGTTTTCTACAGCTTTCTGTGTCGAAACATCGGTTACTGGTTTGACTAATTAATGATTAATCAAATAAAAATAGATAAAATCCCTCGGCTTAGTTTACAACAGCGTGAACACTATTCCTAAAAATAGCAAAGGGTCTAATGGAATAGTTTCTAAGTCCAAGACGAAGTCACGGACTGATATTCGTGCTAGATAACCCGGTATTAATGATGACATTGTGAATACCCTTGATAGCTTAAAACGATGTTAATTTTTTATCTTATACAGGATGAGGCCGTTTCCTTAGGTTGCGCACTGCATTGTGCCATGCAGACCCCGAGTACGAACTGCATACAATTCGCGGTCACAGACGTCCAGCCGTACCCCGTGCGGATAGCCTGGGACAAGCCTGCCGGGGAGGCAGACGTAAGTACATACCTTTTCAACACACTTGCTCATAATCTGGTTCTAATTTCACCGCAATTGCAACCTGTAATTAAACTGTGACTTTTTCATTGCTATGATTCACAAGCAATTTATAGAATTTTTATTTTAGACAACACAAATGTCGTACCTTTGCTACACGTGTGTGTATTGATGGTTACCGTCCTCGGCTCTCTTAAGACCCACTCTCACCGGATGGCTCGGGTCTCAATGTCGCCTCAGTGGTAAACTAACAAGTGTGTACCTACTTGTACCATAATGTACTATTATTTAATAGTAGATTATTCACAATGGGAGTAAAGTACTGTCTTGTGTCATGGGCGTCATATTGGATCCTGAGCGTAGCGAGGGACTCGAGTCATCTCGTCCTGAGTGAAGCGAGGAATCCAAGCCGCCCATGACACAAGACAGTGCTTTACTTCAGAGGTGAATACTCTACTTTTCATATCTTGTGCGAGGCAATTAAAAAGAAACGGCTATATAAAATATTCTTTTTAGTTTATAAGTATATTTAGTGTTAAAAATTAAAAGTAATATTAGATAATGTACAGACTATCGCTTGAAGACATTTTGGTGTTATTTAAGAATTAAAGTGAGAAACTAACAAAATTCGACTCAATGGCGCCTTTTTATATTTTCTTTTTTTGTGTTTGATTTCTGTGCGTACGGGTGGCCAGTTCGATATAAAGTTCGAGTTTTTAATAAAGTCTTTTTACAATGATACTATGGGTAAGAATTTTCATACGAATTTCAACGTTCCAAATTCAAATCATTTTAATCTTTAGGGAATCTTCTCAATTGTACCTCTGTATTTTGAAAGGTCACAATCACAGACTAAGTAGAGAGATACGTCACAATCACTTGCTTTGTTTTGACGTTTCATGACATATAATTGGACTTGAATTGGACATTGTCGAGCGGGAGATATGAAACATAATGTTGTGTACGCATTGAAATAAATAAAGAGTTCAATGTGCGTGCATACTTATTACATTCTCTTTGGTGCGTGGCTTGTTCGGTGAGCGTCCGCTCCGCTTTGAAGGCGCTTGCAACCCGCCAGTATGATAAGGATAAAGTTCGTCGTAATGACGAGTATTATACAGCCCTTTTCAATTAGTACAGCTCTTTATCTATTTTGCGTGCGCTTTGTAAACTAACATTGCAACGTTTTTATTTTAACTCAAGACGAACGCAAATGGAAAGTGGGCAGGGAGAACATTGCTCGACATTTGGACACAATGAGCTCTTTGGCAGGACGCAAACGAGGGCAGAAAAGACGATAAAAAGTGTTAAGTGTCGGTAACTGGAATCTAAAATTATCTAAGTATTTCATTTGCGCAGAGTTTTAGTATTAATTAAACATATGGAACAGGAATTGCTATCATTCTATAGTATTGTGTGGGTACTTGTATGGATACTTACCTATAGGTGGTCTGTCAATAGATGTTAAACATACGTTATTTTTATTCTTCCAGTTATACTCAATTTTCTACGCTGCACCATCTTCGAAACTGCTGACTTTTGATAGGCATGAACCGTTTACATTGAGTGCCTATTACTCGGAACAAGTTCCCTACCCAGAAGCGTGTATTGGTTAGTATTTTTTATATAATATACACTCTATGCTACATATACTATAGACTGACGCAACGAGCAGCACATTTGACTAATGGTAAGCCACATGCCTGCCCATAACAGCTCAGAGTAACTCAGCTATTGGACCAAGAAGAGTCCAAATCATTACCTATCCCTGAACTGCGCTCGTCACACAAGGATATAAAATGCTTTTTCTCTAAGCTTCGTAATTTCTCTTGAAACATTGTCCTTCAAATCGAAACAATGATGTTTGCACATTACTTTTTGGCTGTAGAATAATTGGCATGGGAGTGGTTCTTCTCCAGGCGGACTCTGCAAAGAGTCCTACCACCACTAAAAACAATTGAGCACTTTTGCAGAGATTGCTACAATAATACAGTATTATGGAATCATTCGAGCAGACAAGCAAATTTGAATGAAGCTTTTAGGCTTTAGGCCAACATTCTGAAAGCAGCAGAGGCATCAAAAAGCAACTGCCCTTTACAAAACGTGTAGAATATTACATTTTTTCCTGCACCAAGTGAAAATTGACAAATGTTTTTATTAAACTCAAATAACTTACTAATAACCAATAGAGAAAAAGAAATGCATTACGGTGGATAAGACACAAAAATATGAGTACATAGCTGTATAAATTTGGAATTTGAATTCCTAACCAAAGAAGAAGAGACATTTGAGTTCAAAGTGGACAGTAGGTACCTACGACAAAACACCAATTTCATGAATGTGTAAGGACCTAATACATATTATAACCCATTACTGTCCCACTGCAAGGCCAGTGCAAGGTCTGCCATCCCTAGATCCCTATCATCCTTCCCTTTAACTCTATCCTGGGCTGATGCCATAGCCGCATCTTTTTCGAGGCCGTATTGATTTTTTTATATCATTTTTTTATTGCAGGCCAATGGCATATCCGAGGTGTAAAACAATTATTAGGGTTGCCGCAGAAAGTGAAGCTAAAAATAAGAATCAACGCTAGCGGTATCATCGCTCTTGAAATAGCCGGCGAAAACCGAGAAGTGAGTTTGGACCGATATTTCTAGATAATATATGCGCTAGTGTTATTAATGATGAGATATATACTGTGGTTTTATGGCTGAGTGAGTCCCCGATATTTCGTTGCAATTTCATGCACTAATCCACTGGTAAATTTTGGACTCTCTCCACTATGTAACCACGGTAAATATGTGTTAATATCCACAGAACAGGGGCGATTGAACCTGATCAGTGAATTATTTTGAATTTCCAATACATACTTAATATACATGAACACAGACCTACTATACATTTTAATTCAATAAATTGATACTTTGCAGGGCTTGCAAATCGACACCCAAACGCATGGCTTGTCGTTATACACACTAGAACAGTGCATCGATACTGAGGTAAGCGTAAAATATATCTCTACGAGCTAACTGAACAAGTGTTTAGAACTTCTACTTACCTACTTCCCATTTACTTTGATTACTAAAGCAAAAATATAAATAAAGTGTGCTACTACCATAATGCCCCTTGATATCGCGAAAAACAAAATCAGTAGTGCTATTTAAAAATAATCTCTTTATTTCATGAAATACCTTATAGTAATAGCTAATTTAATTCAAGCTTCATCATTGTCATCATCATCAGCCGATACTCGTCCACTGCACACAATACCACAGATCAGAAAATAGTTACTTCGTAACAGATGCATCACTGCCATACAAAAGCGCAAATACCTACACGATAATAACCTAAACTTTCGTAAACTACTTACCTACTGATACTTGCAAGCAAAAAATACACCTTTGCACAGGCACACAGAGTTGAGAATACCGTGCGCCCCGTGTGACTTGTCGTCTGCTTACGTCACTGACCAAGCGTGCTAGGGTTGTACGAAATATGATAAGATTATAAAAAAACTAAACTGCAAATTGTAAAGTTCTTTATTGTTGATTTAAATGGAATGAAAATGAAAAAAAATATTATTATCTCAATAACGAAAACCAAATCACAAGAAAAGCTACAAAACCTAGCGTCTACCGCCTTAAAGTTATTAAAAACAGTTTCACGCGCTCCCGGATGTTAAATAATACAAAGCGACAATAAATACAAAGAATACATATATGTGACAATAAATAGGTACAAAGAATGAGTACTTAACATGTTTTGCTAGTGTGAACTAGATCCCACACTATGGTGACCTGTTTTGTGGGATCCAGGCTAATTTTAAGCAAGTAAAAAAGTAGACTGAAACGACTCTAAAAAAATAGATATTTTTATTTTATTTACAAACAATTAAATTTTCTCCGAAAAAACAAACCTTCAGATACTCGAATTATAGAATTTCATAATTTTGGCTAAGTTTATCATCACGTCATACAGATATAATAGATATATTAAATGTATATATATATACTTATGCTTTACATTTACATACCATTGCAATTTTTTCAACATACCTGAATTGAGAACCTCCTCCTTTTATGTCAACTAAAACTATTATATGCCTTAAATTAAGAAACTTGCTGATTAATTATATATATATTTTATCTTTACACTTAAATTAGAGTGGGTATAATTTGAAATAAGATAAATTACTACATTTTAGTGTATTGCTATTGCAGCCATCCACAATACAATAACGCCGCGACATTATTTATGCGCGCACTCGGCCACAGATCAGAAAATAGTTACTTCGCAACGCGCACTCGGCGTTCGTACGCACGTCAGCTCGGGCAAGCGGCCGGCGCCCCTGTGATTTTAGTACACCCGGGTGGACCCGAACGAGTAGGTTAATATCGCGCGCCGTATAGCGAGTGGTGAGGGTGTGACAATACGCCACTCGCCTCAATCCTAAGTTTCCAACCGCCACTTGATTTCACTTCATCTAGTCTCACACTACGTTCACTAATTCGCTGTCTCCTCTCCAGAATTCATCCACCCAAACAGTTATCACTTACTTGAATGGTTATTTACTATTGCGCTATGCTATGTCTATGAAATTGATTCTTAGAAGAATTATTTAAGTATTATATTTACATACTCATACTTTACAAAGGGCATTATGTCAAAAAACTAATAAGTCGGTGACTTAGATTATTACAAAATATTGCGCACGTATTTTTTCTTTTATTTCACAGACAAAAAAATGACGAAGATATAGTGCTGAGAAGTTTCGAGCAACGTCACGTCATTGTACGATTTTTACGAAGACGTGACGTCACAATCCCTCCCCTCAGAAGTCGGATGATCTATATCTTTGTCGATTATCAATAATGTTTTGAAGAAACCAAAAATACGTGCCTCGTATTTTTCCATAGTCATCATAGTATTTTTTTACCCAGTCATCCTCTCAATTGCTTATTAAACTTACATAATACCTTTTTTTTATAAAAAGAGACGAGACGAGCAGGATATGTGCCTCATGGTAAGTAACATGCCTGCCACATAACAGCACAGTGACACGCAGCTATTGGATCATGAAGGGTTTAAATCATTACCTAGCACTGCACTGCGCTCTTCACCCAGAGATCTAAGATGTTATATTAGAGATATAACATCCCTGTAATTTCTCTGGAAACATTACCTTTCAAACCGGAACACAGTAATGTTTGCACATTACTCCTAGGCGGTAGATTAACTGGCAAAGGTGTGGTACTTCCCCAGGCGGACTCTGCCAAGAGTCCTACCTACTAAAAACATGTACTTTATAATTAAGTTATCGTTCCCAGCGTAAGATGCAAGCGGCAGAACAGCGGGAGAAGGAGCGCGTTGACGCTTGTAACGCCCTCGAAGATTACGTATTTGAGCTAAGGAGAAATCTCATAAGGTGTGAGGTTCCGACTGCGCTTCGTCTGATAACTATCCTGGACGCCGTAGAACTCTGGCTCGAGTCAGACGGAAAACACTTAGATAAACAGGTATACTTAGGTACATGTTTTACCTACCTTTAAATAGCAATAGTAATCTTCAAAAAAAGAGGATGTTCTCAGTTCGGCTGTATGTATTTTCTCTTTTCTGTATGTGTGTAAGTATTTTGATTGGTGGAGGCCAACGATATTTATTTCATACAAGATATTTATTTCCTCGTCAAAGGTGGAGAGGCAGATTGTTCATTTAAGTGGATGCAATGAATACGATCGTCAGTAATAAGGGACCAATTGAAGAGCCATTTCCATTTGTGTATTTGGATTAGTGAACAAGATGCATGATAATACATCAAAATATTGGAGACTCTCCAGCCGCTAGCGAAAAGCAATATTGGTAATTATTTGCATATGATTTGCATATGTAGAAATATACTATTTTGCTAGAACTTCATTTGGGGCTAGTCGTGTTGTATGAAAATTATCTACCAATAATTTTATTTATTTGATTTTCTTGAGTCTACTAGACTTGCACTTTGAAGGTTGAGACAACGGGACAGACTCACTAATGAATAATAAATATTTTTAGGCGTTCGTCGACAAGCTAGCAGAATTGCGAAGAGAAGGCGAAGCCAGGTAAATCTAGTAAAATATTATCTACTTTTTTATTTTTAACTTGTCTCCAGTAATTTTAGTAACTGTCTCCAGTAACTGTTTTGCTCATACAACTTCATAGCCTATTTTCTGTTTCTAAATTGCTTTTATGTTTTGCAAGCAAATATTTCTTTCTTGAATCTGGGAATGTACAATGCTCATACTTTTCGATTTGATAAATATTAACAATTCTTTATTTCGCTTAATTTGAAAACAAAACCACAAAAACACAAAATTATATTTTATACAAACATATAAAATAGGAAGACGAGGTGCCTTCAAATAAGGAGTGGAGAGAGGAGAAAGAGGGGCTATATGATCAATGGGCTAAAATGGGTAGAGAATAAAGATGATGACATATCTACATGTAAAACTGTTCAACATGTAAATTGTTCATTTTCTTTTTTCATTGTTCTGTAATTAACTGTTAAATATAGCTGTTTCACTTGTTTAGGGCTAACTGCAAATGCAATAAGAACTATTGTGATTATTTTCTTTGTATTCTATTATTTCTATTGCTTGTTTTGTGTACCATACCTACATAAATAAATTAAAACGTTGTTAGTTACTCTGTAGTATAGCCTATTTGTATTTAAATAACTAAATTATACTCAACAGTGGGCTACGCAACACCAACCAAAGATCTACGGAACAGAACACTACAGCCGGGCAGTCAACAGGAACCAATGAACGAGTAAAATTGACTGCCAATAGAAGGAATCCCACATCGAATGAGGTAATTAGTTACAACAATATTTTTACTTTTTGTTTACTTACACATGACCGCCATCTCGTCTGCTCGGGAAATATAATTAATATGGCTACCGCTAAACAGTAATGCGCAAACATCAGTGTTCTGGTCAGGAGCATCAATGACCTTAGAATTTTTTTAAGGGAGGTTTTAGGGGGATGGGTCACCAATATTAATAAAATATGTCGAGTATAAAATACTTTACTAGTACCTACTAGCATCGCACGATTTTATCCGCGAAGTTGCCGTTCCAGTTATTTTCCCGCGGTAAAAAATAGCCTTTGTACTATTCGATATTGTGTAAATTTTTAGATGTTGACGTGACAACGCCTTATAAATCAATGAACGCCGACTGCATGCACGAAAAAGTATCCCGTTGTGTCTCGTTTTACTCACTGTCCCGTTACGCTCATTGTACGCTTGCGCCGCATCCATCAATGTTTTGTTATGACGTTGTCACGTTAAACTATCGTCTGTAAACCAAACGGCTTTACAGACAACCAACGTTTTTTTTCAATTTAACGTGTACGTAACCAACGGTTTTACAGGAGAGAGAGGGCCGGGATGGGTTCAAGTTTAAGTCTAGTTTGCGATGTTTGAGTGGGTGTTTGTCACGTGGATACAATCTTGATGTCTTTAAATTGACTGCCCTAGTGGCTTAGTTGGTAGTAGCTCTGCCTGCGAAGCCGAGGGTCGTGGGTTCGATCCCCACCCAGTGCAAATATTTGTGTGATGAATTCAAATGTTTGCACTGTGTCTGGGTGTTTCTATGTATAATAAGTATGTATTTAAAACTATATAAGTATTATATCCGCTATCTGGCTGCCATCACACAAGCTTTGCTTAGTTTGGGGTCAGATGGTGGTTGGTGGTGTTGGTTTGATGGTGTGGTGAATTGTCCACCAATATTTATTTATTTATTTATTTAAATCGAGAGTACACGTTTTACGTAAGCGCTGACCGCATCGAAGAAAGTGACAGTGAAACTTAAGCAAATCAGTTTTGTGAAGAAAGGTTTTAATTAATATGGTGTATAATTCAGGTATTTTATGGTGTAATTTCAGCGGAATACCAGCCTTTTCAACGGGTTCCAAGCTTCGAAACAAACCTCAACGCCTGACGTTGATATGTCAGATGAGAAAGAGATGGAACAGATTATCTATATGACAGGCCTGAACAAATGGGCGGTAGAGCACATTACGAAGCAAATTGAACAAAATCCGTCTTTCAATCTTCTTCCCGTCTTCAAAAAAATATGAAAATTTCTTGACAAAGTTCAATGAAGAAAACCAATAAATTGAGATACTCATAGGTAAGTCTAATGAAGCAGATAAAAGAAAATACAGTGAAATATTCAATACAAGCTCAAAAAAAGGGTTTGTAATGCATCTAAAAAGAATCTTGCAAAAAAAAAGAACGGGCATTTTTTTTTCTCTAACGTTCTGAATGTATAACCATTAAATTTAAACTTTGGCGATTTGAACTCATATTGAAAATATTACATAGGATTTAGGAATGTATTGCAATGTATAATGAAATTATATATAAAAAATAAATTACGACACCGGTCCGCGTACTTAGCATGCGTGGCCCCCCACTTCTGGTTCCGGGCGCACTTCCTCTTGTAATGTATGTTCCGTGGTAGATCCTATGTAAGTTAAAAGGAATGCGTTGTATATGAATTAGCTTCAATCGTTAGCTTCAATATTTGAACTTGCGTAATTGAGAATATTTCGGATGATGGATGGATTTTATACAAAATTCCTGGAATTGACTCGGTAGTAAAAACGTCGTGTATTTAATACAAATATTAACATTTAGTGTAAAGCGCACGAGATTTCCACACATTACCAGTGGAACTTCAGTATACCGGCCTACCCCATTTCAGGTTAAATTTGCTAGTTGTAAGTTATATAGATTATTGTATCTATGTGTTAGCCCATTTCAGAAGAAAAACAAAATGCAGTTATTGGGACTGTCGATAGAAATGAAAACTTATAGCTCAGAATTTGCTAGCTCACTTTGGAAACAACCCGGGTGAAACCGGAGGGCTCTAGTAGTATGAAATAAATTTTCAGAGCGTTGTCGTCTAAATAAGTCTTCCAAGCATGGCCATAGAACTCGGGCCATGGTCCCGAGTTCATCCCAAGATTTCATTAATTTGATGCTTGAGCTCAATTCACATTTCCACGAAAAATCTGTGTGTGGCCTAAAAAAGTTTTCTCTTAAAAAAAATGTTTCAACTACATACTAGCGGTAGTGAATTTTTAGGGACAATGCCAACATCAATTTTACTTATTAAAACTGATTCAAAAAATTCTTAACTCTGCTATATTTTTTTGTTTGAATATTAGGCGAAATATATGTAGGTTTATGTTTAATTATCTTATTCAATTCAATTTATTTTTGAACCTTAGGATATTACATCACTTGGTAACGTCACATAAAACAATTATATAATAGAAATGTCGTTTACATCATAATTAGGTTCAACAATTGAATGCGGCCGTAAGAGGTTGAGTGATGTTCCATATTGTTCCATGACTTTCGTGTGTGATGGTGCTTAAAATTAAATGGAGAATCAAAAACATTAGCTAGTCTTACCGATTAAAAATGTTTTAGTAATTAATATAAGTATTGTAATTTGTCAAAATATTCATCATCAGCTTAATTCACTGAACCTTAGATTTTGATAAAATTCAAGTATTCTCAAGCGTCAGACATCTCGTTTATCATATTTTTTTAACTAATTTTTGTCTCATGAAAATATTCAGTGAAATTTTAATTATTAGTCTATAAAATAAGTCTTTTAGTTCTTAGTACACGTTGAAGTGCATTTATTATGAAAATACTAAGTTTTATCGTGATGACGTGTTATGCATATATACTAACCGTTCGGCACGGGTTCACTTACTGATGTGATAGGTACACACACCTTTCGTCGTGAATGTAAGTGTAAGTTGGAACAAGAATCTTTCAAATGAGACTGGTAGCTCTTCAGATTAGTGCCTTCTCACAACAACTTTACATTACAAAAAAAAGTAATGTATATATTTATCTGAAGAGATTTTGATATTATTTTAGCACTTGATTATCTACTATCATTATGTAATATAAGATATATTTTTTTTAGTAGGTATCAAAAATATGTATCTTTGGAATTTTATCTATTATGTACTATAGTGCTTAGGTACTTAATATACCTAGTAGTAAGAAGTTCAAGTACAAACTATATTAAAAATAAATATTGTTATTTTTTTGACTCTATGATAATTTGTAGTTTGTATTTAATATTTACCTCTGTCCAAAAATAGCGTGACACAACGTTGGCAAAATATTTCAGAATGAAATACGAACAATGCTTATGGCGTCAATTTGTCATAAATAAAGAAAAATGGTCCATGAACGTTTTTACTAACGGGATGTCGAATATTAAAGGACTAAGGAGTTAAATTTAAAACAAAGCTAACTCTATGATAACTTGTATAATATATACAGTACCTGGTTGACCGAACTTTGATCGGTTTTTTAAATGATATTTAGACAGGTACGAATTACGTAGTGATGACTTACCTACTTGAATTATATGTAAATTAAACAATTAAATTGAATTATATAAAAGGATCTAAGTATAAGATTTTCTCAGAAAAAAAAAACAAAAAGAAAAATCCATCAGGATTCGAATCGAGGCCTGTTGACTCCTAGGGCGAGCATATTCCGTCTGCGCCATTTAAACTTAAAGAACAGTGGCGAAACATGTTATCGTATTCTAATGAAATTGTAGGAGTTTTTCGTTGTCTAAAAACGCGCATAAAATGATGTTTTAAAAAAATAAAACCTAGCTAGATCGATTTATCGTCCTCGAAACCCCATGTTTACATAATTTCATGAAAATCGTTCGAGCCGTTTCAGAGATTCAGATTAATATATATATATATACACCTACAAGAATAGCTCGTTTAAAGGTATAAGATATAATAGATACATAACCGTATATGAATTATCGAACACTCATGACCATCTTTGTTTATATTGTATTGTTTAGGGTATGTTTATTTATAACTAGCTGAACCCGCTACTTCGTTTGCGTAAGCAGATGTTACTGACTTATAGGTACATTAGTTGGAACTATCGTAGGACAAAATATTTGGATAAGTAGTCATTGAAAACCCCGAATGAATTTGTTTTTCCGCACAAAAATATATTTAATTTTATCATCTTTATTTTTCTTTGTTTAAACAAAATCAAACATACTTATTAAGGTTTCGTCATCTGATATAATTAAAGAAACGAAGATGAGGTATGCTATAATCTAAAGACAACATAACGTGGCGAAAAATTGTTTGAAAAATTTGAAAATTGAATTGTCAGCGAACGTACACAATTGTCAGCAAACGTACACAACTCCTTGTTGCGACTGAGACTAAATCAGGAGACGTCACCTGATTTTGCATCGCCATAGTAGAAGCGCGTTTGCCGCTTCTGTCGTTTTTTAAGAGTTCGATGGGTTTCGTAGTATCGAACATAGCCGCAAGTGTTAAGTTTGTAGGATTTTTATAGGGTACATTATGCAAAGTCTGAAGCTGTTGTGCATGATCTGATACCTACTTATCACTTTTTATCCGCAAGCTGTTTTCTAGCTGTTACCTACCTGCGACTTCGCCCGCGTAAAATTATGAATGAAGCCTGTGTGGAATCATAATGATTAAAATTTTGAGTTTTAATGTTACTCAAGCAAGTTGAACCCGTTAATCTAAGCCAAGTCTTAGTGAAATGTTAATGTATGAATTTAATTGTAACACAGAAAAAAATCAAAGAACGAAAGAATCCCAATTCGGCATCAAAATCCTTTTAGCAGCAAAAAACTTATTATGCAGTACATTTTAGAATATCAGTAACGCCACCTAGTGACGCAAGAAAAATACATACCACTATAGTAAAATATCGTCTTAAATGGCCTTTAGTGCTTTTAGGTTTAAACTGGCATTAGCGCCATCTAATGAGAATATAATGTTGCTTGTTATTTTGATTGTGAACGTAAACCACCTGTATTATCTACGCCAAAAAAGGGTGCATTTAGTGAAATTTTAGACTCTAAACTATCTGTGCTTCGTATGTCAACCCAATTCGTTGTGCCGTTTTGACGTGATAGTTAATATTTGTTTCCTTAGGTTAGGTCCTTATAGGTTGATAGGTAGTATATGTGGTAGGTAATTCAGACTATAAGTCATCTCTGTTTCAATTTTCTACCAAATTTGCTTAGTCTTTCCGACGTCACAGTAACCTATAAGTAACCGATTTGCTATTTCTCAGTACAAACTACGTCTGTTTCGAATTTCTTTCAAATATGTTCAGCCGTTCCAACGTTGTTCTGTAAATATTATGAAAGCCAATGTTTGGCCGTTTGTTACTTAATTATAGCGGAACGTATCAAGACGGGTTGAAATTTGAAATACAATTAGATTATAGTCTGGAGGAACACATTGCCTATGTGTAAGTACCCTATGTGTTACTTAAGCTATGCTAAGAATGTGTTTCAAATTTCATCTCGATACATTCAGCCATTCCAACATCCAACGTAATTGAGCAGCAAAAAATTAAATATTGACATATTTATATAATATTAGGAAAGGATAGGATTTTACAAAATTGTAGAAAGCGGCAATAGAAATACATCGTCTGTGAAAATTTCAACTGTCTAGCTATCACCGTTCTTGAGATAGTCTGGTGACAGACGGAGGGACGGACGGACAGCGATGTCCAGTAATAGGGTCCCGTTTTTACCCTTTGGGTACGGAACCCTAACAACGGTCTGCTTCGGTACTCGAAGCTTGTTGAACACTACTTTTAAATATTAAACAGTATTTTGATTGAAATAATACGTTTTCTAATAAGTTACGGCTGGTCTAGTAAGTTACAGCTGACCTAGCGGGAGAACGGCGACTGTCGAACCGGAGACCCAGGGTTCAAAACCACATGCACCACTATCTTTTCAGAGTCATGTTCGTAATGCCGGTAATTAAAACGGTGAAGGAAAACATCGTGAGGAAACCGATATGTACCTAGAATCTAAGTTCTAAGTCATATGTGTCATATGTCTACCAACCGACACTGGGCCAGCGTGGTGGATTATAGCCTTGTCTCTCTCCTTGCGAGAGAAGGCCCCGACGCCTACCTCCCTGATTTCGATATATGAGATCACCTCCAAAGTATTTTCAACCAAACAAAAAAAGGAATTATCAAAATCAACTCACAATTAGCGGAGTTATCGCGTAAAATAAAACCAAATAAAAAAACATGCAACCCGATTGAGAACATCCTCCTTGTTTGAAGTCGGATATAACCGAATGATGTTTGTTTTTCCACACAAAAATTTATTTTTGACAATTCCTTTTTCATTCAAGACGACGCGATCACGTGGGCACGATCTAGAATCTAGATATTCTGTGGATCGTCTGTGTTACACAGAATACTTAGAAGTTAGTATGTACCGAACGCGCCGCGCGTGTCGTTATTATTTAATGTTTGTGTAATTTCCGAACCACCACACCGACAATGTTCAAATTTTGACGGGACAATATTAAAAACATGTTCTTTCTAACAAAAAAAGAATTAATGAAATTAAAAAACGCAAACATGAGTTACAACCAAATACACATTCTGACTTTCACCCCCCTCCCGCAAGAAAACCGTTCATAATTTGGGGTTCAAAAGTAGCCTACAGCATTTTCCTTAGTATAAACTAAAGTCATGCCAAGTTTCAGCTGAATTGAATCAGTAGTTTCGGCGTGATGCGTGATCCCTATACAGAAAGACAGACAGACAGACAGACAGACAGACAGACAGACATGAAAGAAAAAAAATGCAGTTTCGCCATCAGTATCGACTATGGAGTGCTCCAAAAAATTTTTTTCAAAATATCTTCAATGTACAGAATTCGACCCGTTACAGTTTTATTATAAGTATAGATATAGATATAGACTAGCAGCGCCCCGCAATTTTACCAGCCCAGTTCCTATTCCCGTTATTCCCCCGGGATAAAAAAAGTAGCTTATGTTTTCTTCCAGACTATAATCTATCTGTGTTCCAATTTTCATCCCGATCCGTTCATACGTTACGACGTGATTGAGCAACAATCATCCAAACACTGACATTTTTAATGTTAGTAGAATAATAGAATTACAACAACTCATCTTACTAATAGTATGAATGACAAATTTAGATGTTTGTTGCTCAATCACGTCGTAACGGCTGAACGGATCGGGATGAAAATTAGAACACAGATAGATTATAGTCTGGAAGAAAACATAAGCTACTTTTTATCCCGGGGGAATAACGGCAATAGGAACTGGGCGGGTAAAATTGCGGGGCGCTGCTAGTTATAAATAAATATACTTACCCTAAAACTATTACCCTAAACAATACAATATGAACAAAAATGGTTATGAATGTTCGATGATTTATATACGTTTATTGTATGTTATCATAGAGTTGGGTTTGTTTTAAATTTACGGATCAGGTTGAAATTCGGAACGCAGTTGGATGAGGTATAACTCTAGATCTCTAGGTTAACACAGGTCTAATAAATAATAAATAAATATTGGTGGACAATTCGCACACCATCTGACACCAAACTAAACAAAGCTTGTACTATGGCGGCCAGATAGCTGATATAATACATATATAGCTTTAAATACATACTTATTATAAATAGAAACACCCAGACACAGTGCAAACATTTGAATTCATCACACAAATATTTGCACTGGGTGGGAATCGAACCCACGACCCTCGGCTTCGCGGGCAGAGTTACTACCCACTAAGCCACGAGGCCAGTCAAAATAACGGTTATAAGACCTGTTGTTGTATGGATCTGAATGTTGGGCAACCAAAAGATCGGATGAAAGACGATTGCATGTAGCGGAAATGCGAATACTGAGCTGGATGTGTGGTGTGACGCGAATGGATAAGATTATATATAGTCGGCAAAAAAAAAGTGTGGATGGATTGTGTGAAAGACGATATGAGTAGGAAAGGAGTGAGCTTAGATCTGACAAATGACAGAGATGAATGGAAGAAACGTACATGTTGTACCGAACCCACTTAAAGTGGGATAAAGGTAGGCGAATGATGATAATATTATATTTTGCAGGAAAATAACGGGAACGGGTAAGTCGCTGCTAGTCAGTTATTATATTTTTCGTTAATATTTTATTAAATTTGGTGGCAAATTTCTAAATCTAAGGTATACTACGATGGCTATGTTTGAAATTTTGTGAGTCAAATAGAGGGTAGTTTGCAATAAAACATCGCATTATTTACAATATTATAAAATTATTTCAAATGACTTGGAGTATTTTACACAGAATCTCGTTTTTACATTAAATAGGTGGTTATGCTAAGCCCTGTAGAATTGCCACGTGTGACGTATGCTGCCGAGGATGTGAGGCTTCAGGCGGTTCTTGACTCGGAGCTCTTGGTTCGCCAACAACGACTCTGTGGAAAATATTGGGTGTTAACAAAACTAGATCCTTTCTCTCGTCACCATCGATATAAACCAATGGATGTCCCCTCCCAAACTTATGGCGCACGGAATTATGTTACCGTTTGGAAGAGTGGGCTTACTCTTTCCGTTCTAGTCGGTTGCAGGGAGCGGTGTACGCCGGACGTTTTTACCTATCACTGTTCATTGTCAACAACCAAAATAAGTAGAACCACAGCATATCTCGCTGCTAGCGATTCTAGGGGTCAAACAGATTTATTGTGTGTAAACCACTTACAATACACCCAGAGACGCAGTTTATTACCAATTTCAAGGTGCTTAGGGCACATCCGTAGGTTTATATCGATGCTCGTCACACTGTAAAGTTTCATTCAAATCTGTTTGTGGCTTTTGCGTGAGAGAGTAACGAACATTCAACTATCCTAATTCTTTAATTTAATCCCAAATAATTGCTAATTAAGGCTTCGTTCTCATGCATAATAATCCGTACAAAGCTTATATGTATGTCTGCATAAAATACCCCTTGTATGTGAACTATAATGAATATTATAGACTGAAATCCTCTACACACGAGCCCTAAAATTAGAGGAAATTACGTAAAAGTAGTGGGGAGGACCCTACATCGCACCATATGATTGGTGATTTATGGTGCGATTTAGGCTCCGCCCCACTCCTTTTACGTCATTTCCTCTGATTTTAGGGTTCGTGTGTAGAGGGTTTTAGACCAATAGTACGATATACTGGTGGAACTGGAGTGGGAATGGATTTATTTTGGAAAGCATAACACCTGAATGGTACAAATTACTACTATCGTTATCGGCTGGTTAAAAGAGCTTCTTCACAACGAGTCATAATGGTGTCACACTGTGACTGATTGAGAAAAATATTCGCAACTAGTACCGAATAGTCTGACTTGATGCGATTTTTTTCTTATATACTTACTAGCGGCCAGTTCCGGCTTCGCTCGGATATTGATCGAAATAAAAACTATCCTATCTTTCAAGCTGGCTCAAACTGCACACGGTGTGCAAATTTGATTAAAATCGATTAGGTAAGTAGTTTAGGATCCATCGCTGACAAACATCGTGAAACGAGATTTATATATATTAAGACTAGCAATAGACAGTGAATATTTAAAGTTAGGTTGTAGATAAGAAAAAAGATCGCATCGAGTCTGATTCGATGCCAATTTTTTTTCTCGTTGCTTACTCATCATGAATATATATCTGAACCAGTAACAGTGTGACAAGATCCAGTATGGTTAATTGAGAGTAAGCCGTAAAAAGTAAGGTACATACCAATGTGCGGTATATCATGGAAGTACAACTCGCCGTGGTCTTTCGCTCTTGCGACCGCTGCTATAGCTTCAGATCCTTCTAGAAGATATGGGTCGTTGGGATCGGATTCTGGAATAACAAAGCGTCAACTTGTTTACTATTTTTCACCACATCATACATATTAGACTACTGAAAAGTGCTACTATTTACCAAAGTCAGAACGACGGCTCCCAAACCGTGGGGGTGTGATAGGAGGCACGAAGAGACCCTCCGGCCAGAGCGACTCCGGGTCGGGCGAGTCTACTTTGTATGGCGATGGAGAGAGCAATGGAATAGAACCTGAAATAATGGATAAAAATTATTTTTACGCTAGTTTGAATCTACCTTTGTGATAAGAATGTCTAAGCTGGGGAATGCGCTGCCTGAGTAGGGGTTTCCCGATGGTTACAATCTTGGTGTCTTCAAATCGAGAGTCAATCGGTTTATTCTAGGTTAGCACGATCTATCATAGACCGCATTGTCACTTAACATCAGGCGAAATGGCGTTCAAATGTAAGTCTACAAAAGTAAAAAAAGTCTATACATATGTGGCCCAGGATCCCTGGTACATTTTTGAACTTGATTACTGTAAAGCTAATTTTCTGTGGGTAACTTCATTTTGATAAGACGCCCAACAATTTCCTGTATGAAACTCTCGATAGCTAACAGACATAACAAGGATAAAATATGTTGATTTCACGATTCTCTATTATTTATAACCGAATAATATAATAGAAAATATTATATGTCATCTGGAAGTAACAGCGTACTGTTACATTTCGAAATCAATCTTTAAGCAAACTTAACCAAACCGCTGACCGCGACCGAAACTCGTGTCAGACTGGACCGACTATATCACAAACATAATTATGAGTTACCCGTGACGTAATTAAATATGTCAACATAAATCTTTAAGATTTTAGAGAACTATCTGCATGAACGAGTACTTTTACACCTATCTAATCGGGAGAACGGCGATCCGCAGGACCCGGGTTCAAATCATGTGCGTAATGCCAAACTTGAAACGGCGAAGAAAAACATCGTGAGGATACCGACATGTTTCTTGAAACTTTCAAGGTCACAATCACCAACCCGCACGGGGCCGCCTGCGTGATGGATTATGGCCTTAACTCTCTCCTTGCAGTAGAAGGCCCCGAGTCCCAGCAGTAGGAACATTTAGTGGGTTATTTATGATGATGATATTACATACTGATAAATTGATTGCGTTGGCTCCAAGGAGGGGGAATTATTCGCCAAACTGCCCCGAGGTCTATCTTCGTGGTCGAACGGGATCGAGGGTCTGACTCGAGGGTATCCGCCGCTGCGAGATGGCGACACCGGTGACGTAACAGCTGGTTCTGCAAAATTTCCAAAAAAAATTGGTTGTCTGTAAAGTCGGTTCATTTACGGACGATAGCTTAACGTGACAAAGTCATAACAAAACATTGATAGATGCAGCGCAAGCATACAACGAGCGTAACGGGACATAACAGGATACTTTTTCGTGCATGCAGCCGGCGTTCATCGATTTATTAGACGCTGTCACGTCAAAATGAAGTATACTTGTTTATTGAATTTATTTTTCTAACTGAGTTTTTGATTGTTTGACTTCGCTTTATAAATTATCAGGGGGTATAAACAAGGTTTAAGGTATAACTAGCTTGCTCATAAGATACCTTTTCGTTTAAAATTTGCCATTCGCTTAAAATATAGGTTTTTTGTGGATAAACTGCGTCTGGCAAAATGTTCCATTTTTTCGCTGTTGGGATTGTAAAAGAGCTTTCAAAGAACTTTCTGGGAAGACACGGAACAACTAGCATGAGAGAATAGAATGACTGGCCTATCTTCAGGGTCCAAAATCAAAAAGATGAGGGTTATTAAGCGCAGTGTACAAAAAACAGTGAGACATGCAAATTTTCGCCTTGATCTTGGGGTTGCAAATCTCAACGAGCACCTTGCCATTAATTCATTCTATTGCTATTATATTTTGCTGAACCATCCCGAAGATGACCCCAATAGTCCATCCAAGACGGCATCTGGTCTCGGCGCAAGCGCAGAAGTTGACTGGGTGTAAACAACTACTTGACTCTGCACAAGTTTTTAGTAGCAGTCTTTGCCTTGGTCTCGATTGATTTTCCAAAGTTTCCTAGATGAGATTTGCACGCAATTTCGATGCGATCGATCGATCGATCGATCAAGCACCCTTGCTTGATTGGTTGTTTAAAATGATAAATAGGAGAAGAGGTACTCTTTATAGTACACATCAAAATTAAACTACAAAAAAAAAAAAAAAAATGTGTTGCAGTCGGCAGCCTTATTGCTGAAAGCTATTTTTTCCGAGCAACTTTTCCATGTATTAAAATAATTAATGAAAAATTTTTGTTAAAAAGCAAATGACGTCATCAAACGACTTTTTCTGAAAGTTTTAGATCCTCGTCCGATTCATTAAACTAAATTCCTTACGTTGTTTAAAACTCGTAAACGCCTGTGGCCTGTACGTCCTCCTCCCGAACTGCGGCAAGGGGTCACCAACTCCGTGAGTGAAGCTCCGCGCAGGTGTGCTCACGCTCACATGGGAAGCAAACTGCGTGCCCGCCAATACTTGCGTCGCCAGCTGTACTAGGTACAGGCAGAGAGCGCATTGGACTGCTCGCGTTGGAGATACCTGGAAAGAGACAACGTATAATAATAGCTAACACAAAACAAAAATATCAACAATTTGTAGGTTTTTTTGGAACAGGCTTGGAGATAAGCATATTGCTACGCGACCGAACTGATAAAAATATGACACTAAAACCGTAAGAATATTAGTAACGAAAGTAACGCGTAAAAACTTATCTCAGTCTTGCACTTAAAAACAGTGTTGCCAATATTTTTCAGATAATCGTGCCATAAATAATAAAATTAAGCAATATGTTTTTTGTAATTTGTGTTGCTCCTATTTTATTCGAAGGAACTTCGTTGCTATCTGGTTTCACGTAAAACCACAACTTTTTTAAATTACAGTGACGAGACGACCAGATCATGTGCCTGATAGAAGTAACATGCCTCCCATAACAGCATAGTGACGCGCAGCTATTGAAACATGAAGTACTGCACTGCGCTCGTCACCCAGATATATAAGAAGTTTTATCTCTGCCCTGTATTCACTGAAAACGTCGCCTTCAAACCGGATCACAAATTATGTTTTCACATTACTGTTTGGCGGTAGAACAACTGCCAAAGATGGATGTGGTAGGTACTTCTGTTGGCGGACTCTCGCGCACCTTGACTTCGACGATCGATTCCAAAAATAAAAAAATGCAGAGCAAGCAAAACATCAGGTCTCAATTAGGCAGTCTGTATTTGAGCACCGCAAGCACATCAATGTCTTTTGATGAAGATTGTATGGTATGTAAACAGTATCTACGCATAGAGGTAGATGATGCAGTCCTTTTTGATTATTACAAAATAGATATAACAAAGAATATTACAAATACAAAAATTTCCATAAATTGCTTTCCACATATATTAACACTAAGCACGAGTTTAAAACTAACAGCTTCCTTCTCCAGGTTTCGGATGTAGGTCCCGCGTTGCACTACCCGTTTACGCTAACAAAGATAGAATACGTCTGTCAAGAAAATTCTAACTTACAGTCTGTAGGCACGATTTCCCGTTGTAAAGTCAAAGATAAGTAGTTAATGGTACTCTAGATTGAGCTCATAACCATTACCGTTTTATCGTATTTTTAGAAGCTTTGTAATAAAATTCATGATTCGAGACGAATTTTATAAACCTGATCAAATTTACACCTACGAGTACATACGTAATAAATACTTACCCTTTTCATAGGTCACCTAATAGCCGTACCTAAAAGTCTTCTCAGACTAAGGTTAAGGCACAAGGTCACCTTAATCGCCATTGAATTGATCTCCGGTACATTAATAATAATATTTATTGTGTTTTATAGCAATTTGGACCATATTGTATGTGTATTCACACCGTTCGTGTACTGTTATTATGCTACTTAGATAATAATGGTGCATTTAATATGAGATTTGCGTGCTGTCACGGAACTTGCTTACAATTGTATACAGTGATTGTTGTTATTTTACGAGACTTAGAAATAATACACATTTTATAAAATTGCAACTTCTGATACTTTCATTCCCTTAACCTTCATATGAAAATAAGAAAAAAACAAGCTAGTAATACGCGCTGAAGCTCGCAGTGGATATACCTACTGAGGTATAGATTTTAGAACCAGCAGTTTAAGGACCAGATTTCAGGCAGATTGGTATCTATTTTTAAGCGACTTCGAAAAAGGAGGAGGTTCTCAGCTAGGTTTTTTGTATGTTACGCGTACCTATGTATAGCTCTGCCAACTGTGAATCTTTTTTTGGTTTAGTAGGTAAAACATCAGAAGTGGTCTTCTGTACATTGTATTGAAATCTAATATATTTGAGTGAAATATCAACAAAAAACTAAAATTTCCTTACCTGTACCTAGAGAACGTTATCGTAGAATTCATAATAGTTTATTTTTAGCAACGCAATAAAGACTGAAATTGATGATGAAACTTCGGACTATAATTTAAAATAGGCAGCAACCTTATTGATTGATAGGTAACAAGGTTGAACAAGAAAGGCTTGTCATACTACTGAAGACGCTCGCTTTCAAAATACCACTCTAATCATTAAATTAACTAAATACCGTCGAAGCCTTCCCCTCACGATCTGTATCTTACTCTTATATTTCACCAATTGTAGTAGGTATTTGTAGTTCAATCACGTGATAGCCTTGACTTTGCTAGCTAACTCATTTCTAGGTAGCGAGAGATGAATTAAAAGCGAGATTGTGGTATTGTGTTTTTCAAACTTTAAGCCTATGACTTCATGTTTAAACTACCGGTTCACAAACAAATAGTTAATTACTAAATTATGGCGTTTTGACAGATCTCCAACTTTTGATTACCTTTAGGTTATCCAGATCTCAAACTATGTATAAAAATATTCAATGGCTGTTTTTTCTTCCTTTAATTTTTTCAAGACAAGGTCAGGGGTCATAGACGATAATCGTCGCAGCATCACGAAAATTAATACGTTTTGTAATTTTCTATGTAACTGCAACTGCTACTTTTGAAATATTCGGCAAAATTAACTAAATTTGGGACCATCTTCCAGACACTAAAACTTTCGAATGAACAATAATAATCGCCAGCTCTCATTGATACAAGTATTGACTGTAAAATTATTATCAACGTCAAGATCAAAAAGCCTCTGTTGAGAGTTTTGACGCCGCGCCGGTTTAAATTACACATTGATTATTATCACACACGATCAGTGATCATGTTACCAATTTAATTCATATGTTGGTCCCAAAACCATTTCCTTACGTAAATTACCTGTTTATTCTAGTTTTGAAGTCTTCAAGATTGTAATTAGGTTAACTAAAAAGCTCGAAAAAGCGATATAGTTTCATGGTAGACGTTTCAAACACTCATACTCCACTTTTGTGATAAAAACATCTAGGCTTTGGAATAGTTAAATAAAAATAATCTAATATTAGGTATATATTCAATGACTGAGTGTATAGGTGTTGTAATTAATTTTACAGACAAAGAAAGATTAGAACTGTAAGCGTGGTCTATGTCCGTCACACAGTTTAAAAACCACTGGTCTAAAGGCTCCAGTGCATTAATTCCAGCGTGCTCTCACGCGGTATTGCACAAGTTCTCATCACAATTGGGCCTGCTGTGGTGAAACGAAGAGTTTATTCTAATACGTGGGATTCCAGACTTTTCTTTGAATTGAACGTAAGTATCAGAATAAGTGCTTCTAGCGCCAATGTATAACATAAAACATAATGTTTTGTGAACCTCTTAAATATTGTGGAAATGGAACAAACATGTTATTAGATACCTACTACAGGAATTACCTGAGGGTGTACCTAAGAATCGAATGTTGTGAGGACAGCGGATGGACAATGAACATGCTTTGGTTTAAGTATTTTAAATATAGGGTTTCAATTTCTAAACGAAAAGTTTATATGTAGGTACCTATGCACGCTGCGATAGCAAGGACACGTAAAACCATGCTAGAAATCTGTTTAGCAAATTGCATGTAAATATTTCACAAAGACTTCTTCCCCGTCACAAAAAAGCGTATAATTAAAGCTCTATAAATAACAGAGCCCATGATTTATTATATAATTTCATGTGTCAGTTTCGTAAACAACTAAAAAAGAACTGCAGTTTATTTAACTAATAGTTTCATCCAGACGAATTCTATTGTAACCGATCTACCTAATAAATCAGCCATGACGTTTTTAGACACAAAACCGTTAACGGTACGATCTTTACACAGCAGTTAATTACTGAACTTTAATTGTTATCCAGTTTTCGAAATATTTCAAAGCCGTATCCGTGACCTTAGTACGAATATAACAAATAGACGGTTGTAATGAGCTGCATTATCATACATGAACATTATGTGATCGCACCAAGGTGAACGCACTGCCATTATCAAATGTAGTAAACAATGGTAACACGGATGCTACTTGATTGATATATTTTGATAAAAAATCGATAGGATCGAATGGTATCACGATCGCGGAAATAGCGATTTATCATGAAAGTGATCTAGGGTTGTCTTGACTGACAGGATCGAGGCCTGTCGGATTTATTCAATGAGGAAGAAACACACTTTAATGGTTGTTGATAATGAAATTTAAAACTAACTATCTATTACTAAAGAACTTAAATACTTTGATCTAGTAAACACTACGATGACAGTTAACATTCCATGTTGGACACATTAGTTATTTATTATCAGTGATCCTCAAACTTATCTCGACTCATCTTTAACTTATCTCTACTTTTACTCTCTTATGTTTTGAGGCTTAAGTGCCAGATAGCCTGTTGCAAAAATACTTTTTCCTTGCACAAAATGTACTCAAAATGTTAATCCATGTAGGATTAACATTTTGAGTAAATACTTTTCATTCCAATAAAGTTTGTGGCACATGTACCTAGCCACCGCGGGACGCCACTAGTTTAGTCAACATTAGTCTTACTTAACTTAAAAAAAATTCGGTAGTCATAGGAACTGCTGACAGAAGTGAAAACTTATAATAACTCAGAATTTGATAGCTTACATTGAAAACTACGTGGTTGACACCGGAGGGCATATCCATGACCATGGCCATCTAGAATGGCCAATGGGAAAAACTGACGCATTTCTGGATGGTCAATGGGAAATGCTGACGCATTTCTAGATGGTCAATGGTCATGGTCCCGAGACACCCGAAAATTTCTTATCGTTCCCGAGCGTGACGCTAGAATTCAATTCATAGCCCACGAAAAATCCAGCTGTGGTGCGCTAAAAGAAGTTTTCCCTTCAAAAATGGTAGCATGAGACAAAGTTCGAAGTTTCTTCGAACATTATGAACGAAGTTCCTTCGGCTAAAATAAGTAGAAGTAACACAATTTGCAAAAATAAAATTCTTAATTTTACTATTTATGGTACCATCATTTGAAAAATAAAGTTGGCCACATTGGTCACGGGCAGTTTTTACGCGTCACTTCCGTCACATAATTTTCTTATGGTTTTAGTTTCACATTTTTTTCAGTGCGGTCGCGCATCAAAATCTTTTTCTCCTACAAGGATGCCATAAGGAATTTCGTTCCGAAAATAAATAAATAAATGAAAATGTCTTGAGTCCATGAAATGTATCAAAATAAGTAGTAAATGCTTAAAACAAATTAAAGATGTGAACAAATTTTTGTGTATTGTTCTAGTTGCCCCGACCATTGCTTTGATTTCGTTTATTTTCTATTGAATACAATATGCTACATGTTTTATAAGTGACTTATTATAGTTTTCGGTGGTTTGGGTTTCATCTACAATTAAAACTTAAATAAGACTGACCCTAAAAATATCTAATATTTATAACTCTTGTAGGTAGGTTCATGATACATGGGTGCGTAGATACTTATTCCAATTGATTACCATGTCATGAATTGAGTTCGGAACAAAATACCTTGCACACAATACAATGCAAAATTTCATTAATTTTCACGATTCCAGGGTAGCGATTCACAATCCATTCGGTTGCACCCGAATGGACTCAGTCGGTAGCGGTCCCGCACCCGAATGGATCGGAATTTGCGATTCTCGACGCCAATCGGGTTGGCGTAGGAATGTCTTTTTGGCCAAACCAAAGACAAGCTACTCTATCTAGTTTTCAAATATGGTAGAAATGTTAACTCATGGTAGAAATATACAAATCGTCAAATAACTGTATTTCAGTTTATTTTGAGGTGCTCAATTGCTACCTTATATTTAAAAATGCATAATAAACAAGTAAATCAAACAATAACCTTAGGAAATTTGCATTTCAAAAACAATAAATCATACATTTTTCGTACCTACATACTTTTTAGTTGTCAATCTGTTGATGTTGTCAAAGTCGTCGGAATCATTCTTTGTTTTGTTTTGAAATCATAAACCTTAACAACAAAAAAGTTTATAGTTTTAACTCATAAAACACTCAATAACCGTAGCAGGCAGATCAATATTACTGTTCCTACAAATGTGATCAATTACCTATTCATTGTCTAAAAGGACTTTTATGTCCAAGACGACCGTGATGTCGTAGTAACCGCATGTTGCTTAACAACAAAAAGTTTATAGTCTTAACTCATAAACCACCCAATAACCGTATCAAGCTGATCAATATTACTGTTCCTACAAATGTGATCCATTACCTATTCATTGTCTAAAAGGACTGTGATGTCCAAAACGACCGTGATTCGTGGTAACCGTGATGTTACTTAAAATGCGAATGTCAAGCAACTTGGATGCAAATCATATGGAAGACTCATAAAATTGTCAAGAGAAGAAGAAGAGAACTTATAATATAACTAGCATTAACCCGCGGCTTCGCTCGCGTTCAATAAGTTTTTATTTTATTTTAGATTCCTACTTGGATAGCGTGAGCGTCAAATAATAACATAAATAATGCTCGTCTATAATAGGACTACCCTTAAGCTTGTGCGTTAATATGTATTTTTAATTCCCTATTTTACCATCTCAGGGGTTGAATTTTGGAAAACTAATACGCTCATTATTTTTGCCATAGTTATTTAATTTAATTTTCATGCAAATAAATGTTTTAACTGCTATAGGTTTACTCTTGACCGCAATGTCGCCTGAAGTTAAGTGATGACGCGGTCTACGGTAGAGCTTGATATCCTAGAAGAAACCGATTCAGTCTCAATTTGTATACACCAGCGTTGTAATCATCATGAAAAATCCATTCAAGCAACACCTTAGAGTATTTCTCCACTTAGTCTGTGAACGCCTTGCTCAGCCTAGACGTTGTTATAACAAAAGTAGTCCGTCAAAGCTCTTCGTTATAGTCTTTAGAACATGTCCAAGGGGTACAAAGTTCGTACAAAAATGTATCCACTATTACGTAGTATGAATTTGAAAAAATATTCTTCTTTCTTGCTTGCTTCATAAAATAAATACATGTGCAAAAATGTACCTAAGTACCTTCTGTGCGTTAATATAATATTTTCATCCCCTATTATACTTTCTTCGGGATTAAATTTAGGAAAACTCTGTATTACGTAGCTCATTATTTTCCCCGTACTCATATCCTACAAAGTTTAAAGCAAATATATCGCAAGAAATAAAAAATTTCACACAAACTTTCTTCCCTTAGTTTACTCCATTAGACGCTGTATTAAAAACACTGAAACATATAACTCATTATACATATTAGCCGTACTCAATTTATACAAAATTTCATTCAAATAAGTCCAAGGAATAAGAATATTCACACAAACTTTCCTCCCTAATTTCACCCCTTTGAAGCTTGAATTTTGATAAACGCTGTGATACGTACCTCATAGTTTTAGCCGAGCTCAATTAATACGAAATTTTATACAAAACTGTCCAGGGAATAAAAAGTAAAGTAAAAGTAAAGGGTTTGTCCGGTGCGCTGATATTTATAAAACGTTCATCCCCTATTTAACCCGTTTTAAAAAATGTGATCAATAACTCATTATTTTGGCCACACTAAACTACGAAATTTGGTGTAAATATGTCCAAGGAATAAAAGTTTATCTACAAACTTTCATCCCTTATTTCACCCTTTGAGGATTGAATTTCAAGAAACGCTGTAATATGTATCTCATGATTTTAACTGAACTCATCTTATATGAAATGTCATGCAAATATGCCCAAGAAATAAAAAGTTTCTATACAAACTTTCATCCCTTATTTCACCCCCTTGAGGGTTGAATTTCGATAAACACTTTAATATTTACCTCATGATTTTAGCCAAACTCTATTTATATGAAATTTCATGCAAATATGCCCAAGGAATAAATCGTTTCTATACAAACTTTCATCCCTTATTTCACCCCTTTGAGGGTTGAATTTCGATAAACGCTGTAATACGTACCTCATTATTTTAGCCGAACTCAATTTATATGAAATGTCATGCAAATATGCCCAAGGAATAAAAAGTTTCATACAACCGTTCATCCCCTATTTCATCCCCTTGGGGGTAGAATTTATCAAAATCCTTTCTTAGCGGATGCCTACGTCATAAAATCTACTTGTGTGCCAAATTTCAGCCCGATCCCTCTAGTGGTTTGGGCTGTGCGTTGATAGATCACTATGTCAGTCAGTCAGTCAGTCAGTCACCTTTGAGTTTTATATATATATACTAGCTTTAACCCGCGGCTTCGCTCGCGTTCAGTAAGTTTTTTATTTCAGATTCCTACTTGGATAGCGTGAGCGTCAAATAATAACATAAATAATGCTCGTCTATAATTGGCCTAAGGGTAGCTTATGCGTTAATCTGTATTTTTAATTCCCTATTTTACTATCTCAGGGGGTTGAATTTTGGAAAACTAATACGCTCATTTGCCATGGTTAATTAATTTAATTTTCATACAAATAAATGTTTTAACTGCTATATGTTTACTCTTGACCGCAATGTCGCCTGAAGTTAAGTGATGATGCGGTCTACGGTAGAGCTTGCTATCCTAGAAGAAAACGATTCAGTCTCAATTTGTATACACCAGCGTTGTAATCATCATGAAAATCCATTCAAGCAACGCCTTAACTGTGAACGCCTTGCTCAGCCTAGACGTTGTTATAACAAAAGTAGTCCGTCAAAGCTCTTCGTCATAGTCTTTAGAACATGTCCAAGGGGTAAAAAGTTCGTACAAAATTTTATCCACTATTACGTAGTATGAATTTGAAAAATATCCTTCTTTCTTGCTTGCTTCATAAAATAAATACATGTGCGAAAATGTAAGTACCTATCTCCTGTGCGTTAATATAATATTTTCATCCCCTATTATACTTTCTTTGGGATTGAATTTAGGAAAACTCTGTATTACATAGCTCATTATTTTTCCCGTACTCATATCCTACAAAGTTTAAAGCAAATATGTCGCCAGAAATAAAAATGTTCACACAAACTTTCTTTCTTTATTTTACTCCATTAGACGCTGTATTTTGAAAAAAACACGAAACACAAAACTCATTATAATACATATTAGCCGTACTCAATTTATACGAAATTTCATTCAAATTTGTCCAAGGAATAAAAAGTTTCATACACACTTTAATTCCCTACTTTCTTTAGGCGTTGAATTTTGAGAAATCCGTCCTTAGTGAATATGTCTACGTCATAAAAAGAATACGTATGTGACAATTTAAGAATGTCATATTACCCTCTTAGGGGTTACATTTTGGAAGTAAATGTTCTACATAACTCATTATTTAGGCCGTTCTCAATATCTACAAAATTTTATGCAAATATGTCCAAGAAATAAAAAGTTTTTCTACAAACTTTCATCCCTTATTTCACCCCTTTGAGGATTGAATTTCGATAAACGCTGTAATATGTACCTAACGATTTTAACCGAACTCATCTTATATGAAATGTTATGCAAATATGCGCAAGGAATAAAAAGTTTCTGTACTAACTTTCATCCCTTATTTCACCCCTTTGAAGGTTAAATTTCGATAAACGCTTTAATACGTACCTCATGATTTTAGTCCAACTCAATTTATATGAAATTTCATGCAAATATGCCCAAGGAATAAAACGTTTCTATACAAACTATCATCCCTTATTTCACCCCTTTGAGGGTTGGATTTCAATAAACTCTGTATTACGTACCTCATGATTTTAGCCGAACTTAATTTATATGAAATTTCATGGAAATATGCCCAAGGATTAAACGTTGCTATACAAACTTTCATCCCTTATTTCACCCCTTTGAGGGTTGAATTTCGATAAACTCTGTATTAAATACCTCATGATTTTAGCCGAACTCAATTTATATGAAATTTCATGCAAATATGCCCAAGGAATAAAAAGTTTCATACAATCGTTCATCCCCTATTTCACCCCCTTGGGGGTAGAATTTATCAAAATCCTTTCTTAGCGGATGCCTACGTCATAACATCTACTTGTGTACCAAATTTCAGCCTGATCCCTCTAGTGGTTTGGGCTGTGCGTTGATAGATCACTATGTCAGTCAGTCAGTCAGTCAGTCAGTCACCTTTGAGTTTTATATATATAGATACTCCATACAAGAAGCCAGCAAATGTGATTATATATATGAGTAAAACGACTTGGTGATGTCGCGCTAACCTCAACTCGCATTTTCAAGCAAATTGGATGCAAAGCATATGGGAAAACTCATAAAATTGTCTAGAAGAGAAGTTATAATAATACTCCATAAGCCAGAGAGTTTTCGTTTTGTTGTTGAACTCACATTGAAGATGAAGGCAAATTTTCAGTAAAAATATTCACTTTCTGATTTCAAACCTATTATCCAATTTTATTTTGTAAGAATATGATATTATGTAATAGATATAGTCCATAACACCAATTGTGATTTAAGTTAAATTAGTTTTCTCTCTATTTAGGTACCTAGGTATTTTAATAAATGTTAATGGTAACATGGTAACTTTTTATAAATTGTATTTTTTTATAAGAGTGTATTAATGCATATTACATAAATAATTAATTTATCTTGAATCTTAGTTAAAAATCCTTGTATTGCACTAAAGAGTTGGGATCATTATAATTTGAATAAGTTTAGAAATCACAATATCCCAGTTAGGTATTATGGAGTTTAGTATTGAAAAGTTAACTGAATTAGCTAGATTGTATTATGTTTATAATTATAACAAATACTTTAATAATAATAAATTAGGAAATTGAAACATGTGGTATGTACAAAAATCTAAATGTTTTATTGACTCTGGATTATACTTTTGTGCGGAGAGCATTTTATGATTTATTCATTTTTCCAATTTTCTGTTTGGTCTCTTATTATTGGTTGTTCTCAATGATAATAACAGCACGGCTAATACACCATCTCTCTGTTTTAAACTTTATTGCTAAATTATGTTGAATATAAAGCATCAAAAAATTCTTTAGATTAATTATTAAAATATTTACTGTATTTACTGGTGTTTAATTTGAACTTTTAGTTATAATAATCATTCACAACCTTGTACATTAGTACCAAATAAATTAGATACCCTTGTGAGACCATGGCCCAAAGAGTTTACTTATACTTTACCTAAGCGACGGCTTCATGAATGTAGATGTAAGAGGTATATAATATTAGCTAACAGGAACATGACATATTCAGTAGGATTAAATAATACATAGTTTGTGATACATGTTACTTTTATTTACAAAACATATCTAGCTCTATCTAAGTCTATAATGGTAATGGAGGACGTAGGTAAGTAAATGTTTGATGAATCAAACATGCAGTACAACGGCAAGATTCTACTTACATATATTATGTGTACCAGTCATGCATTGTCATAATTGCCAATGTCATAAAGATGTTTGAATTCATGGTTCGGATTGGCACATTATCATTCAGAAGATCGTCTCATTGGTACCTATACCTTCTGGTAGCAGTCCTTAGCTTCATCAAGTAAAATGAGACAATCTTCTTAGCATTCCATGGATTCACCGTGCGGGTGCTGAGTCCATCATGTGGCAGAGAGAGAAATCCCGAGACTTGTGACACGGGTGTAGGGTTAAGGGGCCCCTTTCTGACGTACATCAACACTCACCTTCACTACTCGTGTTTCTCTCCTGCCCAGCCAAATCTGATTTGAGTCTACTAGTGCAGCTTTAAATACTCGTTCTAGTATAGAACTTACTGCACTTCTGGACAAGCCAAGGTCTTTCAGCAGGTTATAGAGAGATTTTGCTGGTATACCTTTCGCTCCCACTTCTACAGCGTATAAATTAACTACATAGCCGTTTTTTGTTAATTCGTTTAGGAGGTTGTAATACTTATTTTGTTTGTCGTCAATCCCTTTTGGGCTCTAGCTACTGAAAGGCTCATGGCTTCACATATGATTTCAGGTACTCTGTCATGGCGCCGCAAGTAATGACCCCCATTAAGGAGCACCTTGCATCCCACCAATATGTGCCTTGCTGTACATATCGCCTCTCCACAAGTATAGCAACATTTTTCAGAGGCTTTTCCCCACCTTACCAAGTTACTCTGGTCAGGGGAGGGTCATTTGGAATATCAATTGTAATGCGTATTACATAAATGATTAATTCATCTTGAATCATAACATCTCTTTGTAATTAAAAATGCTTGTATTGTACTTACTAAAGAGTTGGGATCATTATAATTTTAATAGGTTTAGAAATTACATTGTCCCAGTTAGGTATTATGCAGTTCAGTATTGAAAAGTTAACTGAATTAACTAGGGTTGTATTATGTCTACAATTAGGAAAATAAAACATGTAGTATGTACAAAAAATCTAAAGGTTTTATTGACTCCGGTTTATACTTTTGTATGGAGAGCATTTTATGACTAATTCATTTTTATAATTTTCTGTTTAGTTTTTTATTAATAGTTGTTCTCAATGATAAAATAGCAAGGCTAATACACCATCTCTGTTTTTAAACTTTATTGCTAAATATGTTGAATATAAAGCATCAAAAAAATTCTTCAGATTAATTATTAAAATATTTACTATAATAAATGATGTTTAATTTGATCTTCTTGTTATAATAATGACCTGGTGCATTACAACCGAATAAATTAGATACCCCATTTATTATACTAGGAAACTTTAATGACGCCACGGCCCAAAGAGTTTACTTATAATTTATCTAAGTGACAGCTTCATTAATGTAGAGGTAGGTATAACACTATCAGCAAACAGGAATGTCACATATTCAGTAGGATTAAATAATATACATAGTTTGTGATACATGTTACTTTTATTTACAAAACATATCTATCTCTATCTAAGTCTATAATGGTAATGGTGGACATAGGTAAGTAAATGTTTGTTGAATCGAACATGTGGTACAACGGCAAAATTCTACTTATATTTAGTTCTGCATTACCATTATTGTACCTATACCTTCTGGTAGAAATCCTTGGCTTCATCAAGTATAATACAGAGCTAAAGTCGAACAGGATACTAAAACACTGTCTGTTATACAAGGACTGATCCAGAGAGGGTCAAGGGGTCATGACCACTCTTAGGCTGGTTCCAGAACCTAGGTAGACCATTTATTAAAACACTTATCGTACGGTCTTCTTACTTGACCCGACTATATGACCACCACCTGAGGTCAAAGCTGGATCCGATCTTGCTGTTGGGTATATCGTATATGACGTCATTTCTCGTATCTCCAAAGTTTCTTGGTGAATTCTAGCCTTTTGCTCAATCATGACATGTTTCATCCTTTCATCTCAAAAAAACTGAGTATGGCAATCATCCATATCTTCCACGTTGAATCACATATGCCTTACACCGGCAAGATTCTACGTTTAAATACACGTACACTGTATTGTCATTATAAGGACCTATAACTTCTGGCAGAAGTACCTTTAAGTAACCTTTGCTTCATCTATAGATAGAGCTAAAGGCGAACAGATACAAAAATACTGTCTGTTATACAAGGACCAGAGGACCTCCTCTCGTGTCGGGTCGTGGGTCATGACCCCTCTTGGGCTGGTTCCAGAAGTAAAACGCACGCACTTATCACACGTTCACACTTCTTACTTAGCGCCGACTATGTGAGTATGTGACCACCACCTGGGGCCAATGCTGGATCCGCTCTTGCTGTTATATCGTGTATGACGTGATGTCTCGTATCTCCAAAGTTTCTTGCCTTTTGCTCAATCATCACATGTTTCATCATTTCATCTCAAAAAATAAACAATAACAAATCAAGTATGGCAATAATCCATTTCTAGCAATTTTTTAGAGCACAAGCTTAACTTCAAAACCCAAAATTTCAAAAACTATACACATATTATACACTTAAGTAAACAAAAACTCGTTTAGTGTCCATAATCTTACAAACATATTGAGAAAAACAGAGAAAAATTCAGTAAATACAATAATCTGAAAATCGGATTTAGCTATCCACGATAAAAAAGCTGTCCGAATCTCAACCGAATAGAAACAGCTGGTAGTCGGTTGGAAACGTCAAAACTAATCGGAATCTCCGTTGTGAATCGCAAATTGCTCGTCCCAGTCGGTAGCGGCCAGTTTCCGTGGCTCAGCCCGAACCGAATGGATTGTGAATCGCTACGCAGAAGAGTTTTGTTAGATTTTTAGATGACCAATAAATAATTTAATAATAGGGATGTTAACAATTTTTTGGAACTGCTTTTATTTTGAAGATTGACGCATGTTTACTGTAAGAAATAACATTTTATTTCAAAACATTAGAATTTTATGATGAGTAAATATACAACATTAAACTAATTTTGAATTTTGCCGCTAAAACACTAACGACTGGCATGACGTCACTAGTCGCAAAACATAAGTCGTGATTTATGACTTTATGTCCAGTTTATGTGTTTTCTTATCATCACTTGAATACAAGCAATCAAAATCGTCGTCGCTAAGATTGCAAACTACAATATAAATGCAGAAAAGTAAACTGTTTCGTCACTTTTCGATAGCTTGTTTTGCGACTAGTGGCGTAATAAGTCATATCGGTGTTTCAAGTCACGTGACAACATATTAAAATATAGCATATAAAATCATTTATAATAAAGTGACTACGTAATAATAAATTATAATAATGTGATTTTCGATATTCTATTAATACAAACTTTCAAAAAATTAACATTAATCATTAATTTGTGACTAGTGTTAACATCCCCATTATTTATAAACTAGCTGTACCCTGCCACGCTTCGCTGTAGCATATTGTGATGCATAAATTAAATAAAAACAATCCTTGATGCGGATTATATATCATTGTAAAATTTCAGCTCGATCGGTGCAGAACTTTTTGAGTTTTTGAAGCGTACACAAATCCACATAACATTTTTTTATATAGAGATGTACCTAAAGTTGGCAAACTTTAAGTAAGTAGTGATTCGACTGCCCCAGTGAGTTCCATCAACATCCTACGTGAGTAAAACTTAAGTATCTAACCTACGAAATAAATTAACACACTCACAAAAGTTCAGGTTTTTATCCAGAATATTAACAAGTAAATTAATTTTGAAATCATTTAAAATAGTACCTAATACAACATCAATTTAGCTTTAGAACAAGGCAACAAGGAAGGCAATCTCAAAGATAGGTATGGGCTAGTTATATCAATCATAGTCGATCAGCTTGTCAAACAAAAGCTTCACAAACTCCCGCAAAACGTGACTGCCGACAAAGCCCTGCCAACATAATTATAGATTCACCAACCATTTTAGCATTACTAAATATAATGTTCGATTTAATGTTACGTCTTCATCAGTGAAGTGTTGCAGTTATTTAGAATTTGCTAAATTAGTTGTCCTTTCACATCATACTTTGTAGTAGAGTACTTAAGTTAGTATTTTGAAGTTCTAGGTAGGTACTCCTATTGGCGCATTGGGAAAAATTATGAAAATATTTTTTTACGATGCGCACACACACTAATGCAATGCAAGTTCTAATTTATTTTGAAGCGAATAAAAAATGTTATTCGTATCTTTTTAGTTTTCCAAATTATATATGTATTCTTGTTTGTAATGTTAATATTCAGATAGCACCGCGGGCCAATGGACAGTGTAGGGACTCTAGGAAATGTTACCAGAAGAGGTCCAAAGAATACCCATTAAAAATAATTCTTCATGTCCCTCCTCTTTTCTCCCTTCATTTTTGGGTGAAAATGAAAAAGACACTGAATTTGAGCAATTGAATTAATCGGTAATCCCTGACGTAATTTTGGATTAAATATGGCAGCATTTTAAGTCAAATTAGGGTTCCATTGTCTATCTTGAAAAAAAAGTACCAACATGAATAGAATTCGTGCTCTATAATAATTATTAAAACAATAATTGTAATCGTAATCATAATATCTTTATTTGCGAAAATGGGTACAAAAGGATCTTATAATAAGTATGAAAACGCTCCATATTCAACCTTTCGGTATGCAAATTTGAGAAGATGTAGGCACGGTAATATAGTAATATTACCGTGATGTAGGTACGCCGATACATATACAAAATTTCGAAGGTTATTGAATTATTAAACATTGTATCATTATTATGAATCAATATAATTATTTTCAGTGCATATTGCACTGGAAATAATAGACTACAGGCTACTACGGGTACAAAATTTATGGGTCAAATGTAGGTAAGTAGTAAGGTATAAAATAATAAGATTTAGCACTATGCCGTCACTTGAAAGCTGTCACACTCAGTGCAGGCGAAGATAAGGGGTTGCAATTCTCGTTCATTTCTATATATGTAATTGTAAAAGTTGTACGCTCTTCAAACAAAATCAAATAATGATATATGATAACCAAAGTACTCATCAAGAAAAATAAAACAATTCTCGATTTGACGGGAATTCGTCGTTTCATTACAGAGTTCCTATGACCACCGTCTCGAAATCTAGATCCATCATCAGAACTTGGTTAATGTCGGGATAGGTGAAAGCAATATGTAAAGTAAAAGCTTGTAAAACAACTAGTGATGTGTGCTCGGACAATCTTGAAACTCGCTGTACATTCAAAATCTTGCTAAGCCATAAAGTATATTAATATGCAGAATATATTATATATTACGGTATATTTTGGTGACGTCACAAAAATATATATTATAGCTGCGTGTTTGAACACTCGAGCATTTGTATAGAAAATATACGGAAATATGTCCAGCTATGAATTATGAAAATATGTATGATAGCTCTAGATCTGTGACGGCCTAAACCACAGCAAAAAAAAGCCTAAGTCCAATATTTTAAAATATTTGTCGATCAAAAACCAAAATTAAAATTCACAAAAAAATGTGTCGCTTATAACAAAAAAATGGCTTCGTCTCCTGTTTTTACTACTGCCTAAACGACAAAAAGTAACACTTAGAAGCATGTAACCCAGACCAAACGACGCAGAAAAAACGGCGATTCTAACCTATATAAGTCTAATCTATATAAGTCCATACCTCAAAATTGACACTTATCCCATTTCGGCCGTTAGCCATCTAATAGACGACTAAAACTTTGGGTCCTATTTTATGTTCAGAGAAACTAATGTAGTCATAGATTATTATTATTTAGGTTTATTATTCTAAACTTGGCGGGGGGCACGAAAGTGTCCCTCAGTTTATTTATTACTTTCGTAACAAAAATAAAATATGACAAGCAACTACGGAACTCTATATTACGACCCGTCACCCACTTGCCAAGTTAGATTGAAAACACAAATATCAAACATAAAAATTGGTGAAATTCATCTAACTCTTAAAAACGTTTCTTTAAATATCGATGGTGAAATTGCTAAAAAGTTCCGGCTGGTCTAGTCGGCCATTGCCGATTTTATTTCGTATTTCCCAAATCGAGTGCGTAATGGACTTAAAAAATATGAATGAAACAATCATGAAACCGACATGAAACTAGAATAAAATTTGTAATAATAGATCATGTGTCATCCACCAAGCCGCACTGAGCCAGCGTGTAGAGACCACGAAGTGAAAAATTTAGTGGAGTGGTTATATTTATGCAAGAAAAACACTATAACAATCACCATCATATTATGATTTATAAAAGAAAAGAGGAAAATAATATCAAATCTTCATCTATTCGAAAAGAAAGACTACTATCAATAAAAACGTTGTTTTTTCTAGATTTGTAAACTATAATTTAATCCAAAGATTTTTATGAATATAGATATCGCACAGCAAGAAATAAAAGAATTTATTATCTTATGGTCTTATCGTTATTTTATTGTCAATTATTTAAGATTTTTTAATTTTTTAAACACCTATAACATGAAAATGTGTTACAGTAACCGAAGGCGCCAGCAATCCAAGTGTAGTTTAAGATTTCTCTTCCATATAATCCATAGTATCTTTATCTAGATTGGTATCTGATGAGCAATGAGCCTATTTGAGAGTTTTAAGTAGTTCAGAAATTTTGAAAGCTCCTCACCAGGCACCAGCATGTCGCCAAAGCATCTCAGGAGAGCTATTGGCGATTATTTTGTGAATAAGAGTACGACGCTGCTAGTTTTTTTTATAGAAATGGATACTCGTAGCTTATAAAACTCGTTCATCATGATGTTGTTATCTCCAATAGATACTGGTTGTGACTATCTTCACAAGTAAACTGTTATTAACACATTATTTTCAAAATTTAGGCCGTGGAGAGTTTCAGCTTCAATTTCTCTTCACGGTTACCGTTAGTTTTTCCACTGAAATTTAAATTTATCACATAATCAACTATACCTGAAATCTTTAAATATCATTATGATGTGAATTTTAAAATCAGTTGTGTTTTTACATTATCGTTATAATCACTTCACCATCCAGTAAATATCAAATTTAAAATAAATATTTTTGTGTTTGTTATGACACACAGAAGACATGTTTGACGTACCTACCAGAATAATCATAGACAACTATAAAAGTAGAGTTTGAAAATGACATTAAAAACGTGCTCATAGTGGACGGAGCCAGAATTTTGTTCAAGGGGGCAGTCAAAGATAACTAATACTTAATACGAATGTAAAGGTTTACTCAAAATTACCAAACTTAACTGAAATTAAACTGAATAGCCTTTTTTGATCTGATTTTGACGCAGTTTTCTGTAACAGTTTTGTATTATTTTAGAATTTAATTATGAAACTTTGTAGATACTTATAGGTATGTATTTTTCTTGCACCATTGCTCCCTCATAAGCACTTTCACTCTCACCCTCGCAAGTTAGTGAAACAGTAACACATACAACAAACATCCAGGTCTATCGACTAATAAAGGTTGATGATGGTAATGATGCTCTTTTATGTCATACTAAATTTCCGCCCCGGCTTCAGCCGTGGTTCATTATAATAAAGCACTCATAGAGATCCCGTACATATCCAACGGTGAAAGAATGACTGAAATCGGTTGAGTCATTCCTGATAATACCGCTTTCAAACAAAAAACCTCTTCAGCTACCTGCTACGCCACCTGTCGGAAATTAGTCGTACCAACTCAGATTTAAAAACATATTTGATTAGCAAAGTTTATATTCAATGACGCAATCTTAGACACATGATGACAAAGCACGCTACGAAAACTCTCAAAAAATAATATTTTTCCCCCGTTTTTGTTACATTCTTGATGCATGCTCCGCTTCTATTGATAGTAGCGTTATGTTCTATAACCTATAGCCTTCCTCGATAAATGGACTATCCAATAGAAAAATAATATTTTAATTCGGATCAGTACTTCCCGAGATCCTAGCGTTCAAACAAACAAACTCTTCAGTTTTATAATGTTAGTATAGATATAGATTAGTACAACAAGCATGTATTACAATTGTATCGTAATACAACCTGTATTACTGTTAGTAATAGGTATAGCTCGTTCCTTAATAAGATGGAGCGACGATATACGAAAGGCAGCCTGTAGCAATTGTAAAACCTGAGGTTGGGCTAAATGGCGTAATATGGGAGAGGCTTATATCCAGCAGAGGACTAATACAGGCTGATGATGATAGATAACATTTATTAAAAATAATTTAAGATAAAAAGGTCATTTATAGGTATTCATTAATAGTAAAATGACATTCAAAAGCGTTAAAAACAACACCTTGCGGCAAGTTCATGGCGAAATCAAGTATTCTAATAAATGACTGCTCAAATTACGGCTGAGTCTGCTCCAATTCTGCTGTTCAGTTTTAAATGGTTAGTTAAACATTATTTGTCCATGTCTAGAATAATTAAACTACAAATAACACTAAAATGTAAGTAGTTTTTTAATTGTTTTGTGGTGCAACAAACTGATTCATGCGGATATGTCGTCACTATTAGCAAACAAAACAACATGGCGAACGTGGTTCAGAGGGCTATGTTCGGTTGATGTAATAGACATGGAACACTCAAGCACACAACATTTTTTGCGATATTGGATTCAGAACAAACACTCAACATAGGACAAACAAACACGAAATTAGTAAGTCAGTCAGTATCATATTACATATTATTTATTATTATATTAGTACATAGTATTAGACAAACAACAATTGTCCTAGATTCTCTGGAACATTGTAGGAAGCTAAAGTGGAAATAGGGTTTTAATTTTGGAAAATGCAAAATTAAAAAATAGTAACTTGGATAGGATCACAAACCAAACGACCCAGAGACAGGCCAAAACAAAGGTGCACCTTTGTGAATGAATGAAATAATAAAGCTAGGTGGCGCAAACTGGATAGAGAAGATTGAAGAAAAAGCAAGAGACCTTTTCGAGCATTTGATGCCAAAAGAGAGGGAGGGGTAATGGCCCTCTGCTAATACCTTGCTATGTCCCTATGTCACTAAGGAAAATTTAAGAACAATTCTCGATGACGTCATCGTTTGCGGACGAAAAATAAAAAATAACACAGTGACGTACTTCCGTCGTAAGATGCTCACAATGAGCATCCTCACTGATTCAAGTCATACGGGTGTAAAGGTAGGTATAATCTCACATTTTGCAAAAACATGCAACTGGAGATGCAACTGGAATTGGACAAGGTCAACGTTGAACATTGAAATATGGTTAAAAGGTAGTAAATCTGACTTTATCGCCAAGTGGCATATCTAGCAAGAAAAAGGCACAGAGAGGGCTGCTGATGATGACAAAAGATGAGCTATTATTAATTATATTACTCTAACCTCCAACTGCTTGCGAAATAACGAAAATACTTAATCACACTACGCATGCGCGGAAGGCTTATTCAGACTAAAATAAACCTATTATCATAATCCTCTTTCCTTCTTAATTTAATCCACGCTCCATCAAAACGTTTGCAATCTCGTCTACAAGTTATAGTAATTGTAACAAAGCGTTTGCTCGAATTTGTCACAAGGTATCAAGTCGTCGGATCTTTGCAGTCACGAGTTATGTCGCTCGGGGTATCAAGGACAGTGCAGCGATTTACGAGTCTGTCATCGGGTGGATCGTCGCAATCCTGATATGGGTTTGTGACGGATGTTAATCAGACGACAAAAAGCGACTAGCGCCGGCTAAGATCGGCACGAGCCTCACATAACTTTGAATTATATTTATGTTAACCGATGCAAGATAATTTTGTGTATCATTTTTTAGAATACAGAATTGCGGGATGATCCGGGCGTGGTTACCTCTTTATGGTAAGCAATATGCTTGTACATAAAAAAAAAAAAATATGTTGGTGGACAATTCACACACAACACTATCTGACCCCAAGCTAAGCAAAGTTTGTAATATGGCGGCCAGATAGCTGGTATAATACTTATATAGTTGTAAATGTTTATATGTATTTAATAATTTTAATGAATATTTAATATTCTTTTAAATTTTAATACACGTTTCCGGTCTCGTAATCGTAATTATAATACCTTCAGTTTGCAAGTTTTTACCAATAATACATCTTATTATAATCCCATAGTCAGAATGAGTCGCCAATACAACGACATCCTTGGCTCCAATAGGGACATTGATATTTTTCACTTAAAGTTATTCCAATTTCAGAGGAAAAACAAAGAAATTTTACACTTTAATCTAAAAGAATAACCCTGTTGTGCTTACTGTAAATACTATTATGAGTTTGTTTTATATTATTTGTTTATAATGGAACCTTTATTGAGTTTTGCAAAGTTTTCTTTCTTATAAATTTGAAATTTGGCCAGTTAGTTGTTTCACAATATTTATGTACTTATCTGTTGTAATATAACTTGTGTTATAATAGAATATTATAACACAAGTTATAATAAGTTTATATCTTATTTATCTACTGTTTTAAAGCATGTTAGTTTTTAGTTTTAAGTTCAGATCTGTTGGCCTTATTTTCTTTATGTATTATTATCTCTAATTTAATATTATTAATATCAAACCACTGTTTTTAAACAAATGTTGTTTCTAGGCCCACATAGTTTGGAATGTAATACAGTTCTGTACAGTATACTCTATAGTATAGTTTATGTTTATTACATTCTGTTTTGTGTGCTCATTGAATGAATAAATAAATAAATACATACTTATTTTACATAGAAACACCCAGAAACAGACATAAATTAACAGCTAATTAAATATGAAGAATTTAAACTCCTGCCGAGCACTACACTGTGGTTATTAGATGAGTCCCTTTTCCCTGTAATTTCTCTAGAAATTTTGCCATTCTAACCGGAGCACAGTAATGACAGCACTTTATTACTTGGTGGTAGCATAATTTGGACTTTTAAAGTTTCTAATGGCTAATGAACATTGAACATAAAGATCGTGGCTAGCTACAAAATTGTAAACTACGAAACGTCAAACAGTTTTATAAACGGTGATCATTTTTAAAATTATACTTCAAGGATCACGTTCGTTGCAAAATAAGTACCTAGGTATACTTATAAAAAAATAGCTTTAGCAAAATTTTTTTTTTTTTGCATGACTTTGTGTTTCGCTCATAAATTGAATTAGGATTTAACGATTTCTGCAGAGGAAAATTGAATAATTAAATAAAAGTTGAAAAAAAAATAGATAAGTTACATAACGTAGTTTTGAATTCGCCAATACTATATATTAATGACCTAGTACTTTTTTATGACTAACCGTGAAATAGATTTCATCTGAACTTGACCGATTTCTATTCCTTAGCGCAATAAGTGCAGAAAAGGCTTTGTCACTTGCAGCGAATATCAACAATATTTTGCCCACGTCCAACCTACGCTCAAATTAGCTCATTTTACTCGGTACGTTCTCCTAGAGATGTGTGAGTTGAGTGCCAGTGTATTCTGTAAAGTTCAGTGGCAGCTGGTGGCGGTTAGAGAAGTAAGACCGAGGTCTGTGCTGAGTAGCGTATCATAGGGGAGGCCTATGTCCAGCAGTGGACGAATACGTAGAAATACATGGAACGGGACTCCACCGACAAGAGCGTCGCTCTTAAATTATGAATGAATGATGTATTCTATAAAAGCTACATTGTCGTCGAGCTCGACAATAAAGTCATCTCTATTATCACTTGCACTCATCAGCAGTCGATTTCTTTGTAGACAGTCTCGTGATATTGACAAATATTGATTGAGGTGTTTTTTTATAAATCAACTCCAGGGTCCTGTCGTAGGTATTATGTATTGTTACATTTATCAGGCAGGAAGAATCAGGAACTAAGATAAATAAATTGTTTAAGTACTAAAGAACATATATTTCAATGAGGGACTTGTTTTTATAAATTAGTTTTCAAGATTACAGCTGAAACAGAATCCGAAGTAAAAATAAAAAAACTTTATGTAATTTGGCTCTGTATTGACGAAAATATCATATTCAAATGTTGATTTAAGTCGAAATTTGTTTGATGAACAAAACCGTGTACTCTTGACAACAAAAAATACTTTTTCCGAGTACTTGTGAAGTATTTGTGAAACTTGTAGAACAAAAACTTGTCTTTGTATCCTAAAACATGTCTGTGTTTCCTAGTTGTTAGATAAAATATGTTCTAAATACTATTCTTGTCTCAAAGAAGTTTCCTTCCAGCCCAGAGATCCCATCACCACCGTTGCGATCTGTTGATTGAGTTGTGACGAGACCTCAAACTGACTCTCTTGAAGCCAAAAAGTCAATTTTTACCTCTCTTGAGGTCAAAAATGGTTTACCGTGGTGATATGGTAGACCGAGTCCCCGATATTTCGATGTAGTCTCATGTGCCATGCTTACGGCAAGTCGTCAGTTTACTCGTGAACATAGTGCATGTTCAAAAATGGGTTAGTCAGTTTACAAATGAACGTGGCGCATGAAACATCATTATAATTATCAGGAACTCGCTACACTGTAAAACCACGGTAGATATCCCATATCTAATCATTCTAGGAACAATTTCCAACAGAAGTGAACGAGTGAACCCATGTTACCCATGGTCAACTCCGGCGCCAAAAGAATCTCTACAGAATCATGATGCTTCAAACGGAAAGTTTACCTACCTCATTAGCAACCTTTTGTATTAAATACTTACCAAAAACGAGGTTTTCAATCTGAGCCAAAAACTATATTTTCCGGAGGTGTGTAATCACTCTCTACTTAGTCTGTGTATGTAATCAATGATTTTCAAACTATCAGGCTCAAGCACAGACTAAGTGGGTGTATGGGTTCAAGTTTTATTTGAATCGAAATCATAGACAATCGTAATAGTTTTTAATGTTATTCATGGATGATACAGTCGGATAGGCACGATCTACGAACGGTCGCTTTTGGCAGTCCTACAATACAGGCAACAGGCCGCGCGCGTTCACTTTGAAAAAGTCCTCTGCATGAGGTTGACACTGAAGTCGGGATTATCTGACCGTATCAAATGTGGCCCATCCCTCACAAATATAGAGAGGAATAAGATAACCAACAGTTCCGTTATGTCCAATGATCTTCTTAAATCTGTCTTTTATTAGCTTTTCTGATTGAAATTAAGAGTGAATATGAATACTAGAAATATCTACGCGCTCTGTATTGGGCCACAACGTTATTTATCCGCAGACAATTTGGTGGACAAATCTGGGGCTAATTTATAAAAAAGCACTCATACTTATGCGCTGCAGTTATCTGATATTTGGGAACACTGTTTTGACAATCATGAACAGTTAAATATATTATGTAGGTAGGTAGAAACTTTCTTCTACATATACATGTAATAAATCATAGTTCTAAGTTGCATTCTATTGAAAGAGACACTATCAGTTTCTATCGTTTACAATTCGTTTCACCACTATGAAATGTGAAATGATAAGTACTTCCTACAGAATAGTAGGAAGTCATGGTGTGTTAGCGAGTAATAGAAGGGCGAGATGGAGTCAGTACATACCTAAATGGAATATTGTTGTCTTACGTTGTTAGCGATAGGTACCATCAAATGTTACCAGGTGAATCAGAACTTTTTGGATAGAACTAGGATGATGTACCATGCGGGATGACTGATTTCATATGTCTTCAAAAGTCTTTCTTGGTCTGTCGAACATAGCTAGTTTTGCCCATATAAAATCCCATTAAGTGTTATCGTCATCTAAAAATATTTATCAACGGCTTGGTGTTCATAGACATGCCCATAAAATTGTCATAGTTTTATGTTTCGTCTGGTACTATTTGTACTAAATTCGGTAGGTACATAATTTTTTACAATTTTATAGCTGGCTCCGCAGTTTAAGTCATGCAATGTTGGGATTGAGTTGAGTTGAACATGTTCTATATATTTTTTAATAGAGTTAGTGCTGACTGGCATGGCATAAATAATATCGTCCAGATATAGAGCAAACAATTCACAGTTAGGTCCCCAACGACTTGCTTACCTAGGTACCGTGGCTCGCAACATTCTTATTTGAAGGTTGATTTTGAAATTGACGATGACAGTTTAAAATCGTTGAATACAACTTCAACGCAAAATTCCATGATTTTTTAACTTTTATAACGTATTAAAATTTTGTTGTACTTACCTACACCTATTTTGGTGAAGATAAACCACAATATCAAGTAAAAATATTCCAAAATTTATAGAAAATTATAATATAAAGTAGACCATATTACAATTTTCTATTTAAACATATGTATAACTATAATTTTCTGATTTTGAATAGTTTTTTTGTTCATTGAGCATGTGAAAATACTCGTATATTGATATTTATTAAAACTAGCCAAAATAATTTTATTGTATACTGGTGGTTTCAATGGGTCAAAGAAATCAAAGAATAGGTATACCTACGTACTCGCTAAACTAGTTTTGGGTCTATTCAAGTAGGTAATGTTCAGAGTAGCTTGGCTCACAATGCCGTATTACGAGCTCTTCTAACGATAACTTTTCACTTCAATTCACGCGCAATATTTCGTAAGACGCAACTGTGAACTGTCTCACCTGAGATTAAGTTTCGATATGCAAAGCTCAAATTAAATTCAGTAAAAATGATTACGATTAAAACTTAGGGCCGAGTTTTGTTTAGTACGTGCGGTGTGGTATTACAATACAAATCGATGCAATTTGACAACAATGCGCTCAGGTTCGGACCATTGTAAGTCTCTGTAATTGTGCATTACCTTGTTGGATTCATTAATTAATCAGTAACAATTTGTATAATTACATGATCATGCCCACAGGTACCTCTTTGTTTTTAAGTTGAGCTACTTGTATGCGATTGACAAATGTCATAGTAATAACACTTCTTTATCGTACCATCTTATTACTACAGACTATTAATTAAATAATTTTGGAGCTCATTTGTTTTGTGTTTGCACATTAATTCTTGTAGAATACTTAAACAGTTTGGAATATAAGTTTTTTCCGTCATTTTAATACCGTTACAAAGATCTACCCTCGATAACAGAAAGAAAATGTCTGAATGCCATTCATAGTTGAGACTGGTGAAACCAATATTCTTTGATACTCTATATCTATAACAAGACCTAGTTTCATAGGCTAATAAAGTTCACATATAAATAAATCTTCATATACTTTTACAGGAAGTACGTTCTGCACAAAACTAATCACTACCAAGTATTAATAATAAATAATTTTTATTTTGATACTCGCGTCCGCGTCGTTACCCTCGGCAAAATCACTAACGTTAACGGGATAACAGAGACCCATGTGGTAATCCGGGAAATATAGAAGACACTTTTAATTTTATTCAATAAACATACACAAACTTTGTTTTTGTGAAATTTGTGTGATGAATCCATACTTATGATCTTACTTTTATGATTTATCTTCCTAGTTATCTTGATAAAGAAAGAAAATACTTGTATTAAAGTTATGTCATCATGCAATACTTATTTACAATGTTCCGAATAAATCCATTGTCGAGGTCAAATTTGAGTTTCAAGGACTTGACCTTTGCATACTGATGAATAACAATACGAAGTTCACACTACGGGTATCTTATATTGCAAAGCAATTTATGCTACCTCTTTTCACTTTTGGAAATTCTCATCACTCACAGTTACCAAAATAGAGGCTTGAGACTAGCGTGTAAAGTTAGCTATTGACGCTTGGCACACCAGCACAAACACGCCGTTCGGGTTTCATTGTTAAGTGAAGCCGAGAGATAAATTGTAAATTTTATGCTGCACTTCATCTTCTAGTTACGGTTGTCTACATACCTACCTAATGCCATCTGTCTGGGATTTGCGCACTAGCTTTTTTTACGTAAATATTGTTGTAGTCGTAAAAATTAATGCCTTATTGCATACTGCACTGACTTGCAAACAGTCTTAATTAAACATTTTAAATACAGGAGTCAAAATTTTAACACATAAACCACGCGCAGTCCTATCATAGCAAGCAGCACTCGTTTACTATACAATATGTAGGTACAATCTATCTATCTAAATATATAAAACTCAAAGGTGACTGACTGAGTGACATACTCGTAGTGATCTATCAACGCACAGTCCAAACCACTGAAGGGATCGGGTTGAAATTTGGCATGCAGGTAGATGTTATGACGTAAGCATCCGCTCAGAAAGGATTTTAATAAATTCTACCCCCAAGGGGATGAAATAAGGGATGAACGATTGTATGAAACTTTTTATTCCTTGGGCATATTTGCATGAAATTTCATATAAATTGAGTTTGGTTAAAATCATGAGGTACGTATCACACCGTTTATCGAAATTCAACCCTCAAAGGGTGAAATAAAGGATGAAAGTTTATATAGAAACTTTTTATTCCTTAGAAATATTCAGATCAAATTTCGTAGGTATTTAGTACAGCCAAAAATAATGAGTTACCTGTTACATTTTTATCGAAATTCAACCCCAAAATAGTTAAATAGGGGATGAACGTTTTATAAATATTAACGCACCGGGCAACCCTTAGGACATAGTTTAAAATTCACAAACGTATTATTTTTATAACATAGGCAGCTACCAAGGGAGAATTTTTCAAAATTCAACCCCTAAACAGATGAAATAGGGGATGAAATTTTACTGTACGAAACTTTTTACTCCTTGGACATATTTGCATCAAATTTCGTAGTAATCAAGTACGGCCACAATAATAAGTTACTTAGTATATTGTTTTTTAATTCAACCCCTAAGAGGTTAAAATAGGGGATGAAAATGTATGTCAACGCACAGAACATACCCTTAAAGCTGACTTAAAATTTCTCACACGTCTATTTATTGTGACGTAGACATCGACCAAGGGAGGTTTTTTTAAATTCGACCCCTAAATGATTGAAATAGGGGATGAAACTTTTATTCCCCGGACATATTTGTATAAAACTTTGCATATAAATTTAGTTCGGCTGAAATCATAAGCTTCGTATTACAGTGTTTATTAAAATTCAACCCTCAAAGGGGTGAAATAAGGTATGAAAGTTTAATATGACATACTAAAATTTTTCACACACACTTATTCTTTTTATGACGTAGTCATATTCACTAAGGATGGATTCCTCAAAATTCAAAGCCTAAATGAAATAGGGGATGAATGTTTGTATGAAACTTTTTATTCCTTGGACATATTTGGTACAAATTGAGTACGGCTAATATGTATAATGAGTTTCAGTGTTTTTTTTAAAATCAACGTACAATGTCCAAATAAGGGAAGAAAGTTTCTGTGATTTTTTTTCTTGCGACATATTTGCTTTAAACTTTGTAGGATTTGAGTACGGGAAAAGTAATGAGCTATGTAATACAGAGTTTTCCTAAATTAAATCCCGAACAAAGTATAATAGGGGATGAAAATATTAATTTTAACGTACAGGATATACTCACATTTTGTCACATGTATTTATTTCATAAAGCAGGCAAGAAAGGATTTTTTTCAAATTCATACTACGTAATAGTAGATAAAATTTTGTACGAAACCCCTTTACCCCTTGGACATGTTCTGAAGACTATAACGAAGAGTTTTGACGGATCACTTTTGTGATAAGAACGTCTAGGCTGTGAAAAGCGTTGGCTGAATGGGTTTTTCATGATGATTACAATGATGGTGTATACAAATTGAGACTGCAACGGTTTGTTCTAGAATAGCAAGCTCTACCGTAGACCGCATCATCACTTAGCTTCAGGCGACATTGCGGTTAAGTGTAAACCCATAACAGTTAAAACACTAATTTGCATGAATATTAAATTAATTGATTATGGCAATGATAAGGTACGTATTATGATAAGCTAATAGACCACAGGCCCGTGAACACTATAAAAATTATAAATTTTAAAATTTTAGTTATTAGTTTGTCGGAAAAATTCATGACTTTCCGACGATTTACAGAGAAAATTTGGCCATTTGATTATGTACGGCATTGGTTCCATAAAGTGTCAATACCTCTTCTAATCCATTATTTCGTAGTGCCGTACAAAAAACATGCGACAAGGAGAAATGATTGGGGGTTAGAACCCCCCCATCTTCGCACTAGTTGGACAGCTTTCAAGTGACGGCATAGTGTTCAATATACCCTTCTATCATCCTACATAGGTCTCCTGCTGCTTCATTTGACCCATACATTTTGTTCACGGTCCTGCAGTCTATACGTATTATAACATTTATAACGTGAATTTACAAAATTCAACCTCTCAGATGGTAAAATAGGGAATTAAAGTTACAAATTAACGCATAATCCTACCCTTAGGGCTATTATAGACTAGCATGATTTAAGTTATTATTACGAGAATATTATTATCGTGAGGACGCTCACGCTATCCAAGTAGGAATCTACAATAAAAAACTTACTGAACGCGAGCGAAGCCGCGGGTTAAAGCTAGTATACAATATGTATGTACGTATGTATATCCCTGACAAAGTAAATAAAATAAATGTAGAATACCGTTTCTGTAAACTAGATATTGGTATCATGGTATTCCAGAACCCTAGCTGTATCACAAGCTTACATCACTCAAACACATTTAACGTGTTTCGAACGTATTAAGTAAGGAGAAAGGTGTTCGGCTAAAGGAACTCGGATCCGGATTCACCGATTGTTATCAAAACTCGTTGAATCTGTCACATGACGCTCGGTGATAACTATCACGGTAGGAAGCGGCAAGAGGCTCCGAGGTCAGTAGGGTCACATGCATACTGGAATTACGAGACTTAGGGTCTACCTTGACTTCTACACGCACAAAATAGAAGCTTTCTCAAGCATTTCAGGTTGGTTTTGTTTGTCTGTTAGAGTATAGTTTAAGTTAAACATAGATAACGCTATCAAGGCTGTTCATTACACTTGTAGATTTGCAAGTTTGCCCTACAAGTAATAACTCTAGGTGACAAGGCAACTATAGTAGATAGGTTAGTTTGGTAGTTCGGCCCTTTTGCCGTCAATTAAAAACTATTGTGAAACGATTGTTGATCGGGAAGTCGTAAGCAGAAATGCTTTAGTCAGTTTACTTGGTATATAAAACCATATAGAATATCAGGGAATCTGTCCACAACACGAAACTGGTGTAATTTTAGATAGATCTAATATTTTCTCCTAATAATTCCTCACCATCATCATCGTCTTTCTTAGAATAGAACTGTTTTTTTTTTCAAAAATGTAACCATAGTTTACAAAGTTCAATGTAACATGTAACAAAACATAGTGTCATTCGATCCCCCACTCTTAAAAAGAATAAGGATAGTACGATACACTTCTTAGCATACACCAGAACAATTACAATGAAAACAATGTAGACTAACTTACGAGTACATATTTAAACGCCACTAAATGAGTCATATCTAGTGCCACAAAATACTTGGTGTCATAAATCAAGGGAAGTTATACATAGATAGATCGAAAACTTTTATTGTGACTCAAACAAATTTAATTATTACAGTGAAGCACTTATAAACTAGCATCACAAGTGGCGATCTTATTGCTGAGAGCAATCTCTTCCAGGGAACCAGCCTATTAGTCTTTAGGCAACGGTTAGTCTTTATATAGAGATTTACTACGATAACATGACCCGCCCCTCCAGAATACAAAACGTTTGACAGTATTTGTAAAAGTATGTACAACGCACCATCACGCATGTGTGCGGACTGCTACTGCAGACGAATAATTACAACTACATACAAACTCTTTCGTAAGGATGTGACTACACACATTGAAACAGTAATTTGGAAGGGCGGGCCATGTTATCGCAGTAAATCTCTACCTCTATATATAAGTACAATACTAATCGTTTCTGAGTTCTTTCAATACTAATCTGGAAGTCTCAAATTGAGCATGCATCAATGAGCTACGTACATTCTACTTATACCCGTCACGATCTGATAACCTACATACCTATACGTGCATAATTTCGTTGGGAAACAACACTAATACTGTTACACGATTCTAGCTAATAGTAGGATATCTGAGGTTTCCAATTACACTAAATTCTTAGATACGTACTTATATTTTATTCACTATGAATGGGGTCTAAGAACTATACGATCAACTTATAGTAGGTAGCATATTTAGTTTCTTCTGTTAGGATTGAGATACACACATTGTCGAAAAAAATTTAGTAGATTTTTATGAAAATGGCAACGTAGAATTTAATTCTACGATGTCCAGTAGATTTCGATCTCGTCTTGTCCAGAGTTTTTTTCCATCAATACGTGGTTCTAGTGTTTTATTACGGCAATGTTAATGTAATGATGTAAATAAATGCCTCCATTTAAATAAGGCAACACTAGGCATAAAAAGTACCTACTAATTATAGAATTGTATGGATTTTGTGTGACGTGAAATGTCGTGACGTGACTGAGATAGGAACAAATCCATTCACCATGAATGTGCTAGAACAATATGACTATCGTGGAGTCATGAATCTGTCTCAGACACCCTAATTTAATTAAAATAAATCAATCTTAGCACTTTATCGCCTGAGAACGCCCTACATTTCAAATACGATTGTACAGAAAAGATCTGCTAAGCCAAGAATTACACGTTTCGATTGTCAATTCAATGAGGCATTTTTAAATGATAGCAAGAAAATACAGGACACAAAGATAAATCATCAAATATCTCATAGGGTGGTGATATCAAATAGGGTGATGAATGAGTTTCAGTACTAGGAAATGGTTTGGATGCATCACTTCACGCTCCAAAGGCTGCGTAAATGCTGTTATGGGTTATGGGCAGGCGTGTTGCTTACCATCAGGGACGTGTCCTGATCATTCGTCAACTATACTATAAAAATCCTCCCACTAGATGGACAGATGACCTCACAAAGGTCGCTGGAAACCGTTGGTTGCAGGTTGCGCAGGACCGTGTGGAAATCTAGGGGGAGGCCTATGTTCAGCAGTGGACGTCTTGCAGCTGATGACGATGACGATGATGATGTCCATAAAAATGTAGTCGGGATGACCGCATACTAGGATAGGATAGTATTTCTGAGGTCATTCATGCAATGAATCGCTATCGAAATGGAAATGGACTTTCACACTAAACTTATTCAGTTGCATAAGCTTACATTGATGACTCACGAGGCAAATTGTTGTGATCTAATAAAATCCAGGATTGAATACGGGGTTTCACAGAAAGTGCTCGAAGCCGAAAGTGAAGCGATGAATAAATCATCATGGATTAAAATCCTGCGTTTATAATAAAAAAAAAAAAAATATTAGTTTTCAGAAAAGAAAAAATGTTTAATACTACGTACTAGATGGCCGTAGTGCTTTTTACAACTAAATAATAAGCACCAGCTTTTCGCTTTTTAATTCTATTTAAACACTCTAGCTGTGCTCCGGGGTGTAACCCATGGCTGACCTACTATTCAATGTCATATTGTATATTTATGTTTTAGTGGGATTCTACTTTTTTCGGCGTCATGGTCGGAAATGAAAGAAATGTTTGTTTGGGTGTACTTGGGACCGCCGAGTGTGCCAGAGCTAGAAAGATAGTCTGCTATTTGATAGCTACTGCTTGGCTGCTGCAATTTGTCTGCTGTCGCTGTTTTATTTATTTATTCTTGACCATAGATACTAGTTCTTCAGCCGCATCTGTCACTGTTTGTGTCGCTGTGTTTACTATATTCACAGACTAAGTAGTACACTACTATATTCTACTTATTTGTAATAAGCACAGATTGCTTTGTTTCAGTAATCTGTGGTAATAAGTTTAGTAGTGGTAGGACTCTTGGCAGAGTCCGCCTGGGGAAGTACCACACCTTTGCCAGTTATTCTACCGCCAAGCAGTAATGTGCAAACATTACTGTGTTCCGGTTTGAAGGGCAATGTTTCCAGATAAATTACAGGGCTTAGAGATATAAGATCTTAGATCTCTGGGTGACGAGCGCAGTGCAGTGCTAGGTAATGATTTGGACTCTTCATATTCCAATAGCTGCGTGTCACTGTGCTGTTATGTGTCAGGCATGTTGCTTACCATCAGGCACATGTTCTGATCGTCTCGTCACTCTTTACTTAAAAAAAAAAAGTTTTAATTTTTCACTATTATAATTATAGCCATAGCAATGCCTGGAAGAGATTCCTGTCAGAAATAAGGCTAGTTCATAAGTGTTTCTCTGTATTTTTTTAAATTTGTTTGTTTCACAATAAATAATTTCTATCTATCAATAGTTTTTAATTTAAATAGTTATTTCTTATTTTAGTATTCACTTCTGCCGTACGATCTTAAGCACACACATTTTTTTTTACTGAGCCGAAGTCTCCAAAAATGAACCAAACGCATAAGAAACATCAAACAGAAGTATTTGTTGCCTTACGAATGGTATAACTAGTGTTGAGAAGGACATACATGAATTGACACATTCGTCCCCCACGTATAAGAGCGGTTCAACATTAAAAAGTGTAATTTTTATAGTATAGAATGACTGGAAAAGAAGGCTATGTGCCTGATGGCAAGCAATAAGCCTGCCCATAACAACACAGTGTGACGCAACTATTGGGGCATGAGCCATGAAGACCAAGTCATTAGCTAGCACTGCACTTGTCACCTAGAGATATTCGATCTATATCTATGCCACATGATTAGATGATCTATATCTATGCCACATGATTAGATGATCTATAGCTATGCCACATGATTAGATGATCTATATGTATGCCACATGATTAGATGATCTATAGCTATGCCACATGATTAGATGATCTATATCTATGCCACATGATTAGATGACCTATATCTATGCCACATGATTAGATGCTCTATAGCTATGCCACATGATTAGATGATCTATATCTATGCCACATGATTAGATGATCTATAGCTATGCCACATGATTAGATGATCTATATCTATCATGATTAGATGATCTATGCCACATGATTAGATGATCTATATCTATGCCACATGATTAGATGATCTATAGCTATGCCACATGATTAGATGATCTATATCTATGCTACATGATTAGATGATCTATTTCTATGCCACATGATTAGATGCTCAACATTACAGGCTTCATCATTTGGCAGTAGAATAATTGGCAAAGGCAACGGGAATAACAGAGGTTTTGTGAAGATTTTTCGAACGTAATTCTGTTCCGCCTCATTAAGATTCTAACTCGGCAAGCATAAGTAGGTACTCCACCATTGACAGCGAAAGTAACATAAAAGGCAAATGTCTACGACTGGCGACGCCAACGTGTCTAAAATAAACAAACATGGTAGAGACTGCTTAACATAAAGATTCAAATGGATTTAGATAAACTGGGTGTCATTGCGCAATAGCCAGTGATTGCTGGTTTAGGAAATAAGTACAACTAGCTACTTCCATCCCATTATCTCCCAAAGAAGACGTACATTTTTGTAAGTGATAATAACATTGTCAATAAGTATATGGGAACTAGCAGTATATCGTGGTTTTACTCGCATAGTTCTCGTTTCCGTATTTTTCAAGATAAAAAGCTTATGTGCGGCATATATTCTGTGTTCTAAATTTTAACTTGATCCGTTCAGCCGACGAGATTGAGCAACAAACATCCAAACTTTCGGTTCTATAATATTAGTAAAATTTATCGTATAATACCTATTATAAATGTCAATGAAAAATGTTTGGATGACTGTTGATCAATCGCGTTAGGATCAAGCTTTTTGGAAATTAGATAATAATCTGCAAGAATACAAAGGCTATTTTTTATCTCGGGAAAAAAACAGGAACGGGATACGGACAGACTACGGACTACGCGGGTAAAACAGGCACTGTAATTCAATAAACGGTTATAAATAACTATAATCTATATTTATTAAAACATATCGATTTCCCTATGTTCTTAAAAATCCAAGTCGTATATGTGTGTATGTAATGCACTGTCGGCAATACTGCAATAAATAAATAATAAATGGCAATGAGACATAAAATAACAAAAAAAAGAATTCGTGTTCTACTTTAATACTAAAACAAACATAAATATAAATAAATAATAAAACTTTTATTGCGGCAAAAAATAATACAACTTGTGTTACAACAATGTATACTATTACAATCTAAATTTCAAGCAATAAATCCTTATTTCTTGATTGTATATAGTGTTGACATCCGTCAACACTAACCAACAATTAATGTTTTCTAATAAAAAAAAAAAACGAATCTATTTTAATTAATTTGTTCCATTGTACTTACAATTACAAACATACATTTGTGTAAACCAAGATCGATTAATCTACACTACACAGATTCATACTTAAATGAAATAAATAAAATATCAAACTACTACTTGAAGGTTTAATACACTATATTAAATCAAAGGTTCCTTCAATAAAATTGAAGCATCACTCAAAGTTTCAGTTCATAAAGAAATTAAGAGCTACGAATAATTTAATTACATTTACCGTGAGCCACTATTAAGTCGTGATGCCTTTGACAGACAGACTTAGGAATGTCTGGAGGTCTTTTACACCATTACGTGGTAAAAGGGGCCTCGTTTATAAATTTTAGTAAAGATATCCGAGGAAGTAGAGCAGTTGGTAATAGTGGATCGTGATTCACGTCAATGGTTTACAATAGTATACTGCTAGATGTGGTTCGATTCATTGCGAAATTCGACCTTCACACAGTCACTTGATTCCCGTTCTTAGTGTATAGGCATTTCTTCAAGAAGTGCAGTAATGCAACGATCTTTTGTAAATCACACACTCACGACGATTCTAATAAAACCATTTAATTCCGTTCACTTTGCAATTACGATTTTGTCTTCAACGCCGATTTATTTCGGTACGGAACAAAAGCGAAGGATTAATTGGTAGTATTCATGAGATGTCTTGATTTAATATCGGATGTTTGTGTTGTTTTGATTGTGACAACATCCTTTTATAAGTGACGGATATGAAGCGGCGATTAATCGTCAAAAATCTCTCCTAAGATCTGTCGCGTTGATGTCTTTTGTTCAGAAATTAATAATTTTATTTCAACTATCAAATGTGATGAACAATAGGTAACGTAAGGATAAAATGGTCTACTTTTATTGTTAAGAAATCATTCTAAGATAGAAGAACTAACTAACGTAGAAAAGTATAATAGTAGTTTTGAAAAATAGAAAATATCGTTATTATGCCTTCAAAATGTATAGAAAGAAAAACGGTAGTTTTCAAAATAGCTTGCTTTAGGACCAACTATATGTTTAGGTTTAATATGTGCCATCTTTTTAATTTGCAGTAACTTGAAAAAACGTTAAATTCAATAGGAAAACATGGAGGTACCTACAGACAATCAGGACAGGACAATGATACTCCAATATATTATCTTCATCGAAATTGATAAAGTAGGTAATATACATACACCAATTTATTTTTCAGAGTTATATAACTTTGAAAAAAATGAGTGTACCTGCGTATTTTAGAGAGTATTGCAGTAATCGATTGCGAGCATACGAAGATTTTTGTTGTACAGTAAAATTGATAATGTCATGTGTAGAAATTGCGTTGGTAGCGCTATCTTCCGTTCGTATATGATTTTGTATGAATGATTTATAGATCTTAATAGGACATAAGAAGATGAACTTTATATTATAGTCCAGACATAGTGGTTGGAATTAAAGTCCCTTGTAATGAAAATTTTCTCAGAAAAAAACAAAAACCAACGTCAATTTCAAATTAAATTCAGATACTCGACCACATTTTGAAACTCTATCACTGAATCGTTCAGATTAATGAAAGCTAATTTTAATTTGTTGTTGATATTTCAAAAACCACCATAAATATATAATTATTTATATGGGACCACCTCTGAACTATGATCTACCAAATAAACAAATAATCATCAAAATTGATTCACAATTGGCGGAGCTATTACGTAACTAACAAATTAAAAAAACATATAACCGCATTGACAACCTCCTCCTTTTTTGAACTTGATTAAAAACCTACAAAACCGAAGCTTTAGGTTAAGGATATTGATTGTGTGGAAAAACCAAAACTAACAAATTCTATAACTTATGTTCTACCTTTGAATTTACAGTTTTCTCAACTCGTACTTTAGAACTTACCCGTAATCATAGGAGAGGCTAATAATTGTTAGTTAATTAGAAATCAATTGTGTTTCTTTTGCCTACAGGTGCTTGCCTACTTAATTATTCATTCATTTTTTAAAGTTATGATTGTATTTGAGTGGTTATAAAAAATGTTTGAAATAATTATAATAAAAACCCATCTATCGGTAATAGTCGAAAAAATGTTCTTAAGCACTGTGTCATTAGATCATTCAAACTGATTGAGCTGAAGTGTGAATCGACGGTGATGCGTCATTTAATTTACGTAAGTACATCACGTAAAGAATATTTGATAAAGACGTTTCAAACACTTGATTAGTTCTCCTTCAATTATTTATATTTATTTATGATCAATTAATAGCTCCTACGGAAGGTGCTTCTGATTGCCAATTAAATAAGTCCTTATCAAACTTAAGCTGTGTAGTTTATAATCATGCACGCGTATCCCACAATTCAACGATGGTCTAATAAAAACGAGATGATTGATCGTTACATTATCTTGTGGTTGTTCATCAATAAAACTAATGGGAATGACAAGGTTAAGATGTAATTGGTACGAGATATGGAGTATGTTAAAACGCTGAAGGACGGTAAGGTCGTGCTTGCCGCAGAAATTCGGCAGTTACCTGTTATTAGATATCATCACTAATTACAGTAAAATTGTAGACTCGTACATATTTTATTAGCAGATGAAGGTCGTCCGTCATGCAGTGATGAGCTAGATTGAGAATGTTCAACTGTCTGAGCCCACGGCCTGCATAGTTTTATCGATCGACATTTTTTAGTGCAGAATGAACACCTACAATATCATTAAGTATAAAAAATACCTACGGAAATTTCTGTGCTGTAAACACAAGCAAGCTAAAATTTAAATAATTAGAAATCCCAACATTCAATATATTTTTAAAGATGTTGTTTCCAAATTCAAATTATAACAATATACCTAGTTTTTTTATTACCAAAATAATACAATTTTAGAAATAAATTGTATTCAATTTCTAGGATCTAACCGAAACAAACGACGAAATTCGGCAAAAGAGAAAATCATAAACATAAGCGGTCTACTTTATTTAAGTTCCCATAGCTAGGACTCGGGGCCTTATCTTTTAAAGAGAGAGAGAGAGAGATAAGACCATAATCTAACCTACCTTTTACCGTGAAAGCCATCGGTAATCAGAAGGAGTAAATTGCATATTTGCACTTGAAAAAATACTTCGAAATGCAGGCGAGATTTGTTCCTACAACCACTTACCTATAGAAAATCAAATCTTAAATAGAAAATCAAAATCTTGCATTTAATAATTGCGAACTGATTAATTGATCACGGACCGCTCACAAAATTGATTGGGCAGCCTTGGAACTAGACTATCGAATTGATGGTTTAGATCTGTAGATCCAATCAGCGATTAGATCGTGAATTCTCCGATATTAATGGAATGGTAGCAATTTAAGTGGCAGCTTCTTAACGAAAGCTCGTTTCTTAATTACTTACGTTCTTTGTGATTGTAAGTAGAAAAACTCGTGAGATAATAACAATTGATGCAATCTAACGTTTTGCTACCCTACTGTATTTGGGAGCTGAGATATAGAAGACTTTATACGTTAAGGTCACAAAAGATTTTACGCAAATTAAAAATAATTCTATTTTTGTATTTTAGTAGGTAGCTAATAAAAATTTGTTGAGATGTGAAAAATTATTTAAATTTTCGTAAAAAAAAAGATATCTTTGGTGGTGTCTTGCAATGTCATGAAATCAACTGGTCATTTATCTTTCATTTTTTTAAATATATATTCTAACTTTTAATTTGACTAATAAATAATATTTTGTATTCATCACAGGCGTATCTAAAGCCAAAAACAAAAAATGTGAAAGACCAGTCTTACATAGCCCGGATATTTAAACATGTTCATAAAGAATACGTATTACTTGATAATAATTAGCGTAGGTATATATGTTAAAATTAATTGTAGGTAGAGTCTAGTTTCATTGATGTCTATTTGCAGTCAAATTATTTCATCCATTTAATTGCTGTCTTCATAAAGTATTTTTCCGACAAAATATGAAATTTGTAAACAATTTGTAAGTATAAGTATCTTATGTTTTTAAATTTGTTGTGTTTCACAATTGTTTAAACATACCATACACTTTATTGTCAAATTTCAGATTTCAGAAGTACGCAGGTATTTTTACATAAATACACGGGTAACTCACGTATAATGTAGTCAGTCCAGTCCGACTCAAGTTTCGATCGCGTCCGGCGATCTTTTTCAAGGAGAGTGCGCGCGCGGGTTCGCAGCTCGTTTAGTTTATTCGTTAAAATTTTAAATGACCATGCTTTAGCCATTGATAATAATATAGTCACGTATTTTTTCTCTACTTTTCCGCCAAAATTTTAACTGTACGTAATTTGTTTTTCTTTCTTCGTCATGTCCGTAATACTTTTGTACTAGTATTCCTTTTAGTATGGTCTTGAAAAAGGTTTGAAATGTATACGTACCTAGGTACCTTTTTAGCAGCACGGGGATATTGCAGGTTTAATTTGAAAAACCTGCAGATTATGTGGGTATCGTTTTAGTTAAGTAAGTAAGTAAGTAGATACGAGTACATAACATTAAGCTGATGGGTAAGGCTGATGGATAAGTTTTAGCAAAAGCGTGATTGCCTTTGGGGCATGCTCTGTCTAATTAATACTTTTCGTTCTGCGTAGGTAGATGAGTTTGGATAGATTAAGACAAATTAACATTTTTATTTTTACTAATTTAGTTCAAAGGTCAAAGTACCATTTACTTTCTATAACAATCAGTTTCATAAATACAACACAATATATCTTTTAAAATTGATTTTAAAGTAAGTTGTTGTCAAGTTGTGTTGAAGAAAGTAAACAATACAAAGTAAGTTAATGATAAAAATTTGAGAGTAGTACCTATCTAAAATAAGCATCCTCATCACAAGAATATCAAAGTTGTTTGCTTTCCGGTGGCTCTACTAGGCAAAATAAGTAAGGATTAGCTCGATTGTTTTAACTTTATTATTAGAATAGGTTTACACTTGACCACCATCTGATGTCGCCATGTGAAACAACGATGCAGTTTACGATAAAGCGTGCTAACCTAGAAGAAACCGATACATTATCGTTTTGAAGACATCAAAATTATCACCCACTCAGGTAACGCATTCCACTTATCACAAAAGTGCAGTCAAATCTCTTCGTTCGATTCTTAATATTTACACGACAAACCTATTAAGATTATTTTTATTTCATTAGAAGGTTCGGAATTAATCCATGAAGCTTTGTTTTTTATTACGTTTGTTGAGAGTAAATAAACAAATATTTAAGTATTTTGTTTAGACACGGATTACTTGCCTCAGTAGTCGCTAAGAAGGGTAAGCAAACAAAATAAAGTCAATAAGGATTTATGCATCATTAAAAGTATTTATAATACGGCTTAATCTCTACATAGTTTAAATCAAAGTCACTTCATGCGTCTGTCCGTCCCTGTATATGTTTAGATCTTTAAAACCACTAAACAGATTTTGACACGGGATTTATTAATAGATAGAGTGATTCAACAGAAAGGTTTATGTGTAGAATACGTGCAAAAAATAGTAGAGAAACACGGATAATTTTAAAGGTTTCTAATGTAACGTCACAATTAAACACATTTTTTGCGCTTACACTGCAAACGCTGGCTGAAGAAACCTATGAGCTAAATCAAAAAATGTACGGCAATATTGTACCCCGTTAAAAAGTCTACAAAAAGTCTGCAATAGTAGGTATATGTCTCTTAGGAATAATACACAATAACCATCTTTATTAGTACCTATGTTTAGTATCACCATTGCAACCGTGCAAGGCCGGGGCGGGTCGCCAGTAAATAATAATTAACAATTGATTTAAAAGTGAAATGAAACAACCCGCTAGTTGCCGTAGTGATCGACAACGGTATTGATACGGATACCCCTTTCATGTAAATTTTATCCGGTAAATTATAAATCTCGAACGAAGTTACTCTACTTTTTAACCGACTTCAAAAAAGAGGAGGTTCTCTATTGGGCTGCATATTTTTTTTGGGATAAGAAATTCTAGGCTTTGGAATGCGTTAAGTGGGGGTTTCCGATGGTTACAATCTTGGTGACTTCAAAACGAGAGTGAATTGAAAAGCTGCTTACATTTTTGATATTGTTCGGGCCAGAGAATCTTCAATTTTGTAACAACTCATGTAACTAAGTTCCACATAAATAAATGTGTATTGTAATTTTCTTAATTGTAAGTCCAAATGAAAGAGACCAAGATATCAACGACGTTAACACTGCGCCTGTATCGCGTAACTCGCCGATTTGCCATTGCTATCTATACTGGATTGCTGCTGTACTTTATGTTTCTATAGCTGCTAGTTGGAGCCTTGCCTCATAAGAAGAGAACCAAGGCCATTATCCACCACGCTGGCCAAGTGTGGGTTCACGGATGGCTCTTGTGTTCGAAAGATATCTTTAAAAAGCCAGAGGTGATAACAAGTACAAACTTGTTAAAAATACACGTGGTGAAGGCGGGTTTCGAATTTACGATCTCAGAATTGTGAAATTGGATTTTCTCGCCACTCACGGTTTAACGTAGGTACCTAAGATTGAATGATAAAAATATTTTAAAAATCAGGTTTGTGATAATAGATAGGTATTAAGCGCCTATACGTAGTACCTACTCATAAACCGCAAGGATCGCGTTCCAATCATTACATTAATTGAACTTATGAAAAACTTATATGTAACTAGGTAGATAGTTTTAGGAAAAACTATTTCTGAAATTGCGAAAAAATACGGTGTATGATAAATTTCGTGGAGTGCCAATTCCATTGTTATAAAATAATAGCTGATTTTTGTTTTACTGTGCTTGAAGATAGATTTAGCCCAACAGTGGGTTGGGAGAGATACCTACGTAGAGAAAGGTTGATGCTAAGTTCATAATAGGAAATAGAGTACAAATAGTAAAGCGGTTTAGTAAATAGTGGAACGGCCTTATATTGTTGGTAATTCAGAGTGGTCTAATTACCTGTGATTAAACTTTGCTTATCGATGAGGACGGAGTATTGATCGACGTTAAGGACAAGTTTAGTCGAAACGTGAGACAACAATGGTTTTATTTGGTAAATACTAAATACACCTATGGGCGATGACCCTCGAGGTACAGTGCAAACATTGGTCCGCTCAATCTAATACGCTCAAAAAGTGCTAGTGGCGGATTTATATTTTTATGGATCTATTAATTTTTTTGTATAATAATAAGGCTTTCAAGTTGTTAGATATATACAAAAACTGTTAAAAATCGCCATCGCCACAGGCGGCGTACCTGTTTAATTTTATTTGAGAAATTTGAAAAGCCTCAATATGTGGAGTTGAGTGTACAAAATAAATAATATATGAGGACCGCTGTTTGTGTACGGTTTAATAGATCTAAGCATATTTAGGTACAGACAGCGAGAAATGTTTTTGTTCTACATATTTTGATGTGGATTTTTTTATAAGATAGAGTAGGTAATTCAAGAGGAAAGTTTATATAAATAATATATGCATAAAAGAGTAGCAAAAAACCGAATAAAAAACTGATTTTTTTTAAAGGTTTCTAATGTGATGCCATAAATATTATACGAGTAGTATTTCTAATTTTTTTGCGCTTACATTGCAAGCGATGGCCTTACGAGATAGATCAAAATAATGTTATCAAAATAACAAAGTATTGTACCCCTTAAAAAAGGATATAAAAAGTTCGCGGTGGTATATTATGTATAATGTAAATCTATATCTTAGGGAAAACCCACAAAAAGGGGTAGAGTGTAAAAATTAATGGGCCAGTGCACCTTTCTGGCAACATCTGGAATTATAATTTGCATACTTTTGTGACCATCCTACGCATACATAAATGAATACATTAAACTTATGCACCGCTCTACGCTCTGGTTATAAGTCAATAATTGAGAGAAAACTATTCTTGGCCGAATAAGTTATCGGAAAATCACATCCCTTCTTATCTGCAGCTGGTTAAAGTATTGTACAATTTATTATTAGTTTAAGTTATGTAATGTTGTGATTTATTTTCATCTTTGTAGACTATTACAATTATTAATTTACAAGTCAAAAAGTCACACTGAATCTATGAGGAAATGAACCCACGAATTTGAGAGCGTTATATAACCAAAGAAATCTGCAGTATCAAAAATTATCCCGATTTAAAGCCCGTCTTACGTAGTAACCGATTTTCCAAATTCTGTACGAATTTTAGTGCAGCGGAACTCCATGGAACAAGGCACCATATCCTAGGTACGCAGATTTGATAAAAAAAAAGTGGGGTTTTATGACGTATTGCTTAAATTTAATGAATGCTACATTTAAAAGGTTTTTTTAATATGTTTCAATATAAAATCTACCAAAATGTTTATTTATTCTTCAGTACATTGGTCATACCGCATATTCTTATTTACCCCACTTTGCGAGTACCTACCTACCTACACTTACTACGGAACACTCGATACAGCGTTCTGTTACTCATCAATTTGATTGAATACCTTTTACTATAGGTACCTAGGTGAAATTGGGGAAAAACAATTTTAGAAAGAGATTTAAAAAAAATACCATTTCTTTTCGCGAAAGTTGTGAAACTATGTACATTTAAATTCTATGAAGTAAAGTGAGGCATATACTACAATTAACCTACCTACCTACGATTAAATATATTGGAACTTACTATAATTTCCAATTTTTATTTTATTTTACAACTGGAACTTTGTTTCACGTAATATATTTTCAAACATTTTAGTGTCATAGCTGTGATAACTAGCCTAGAGAGGTTTTCAATAGGTCTTCGTGTTTGTGTTATGAAAAATTTTCAACTTCTTTTTTGGCCTGCACTTTTTTGTACAAGTTGTTATTGTTGACGTCGCAGACTTCATAAATAGGTATTTATTTATTACATTAAGTACCTATATTAATTCGGGAAATAATTATTAAATGGTCTGGTTTTATAAAAAAATACTGAACCAATACAATAAATTAGAAATGGTTATTGAATTTTGACTAAATACAACTCAGAAAAGCTGTGTATACCTACTCGACACACGTATCTAGGTACTCGTAAAGGTAGGCAAATAAGTAAGCGAGTTAGGGCAACAGGTTAGTGATAAAATTATAAAGTATACTTACGTAGGTGTTACAAACTTCATAAATTATACGTTAAAGTAAAATATGTACTACATCAACAAGACTTGTTACACCCCGGTAAAAAATATATTTCGCAAGTTATAAATCTCACCAAACTTTTCACATCAGGCCCTTGGAACTAATTCACAACTTACCATTTTCGAATTAAATGCGTTGTTTCAACACGTTGAATTAACACAAAAAAAAAAACAAAACAAAAAAAATTCGTAATTCGAAATCGATACTTCCCGCCAAAATTTTAGCGTTCAGTACGCATGCGCGGTATCGCGGCGCGTCTTATTCTGCGAGTTGTACCTAGATGGTTCGCGCGACCACGTACAATACCACTCACCTCACCATCTCTGGAGATGCGCGGCACGTGATGCACAAACTTTATGAAATCACTGGCCGTGGAATTACCTACCATTTTATTTTTGCTGTTAAAAGAAAAGTTATTTTCTACATCGATATAAACCACTAGATGTGGCCTGCCAAAATTCAGGCGCACGAAATTATGCCATCGATGTGAAGAGCGAGCTTACTCTTTCCGTTCTAGTCGATTGCAGGAAGCGGTGAACCCGGACGTTTTTACCTATCACGATTAGTTGTCAATAACCAAAAGATTTGGTTGTCTGAAAAGTCGGTTGGTTTACGGACGATAGTTCAATGTGACTACAAAACATTGATAGATGCGGCGCAAGCGTTCAAAGAGCGTGATAGGACAATGAGCGTAACGGGACATAACGGGATACTTTTTCGTGCATGCAGCCGGCGTTCATCTATTTATTAGACCACGCCACGTCAAAAAATTAAAACCACAGCATTTCTCGCCGCTAGCGATTCTAGGGATCAAGTAGATTGGGTGTGTGTAAATCACTTACCTACACTGAAACGCAGTTTATTACCAATTTCAAGGATCTCAGGGCAAATCCATTGATTTATATCGATGATTTTCCCATCTATAGACAATTAAAAAAAAAAATTGAAAGCTTGAATAATCTACTATGCCACGAATAGTATTTTTGGTATTTCTACTACAGTCTCGTCTCGGAGTAGTTTTGAGAAATTTTATTAAGCTTCATTTTCACGCAAAATAAAGTGGTTCTTAGTAGATGGAATCCATGTGACCACCTGAAACCTCAGACAAATATTTTATGTTCTAAACCGTTCATGATTTTTAATTTTGAAATTAAATTCACACCGTTTTTTAATTTTAATTCTACTTAGGTAGGTATCGACATCAAAGTATGTACCTAAGTATTTTTGAAGTGAAAATTTAATTCGGCGCGCCTCAGACATCTGATTTTTAGTAGGCTGTTAATTGAATTCTAGCGTCACGGACGGGAATAATAAGAAATCTTCGGATAAACCCGTGACTATGGCCATGCTCCTAGGCACGCCCTCCGGTTTCAGCCACTTGGATTCCAAAATACTCAGCTATTAAATTCTGAGTTAAAAGTTTTGACTTCTATCGGTTCCTATGTTTGCCATTTTTTTGTTGATATCACGAAAACCGTTCCACTTATTCCGAAAAAATATACATGGGACCGTTGAAAGCGTGAAGTCGTCTAGTACATATGCCTTACTGATTGATCTCCAAGGCAGTTCCGGTGTTAGACAAGTACACTGGAACCATCTTGAGTGTACATGTGCACCGGTGAAGAATTGTTGAGCTGAGAGCCCTGGAGACGGGCTGGCTGCGGGAGGTTGTTCGCGCAAGAATGTGTGAGCGTCTCCACGTTCTCACTACAAGCGGAAAGTTTTAGTCGTTTGGGGCAACATTCATTGTGTCGAGTTCGACGTTGCCCAAAGGCGGCGGTTTGTGCCACCACCGCGACACGAGACTAAGACCGGAGACCGCAACAGGCACTTGACATTGTAGAATTGTACGGGCACCAGTTCGTGCCGAGAGCGCGACAGGAGATCAAGACCCGTGTCGCGGTCGTGGCGCAAACTAGCGCCCGTACAAAGCTATAATGTCAATGCCTGTCGTGGTCTCCGGTCTCGGTCTCGTGTCGCGGTCTCCGCGCGAACCACTACCTTTAGGCAAAGAGTTATTATAGGTAAATAATTGTACCTACCTACTTACCTTTTTTTTTTAAATAAATAATGACGAAATGAGCCTGCTTGTCATGCACATGTGCCTGGTGGTAAGCAACACGCCAGTCACATAACAGCACAGCTATTTAAACATGAAGAGGCCAAATCATTACCTAGCACTGCACTGCGATCGTCCTAGAGATAGATAGAGAAGTACCTATTTACTCCACGTAAAAAATACCTTTTTGTGTGGAGTAATTCAGAGTGCTCTTGGAGGACCTTCATCTGGAAGACTTTGGAATTTTAGGTACTCAGTCGAATTTTTCAGCCGAGTAACCTTTGCGAAGGTTACTTGGCTAATATATCGGCCAAGCGGGCCAAGTCCCCTCTCTCCAACCACTACACGCACTGCTCTAAGGGGTGATGAACGCTTGTAGAAGTTCCCAGCCCTGGCCGAGCCCGAGGCAAGTTGTTGTGTGTTCCCCAGGGTGCACCACGTGGAGGTTCCCGAGCCACGCACCCCGACGTAAAAAATACTTAGAACAATCTGTATAAACATGAAGGAGCCAATACATACTGCCTTGTATGTAAATTGGAAATATATTATTTGTTCCTTAATTATTATTATTGTTGTTAATAAACATTTGTGATAAAATGATACATTTTAGTGCAATAACATTTCAATTAAAAACAGTAGGTAATTTACAAGCTATGGTCCCCAGTTCATTCTCAAAATGAAACGATTACACCATCAATTGATTTAAGATTCCATAAAAGGTTTAAATGGCATTTAAACATTTTACAATATAAAATATAATGAATGCTATTGGTAGTAGCTTTGTGTAGTGTTTAAATTCTAAACAAGATCAACTTTCTCTTGGCAAAATGTTCATATGTGAGTGTTTGTGTTAGGCGAATGAAACAAAATATAAAAAAATATTTATTTTAGAGATGGAAACGCACGTTTCCATTGCTATGTTTTATTTTTGAACCTCTCTTTTATATAAATATTTAGCATGGAGTATTGCCGATTATCCTAACACATCTTAGGATAATAACGTAGTCTTTATTCATAGTTATATCAGTTGTGGCCACGGTTTACTTTGTGGTATGCCCAGAAAATCGTACCAATTTATCCCAGCTGCCATTCAATTTCATTAAATCATAATTACTCATACAGTTTTAGGCATATTTCAATTCGTGTGGTTTTCTTGCACTCTTTCATTTGCTATTAATGTAAAATGTATAGTTTATAAACAAAATGTTTAGTTGTTAGTTGTTATCATGTCAACAACACATCGCTTGCGTTGATTTTTTTGTACATATTCGTATTCGAATATTGTGTTTTGCACTGAGTGTTCGATTTTTATGCCGGAACCGATCTCTCCCTATTCGAAATCAAAAGTGACATATTGTCACTTGTCACATCGCTTATAATGTCACTGGTCACTGTCATCAAACAGTTTTGTTTGGCTGTTTGGTGTTTGATCACTGGTTACTATTTGTGGTTATTGTTGCCGGATAATTTAACCTGAGTTTCGTTAGACTAAGGACGTTAGACTGATATTATCTCTTGTGTGTTTACTTGCACGAAGATGAAGGCAGTTTTACTTTTGACTGTGATTCTATGTACATCGGAAATCAGTGAGTATATTCCTGATATTTCTGGAACTAAGTGATTTAGAACAGTTGTTTGGGTGTGGCTACCACCAGGCTCCTGTGCATGTCAAGACTCTTTGCTCGTTATTATGCCACAATTTACTATTCTAAATGTTGACTTGGTTATTAAGTACTCAGGTAACTATATCTGATATAAACTATTGCGCTAATTCATTGCGTCTCTCACATAATCTATAAAAATAATTCTTAAATATTTGCGTAGAATTCAGTTTTTGTTTACATAGTGCTTTTTATTGAAATGACAGCTTCTTTTCCACTGGACTCCTAGGTAATTTCCTGGTTTTCATCGTAGAACCGAAGGCGCATATACCTGTGTATTTGCGGTTGGTTACATTCTTGCAGAGGCATAATTTTTTTTTTCAGAGTCATAATTTATTCTGTTCAAATTGTCTCCGTATTCCGGTATTCCCACTTTGTTGAGTTACTCCTATTGCATTACATTTCGACTTGGAACCTACGCAGCTTGAATATATTGCTCGTTATCCTCTCGCACACATAAATAACAACAAAAGTATAGAATTAGTAAATGGGTATTTCAATCTTTCAATATAGGTACAATAACAGTTAGAAAAGTATTATATCAGTTATGTGGCAACCTCAACGCAAGCTTTGTCTAGTTTGAAGCCAGATGGTGCTATATGAGATGTCAACAAATATATTTATTTCGTTAATTTGATTTTGTTGTCGGAAAGGGGCCCCTAAAACCTACATCCGTGTCACAAGTCTCGGGATCTACTCGGGATCTGCCACATGATGGACTCAGCACCCACATGGTGAATCCATGGAAAGCTAAGAAGATTGTCTCTCTATGGGTTCAGTAACCTGTGTGATATGTAGTATTTACAAATATATAAAAAACAAATTAAAAGTCAAAATTACAAAATAAAATTCTTTACTAATTATCAAAAAATTACATCCTTCATACTTAAATTTCCAGGTTTTGCAATTTGGTGCTACCAATGCACACCAGCAACACCTGGGTGTCAGGAGCCATTCAACTGGAGGGGAGTGGGATATCTCGGTAATCCATGTCCAGATAATGAAGACATCTGTGTGAAGCTTATTGAAAGGAAAGGAGGTATTATTTCCTGATACTTTATACTTATATTGATTACTAGAACATAAACATGTTCAGGTTAAAATAATTATAATAACTAACGTAATTCCATTTGTACTCTTTGAGAAGTACACATTTATTTTATTATGTTTTTGTATCACATACAATTCAGTTATTTTAGGATGATTTTGCTAAAGTTGGTGGTTCAGGATACATTGTTGCTACTTTGTCATGAAATTCTTCTGATGTGAAACTCCTTGAATGCAGCTCAGAAAATATTTATTTCAATATACATAATGTTGTACCTATCCATATCAAGTTTGTGGTACAGCAACGTGTAGCTTTTCAAAATATTCTTTATTTTCAGCTCAAGAAATGATCACAAGAGATTGTCTCAGTAACTTCAAGGCATTCCCGGACTGATATTCCAGCAGACACATACGAAGGCTGCAGACCAGCTGCCAAGGATATGAACCTAGCACATTATGTCAATAATAGCATCAAAGAACTGGATATTAGAAGGTCAGTTACTATCATTGCTTCATGATAAAATTTTAGTTTATGCCAAAGTTTTCTTGTTTAGATAAATTCTGGGGTAAATATCCCGTTTCAAAAATAATTGATTTAGGCTGTGATTCAATCTTCTTTGGTGTTTTCAATATGAACTCTGATGCAAAATAGCAAACTACAATTCTATATGAGGACTGGCATTATACTTTAGTATCATAAATAATTGTAAAATTCTTTTTTTTTTCAATCTAGGCTAAGACTTTAAAATCTATAGAGTGGGACATAGCTCAACTATACAAATGTGTGTATCAAACATATTCACTTACCCATAAAATTACATGATTTGACTTGCAATCTGATTGTATACAGTTATTCATTGTGGGGCATTGTAGTCCATGTAACTATAGTAACATCCATGTCGTGTATTGTACTCGAAAGGTGTCATTCATAAATGATCAAGGTCACATTACTGGATGCCCTAGGCAAGGGGTTATAAAAAACAGAGATAACAATGCTTTGTTGCTCTAAGAATGCTTTGCTAAGTTTATTTTCATGTTCTCAACACACCAACAAGATAACCTATTTGACCCTAGATGTTAAACATTAATAGTGGAATTTATTTTAATCTTGATGTGAAGAAAATTAGAATCACTTTATATACACTTATTGAAAAATATTGTCATGGTTATTTATTACTTATACATTTCTAAAACAAGTCTGTTTTCACTCTTATTGCTAGTTGTTTGAGACTTGCCAATTTCTATTGCCTAAGGAATGCGAAGGACTATTTTTTTTGTACCACACTTTTACCTGTTTCTCTACTGCTAAGCAGCATTGTGTAAACATTACCGTTCCAGTTCGAAGAGCAATATTTCCAGAGAAGTACAAAGCAAAGAGATAATTAGTGACAAGACAGTTATATTTAGTGGCTGCTCAACTGCACCATTATGGTTGATCAAAAACATTCAAACTCACATCTGCACTGAAATATTCTTAAGATACATTTCCATATGATTTAGGATCATACTTTTCAACATCCCAACACCAATTTAAATGCATTTTCACATATTTCTTGAAACTATAAATAATGTTGTGGAGAGTAATTGTTAGCCAATTCATTCCATCAGTTTTTGATTGTTATGTGTACTAGAAAAGGTGTAATTGGTATATTACTGTACTAGGAATATTGCATAGGAAGTTGGGTCCAGCTAAACAATACTGTAAGATTGATCAAAGTCAGTTAGTCTATAATTTGATAAATTTTCTGTTTCAGAGATTGGTATGACCAGACCATGTGGTGTTTCTGCTTCCTTGATCACCGATGTAATGGAGCTTCGACAACAGTAACTACTACAGCCTTGGTAATTGCATCTAGTCTAGTAGCATTAGTTAAAATTATTTTCTGATTGTCACTCCAGCCACAATCTTTTCACACAAGTAGTATGCAGCTAATATTAGATCAAAAACTACAGGTTTAGGTAGCTAATAGATTCATCTGGACTTATGGTGTTTTTAAACGAGCTGACGTCGCGCGTTTTTGCTGCGCATTATCTATGCTTATCAGTAGAATGTTTGCATTTGTATTGATATATATGTATTTCTTTGAATAAAATATTAGGTTTTAGGTGGCCTTTATTGTATAACAAACTTTGAGTTAGTGCAAGGTCCTACTTGTCTTAACTTCCCACACTTAAACATATAATATGTAGACCATACATGAAACATCCTTTAAAGTATTAAAACACGCGATTGATCGACATACTGTTCACGTAAATTACCGAATCGACCAAATCGAAATAGGCATAAAAGATGAAATTGGTGTTCATGCGTTTGTTTTAGAAAATCGAAATAGTTCGCGAGAGATATAATTGCATTTATATTGATACAATGTGTGAAGCTCCCGACTGTCTCGCTTTTGCTGCGCGTCCTAGCAGGCTCAATGCTCAGTGTTGTGAGCTCGTTTAAAAAATCTTGAGCAATGGCTCAAACTTTCTAGTTTTTTTTAATATTGCACAGCAAAAAAGTCAAACTAATGTAAAGTTATAAACAATTAATTATACATGCGGCAGCTGATTTTTATTATATTATAGATAAAGTAAAACTATTAAACAATGTAATGAGAATCTCAAAACATTCCTCATAGATAAATGTATGATTTTTAGGATTACTTTTTATAAGAAGTTAAGTATTGTGACAATATCAATAAGCAATGTAAGAAATGTGTTATATAAATATGTATCACATAGTGACTGATTCAATTTAGAAGACTATGATTTGTTGTAGTAGATAGTAATACATAAAAAAGAGTGACTTGACAAATATCAAATAGTTTATAAGTAATTATTGTTATTGAAAGAAAACCATCCGTCCTACACATACACTGTTTAATTCTATAAAATGTATCTAAGAAAGGTAGCATTAACAATTAAGCTATACAAAGTGCCTGAATCATGTTTTCCACATTTTGTATACTATACATTATTACTTTACTTGTTTTTTTTTTATATATGTACATGCATCTCACTTATGTGCAATTAAATTACTTAAAGTACCAATTATCTTTTTTATCAAATTTTCTTTTTATTTTCTTATTGTGCATCTTCTGAATTCAACAAAAGTGCTAGCTGGAGAAACAGGTTAATAATTAAGTTAATAATATAAAATGGTAGGTATGAGGGGCTATATGTTTGTGTCAGAAAACAAACAGGATTTGTTCTATATTATAACGATAATGACATAGCTATTATACTTTAGAAGAAATATTCCAAAATTGGATAGAACATACAGACTCTGGGGTCTTACATTTTGACATTGACTTAGGCTAAGTTCCTTTAATTTCACAAATGCCTTGCATGAAAAAATTTTAAAAATATTTTATGGTTCCTACCAGATTTTTATTTGTCTAAAAACAAGATGGAAGAAGCAAAGTCTCAATCTGATATGAGAGGATAGTCTAATGTATATTGGATAATGTTGTCATTCAATTCATTACAGTATTGATATTTATATTTGAGCTCGAGCATCAGTATTATCTCTAGACCTTCATTAGTCTATTGGCAATTTAGATGTATAGATAGATACTTGCAGATAGATATCTTTATTGTGGTCAAATTATAAAAAATGGGCTTTTTACTGTTAGTGAAATAATATAGATTTTATTCACTATTTATATTTTCACTACTACTTTTACTCACCATATCCCAAGTTGGTCAGGGCCAAGTTACAACTTGCCTTGTCGCCTTGACCTAGGACAAAATAATGTTCTACTATGTATTGTCAGAACACCTATTAGTCCTATTATATCTATTTGTGCCAGGGAACTTTGAATATGCAAACCACAATTTGTGTCTTGTTAGTGCTTGCTACACATACATACCTATATCAATACAATAGTGACAATACAACAAGTTACAAATAAGGTTCCTCTGTGTACCTACTTTCATTTAGTTTGAGTTGAGTTAAGCTCATTATGATAATATCAGAATTTCAATAAACATAGTTCACTTTAGTTTTCTTTCTAATCTATGATTACTGGAATGCAAAATCCATATTATAATAACAAGAGCACATCATTCAAGCTCTGTTTCAGAATGTGTCTATTGCTGATTACAGAAAAGCGAATTGCAATAAGGTAACAATGAGACTGGTCACAAGGCCGAATATTGAGAGGAAGATCCCAGCGTCCATATCGTACATATCGTATACCGATAGTCGCGGAGGAGTCTCGTCGGCCATTTTGAGCATTTTGCGCGCCTTTTCCCGCAGCTCCCCTGAAATGAACCGTCAAATTAAATTAACTACTCGCCTACATCTTTAAACTTCTATCGAACAGTAAGATGCTCGAATTACCGGTTTATAGTGACGTTCTGAGGATCCGAAATAGGTAAACGGTTTGGATCAACTTTAAATTTATGTACAACTAGCAGCCCGCCCCGGCTTCGCACGGGTATTGTGGAAAATAAGTATAAAACAAAATTATTAGACTTATAAATTTTAACACACTCTTGGCAGACTTGCCATGCTTAGGACATACGACCAAAATAAAACAATCGATCCCAATCATCTCTTTATCATTTAAAACGCATATATTTTACCTACTTTACTTTGTGAAAAAAATGCGGGAGCCAGAATCTGAAGGTCCTGAGAGGAGCGAGCCAAGCGAGGCCAAGCGTAGACGCCTCCATAGCGGAGCGTATGTCGAGTATGGAGAAGTGACACGCAGGGACATAGAGCTTCTGGCTCCGGGAGCCCACCCGGAGTCGAATCTCAGGAATAAGCCCTAATACTTCGATCAGGAATGTACGTTCGTGATCGAAGCCCTAATAGGACCAATTCTTCTTTGATCATTATGTTTTGGTATTGCTATGCTTCTCTCAATGTGTGCCTTTAAACATTATGCTAAGTTATGTTTATGCTATACATGGTATGCTATGGTAGCAAAAATTATGCGAAAACAGTTAAATGCGTTAGTTGTTATGGTATATTATCATTAGCCCTAAAAACGTTATGCCTACATGCACACGTTTTAGTTTTAGGCTTGTCTAGCGTCGTTTTTATTCCACTTTTACTTGTAAGCATCAAATCAAATCAGTAAATATTTAATGGTTGTAATTTAGTGTTAAAACTCCGCTAATGCCACCTACAACGTAGTTTAGGGTATCTTTTTAAAAAAAATGTGGTTTCTATTAGTTCTAAATACATGCTAAATAGTTACGGCTGGTCTAGTCGGGAGAACGGCGGCAGCTGATCCGGAGTCCGGGGTTTAAATCCCACGTGCACCACTGTCTTTTCGGAGTCATGTGAGTAATGGTGCTACCTTAGGTGAAGGAAAACATCGTGAGGAAACCGCCATGTACTTAGAATCCTTTGAGGTCATGTGTCATCCACCAACTCGCACTGGGCCAGCGTGGTGGATTATGGACTTGACTCTCTCCTTGCGAGAGACGGCCCCGAGTCCCAGTAGTGGGAATGTTTAGTGGGCTGCTTATTGTATCTATTGACACAGCTAGATGTCTGATCGTCACATCAACGTAGTCCTTAATGATCCGTTTGATTCTACTTTAGTAGGTAGGGTAAAGGTGACCTTTGGGGATGAGCTATATCCCTCATAAGTTTCGGCTGGTCTAGTCGGCAGAACGGCGACTGCCGATCCAGAGTCCCCCAGCTCAAATTACACGCGCATCACTGTTTTTTCGAAGTCATGTGCGTAATGCCTCTAATTTAAAACGGTGAAAGAAAACATCGTGAGGAAACAGAAATGGAATAAAATTAATGTACCTAATACTATGTAGAAAGTGCGAGAAAACTTAAACAATAACAGTAACGGTAGAATAAACTTATTTAAAAGCAGTTCGGAAAAAACCTTTTGATTGGAACATAAAAAAGTGTTACGAAAAAATGTTTAACATTTGATATTGTCATTTGCGTCCACTACATAGCGAGCCGACCGCGCGAAGTAGACGCGCGCCTTCCAAATTCATAGCTGCAAACACTTCTCTCCCGTGCTTCGGTGTCCAACGCGCCGCGCCGCGCCGCGCGCCGTATTTTGATAGGATTGATATTTTTAACTTCGTAATACCTTTTGAATGGAATGTCCGATTTCAATAATTCAAAAAGTAATCAATAGGTATTAAAAGAGTCTTGAATAAGAAATAATTTATTTGGATAAGAATTCATACAAATGTGTGGATAACATGGTCTGAATTTGATAGACATTTTTATCTACTTTTAAAATGTAAAAAGTAGTTGTAGCGACGTAACTACTGTAGTTAGACATATGGTATCGCGAAGGTTTTTTGTAGATTTTAATACGCTCTATAATATTGTAAAACATTGTTTTGGTCTATCATTAGTACTTTCCGCAGCGTATGCGATGAAAGCCATTTTATGTCTATTTTTATTCCACCTTGCGTTGGTTTTAGTTAAATTTTCCGAGGATATCTTATTTTTTTTCGTGATTAACATAGCCCATGTTACTCAGTGATAATGTAGCTTTCTATTGGCAAAAGAATTTTTGAAATCGGTCCAGTAGTTTTTGAGTTTATTCGTAGCATACAAAAATACAAATCTTTCCTCTTTATAATAATAGTATAGATTGTACAGCCAAACAATGAAATATGTTGCTGGAGTAGGTATTCCCCGGTAAACAAAGTCTGGGTGTCATGAAGTTAAGAGAGAATACGACTCTTCTGGCAAGCATGATTAATATGAGAGCTGATCAAACCTATCTTAGAAAAAAATAAAAAGCTAACCCATTGTGTGAAATGTCCACCAACATCCCAAAACAAAACCTACGAAATCAGATAAGTACCTATAATTATTTGTAGACTCACCACAGTCCTAAGAAATTCATAAAAATATATGTTTATTTGACAAATACAGGGTTACTGGTAATCAGCCTGCATATATTTAAGGCCATTTTATTTAAACAAACAATGGTTTATCCAACAAATTTTGTTAAAACTCAATACATATCCCATTTTTTTTTGTTTTTGTTGCCCTCTGTTGCACTGTTTAGCTATAAACGATATTCGCATCGGCACTTCATTTATCGTTAGATACTTAGATAGTGCGCGCGCTCTTGTTCCGAAGAGAACAAAACAAAATTTAAAAATGGACCGGGCAAATACCCTTCTTTATTTTGGAAGGGGGAAATACGAATTTTTAAAAACTGTAGAACAAAAGTTGACAAATGTGTTGGTCAAGGACGCAGGCTGAATACCAATAACCCTATAATACATCTTAACCAAAATTGCAGCCCATCGATTAGCCCAAAATTATTAGTTTCTGGTTTTTACGTAGCCTTGTAACTGCACAGACACATCAAATAGTTAACTAGTTGACGCGTTTATTAATTTGAGATTATTAGTTTATATCATGATTTCATTTTATATTAAAGGTATACCTACCTAATTTATATTTAAAAGTAGATTTTTTTAAATTTAAAGATGAAGAGCCTGTAGTTATTTTTAAAAGCATGTTTGATCCTTTCGAAACACACAGAACGTAGAATCAGCTTAAATTCACTAAGTATTCATTGCCGTACACATCTTTACCTGAGGAATATTCTGCCATCACCGCAATAGACAAACGTTTTGTCTCCTTCACTTCTGTGAAGAATCGCTGCAGTCTTAGGCCGATGAAAAACGCTATGAAAATATCGATTAACGTAAACAATACCATCGACACAATCTCTAAGATGTCCACCGACTGAAAAAAATTAAATCATACCAATTAATAAACGTCTACTAAAGACATTGCAGTTAAAATATGTTTGATTATGAAAATGTATATTTACAGATCTCTGAATGGAAAATAAAACAATCCCGAATACACACAAACTTCCAAATACCAGTTTTAAGCAGAACACGAAGAGCTGCAATCAAATAAATTAAACATTATACAAATACCAAGACTGCCGGGAGCCGGGAGGAGGCGGTTTAGAAAATAAAATAGGCCTAGAATTAAAGTGTTCCCTACTCCCCCCTATTTCCTTTTCTTCCTAATCCAAGATTCATGTAAAAAAAAAAAGAAAACAAATGACAGTCACGGACCCCGGAGTCTGTGGAGTTGCCAAATTTAATAAAAAAAAAATACGAAGACTACCAAATAACTATGCATAAAATATTTACTATATTCAACAAAATCCGTAGCTCATCGCTAGTCCGTAACGGGCTAGTTTCTAAATAAACGTGTACTAGGTATATTATAATAACATATGGGTTTGAAGCAAATATGAATAAACACACGAAATAAACGTTCGCAAGCAGGGACTCACCTGGAATCGGTAAAGATTTTGAAACATCTTAAAGAGATCAAACACATTTTTCATGTAAACGTGAGTGTCGCTCGTTATAAAGTTATGCGTTTCCATGGCCATCTTTTTGATGTTTCTGTTGCTAAATAAATAACGCTTTCGCTGCTTGTTCTTTGTATTGTTTTGCGTCAAGTGATTTTTTACTATGCAATTTATGAAACGAATTCTTAAGAAAAAGTATACGATGAGATTAGAACAGAAAATTAACTCTACCATTTCCGCCAATTGAGCGAAAACTGCGCCTAAAAAACTAAAGTACAGAATGTTAAATTTCGTGCAAGCTACGAGAAACATGACTAAAAAACAAAGTAGGAGAAGAAAAAGGGACGAATTATTGATTCGCTTCAGTATCAGATTAACTCCTTTGACTTTGTCTAAACCCATAATACGATCCACCTTTTGCATCTGTATGAAGAAATCAGAGTTTTCTTGTACGTTGAAAAAACGTACATTTATTAATAAGCACATATATGTTACGAATCCGTACCACATAATGAATACATTAAGATAGAAAAGAATCGGTTCTTTGATCTGTACGTAGTAAAACTTCACCAATAATATATGTAAAGTTAAAGTTACGAAAATGCATAAGATTGTATAGACTTTTTGGTAAAATGTCGGACATGTCACGAATTGGTCTTTTGCTTCCACGCGACAGCTGCCAATGATATATTGAAACATGTGGTAAATTTTGAAGGTACCCACAAATACTTCGTCTAAAATATCTTCGGAGAGGTATTCCGGGGTTGCACTTAAGGCATCCACTTTTGTTTCTGGCATGGTCGCTGAAAAATGAAAGTAAAGAAGGTACACAAATTCTCATGTTTCATTTGATTACAGAATTCTATTCCGGTGATTAAAGAAATTGAACTGAAATTAAGAGAATAGATCCTAAACGGATAAGTCTAGGAGCATGTTTGGCTTGATGAATAGCAGTCTACGTTTGGAATGGTTTTTTGAATATGCATTTTGCCAAAGCAAGATTGAGAATCTCATTAGTATAAGGTCCCTAATTAGTGCTATATACAAGAACAAAATTAAAAATTTTGATTAACCCCCGACTACCTCAGATTTGTTATCTGTACAATATTCTACTAGTCAAGCCCTTTCATTTGATACCCATATTAAGGGGGTTGTGAAATAAGAAATGTATTTCGCCATTTTGTGGAAGCGGCCATCTTGGATTTGGAATTTGTCATAGTGCAATATATTCTACTAGTCAAGCCCTTTCGTTTGATACCCATATTAAGGTAGTAGTGAAACAAATATAATAATTCGCCATTTTGTGGTGGCGGCCATCTTGGATTTGATTTTTTTATAGTGTATAGTATTCTACTAGTCAAACTCATCATGGCGGCGACCATCTTGAATCGGTATTTAACCAAACATAGCTAAGAACATCCGCACGGATATTAACTTTCAAATAAAGAAAACCGCATCGAAATCGGCCTATTCGTTTGAGCTCTACGATAACACAGACAGACACACACAGACAGACATCGACGTCAAACTTATAACACCCCTTTTTTTTGGTCGGGGGTTAAAAATATTCTTCTAATTTTGATGATGCACATCTAAGATTACAATAATAGTCAATGGAAAAAATACACACGAGCATGGGTTCCTGTAGATTTTTGCATCTTTGCTGTTTTCTTCATTATGTTTAAGCTATTATTTAAATTGATCTCTAGAATTTTGCTCCTAATTATTTTCTTACACTTATAGAATTGTGGAGTAATTATAAAGTAGCAAATTGTAGTAGTACAATGGTGTAGCTAGCGGTTACAGCAAAGAGGTTGAAAGGCAGCTGAGTATTGAGGGTGAAAATGTCGAATACAGTCGCTTGGCGCCGGCCTTTCAGTAGTATACTTATTCGTTTCGCGTTGTCTCGGGATTCACCTGCAGAAAACAAAAGTTTAGTAAATACACAAGTGCTGCTACCTACTCGGTAGAAGTTTAAGCTGTCGGTAAAACTCGAGAACGTAGTCTCATTCTGCCGTCCACAAGCCAAAATATCGCTAACTACCAAAACCAAGTTTCGAGTTATAATAGACCACAGGCCCGTGAACAAAATGTATGGGTCAAATGAACCACCAGGAGACCTATGTAGGATGATAGAAGACTATAAAATACATAATAAGATTCAGCACTATGCCGTCACTTGTAAGGTGTCCAACTGAGTGCTATTGAAGAGGGGGGTTGCAACCATCGATCATTTCTCCTTGTCGCATGATTTTTGTACATAAGCAGCCCACTTAATGTTCCCACTGCTGGGAATCGGGGCCTTCTCTTGCAAGGAGAGAGTTTAAGGCCATAATCCACCACGCTGGCCAAGTGTGGGTTGGTGGATGACACATGACCTCAAAATATTCTAGGTACATGTCGGTTTCCTCACGATGTTTTCCTTCACCGTTTTTAAGTTAGCAGCATTACGCACATGACTTCGAAAAGACAGCGGTGCGCGTGGTGGGATTCGAACCCGGGGGTCGGCAGTCGCCGTTCTCCCGACTAGACCAGCCGTAACTTCACATCGTAACTTTTGTTTTTTGTACGGCGTTGCGGAACAATAGATTAGAAGAGGCATTGAAATTACAAAAATAACAAATTTTGTGGGATTCCTTCATTGGTTCCATACAGTTTCAATACCTCTTATAATCCATTATTTCGCAATGCCGTACCAAAATCATGCGACAAGGAAAAATTATCGAGGGTGCAACCCCCCTTCTTCAACTGCACTCAGTTGGATAGCTTACAAGTGACGAGATAATGCTGAATTTTATTACTTTTATTTTCCTACATAGCTCTCCTGGTGGTTCATTTGACCCATACATTTTGTTCACGGGCCTGATCACGGGATACCACGGGGTGGTAGAAGGGCAGATCCAAGGGGGGGGGGGGAGGAAGGGTCATGACACCTCCTCCTGGACTGGTTCCAGAACCTAGGGGGACACTAATTAAAACGCACGCATGCGTCTTGTGAGTTGACCATGATTATGTGACCCCTTCCTGGCGCCAAAGCTGGATCCGCCTTTGCTCGCAATGTAAGTGATATTGGAAACTAGTAATGTTAATTGTTATGGATATGACATTTTGGATACGGTTATGGCTATAGGAATAAAATTATATCGGTTTCGGATGTAATTATTTCGGATTATTCGTTAGTTTCGGGTAGTTTCGGTCACGGATAGTAGGTTGAATATACCTACTTCTAATAGTCAAAACTGAGCAGAGGACTGTTGACTACCTATATTTAACAAAAAACGATTTTGCTACCTTATTACCTGAAAGCCGATTCTATCCGAAAGTTTTGAAATGGAGATACGGTTACTTAGTTACTTAATTTTATTTCGGATATCCGATGGTTACGGTTACGGAGCTCCAGGGAGAGGTATTAATCCCTGTTGGAAACGATGGCGTGAATAGCAGGTAGCGCGCAGGCGGGAGGACGATGCAGTGATTGAAGATAATTATGTGAGAAGATGATTGCCGGTAACTACAAACTTTAACAATCTCACTAGCGGCCCGTTCCAGCTTCGTTTGGTTTATGTCATACAAACAAAAAATAATTTGTAATAAAAAACATTCAGAGTATTTCGAAATAAAAACAGTCCTATCTATGTATGCCAACTTTGGTGAATATAGGTTGACTTGGTGAAGACTTCACTAGAAACAAACATGACACTGGATTTTTATATATGTAAATGATAGACACACACCTTTTCTATGTTTGCTGATAATTAGGGGAAAATCTTTTTACACCGTAACAAAAACTAAAAATAATTTATCAACATACATTTGAAAATGTAGGGCAGACGATGGCTTTTGCGGCTACTTGTCTTTACATTAACCAATGGATTAAAATAATGACTTCATTTTCGTGTGCCTACTTTCAGTGCTATTAAGGAAATTAAAATGTTTGATAAATTACTTTCTGTATTAGATGTACTCGTAGATATAGATAATTTTATTTCAGGAAAGACCCTACGGTTGGAAAGTAGGTACCGAATTTTGGTGGAGTTGCCATGTTGGCCGTACAGGTAAGTATTAAATATAGATGTGGGTAGAGTCATATTATTAAGCCCTAACGCAAACACGACTTATATTATACTTACTTATAAGACTGATTATGATTATGACGTTTCTATCTCTCTCTATCTTTGTGTGTGTATGTGGCATCGTAGTTCCCGACTTTTTGATTTTTTTATTTGAACGATGAATAACGATAATAGTAGAGAGTGTTAGCTAAAGTATTTCATGAAAAACAATCCAGCCATTTCCAAGTTATTAGAAAGTTTCGTTTCGTTTGATGAAATTTGGCAGTTGTTTTTAGCAACAAACAATCAGCGCCTCCTGCATCTGTTGCTAGGACGTAAGTAATTTTGTCAAAAAGATACCCCAGTTGCCTAATGGGTATCTCGTTTCAAATATTATGGGTTCATATTGCATGTTTTACCTTTGTGATCCATGCGTAACAGCTCCAAACATATCAAATTATGCTAGAGCGCTTGTTACCGGCTTTTAACCTCTCGTCATACAGAGGCGGAAATTCTGGAAAGCGATCGCGATCCGGGACGGGAATTTTTTGTAATACTTATTCGAATTTGTATGCAACCTGACACATAGGTAACATCGCGCCGGATCGCGGCCGCTTGTGCGTGTCAGGTTGCATACAAATTCGAATATTACAACCTTTCCCGCACTTCCTGCCTCTTTGTGACGAGAGCTTCAGGGTTGTCCAAAATCCCAAGTAGATAGATAGATAGATAGATAGATAAACTCTTTATTGCACTTATTTATAAAACAAAATAACAAAAATATTCAAAACTTAAAAAAAAAAACAAAGTAGCAATTGGCGACCTTATCGCTAAGAGCGATCTCTTCCAGGCAACCGCAGTATGGAAAAGGAGATAAGAAGAATAAGAAGACGGGGAAGTACAAATAATGAGTGGAGGATACTTATAATTCTACAATTTGGAAAATTAACTATACTACTTATAATATATAATTAAACTACAATACCAATTCCACTAAAACATGCTACATATACTTACATATTAATAACTGTACACTCTAATACATAAATACGAATATAACATACACTAATAGATACATAAATATCATGTTTTACCAATGGAGATTTATGAAATAGATTTAAATTATATAAGATTAAATAAGAGTAACGATTTCAAGTAATTGATCACGAAGACAAATATAGTTCATTCACCAGTTTCTTGAAGGTGGCTAGCGATGGAGCTTGTCTGGTTGATACTGGCAAAGCGTTCCATAGTTCAGTAGCCCGAAAAGCAAAAGATTTGCCGTAGAAATTTTCACTGCGTGCTGAAGGCATTTGGAGCACCAAATTGTTCTTGGATCGGAGAGGCAAAGAGTGTGCATCGCTCCAGAAAGTAAAAACATCTTTCAGATAACGAGGTGATGAGGGGTTAAATAATACATTATAGAGTAGAGACAAAGTATGAGCATTCCGACGAAGGCGAATGGGAGCCACTTGAGCTGCATACGAAACTGAGATACGTGATCATATTTGCGCAAGCCAAATATAAATCTTATGCAATAATTTTGGAGACGCTCAAGTTTATTTAGCTGATCTTCATTGAGGTCGAGATAGCAGATATCTGCGTAGTCCAAGATGGGAAGAAGAAGAGATTGTGCAAGCGCAACTTTAGTAGTAGTAGGTAAAAATTACGTAATCGTCTCAACGATCCACCAGAAGCAAATAATTTGCAACTGATAGCTTTCAGGTGAGGTTCCCAGCTTAATGTACGATCGAAAATCACGCCCAAGTTTTTGACTGATTCGCTGAATGGTATAACTATCCCGTTAAAAAAACTTTTGGAACGGAAATCCAGTCGACTCTTGAGATCATGTAAGGACTCCCAATTACTATAACTTGAGTTTTAGAGGGTTAACATTCAAGCCAAAAGAGTTGCTCCAGTGGACAATTTGTCGTAAATCAGCGTTCACCAGTTCAATGGCAACATTAAGATCAGAGAGCCGTGCTTGAGAATAAATTTGAAGATCGTCTGCATAAAGGTGGTAGGAAGAATTAAGGTTTTAGAAATCGAATTTATGAAAATAGCAAAAGAAGTGGTGATAGCACGCCGCCTTGAGGGACACCAGCATTTGTACTGCACCAAGACGATAGTACATCGTCGAGGTGAATACGTTGTCGGCGTCCATACAAGTAACTATGAAACCAATTGATTACTGACGGAGATATGTTAATAGAGCGCAGCGTCGCCAGCAAGATATCGAAATCGACGGCGTTAAAGGCATTACTGAAGTCAGCAGAGCTAGAACAGTAAGCCGGCCGTCGTCCATACCTTTGCGAATGTCATCGGTGATCTTAACAAGAGCGGATACAGTGCTATGCCCTGGACGGAAACCGGATTGTAAAGGGTTTAAGAGGTCTTGCCTGTTTAGGAATTGGTTAAGTTGTGAGTGGACAAGACGCTCAAGGACTTTGGATAGAAAAGGAAGAATAGATATAGGGCGGTATTCGGAAAAGGAGGTAGGATTAGGTTTCTTCGGCAAAGGAATTAAATGTGCATCTTCCAGATTGTCGGAAAAACACCACAGGTGATGGATTTATTGAAGATTGCACATAGGACAGGAAGGATGACGTCAAGGATGGGCAATAACATGTTCCTACTGATACTATCACCGCCAACAGCGTTGGAGGAGATCGACACAACACTCTTCTTAACATCACCTTCAGTGAATCGATTGAATGTAAATTGAGAGTAGTCAGGAGATGGGGTGGCAGATAGATGATTTATAGTAGAATTTTTTACCGCTTCCGTTATAGAGGAAGCAGAGGAAAAATGACGATTGAGGGCATCTAAGTCTAATTTATTAGGGGTAGAATTTGGACGTGATTTGCCGACTCCCATAGACTTCAGAAATTTCAGACTTTGCCTGGATTCTCATTTTGGACAGATTTGTGGACATGTCGGCGCATTGCATCTCTACACACCTTGTTGCAGCGATTTCGGGCCTGAATGTATTTATCTTTGTTAACCTCTGTAGGACGTGACTTATAACGCGATTTTGCTGCCGCCTTTTTGTGCATGAGGATCTTGATTTCGTCGGTGAGCCAAGGGGCAGGAAGATGTTTGATTTTAATCCTACGTAGAGGTGCATGAATATCGTATAGTTCTGTAACGAGCTTATTAAAAATGGCAACTTGTTCATCCACTGAAACGGCGTCAACAACGGGGCTCCAATTCATTTTTTTAAGTAGGTGTTAGGATGCATGCGCTACCTTCATCCAGTGTAGATATGATAGAAGTGCAGAGTTCCCCGCACTCCTCCAAACCATTGGTAAGGGCTCGAGACATGAAACACAGCGCTAGCGTCAGTCCCATGAATACCGTCGAACACGGGACCGTGCAAAGAAATGACGTAATGTTCACCGGCATCTGTAATTTGGAAAATAGCATATTTATTCAAACGATTTAGAAGGAAGAGCTTCCTTTACAAATGAGAGGCGTGGACAGCGTGGTTTCGAATTTTTTACAGTTTACTTGCAGAGCGTCTACGTTTACATCTTTTGACTGTATTTGCTATTGCTCTCTACTTACAGGGCCTGATTAAACCTTAGGCTAATTAGGCGGGAGCCTAGGTCGCGGTGAAATCGTGTTTTCGGTCTTTGGATGCACTATTAATCTATTGCCTCTACCACACATACATATTTCAACTATACCGCGACAAAAAACTAAAACTAAACGCGTTGTGAACTGAAAAATCTTGGGACTTCCTGATCTTAAAACACCTGGCGCCTCCTGATAAATAGCCTAGGGCGGTCGGAATTCTATCAGTCGTTGTCTACTTATATTCGCTTGAAAGGAACGATAAAGATTTATAGCATATTCATAATCATTTTAGTTGACAGGTAGGATCCCCCAGGCTTTATCATAGCTTTATCGTCAATTGAAAACAACGAGAGCAAACACACACACCATTACAAAACTACTTATTGCCACATCAAACTTATCTAGAAGTTTAGGATAGAATACAAAAAAAAATATTAGGTAGGTACGTAACTATACAGCTATACTCAATCAAGGATTAAATAAGAAGCTCAAATTATTAAAGGCTTTGTCAAAAGATTACAATTTTAGTAGGTATGCTTGCTTTATAAATTAGTAAAACTAAAAATAAAATCATAGGTGGGCCAATATTACAAAAAAAAACTAGCTCTCGATTTCCAGGTCTGTGATATTGATGATGTCTAGTAATAATTTAGGAGTGTATTTAAAATGTTTTATTGAAATTATTTTTTACCTGTTTTTTGAATGTAACAACCAAATTCTGCATAGTAAGCAACTGCCATACCAACATTTGAAAGATGAAGAGTAATATCTGAAACATTTTTTGTCTTTTGAGGGGTAGGGTTCTTTTGATTGTAGTGTGCTTTAAACTTCACTTTTTATTCGTATAAAAGGTACTAGTTTATTTGTATTTTCTGCGATTACAATACACTTGTTATTTCATTACTTTCGTACATGCTGATATTAGTAGAGTGGAATGGGGTCGAAAACTTACCAAATGCTGGAATACATCCATAGTATCTGCAAAGCAATCCAAAATACAACACATTCCATGGACTAAGTCCTTTCCAAGCATAACATTATTTCTCACCACAGCGTTTGTCGTCGAAAACACGATTTCTTTTTGTCCATTGACCCGTACAAGCGCTTCCTTTACATACCGAACCCGCATTGTTATAATCGTCAAAATGGTCGAAACATGGAAGATGCTCACAAAGCTTGCTGAACTGGCTAGTGTCGCTATAGAAGCGCTGGGGCAAAAATCTTTCATTAGATATTTATTGAATAAAATCAACCACAAAGTATAAAGCACTAATGTGATGATACCCCATGACGAAGACCTAACATGTACTATTTTATTCAAACGCTTTACATTCTTCATTTTCAGGATCCGTTCAATTCTTTGCAATTTGACGTAAAGTTGACTCTTCTGTTGACCACTGCAGAAACTGCTCTTCCAAGCGAGACCGGCATTAGTGAGACCATTAACGACAATGCCTATTTTCAGTGGTATATCAATGGATACGGGATCAAACTTACTTTCACAGTAACCTACTGTGTACGCAACACATATTAAATTCATTGTCCATACAATCACGCTGTAAATTTTGTATGACGTTGTCGGTGGGGTGATGAAATTGTATTTAAGCTGAACTCCAAGCATACCAAATACGCGTTGTACGCTGAAGCCAATACGTAGAATCTTTACAAAGTCATCTTCTAGCAAATCTTCGAAAATTTTGTCCGATTTCTTTAGTCGTTCCATTGTGGTGTATTGTATTTTGTCAACTGAACTGAACTGGTAGGTGTTCGACAACTAATATTGTAACATCATTAAATGGTTTTCCACCTTTGGGAATTACGATTAGATGAATTTTGATATATTTTACCTACTTTTATAGAGTTCTTAGCACTCTAAAAAGCAGAGATTTAAAAATGTGTACCTACTTTGTAAATGTTTTGCTGTCAGCCTAGTTAATGTTTGCGCTGTTGGAACCCAAAGCCTTCTCTCACAACGAGAGAGCCGAAGTCATAACCTACCAAGCTGGCCAAGTGCAAGTTGGCGGATGCCACATGTCCTCGAAACGTTTTTTCTTCACAAACACGTGTTACTTGAAGATTTCTTTGTTTCCTAACGTTGTCGTGAAAGTCGTGATTCAATGTAGGTAGGTACTACTTATTCCTTTTCCCTGGAATTTCCCGTCGCGATTTCAAAGTTTAGGTACCAACTCTATAAGTATTAAAACTTGTTCTTAATGATGACAAAATATCATTAAGGACTATGACTGAAAATTTTCTCTGCGTAACGCTGTAAATATCACCATAAATTTGTCTCCGGTTTGTAACGATCAATCAAATGATGGGTAATGTTTGGCTCCATCATTAAGGAGTGAATATTTTATAAGAAATTTTAAAAACGATTGACGGTTTTATAATGGCGCACTAATCGTTCAATTTCATGTCATGATAACATTAAAGCTTAATAATAAATATTTAATTTAATTTTGACAATGTTGCTGCTTGCGGGCAGGTCACCATTACTTTAGTTCTATAGTTTGAAAAATGTCTGCAAAAGTACCGATCAATGACATTTTTTTCATTGAAAACAATTTGATAAAATGTTTGGGAACGCCTCAGTTTTTGCAAGCTATTTTGGGGGCAGCCCGTGTCAGAATCAAAAACAATGTTATCACTAGCATCAGCCCTTGGCCGATTGTGTTTTCCTTTGTTTTTATAGTGCTTGTTACTTATTCTTGCTATATTTTTCAAGAGTTTTTTTTCACAGCTTACTTTCACGAAGATTTACTGTTGTATTTGTCATGTTGCATCGGCAATGGTATGGTGCTCATTTCTTACATCATTACCATCTGCCTGAACAGATTCTCTAAGAGAGATACCAACGTCAAGATTTACTCGATGCTACAAAAAGTGGACCGAACTCTTGGATCCGATAAAACAACATATTATACAGATTTTCAGTACCGTTGGAACGTGTTTATAATCTTTTTGATTATCGTAGGATTTTTTAACGGGTACGCTGCTAACGCCTACGTGTTACTGGAAAAACCGATCTACAGTATGTTTTTTGCATTTGGACTTTTATCAATGTTCATGGATAACGTTTTGGGGTTTGCTATGATGTATTTCTTATTTGTACGCTTGAAGATTTTCAATAAGATTATTAAAAAATTGATTGAGGAATACAAAGGAAATGTTGAGAAGAAACCCAAAGAGAAGACATTGAGAAAGTTTTTGATCGCGCTCATGATTCCTAGAGTGGAAGCTTTGGATTGTCCTCGCGAAAAATGGCTAGAATTCCTCCAGGATGTACTGAAATGTTATAAGATTGTCGTTGATCTTTTCAGTTTCTCAGTAAGTTTCTTGTGTTGGCATTGAAACAAGCAGTAATGTGGAACATCACTGTGTTCCGGTTTGAAGGGCAATGTTTCCAGTGAAATTACAAGGCATAGAGATAAACCACCTTATATCTCTAGGCGACGAGCGCAGTGCAGTGCTAGCTAATGATTTGGACTCTTCATGGTCCAATAGTTACCTGTCACTGTGTTGTTCCATCAAGCACATGCCCTGCTCGTATCATTTCACTATACTACATACATACACTAAAACAAACACTCACAAACAAACACAAAACAATTTAAAGCAAATTGACTGCATATCCCTTCTCAGTGGTTTTCTCTTGTCAATTAAACAGGTGGGGAAATATGGTTTCATCATTTATGATCGGTATTATTATAGCACAGGTTATTATACTGTATTTCTGAGTAGGTATTCAGACAAAGAGGGAGACAGGACCAGTTTATTTTTTACCGTTATTAAACGCAAAATAATTTAAATTATTTATTATTTGTATGGTTCATTGATTGTTGTTTTAGGTTTTTAATTTGTCGCTGACGGTGCTGATATGGACTTTCACTGTTATTGCTGCTATAGTAGTTGGATTTCGAAGTGGAGTAAGTTCACAATACACATACCTAGTGTTAACATTAATTCAGCATAACGAGGTGTAGTCAATAATCTCGTTTTTGAGCAATTTTTTAACACACTCCTCCCACATGGTTATACCTAGGTACGTGGTACACTACTCTTGCCCCAAACCCAAAATAGACGCGTAGGTATTTTTGATATAAAGTCTCAAAACAAATCAGAATAGTCCCTAGCTGGTAGTTGTTGCAGCACGCGAGGAAATTGTTGTCTACCAACCGACTCCCCGGTACGAATACACACCGTTTTACGTTGTAGAAATACTGCGTTAAAAGAAAAATCGGCTGTCATTAGACATTATACAGCCGTTACAAATGAAAACTAATAACCCAGAATTTGATTGCTCACTTTGCAAAATACGCGGGTGATAATGGAGGGCGTGGCCATGACAATGGCTATCTAGATTGTCCGACTATTCCCGAAAGTCTCTTTCATTTACGAACGTGACGCTTCAGCTCAATTCACAGGCCACGGAAAATTTGTATGTGGTGTGCCAAAAGAAGTTTTCACTTTAAAAAAATAGATTCATGTAGTAAGATTACTATATCTCCCCCCTCCCACTAGTGATACCATGATATTTTTTTTATCCCCTCCCCCCCTCTCGATCGTCACGTGATATAGGACAAAACCTAATAGACTAATCGTTCTGCATATAGGAAAAAGGCATGTTATCATCATCTAAATCTTAAGGTCTTAAGGTCATCTTAAGTATGACCTAAATTCTATTGTATAATGTTCTCAGTTATACCCTTTGGCTGCCACAGTAACAGTAGGCATGTGGGCCGGTTTTTACTATGTCCAACTGACTGCGTCAGCTATCATCAATAACTGGTTCATACAGGAGATTAAGAAAACGAAATTGCTTTGTATTCGCCTCATCTCGTATAATTATGACGGTAAGAATAAAAGATATTTGATCTGTGGTAAGAATGGACGAAATTTAGCTTTACATTTATTGCTTAAAGTGGAATGTTTTAAGTAGAATGCACGAATTTATTCTCAGTCCTACTTATTTTAATTATAAATATCAATGTTTGGATGTTTTTTGTTGCTCAATCACGTCGGAACGGGTTGAAATTTGGAACACAGTTTGATTATGTGTCAGCCTTAAATTCGGCTACTTCACGCAAAACAGAACAGGACGTCTACTTCTACGAAAAAACGTAATTTCGAAGTAAGTATAAATGTTCTAAGCCTACTTTAATTAGAGTAAGCTTAGCACATTTAAACGTCAAACAATGTTCGATGTGACGAAACAAAGTAGATCCGGAGTAGGAAAGTCGAAATATTCCGATCTGTCCCCCTGCTCTGTCCCCATGGGGTGACAGAACGAACAAAAAAGTTTGATCTGTCCCCTGTTAGCGATAAAGGGGACAGTTCGAACTTTATTCACCTTAATGTTTTAATGGGGACAAACAGGAATTATTTTTTTTATCTGTCCCCCTAATGCCAATAGGGGGACAGATAAAACATTAAGGAGGTGAATAAAGTTCGAACTGTCCCCTTTATCGCTAACAGGGGACAGATCAAACTTTTTTGTTCGTTCTGTCACCCCATGGGGAGCAGGGGGACAGAACGGAATATTTCGAAAATTTGCGAGTTTATTTCGAAATTACGTTTTTCGTAGAAAGAGAGTAGACGTTCTGTTCTGGACTACAAAATACAAAAATGTTCTCGACTGTACGGAACAGTAATAGGTATTCATTTTAAGTCATTTTGGGAGCGTTCGTGTATAAATTACTTTAATTACATAAGAAAAAAAGGTGTATGTCACTTGTAATCTTCGTTTTATTGTAGTTACATCTAATTAAACTGTATTTTCAGGTCCTTACCAGAAAACGGCAAGTGAAATTATCAACTTGATCCACTACGATACGCCCGTATTCGATGTTTACGGAATATTTGTATTGGACAAACAACTACCGCTGGAGATAATCGGGGTTGTAGCTACCAATGTGCTAGTTTTAATTCAGTTCATTATTTAGTGCATTACACTGTATTAAAAATAAATAAATGAATATTGTTGGTCATCTTCAAACCACATTTTGTCCTCCAGGCCACGTGGTTCGACTGCGTAGTTCGATCAATCGGACCACGTGAACTTTTTTTTCCTCTTGGTTCGATCAGTCGAACTATGTGCTTTTGAGATTCCTGATAGTTCGATCAATCGAACCACGTGAACTTTTTTTTCCAGTTGGTTCGATCAATAGGACCATGTGTTTTTAAGACTCCTGATAGTTCGATTTATCTATGTGGTCTTTTTTCAATAGGTTTGGTTAATCGAACTTAGTCAACCCTTGTAAAATTGCTAAACTTAGATAAATACAACAACACAATAAGCATATTATAATCTTCATTTAACCATGTTACATTTTTACTTTACTTCGTAACGTTTCCAAGGACATTATAACTTTATATACAGTAAGTAAACTAACATTAATAAACTCTTTTTGTACAAAAAATTAAACCGTCTTCAAAACCACAAATAGGCACATACTTAATCCCAAGTTTTCTTAGTACGAGTTAATTGTGCCTGTGAGTGTACTTCGATGAATCGAACCAGATGAACTTGTCATAGTGGTTCGACAATGGAGTCGAACCACGAGGTCCCAAGAATTAGTAGTTCACGTGGTGCGATTCTAAAATCGAATCAACTGAAAAAAAAAGTTCACGTGGTCCGATTGATCGAACTACGCAGTCGAACTACGTGGCCTGGAGGCATTTTGTTATGGGTAGGTAAGCTTCCTTATAGAGTTCACAAGAGGAAGTAGCATACTTTTGTAAAATGTAAAATTTGTGTTCCGGTTTGAAGGGCTATTATAAGGGTTTTCTAGAGATTTCTTTATATAAAAGACTAGCGGCCCCGGCTTCGCACGGGTACATACACACACATACACTCTTTTTTTTTGTATCGGGATTAAAAAAAAAAGTAAAATTATAAAGGAAGTTAGAATTTTTTTTATGAATTTTTTTTACTAATATTTTTTTGTATATTTTTATTTTAATATTTTATACATATATAATATTATTTACAAAACAAAAGCCTTTAGTGAGTCAGAGCTTCCCTGTAAACGATATTTGAAGTAGTTTTATTTTGTGGCAGCAAAATAAATTGATTTTCAGGAGCTCCGACACGTGATAGGCCAACATACAGTTGGCCATGAGTGAAACATTCATTTCGTAGGTCGATCCCTAATAATTCGAAGGTTTGGCCCTGGGACTTGCTAATAGTTAACGCGAAAGATGATTTCACCGGAAACTGAAGTCGTTTAAAAGGGATTGGCAGATCAGTTGGAATCATCGGTATCCTCGGTATATGAGCTAGTTGACCAGCTGCTGGGCCAGTGATAAAATTTTGTTCAGCAAGCCGCTGCGAACGCTCGATACTTGACTCTCTAGCACGCGATTGCGACGCGTATTCTCTCCGACTTGCAAGGCGAATTTCAGTTTCTGATGAAGATTCCTCATTACGCCGTATTTTTATTGCCCTCGCCTGGGAACTATGTTTAGAAAGTTGAGATCTAGATCTTTTTGGCATTTTTGGGCATTATAAAATGAAAAATAGAAGGAAATAAATAAGTAAACAAGCTTTTACTAAATTTTTGCTTATTGAACTTGAACTATATGAAGTACTAAGCTGTTTGAATAATTAAAATATAATATTTATTATCAGGTAAGTAGTAGGTACTTATTGAAAGAAAATTAAAAATATGGGCTTAGAAAACTACCTTTTACTAAACTTTTGCTGAAATTTTGAACAGGAATACCCATAAAATACTACTATAAGCAGTTTGAATAGTTACATTAAAATATAATATTTATTATCATAATATACTTATTTACCAACGAAACGAATTCAAAATTTTTTCAAGCTAAAATCATACGATCACGCACACGACCGCTGCGTAGGGAGCCGATCGCGCGAGTGAGCCGCGCGGCACTTTATTTTATTCCATTGACTCCCCCGTACCCCAGTGACGCTTACATGGAACCTTCATCGCATGCTGGCTAGCTGAGCTCGGTGAGCGACAACCACGCGACTTTTTTTTAATACTTACATTTTTAAACTCGTGATATCTTCCGAATGAAATGTCCGAATTGAATAATTCAAAAAATTATAAAAAGGTATTAAAGCCGTCTTGAATATAAAGTAATTTATTTTGATAAGGATTAATACCAAGGTACAAATGAAGAGCCTTTTCAAGAGGCGGCATATATAAATTAATATTTTAGAATAAAAAACTGCTTACTGTGACATAGTAACTATAATATTTAGACATATGCTGTCGCGATACTTTTTGTAGATAATGATGAGTTCTGCAAAGTTGTAGTAAATGATTTTGTTCTATCATCAATAGTTTTCGCAGCGCACGCGACGTAAGGAATTTTTCAGGTCTTTTTTTACACCTTATGTTACATTATTGGAGTTTTAGTAAGGATTCCTAATTTTAAAAAAAATATAATATAGCCTATGTTACTCGGGGATAATGTAGCTTTCCAAAGGGGAAAGAATTTTTGAAATCGGTCCAGTAGTTTCGGAGCCTATTCATTACAAATAAACAAACAAACAAATCTTTCCTCTTTATAATATTATTAGTATTCGTATAGATAATTCACCTTACATATATCTCCCGAGGGTCAACCGCCTAATTGAAACTGTCTTAGCTTTGAATTTGCTTTCTCTCTTTTCGTTTCGCTTGAAATTATAGAGACAGCAATAGCAAAGCCAAAGCGGATTTAGATAGGTGGTAGAAGGGCAGGCGATGATAAGTTCAAATAGGTACTAAGAATTTGAACTCTTCATGTTTAAATAGCTGCGTGGCGCGTGATTTTATGAGCTGGCGTGTTCTTTACCATCGCTCGCACGCCAAGCTCGTGTCATTTTGTCTTGGAAAAAAAGAAATTTTGAACATTCAAAGAGTATGACGAAAACTGTTTCTATTGACAAACTTTGAATCCGTGACAAAAAATGTGGTTCCTTACAAATGTATTAGAATTCTAGAAATGTATTCAACTTGTGAATGTAGTCGTAATGAAATATTAATAAAATACAAGTAAGTACAATAATATAACAAATTTTATTCAAATACCATCTACAAATAAATATAATACACATATCTACTCCACTAACAAACTTGTCAAAATACACAACAAAAGCAAACGAAAAAAGTCAGCATCACACCTTTTTCTCACATACTGGAACGTAAATTAATAACTGTCTTTTGATATATTGCATTATTATCTGTCTATTGGACTTTTTTGATACGAGTGTTCACAAAACATTTAATTCTTATATTATATGTAAAGATTATAAAAAGTTACTAGTTAAATGTGATATTAAATGCTTTCAAAATGCTGTCTAAAATCAAAAATAAAGCAATTTGTATAAAACATTTAAGTGGTCGAAGAGTTCGCAATGTAGTCGTGCTACATAGCTAGTTGCGTAATTATTGTATCTTTCATGAAGTAGATCTATGTTAGTTCTTACAATAAATAAGTAATGTTTTACAGAACAATAGTCCGGCAAACATCTTGTAGATTGACCTTTTGCCCTATCACGCCCCATATTTGCTATCTCTCGCTTATCCCCATTACCCATCCTAGCTATATTTATCTAATACATATATTGACCACAAGTTATGTTAGGATGTTTACCGGAAAATATTACTAATATACTTGATGTAAACAAAACTGCAAGGAAATTCTAGTAGTGTAACAGAACAACCAACATTTATCCGTATCTTAATTTGTACGTATTTGTTTTTACCTAGAGCTAATAGCGAATGTAACAAACTTGAGGCTGGTTTTGTTCGATGCCATAAATTTATAATGCAAGAAATTACATATAAAAATATAAATAATAAAATTCGTACAATGAATTGTGCTACTTCGAGACAGCAAATAATAAAACAAATAAAAATCTTTAGACAATTACAACTACGACTTTAAACCTAATAAGACACTTCGACGCTTCGTCTCATTCTCAACACCGCAACAATCATAATTTAACTATGTTCGTAACTTCAAACTGACAAGGAATATCTAATATTATGCAATTTTAACCCAAATAGCAAACAGAATAGAAATCTAAATTCGCAACACTTCCAGTTATCGGTCGTCAAGTTGTTGGAAATTTGCCAGTTGCAGTCTCGCAAAGATCTAATGGTAAAATTGGAACTACAGATTTTTTAAAGTACAAAGTTACATTGCAATAAGGATGCTAAAAATATAAATGTTTACAACAATAGTAAACTGTCGTATCTAAAAAAATAAATTACTGTGACGAAAGAGTGAATTCTAATGATTTACATTAGTTTTTAAGTTCAGATAGATTTTGACAGATCAGACTAAAGAAGTTATAAAAGGCAATAAGATTATAACGTTATAGATTTGTACACTATGCAAATTCAATACTGTGGACACTATACCGGAAAACTCATTTCATTGCTGATCAAAAACATAACAGATATTTAACACCAGTAAAATCTGAGTCAATACACCTAATACTTACAATAAGTATTAGTTCTATTTATAGAAACGCAAAATTAAACTATTATTTTTTACCATCTTCGACAATATTTACTACTTACTACTTTGGGCAGGGAGAGAAAAACGAGTAGTGAAGGTGAGTGTTGATGTACGTCAGAAAGGGTCCCCTTAAACCTACGCCCGAGTCATAAGTCTCGGTATCTACTCGGGTTTTCTCTCTCTGCCACACGATGGATCCGGCACCCGCACGGTGAATCCGTGGAATGCAAGAAAATCGTCTCATAAAATGTAGGTATCTGTGGAGGTCTAAATCTTTGTCAGACTGCATTTAAGTTTAGCTACATAATACAAATATTATCGTTAAATACGGGATACAGGGGTAGTATATTTTGTGAAACCTTTAAATAAATATTGGTGGACAATTCACACACAACACCATCTGACCCCAAACTAAGCAAAGCTTGTACCTACTATGGCTAGTACTTTGTTTTAACAGTTAAATTGGGATGTGCCTACTGTGCAGATATACCGTTCTGGTTTCATAAAACAACCACAATGTGTATCCTGTAGATTACGATAATATTTTAAATAAGAACCATGATATACCTAGTACAGTGAAGTTACATATTGTAAAAACTTTGTCTAGTAAGCGAACCGGCGTTCTTCACTGAAGCCCAACTTTTCGAGGGCGGGGTTGCACGCGAAATTGATCATCGGCGGCGGGCCGCACATGAGGGTGAGTGTGTCGTCGCTGTGGGGGAACAGATGCTCCTTGATCATCTCTTCGTTGATGAATCCGGAACTGTACTTCCAACCTGGAACGAAAATTTATCTTATGTTACGGCACAGTTTAAAGAAATACTACCAGTAGTGCATTGCCTTTGATCTTGGAAGAAACGTTTGACGACGTGTTTGAACAAAAAGTATTCAAGTGCGAGTCGGACTCGCCCATGATGGCTTCCTCAGCAGCAAGTAACATAATATAAAAGTTCTTGTAATTCGTTGTTACTTTAATCAGTGTTTTAACAATAGTGAATTTATGACATTAAAATAAAACTACTTACTAAATCTTATTCAAACCAATTTTCGGTGAAAGTTTACATGGTAATGTACATCATACATTTTCTTTAGTTTTGTCATTCTCTTATTTTGGAAGGGGAAGGGGGGGGGGGGGGACACATTTTACCACTTTGGAAGAGACTCTCTCACAAACTATTCAGCTTAGAAAAAAAAATTTTAGAAACCTCAATATCATTTTTGAAGACCTATCCATAGATAACACACACGTATGGTCTTGATGGAATTTTTTTTTGAGTTTCAGTTCTAAGTTTGTGACACCCTCAAAATTTATTGTTTTCTTTTTCTATTTTTTGTATGAAAATCTTAATACGGTTTACAGAATACATCTAATTACCACGTTTCAATAGTATAGTTCTTATAGTTTCGGAGAGAAGTGGCTGTGACATACGGACGGACAGACAGACAGACATGACGAATCTATAAGGGTCCCGGCCATTTGGCTACGGAACCCTAAAAATATATCCATTTTGACATTTATAATATTAAGTAGGATTAAAACAACCCTCTTTTTACATCGGTTCTAAAAACTTAAAAAAGGTTAACTTTCGATGTCGAATATAACTTTTAAACTTTCACAATTTTACTGCATATTTAAAGTTTAATAAAAGGTTACACGGAAGACCTGTAGGTACTAAGCTGAATGAAATATGTCATAGGTACTCATCAATACTACAGCAAACCTCGAAAAATCAGCTGTACTAACAAAAATGATCTTCGGACTCGATATACGAGTAGTGTTTGAAATACGAGTTTGAATTTACATTTCGAAATTCCGTGATTGGTGCTAAAGTAAAACTTGTACCATAATGAAGAGTAGAGCACGTATCTTTTGATTTAGTACCTACACCTACATGCGTTATGTATTATAATATAGCTCTGAAAACGTTTTTTTTATAAGACAGATTTTTGTGACAGACAGTGATGGATGGGTACGAAACAAGGCTGTCCAAAAAGTCCTGTAGGTACTATATACTGTGCCTGTCACTCGGAGATAGATATAATATGTTTTTCTCTTTTTTCCCCAGACAGACACTACAAGTGTGACAAGTGCTCTACCACAAACAGCCAGTACAGGACCACAGAGTTTCGACCAAAAACGCCGAAGTAAATAAAACATTAGATGCATAGTTTTAAGTTCTGTTTGAATAGAAATTATAGAATGGTTTCAATACAATGTTTAAGCGAGCTTACCTTCCGTGGGTCTGTCAATAGTGTACCACAGTTTGAACTGGTCAGGGTGATCTCTTGCGTACTTCTCGAGCTCATTTCTTAGCAGGATGTCTTCCTCGGTCTGGTTGGCGAAGATCAGCCTCAGTTCCGTGCGATCGTCGGCGGTGCTGCAGATATGACGGACTAGCTGAAGCATCGGAGTGATGCCCGTGCCTCCTGCAAATGTTGTTAGTATCGTCAACATCATGGCCTTTCTATCTTTTGCGTAGGTACGATAAAAGTAACGTCGTAATATGTAGAGGAACTTATCATTTCAATCAAACCTAAATATTTTCCCGTAATCTGAACATTTTCTAATTTATTTCAACGATCGAACAAAAATATTGTTTTTTTTTATTTCGTTTACAACCAGCCTGCACCCGTCATAGTTTTTGTGTCATCGTGATTTGGATGTTTAAAAGATTTTTTGAGATTTGTTTAACGTGGACCATACATACTTATAGAATAAAGATCGGACAGATCAGACGGAAAACGATAAATCTGTAAATACGAGTACGTCTTTTACAATCTCGTGAAATACAACATAGAACAACAGTCAAATATCAGTTACATTCGAAACGGTAGCATAGCTGTTAGTACACAAGGTACACATTCGTTTAAAGTGCTATTACAATAAATTGTTCCAAAGTGCATAGAGTTTGTCTAATCTAAACTATTAAATTTGAAAATAGAATGGTATTTGAATAAACATATGAAGCGACACCTGCTGCTAACGCATTGGCACTTGAGCAGTTATTTCACAGAGGCAATTGTATCTTGCGCAAAGGTGAGCTATTAATCATACTGTAAGTGGTTGAAAACCTTTCTCTTTGTTGTCTTAATCCATAGATAAAAATAGAAAGTTTGCACAGGTTTTTGAAGTGAAAAGTTCTTTTAGCGTACCACACACACTATTTTGTGTGTGAATTGTAGGTATAGTGTGCTGTGAATTGAGCACAAGCGTCACGCTCGTGAATGAAAGAAACCTTCGGGTGAACTCGGGACCAAGGCCATAGCGTGTTTGTTACCATGGTTACAATTTTTTGTACATTTACAGTCATCTAACCATGAACATCTAGTCTAGATGACCATGCTTAGAATACTTATTTAGACAACAATGCTTTGATTTGAACATTTATGCCAGACTAGCAGCGCCCTCCGGTTTCACCCGCGTAGTTTCGAAACTGAGCTATCAAATTCTGAGTAATAAGTTTTCACTTCTATCGGCAGTCCCTATGACTGCCATTTTTTTTATTAATATGTTTAGTATATTATACCTAATTCCGGTAGCTAATTAGCATGATGTGTGCCGTACAAAAATCATGCGACAAGGAGAAATGATCGAGGGCTGCAACCCCCCCTTTTCAACTGCACTCAGTTGGACAGCTTACAAGTGACGGCATAGTGCTGAATCTTATTACTTTATACCCTTCTATCATCCTACATAGGTCTCCTGGTGATCATTTGACCCATAAATTTTGTTCACAGGCCTGCAGTCCAATTGAATAATCAACCATTCTTTTCGTTTATAATTTTCTCAATGTATTCTTTTCTATAATTTTCTTTTTTGTAATGTTAAAAAATACATGTTTTTAGGCCGGTCGATGTATAAAACTAGTTTCGTAAATTTTTGCTAATTAAGTCACTTCAATTCTATACATGTGAATATGTAAATGTTTGTATGGTATGTAGTGTTGTTAGTACAATTGGCGTGTAATATATTATTTTATCAATTATTATTATAGTATAAATAAGTATAAGTATGGATGTACCAAGAATTTACCAAGTACCAAGAAGTTTTCACCATGTTAGCCTAGCGACCATGGTATTCAGTTCTGAGATAATACAAACATTATTATCAAACGGAACAACCGCGTAGGCAACACACAAACATTACGTGCCTGATAAGTAATCATAGCTAAATTGATAACAATAAGGTATAAATCATGGTCAAAGGCAAAAGATTTCCTTCGAGATTATACGGGTTTAATCGACTGATACAAAATTTCTGAAGTGTAACGTTCACCAGTATTATGAATAAGTTGAGTTAGTTAATGTACGTACACATCTACACATAGTACTTACAAAAATTGCTACCGACCGTTTTTTTCTCGAATGCTTTACTTCAGCTTTAATTTATATTTCGTTATGACAATATTAGCGACTAAGAAATGTATATATGAAATTACTAGCGGCCCGTTCCGGCTTCGCTCGGATATCTAAATATAATATATTTATATAAATTACGCAACACGTTGTTTAATTCGCGATTTGAATAGCATAAAATTGTTACAATGATGCAACCTTAAAAAATAGACACATGCTGTCACGGACTTCACGCACGCAACGCACGCTCTCAAGGAATATTTTTGCCCATTTTTGTTTCATTATTCATTCACACTAGCGTAATGTTATTATAGTCTAATAACCTTCCTCGATAAATGGACTATCCAACAGAACAAGAACAAAATTAAAAATATTGATTAACCCCCGAATACCTTAGATTTGTTATGTGTACAACATTTTACTAGTCAAGCCCTTTCATTTGATACCCATATTAAGGGAGTTGTGAAAAAACAAATGTAATTCGCCATTTTGTGGTAGCGCCCATCTTGGATTTGAAATTTGTCATAGTGCAAAGTATTCTACTAGTCAAGCCCTTTCGTTTGATACCCATATTGCGGTAGTAGTGAAAAAATTATATAATTCGCCATTTTGTGGTGGCGGCCATCTTGGATTTGAAATTTGTTATAACGTATAGTACTCTGCTAGTCAAGCCCTTTCATTTGATACCCATATTGAGGTAGGTTGTGAAGAAATATTTTGTCCGCCATTTTGTGGAGGCGGCCATTTTGAATCGATATTAACCAAACATAGCTAAGAATACCCGCACGGATATTAACTTTCAAATAAAAAAAACCGCATCTAAATCGGCCCCTCCGTTTGAGCTCTACGGTGCCACAGACAGACAGACACACACAGACAGACAGACAGACAGACAGACAGACATCGACGTCAAACTTATAACACCCCTTTTTTTGGTCGGGGGTTAAAAATAATCTTAATCTTTCAATTCGGACCTGTAGTTCTCGAGATCCTAGCGTTCAAACGAACGCACTCTTGAACTTTATATTATTAGTAGAGATTCCAGATTTGTAGGTATGGGTTATTCTGCACGTGACAGAAACTTTATACATTTATGTAGATATAAATTATTTATTTACCATGATAAAATATGATAAGTTAGTCAGAGACACTATCCTACACTGAGTTCTTATCTTGTACCCTTTGATTGCACTCTGCTTTGGCTAGGTACCTTCAATAATTTCTGTTTTTATTTTTATAGAAAAAAGCGAGTATCGGGACATGTCTTTCTTTGCAACCTCGATTGCCTAAGTCGAGGTAACAAAGAAAGATGTGTATTTAGACCTCGATTTAGGCAATCGAGGACGTATCTAATCACCGTACTCGAGGTTATTTTCCTCAAGTAAGAGTAGTCTAAGTTATGCATCAGGACATCAGCCATATAGTAGTAAAAGACCCGTCTTAATTGGTCCACCCGTTTCGGAGATTAGCCGGTACAAACAGACACATGTTGTTACGGTATATGTACCGTCTATATTCTATACATTCACATAGTAAAATGCGGTTATTTTAATATTACAAACAGAAATTTCAATTTTATTTATTTGCATAGATAAAATACCAGGAGAAATCACAGGGTAGAGCTATAGTAGTCGATAAGAACTTTAGCATTAGATAAAAGTTGAATTTAGCTAATGCGTATTAAGTACAAATTACTGATAAACAAATGTGATTATAGTTAAAGTAATCTCTCTTCTACTATGGTTGGTTTATCACGGCTGCTCGCCGTAGACAATTGTAAATTGACTGGAGTAAAGTTTGTTTTTCCGGGTGATCGCACATGTGCAATCATTACTGTGTCCCTTCATGCCCTGTAATTTCACTGGAAATTCCAGTGAAATTATAGGGCATAGAGATAAAACCATCTTATATCTTTGGGTGACGAGCGCAGTGCAGTGGTAGGTAATGATTCGGACTTTTCATGTTCCAACAGCTGCACGTCACTGTGTTGTTATGTGGCAGGCATGTTGCTTACCATCAGGCAAATTTCCTGCTTGTCTCGTCACTATACTATGAAAAAAAAACTGTGGTGATACTCGCGCTATGTTTGATTCGAGCAAGTCAGGGCTCGTATACTGAACAGGATACTGATTCTGAAAGCAAACCGAATGACTCAAATTCGGAAAGAAAATGCTTCTCTCTATCATTCCAAACGAATAAGACAAAGACCGACAGGTTTGATTCCGTGTCGAGATCAATCGGATTTGTGTTCAGAATTGCATTGCAGATCTACTTTAACCCCGTACCTAATTGTGGACGTTAAACTGATGTTTCGTAAGCTTGCGTGGAACGTACACGTTTTAAACACAAACAAAACAGTTGATTAAATCGAACAGTGCAAAGCTTTCACGTACGTATCGAATTTCTGGCGGTGGCCCAAAGCTCGGTAGGCAATAGCCAAAATTCGGTTTAGCAGTAGAGGTCATCTGAGGCTAACAGCCATAGACATTCGATGCCAAAAAATCTGGCGGCGGCGGATAGTTCAGTGGTAAACCCAAAAAAATGTAAAGAGGACAAATGAGATAAAAATTCGGTACAGCATTTTCCAACGAACGAGGTTTTTCTGGATACAAATGGATCTGGACGTCATCATTTTTGTACGAAAAACGTTAACTCGAAATATTTCTACTTCGTTTCGTCTGATCGAACATTGCTTGACGTTTAAATGTTCTAAGCTTAATCTAATAATAAAGACTTAGAACATTTTTAAGCAAATGTTAAAAAAAAATTCTAAGCCCCAAGCCTACTCTAATTAAAGGATCTAAGTAGAACCGGAGTAGGAAAGTCAATTTCGAAATTACGTTTTCCTTAGAAAGAGATTATACACATATAAGTACCTAATTCTTAATTTCGCTAAATGTGGTACTAAAATATGACACATTGGCGCTACCTAGGGAGAAATTTAGTCAATCTTTGAATTATAGGTGTATAAAATAAAATATATATATAAAGTAAATACTGACCAGCAATCATGTTCAACTTCTTAGCCAAAAGTTTGACAGGCGGATCCTTGCGGAGTTTCTTAATGAGGAAGGTGCCGTTCCCAGCGTACTGTAGTCTCCCGGAGGGACCGCGCACGTCGATCTTGTCGTTCAGCTTCATGTTCTCCAAGTATTGGGACATTTTGCCACCGTCGGGGAACTTGGGGTGGACATTCTTGAAATATACCTGGAATGCAACAATTACAATGTAGTGGTAGGACTCTTGGCAGAGTCCGCCTGGGGAAGTACCACACCTTTGCCAGTTATTCTACCGCCAAGCAGTAATGTGCAAAAATTACTGTGTTCCGGTTTGAAGGGCAATGTTTCTAGAGAAATTACAGGGCTTAGAGACATAACATCTTAGATCTCTGGGCGACGAGCTCTGTGCAGTGCTAGGTAATGATTTGGACTTTTCATGTTCCAATAGCTGCGTGTCACTGTGCTGTTATGTGGCAGGCATGATGCTTGCCATCAGGCACTTGTCGTGCTCGTCTCGTCACACTTTTAAAAAAAAATACATTAAGTACACCCTTTTTAACTCTTGTCAATTACCTACCTGAGAATAGATGGCTTGGTTGGTAGTACGAAAGTCTGTATACGGAGCTGTGGATCGTGGGTCCATCATCGTCGTCTATTCCCACGCAAGGAAAATGAAAATTTTGTGGGATAAATGCAAATATTTGTGTTGTGCCTGAGTGGTGGCTGCATAGTGTTGTGTGAAAAATGTCCACCAAACTTACCAATAATTGTTTATTAATGAATCCAATGTGAACTAAAAGACTTTCTGCTTTGTTTCGTGAAACTTTTTTTGTCAAATTTTCGCCAGATCTTTTTTGAGCACCCGATTTCAAAAATTCTTTCACCGTTGCATATGTGCGTGAACCCTGAGTGCTATAGTCTACCTATATATTATGTACCATGGGCAAAGCCGGAACGGATCGCTAGCCCTATAAAAAGATTCGATAGTAGAAACATACCTTAATGACAAGATCGACGTAGCCTTTCTCTTCATCACTGGACACGGGAGTATACGCTCTGATGACGAGATCATCATCAATTTTGGCGGACAAGTGGATATGCTGGCCAATAGGTAGACCTGTTAACAAATTGTGTGGATATATATTATATAGATCTAGTTTTAGTTTTATTCCATAAATTTTCGAAGATAAAATCATTGAAGGCTATCCCCTAAAAATCTGATGAAATTTCGTAAGAAAAATTACAAGGTGGATAAGATTAAGTGCTATCTTATTAGAATAAAGCATTATTTTAAGTATTTTTAGGCAAAATGGATTCTTAAATTTCGTACAATTTTAAAACTAATAAAGTTAGGATATTTTATTTATATTTAGCCAATAGCCATAGAATTAACCACATTAAATTCCATCTTTTTGTATGTGTATACATACTATATTGTTACATCAATGTTTAACAGAAACCCTTTTTAAAACAATATATTTAGTTAAGTGAACTCACAATGTTGATGATAATGATTTTATATTTAAATTAAAATTATCATAATCGGATAATTTGGAATCATACAAAAAATTACTAAGAAAGGTGTCTTTCATTCCCATTCAAAATTATCATTGTACTTGATGGCTGAAATACTGTTTTGACAAAGCTCAGTTTCACTCACCGTCTTGCTGTACACAGCATGTTATCATTTATCTTATAATGTCAATTATGGTCAATTAAATATATACTTTTCTTATTATTTTGACATTCAACCATCAAATTATTTAATTGTTCATTTTGCTTTCATTGTATGAAACAGTGGACAAGACAAGCAAAGTAAACATCTAATATAGTTTAGTTCAGTCACTGTTTGTGACTGATAAGTTGACTATTAACAAATAAATTAAAATGAATACATACTCTATCTTAAAAAAGAACGAAACTGGCCGACATAGCTCAAAGAGTAAACAAGCTGAAGTGGCAATGGGCAGGCCACATTGCTCGCAGAACTGACAACCAATGGGGAAGAAAGGTTCTCGAGTGGCAACCAATAACCGGAAGACGCAGTGTTGTACGGCCTCCCACTAGATGGACAGATGACCTCACAAAGGTCGCTGGAAACCGCTGGTTGCAGGTTGCTTAGGACCGTTCGTTGTGGAAATCTAGGGGGCAGGCCTGTGTTCAGCAGTGGACATCTTGCGGCTCATGATGACGATGATGACTCTATCTTAAGTCTTATAACTAAACTCTTACCTAGTACATGTGCAGAAGAGGGTAACCCCAACCGGAACCTTCTTGTGTCGTGGCTGATTTCTTCTCTCTCAATCAGTGGCAGTTGGTACTTCACATTAGGGTCAACAAGTGCTACAAGTTTCTTTTCTTTCTTCCCATTTTTCTTGCCCCAGAGACAGTTTGCTACTACTGTGGTGAGGACAACCACGGACCCAACACCAATTATAATTGGTAACACCTGGAAACAGAGTGCTTTTTAGTTTATCTGGATTACGATACAGTATTGACTCTCACTTTGAGAAAGCAGGCCTCCAGTTAAGAACATTGGAATAAAAAACTGTTTATTTTTGTTGTAAAGATAGGATTATTGCAATTACCTGACATTAAGCTGAACACCAGACTCAAAGACCCTACTATGGATTTTATTTTTCTCAAAAATCATAAATTATTACTTAAAATCATTGCTCATTTTTAACCTACTTCATCTTCATCTTAAAATAAGATCATATGATTTTTATAACATACTAGCTGTACCCTGCCACGCTTCGCTGTTGCACATTGTAATGCAAAAATTAGACAAAAACAATCCTTGATGCGGATTATATATCATTCTCAAATTTCAGCTCGATCTGTGCAGAACTTTTTGAGTTTTTGAAGCGTACACAACCAACATAACATTTTTAACAGACTTCAAAAAAGGAGGTTTCTCAATTCGACCGTATGTATGTTCCTTTTTTTTTTTTATGTGTGTTCGCGGATAACTTCGACGTTTATGAACCGATTTTGATGATTCTTTTTTTTATATATTCTAGAGATTTAAAATCATCAAAACTATTTACATTGAAGCAAATTAATAATAGGTTTTGCTCAGATTAGGTAATATTTATTAAAACAACTAATAATTTATTTTATCTAAAGCCATTTAGAATCTAGATGTGTTCAACAAAAAACTTGTGCTGAATCACTGATTTGAAAATTAAATCAATTATCTTCTGCAAGTCATGTGAAACATACAAATTCTTTGCAATTATGTCATTTTCATTTATAGATTTATATTAAGTAGGCATTATACTATTTTATCTGTCACCTCATAGGAGTAGATTTTGTAGTGGTAGGACTCTTAGCAGAGTCTGTCTGGGGAAGTACCACACCTTTGCCAGTTGTTCTACCGCCAAGCAGTAGTGTGCAAACATTACTGTGTTCCAGTTTGAAGGGCAATGTTTCCAGAGAAATGACGGGGCTTAGAGATATAATACCTTAGATCTCTGGGTGACGAGTGCAGTGCAGTGCTAGGTAATGATTTGGACTTATCACTGTGCTGTTATGTGGCTGGCATGTTGTTTACCATCAGGCACATGTACTGCTCTTCTCATCACTCTATGCTATTAGAAAATATGCTTGTGTTAGTTACTACTAGTAGGTAAGTATGTACTAGTACATAGGTAGGTATATGGTACTATATTATGAATAAACTTGGATTGGCATCAAACTATTTACCACTCAATTCAAATTATAACTACAGTAAATAATAATTGAGTAAAAGTTAATCATTTGATAATGGAAAAATATTCCATTATCAAATGATTAACTTTTATTCATTTACATGGTAAAACCCGTTGATATGTGACAAATAATAATTTAATTGATTGTTGAAGCAAAAAACTAAATAAGTAAATTACAATTGTAAAAATCCATATCACAAAATGAGTGCTCCACAAGCTAGAGCTGATGCCGATGTTTAGCACTATTGGGGCTGGGGACCATCCATAATGAGTATCGTATCTATATAATGCATTATTTTAGTAAATATTTGATTAGCTATAAAAATATTTGATTGGTGTCTTCTGCAATTATTATTACTTATTCAGTGTCATTTGTAAGTTATTACCTACACAAGTCTTCAACTACTCACACAATGACATCAAAACACATAAGACAACCAAATGTTATTTTTCTAAATTCAAGTAAGTTTTTTACCAACATTTTACAAAACTTTTTTTTTATTAACCTACCTATTTTAGATAGCATAGAATATAAAATAGTGTTTTATTGTAACCTCACAAAAAAAATTCACCATAGTTGATCTTCACCTTGATATAAAATTAGATGGGAGTGCAGGATCGTCTACATAATTTATGATTCATGTAGGTAACATAAATACTGGAACATTTACCTTACAGATATCAAACTATACAAATTTTCTGTTTACATTTTTATTTGATATCACAGTGATAGGAATGTATTCTCATGTTCTCTAACTTTCAATTGTAACTAAATAAACAATTTGACATACAAACACATGCAAGGTGAACCACTTTTTTACCCACAACTTCTGTTGTAATAATATAATAAATGAAGCTTAGAATTGGTAATATTCTAAGAGGAAAATATTTCAAAAGGAAATATATTTACATACCAAGTAATTCTCCAATACATCAGTTACTGCTGCTTGTAAATTACTCATGGTGCCGACTAAATAAACGAATAAAGCGGACGACACAACACGCCACAACACAAATTGAACTTGGAGTGATCAAAATGCTGTTCTCACAATGACAAATGATTTTTGAACCTTGAACTCCCTTATCTCGTGTTATGTAACGTTAATACGTAATTCCATTAGGCCGGAATATTTCTGAAAGCAGGCACCTTCACCCAAAAAGGAAAACACACAGAGAAAAATACACGTCTTTTATCGTTGTCAAACTAACCACACTTTCAGAGTCGCTCATGTTTCGCCGTCACGGAGTCCGATTATTGAATAACTGAATAAATACATATTATCTGAAGTGCTACAGCATTATCGTTTCCATTATCGTGCTGATAACTGAACTTATATCAATGGAAATTCAATTTGCTAGGTAGGTATATTTTTATCTCGATCAATTTTATTAACCTGCCATGAAATAATTAAGTAGGTACAATAATACTCACGAGTTTTGAATTGATGAAGGAAGACATTTTCTGTTTACATTTACACAATACACTTCACTAGTAGCACGTTTGAATCACTGGAGGACAAAATCTGATATTGCATCAGATTCTGAGTAACGAACGTCCATGGGAATACCTACTATAACACCGTGAGATAGCGTTCCCGTTACCTATGAGTTCAGTCGGTAAACTGACTGTTTATCTAGCAAGCACGCGCGAGCAACAAGTTTCTATGTTTTATTTTTGTCAGATTGTGATATACTTTAGGCCGTTGCCTTTAGCTGTTTTCAGTGATGACAATAATCCTAAAATAGCTTTTCCTTACGAAACTCCGGAAAGTCCACTATGAATTGTGTCCACTGTGTTTATTTCTTTCGTTCTTGTAAATTATGATTTCACGTTTCTCATTAGCGTACTCAAATGATTCCAAATCTGCTAATACGTTTCCTATTGTTGTTAAATACGTATATATTAATTAGCAATTAAATGAAATTTATTCAATACATAAACAAATTTTAAAAAATTCGCGGATTTTCACGTTGAAGACATGGCATCTGACATCTGACAATATAATTTTTGCGACAGTGACAGTAACGACCAATACATTTTTTTTTAATAGTTTTAACAGACGTTCAAACACGGTTTTGCAAACCGCGACATACTCGTAGTTCGTGACGAACTACCTACGTCTCACGTACAAAATAGAGAGTAAAAGACTAAAGCGCCTATTAAACTACGCGTTATTCAGCACACGTTATTCAGACTGTCTTAGAGTCTGACTCTCAGTTCGCTATTACACCAGTCTGAAAAACACGCGCTCTCGCGCTTACGCGATACAACTCTAGGACTTTTAACAATACTTCTTTTTCTTTACTGCATGCTATAATATTATGGTGCTTATTAATTTAAATCAGTGAAAATAATTTTAAGTATTTAGGATAGGTATAATAACAGCGAGATGAAAAATAAAATTTTGGCCGAACCCGATCCCCGATCTTGCTGTCTGAATTCAGAGCAAATACCGCGTACAGACTGGTGGAACGTATCATGAGATGTAACATGCAATGAAAGAAATTGCCGTCTACATTGTCGCAATGTACCATGCAATGTAACAGAATTATGGAAATTCTGTGAGGAAGGCTTGCGCGCACGAACCGTGCTCAATACGCGCACGAATAGAGCATTTAGCTCGTGCGCGCCGTAACGATGCTATGTCAGTATGCGAGGTAGACGGCCACCGATTTCGGTTGGTGCGATCGAAAAACAAAATGATTGCGCTAATAGAGTACTCGGAAGGTCGAACGCCTTTTACGCAGGCAAGTGCGCTGCTCGCACATCTGAGCAGAAATGCGGGTGACACACCCCGAGTGATAAGCGTGGATGCGATGGCAATCGATTACTCAAGAGCGAGAGTCGCAGACCGGCTGGGCTGCATTGAGGCCTCTAAACATCATAAGGTTGTCGTATACGAAGATAGGGCAGCCGCGGAGAAAGCCGCAGCCAATCAAAGCGGCAGCCGAGGCACTATCACGGCCTTCGTGACTGCCTTCAACGCAGCAGCAAGGAGCGTGCAGAGGGCCATCAAAGACAGAAATGCAGTCGTGGTGGAGGCGCTGAGCCGGGAGGAGGCGGCTTAGAAAATAAAATAGGCCTAGAATTAGAATGAAAATGTTCCCTACTCCCCCCTATTTCCTCTTCATAATCACCAGAAAGGGTTCTTGCCTGGTATTTCTGGATGCCTGGAACACAATACATTACTAGCAGAAAGTTTGAAAGATGCCAGAACACATGAGAGGCAAATTACAGTCTGCTGGATAGACCTAGAGAACGCGTTTGGTTCTGTCCAGCATGAACTTATGATATTTGCCCTAAAATGGTATAACTTTCCTGCTGAAATTATTCACTTAAAATTCGTCATAGCAGTAAACAAGGAATACACAAAACCACTTGAATACAATGTAGGACTATTCCAAGGGTGCTGCTTATCACCAATAGCATTTAATATAGTTATAAATATTTTAGTAGACAAATTAATATCCCGTGAAAAGAAATGGGGCTACCGGTTTAAAATCAACAATAAGTACACTGAGTCAATCTTGGCCTTTGCGGACGACCTTGCAATACTTACACGTAATCCCAAACAGTGTCAAGAATTGTTGAACGAAGTCGATGAGTTCTGTACATGGACGGAGGGAATGAGGACAAAACCATCTAAATGTCATTGTCTTTGTCTGGGTAGAAGAAATACCAAATATACGTCTTACGATCCGGGACTCTCCATAAGCGGCCAAGGAGTTGCCACAATTGCAGAGGCAGTGCCTTTCAAATTTCTTGGTAGAAAGATAGATCACAAAGGACGTACACCATCATTAGAGGTGGTTGTTGAAAATTTCATGAACAACCTCAATAAGGTAGACCAGCAGCCTATCAGCAATATCAAAAAGCATGGATATATGACAACTACCTCACATCACGTCTCACTTGGCCTTTCCTAGTATATGACATCGGTAAAACTCTCCTGGCAAAGCTAGATGCCAATGTCATAAAGATATTGAAGTCATGGTTCGGATTGGCACATCCGGCTGATCCTCTACTCTTTTAGGGATCACAATAGTTTTGGGCTGAAACTAAAGAAACCGTCTGAACTTTACAAACACCTAAGAGTTACAAAAACGCATGTTTTGGGAAAGTCGCAAGACGAATTAATTACATCTCTCCCAAAAGACAAAACTGCTTCAGACCTGGAATCTAGACTTCAATTCCATAAACAATTTATGGCAGGTGCACAAGTAAATACTGCTGGGTTGGGTGCGAGAAAAAAAGGAAGACCGAGACATGGTAAAAACCTTTCTACAACAAGACGAAAATGACGGTTACAAAGTGCACGCTATGAATTTAGAAATGCAAAGTGAGTGGTTAACCATAGGTGAGTTCTGTATCCCATTAGCTCTAAAGTGGCGCACCTTGATCTATGACTGGTCCCCTGCCTTATTAAAATTTTATCTAAATGCATTCCAAATGACCCTCCTGACCAGAGTAACTTGGTAAGGTGGGAAAAGCCTCTGAAAAATGTTGCTATACTTGTGGAGAGGCGATATGTACAGCAAGGCACATATTGGTGGGATGCAAGGTGCTCCTTAATGGGGTCATTACTCACGGCGTCATGACAGAGTACTTGAAATCATACGTGAAGCCATGAGCCTTTCGGTAGCTAGAGCCCAAAAGGATTGACGACAAACAACAGACAAATTAACTTTGTAAAGAAGGCTCAACTTCAAACTCCAGGAACAAGCCTTACTCAATCCTGGGTACAGCACCTGATTGGACTATTTTAATGGACACGTATGAAAAGCACTACAAAATCCCAGAGGATGTGGGTGTTTCGTCATCCAGACCGGACATTTTCCTTTTTCTAGAGCTACGAAACGCATAGTCCTTGTAGAACTTACCGTACCGTGGGAAACTAATATACCTAAAGACCACGCGATGAAACAAAATAAGTATTACGACCTCCTAAACGAATTAACAAAAACGGCTATGTAGTTAGTTTATACGCTGTAGAAGTGGGAGCGAGAGGTATACCAGCAAAATCTCTATAACCTACTGAAAGACCTTGGCTTATCCAGAAGTGCTGTAAGTTCTATACTAGAACGTGTATCTAAAGCTGCACTAGTAGGCTCATATCAGATTTGGCTGGGCAGGGAGAGAAAAACGAGTGGTGAAGGTGAGTGTTGATGTACGTCAGAAAGGGGCCCCTTAAACCTACGCCCGAGTCACAAGTCTCGGGAACTACTCGAGTTTTTCTCTCTCTGCCACACGATGGACCCGGCACCCGCACGGTGAATCCATGGAATGCTAAGAAGATCGTCTCGTCTCTTCCTAATCCAAGATTCATGTAAAAAAAAGAAAACAAAGGTCACGGACCCCGGAGTCTGTGGAGTTGCTAAATTTAATAATAAAAAAAAAACTCGTGCGCGCCGCGACCCGCCATTTGTCGGGTTTTTCGCCGAACACAAAGGGGCGCGCAGAGTGCACGAGCGTAGAAAGGTTCTCGAGTGGCGACCACGAACCGGAAGACGCAGTGTTGGACGGCCTCCCACTAGATGGACAGATGACCTCACAAAGGTCGCTCGAAACCGCTGGTTGCAGGTTGCGCAGGACCGTACGTTCTGGAAATCTAGGGGGGAGGCCTATGTTCAGCAGTGGACGTCGTGCGGCTGATGATGATGATGATGGGTTTATTTGTATTAAATCTTTTATAATAAATAAACTCCACCAGCCTCTATAGAAAGTTTCATACGTCTGAAACAGTTTTTGAAACATTTTTTCCAGCCCGCCGCAGACACCCCTCTTTTATAGCATTCTCGAAAGCTGACAGCGCAGCTTCGGGCGACGAAATTTGTATTCCTTTGAGTTGATTTTTTAATTTTGGTGATAAAAATAGGTAAGTCACACGGTGCTAGATCAGGGCTGTAAGGAAGGTGACGCAGAAGCTCGATCAGCGTGCTGTCCAGGAAGATGTGATTCCTCCAAAAATTTCCAAAGACGTGTATGGGCTGAATATGAAGTTATTTAGAGTAGCGGCAGCTCTGCTCGCAACGATCCTCGCTCGATTGTTCAACCTATGTGTAGGTACGTGAAGGAAATTATCCAGAGGTGCTAAAAGCTGCAAAAGTATCACCCGTATTTCAAGGGGAAGGGCAGGAGGGATGATATGGATGGCTATATGCCCATCTCGATAATCCCCGCAGTAGCGAACATTTTCGAGAATGGCCTGAGTATACGTCTCTTGACTTTCTTCTCTGAAACCGAGCAGCTCTCAAACCGACAGCACGCGTACCGAGCGGGACGGTCCACGACCACCCTCACCCGTCCAAGCTCCAAGCTCGGGGAAGCAGGACGTCGCTGTCACCTGCTGTGACCTCTCAAAGGCGTTCGACGTGGCCGACCTTGATGTGCTCGCGGGGAAGCTCTATAACTATGGGTTACGGGGGGCCGCGCTGTCTCACACCACGAGCATCTTACGGGATAGCTCCCAAATTGTAGTCGAAAACGGAGCTGAAGTGAGATCAGACCCTCTTTCCTCATCAATGGGTGTCGCACAGGGTTCTTCGGTATCTAATGTCCTGTTCTCCATACTGTTAAATGACCTGCCGGATGCAATAACATCGGCAAATGTTTTTATGTACGCCGACGATTTGGCCACGTTAGTCACTGCGGCTACGGTGGACGAATTAGATGTGAAATTGAACAAGGTGAGTGCGTAGCTCTACAGGTGGTTTAGAATCAACGGTTTGGCGTTGAATCTGAAGAAAACCCAGTTCACTCACTTCAATCTGTCGGGTAAAAGGTATAAACACCTGGGAGTGCGCATTAATGGCGTCGCGTTGAAACAAAGAAATGTTACACATTTCCTGGTATATTAAACTACCTCGGCACTAACCTGGGAACATCATATACACAAACTATGTGGAAAAGTTCCTAATGCGTGCTATGCTCTGCGGCGCGTGGCGCGGGTGGTGCCGGCGCAGGCGGTGCGCGCGTGCTACTTCGCCACGGTGCACTCTCTGCTGCAGTACGGCACCGAGCTGTACGGGAGCGCCGCGGAATGGGAGCGCGCTTTCCGTATGCAGAAAAGGGCCGTGCGACCTATGGTAGGCATTAGCAGCGACAAATCCGTGCGACCGCATTTTAAAAAATTTGGGATTCTTACGGTGCCTTGTTTAGTCATTCTCCAAGGTTGTACGTGAGGGAAAACCTACACTTGTACACCGCATGTGGAGACCGGACTGCGTACCCTACACGACGCGCAGGGCAAGTTCCCAGGAGATTATCGAAGTCCGACAAGCTCACTCACGTTATGGGACCTACCGTGTACAATAAGCTACCTCGTAACGTTGTTGGCGCTCTAAGCCTGGCTTCAAATCTCGCCTGAGGCGTTGGCTTGTCGATCAGACTTTTTATAGCCTCAAGGAGTTCCTTGAATTCAAGCAATAACTCAAGTACAATGAATGTGTCGAAACAAAATTCTTCTTGTTTAGTATTAATGTGTACTCTAGTTAGACAAATGTAACTTGACATTATTATCACAGATCACTTAATACTAGTTATTATTTCATTTTTATACGTTTGGCAAACAAAAAATATTTATGAAATAAATATTATGATTATTATGATTATGAAGTCCCTGGTTTTGAGCGTGGTGTGTGCGAAAGCGTTGGCGTGGTGGAAGAGTAGCCTACGGAACCATGTGTTTGGTCGTTTGTTGCTCATAACAAAGAAAACGTTGGACAAGCATTTGGTAACATATCATTCGGCGTTAATACTTCTCTGATTCCATAAAGGAATTGACACCAAGTAGCCAGTCAAATTAAAAAATGCTCGCGGTCAATATCTTCTAGTTCACTTCACTTTGGTAGGCGTCGTTTCGGGTTAACCCTAAACACCTACCACCGGTTTCTGAGACTGCAACGTATTTTTAAATTCAAATATTTCGATCTGTAGCTGTCGTACGTCAGTGCGAGTCTATACCTATGCATTCTCTGCACATCCATCAGTTGCGCGCTTGCGTTCGGCAAATGCTCATTTGGCCAGGATAAGTAAAAATATTTCGTCAGGGGTCTGTGTGATCGCTCGTAGGTGGTAACATGATTTATTTAATGATTTAGTTTGTTTTGAAGAAAAATGCATAATAACGGACGAAAGTAACAGGAGATATCATACGACGATGTCGTGCCAGACAGATTGTAGTGATGTGGAGTCTGATTCGGTCGCAGTTTCAATATCTCTTCTAATCCATTATTCCGCAACACCGATGTACAATAATGTACATAATAAAATTATTGGAGATTTAAAAAATACAAAAATTGTCGTTACCTAATATTTGAATCACTTACACTAAGAAAATTGTTGTTTTCTTTTGGTGCGCAAAGGGCCAATTTTTTTTAGACAGAATTTTCGTGGGCTTTGAATTGAATTATATCGTCACGCTAAGGAATGATAAGAAAGTTTCGGGTAAACTCGGGACCATGAGTATGGCCATCTAGAAATGCGTCAGCGTGAGCTCATTCTTCCTAACAATGACATAATTCCGTGCGCCTGAAGTTTGGGAGGGAACATCTTTACATCGGAGGGAGCTTTATATCGATGTACTTAGGTTAATAAAAATACAATTTAATTAAAATATTTTATTTAACACCTAATTTTAAAGTTAACCGTAAAAAAATAAACCTACTTTGCAGGTACTTAATCTAATCACGTAGTAGTTGCATTGTGTATAGTTGCATTGTGTATGACCCTTGTACTGTTATTAGTTCCAGAAAAATCGGTTTCAATAATTTGTCTTAAACTTTGAGTTACACCAGCAACGAGCACAAAACTGCCAAACGCTATCAAAATCACATCTTTAACAAGAATCCACTTGAATTTCCCCAGGCCACGCTCCCATTTGAAGATGAGGTCTAGGATAGAGGGAGCTATGAGTCCGAGGAAGGAGTAGAAAAACGCTCCTTCTAGACCGATAACTTGTTCTAACTGTGGATAGGCTGCGGCTGCGATCACTGAAAGGCAAAAAAAACATAAATTGTTCATGATTTCGCTAACAAATCAATAACCCAGGCTCGAATTTTGGAGGGGGTCACCATTACGCAGCCTCAGATTTGGGGGCTTAGCTATACTAGTAGCGCCCCACGATTTTATCCACGTAGTTCCTGTTCCAGTTGTTTATATATATAATCGTACTATTAGATATTTTATTTTTCATTTTTAGTGTAACGTATACGATTTGGGGGGGGGGGGGGGTCATGCCCCTCGGACCGCGCATGAAATATCCCTTTATGATTGGTTTACGAATATAATTACTTTACGAGCAGTACTAGTAGCACTACTACTAACGCACGGAGGTATATCTATATACAAATAGGTATACATACCTATATGTCACCGTAAAATTGTGAAAACCGTCAGATTATAATCTAGCGACGTTAGATAACAAACTAATCTAACTTACCGTGAGATTATAATCTCATGCGTCAGATTATAATTTAACAGTGTTGATAAATACACAGTATACTTATATATTTATAGTTCATGGAAAGCATGCAGTGACCATCACGTTAGTAGGTAGTTAGTTCCATGATTTTTGTTGGGTAACCAAAAAAAGCTCAACGCACCTAAAGAGGTTTTCACTTCAAAGTTCAAAGTGCATTTATATGTAGGTTAGGAAGGTTAGGTAGTTAGGTTACGTAGGGAAAGCTCAATTTTTTTAACCACATTTGCCTTCTCCTGTAGAAAAATAACCCACCCATTTCGGCTCACTACCTACAGTAATTCGGATAAACTCTATTGTGATGCGGGTGACATTGAAGAGACCAATAATTTATTAACTGACCAGTAAGAGTAGCAAAAATGGCCCTCATGGCGGCTTGTGCATGGTTGTGGAACCGTTGGGCGACGTGCGCCTTGGTGTTTCTCCAGACGATCTCCATTGGCACGTAGAACTGAAGCGTGTAAGTGAAGAAGATGGCCAGGACTATGAATATCTTCGCCATGATTCCAGGGCTGGAAGTAAGAAAGATAATTATTACATACGTGCCCGAGCTAAAGTGATAAGTATGTACGACTAAGTAAGCGTTTATAGGTACTTAGGCGTGTTTAACCAATACTTTATTCTCTCCTTCCGAAAACGTGATTCCCTTAGAAATGTTTTGGTAAACGATCAAAGCGCTTCCAAGGAATTCCAGTCTGCAAGGGTTGTTGTACTTCAGGAACGTCGAATACATTTTTGTATTTTATCATTGACCAACAAAAAATTGTTTGGGACGTACAAAAAGATTCATCTGCGTAGTTCCCAAATTAAGATTTCAAATTTTGAGTTATAAGTTTTCACTTATTCGCCAGTTCCTATGACTGCCAATTTTTTTTATACGTCGATGGGTACTATTAGACGAACAATTTTGTGGTACTAGGAGACTACAGAGGAAGAACCAGACTATTGCCAGTTATTGTATCGCTAAACAGTATTTAAAATGTTAAACATTACTGTGTTCCTTTTTAGAGGACAATGTTTCCAGGTAAATTACATAGCAAGGAAATAAATCTAAATATACTAACATTATAAATCTGCAGAGGTTTTTTGTTTGAACGCATTAATATATATGCAACTACTGGACCGATTTCAAAAATTATTTCACCGTTGGATTTATACGTGACCCTTGAATGCTAAGATATTGTATAATGTACCGCGAAGGCGAAGCCCGAGGGTCTACCGCCTCACTAAAACTATTTTAGCTTTGAAATTGCTCTCTCTCTTTTATTTTCGCTTGAAATTATAGAGACAGGAATAGCAAAGCCATAACCAATTTACTTAGGCGGTAGAAGGGCCGGGCGGACTGCCAGTCATCTAATATACCTGCGCCATGATTTGATCTTTTAATGTTCAATTGGCAACGTGACACTGCTATTATGAGCAGGCATGTTGTTGCAGGTTGTTGTTGTTGTTGTTGTTGTTGAAGTTACGGCTGGTCTAGTCGGGAGAACGGCGCCTGCCGATCCGGAGACCCCGGGCTTAAACTCCACGCGCGGCAATGCCTTTTCGAAGTCATGTGCGTAGTGCCGCTAACTTAAAACGGTGAAAGAAAACATCGTGAGGAAACCGACCTTTTCAAAGTCATGTGTCATCCATCAACCCGCACTGGGCCAGCGTGGTGGGTTATGGCCTTAACTCTCTCCTCGCGAGAGTCCCAGCTGTGGGAACATTTAGTGGGCTGTTGATGTTGATGTTGTTGACCATCAGGCGCATGTTTTGCTTGTCTCGTCACTTTATAGTATCAAAGTATCATCATATAATTTTAGATACTTACATTTCATCGGTCGGCAAGTTAAGAGTGATACTTCCGCCAGCCGTACTGCCATATTTTACATAGCCCAGGAAACCCATGATCATATAGAGTAGAACCACCACTGTCATGGTGATGTTCAAAATTCCGGGACAGCCGAGAAAGTGCTGAGGCTTCGCCATCGAGTTCTCAACTGGCAGCACCACTCCGATACCCTCCATGGCGAATATGACTGTTCTGGAATGAATGGTGGACGGATGTATATAAACAGGTAAAATGTACGGACTTTTGTGGTTCACTCACGGACAAATCCACTACAATAGACTATGAAAGGCGGCACAGGTGGAAGCATACCAGTGGCTGGGTCATCGTGCCATTTATTGCTATTTATTTACAACCCCAGTAAGTTTGGCTAGGTGCCATTCCCCAAGAATTTTACTGTTTCCAATCAGAATGGACCTGAATTATGGCAATTCTCATTGAAAAATTCGAGATATTTAAAATGAGTCAGGTTGCGATAGTTAGTTTGCTGGTTGTAACTTAAATATAAGTATATAATGTATTGTGTTAAATACTTACCCGATAAAGAGAGGCAATTTCCCAATTTCTACTGACATGGATCTTGAGTCAATGCTCGGGAATTCATGGCTAATATAGTATAAACAAATAAGGAATGTAAGGACCAGCAGGATATTTGCAAAGCCCGAAAACGGAGCCAGATATTTAAGGGCTTTGATTTGCGTGAAGAGGAGGATGGGCACCCAGAACATAAGACAATAAATTCTTGCAGATATTTTATAGTCTGGGTAGGAAACATCCGCTATCTGAAATAAATAAAAGCTATATAGGTATATTATGACACTCTTATGAAAAAAAATACATTGGACGAAGCGTAAATATATCCTATTATTATCCTATTAAAATTATAAATGTCATTGTTTGGATGTTTGTTGTTCTGTCGTCTGAACGGCTGAAGTTTGGAAAACCGATAGATTATAATCTGGATAAACACATAGACTACTTTCTATCTCATAAAACTTACGGGAACGAGAGCCACGTGGGTAAAACTGCAGGGCACTGCAAGTAAATTATATCTAATAGAGACTCAGAGCCACGTTGTAAAATAGCTAAGGTTTAAAAAAATGCGTATGAATTTTCGGCACAAGGTAGCTATCAGTGCTAACGTACTTGGCGGACAGTCTAGACACAACGTCATCAGAGAGTACTGTCCAAAATAACCTGAGCTGAATCGGAACGGTATCTTGGAGAAACTTAAAAAGTGCATTCCAATGGTTTTGTCAACTGTCCAACATACCTGCTTTACGGAGTCGACGAGTAGGATGACATAGACGGCGCAGGCGCCAAGAATGGTGAAAGCCATCGCCCAGTCTATAAATATCCTGAAACACGTGCAAAAGTGTCTCATTAACGTGACAGTTCCTGGTCATTAAGGGTTTGGCTGAGTCATTTGTAGAGTAAGTAGGTTTAAAATAAATGTGAAGTTCAAAAATAACATTTGGCAATACCGTTAGATTTCGTTAATGGCTAGATTTCGTAACCCATTTGTTTTGTTGCTAATAATATAGCACAACGAAAAAATCAACAGTAAAGTAACTAAGTAAGTAATATAACATTCAGTCCAAATAGACCGCAACCAAGTAATCTTCTGAAGTACTAGAACAGGTTGTGTGCTTTAAAAGGCAATTTAGAAACGGAAAATGCAGTGTATTTCTAGTCTATTTGACCTCGACTGCAATTTTGCAATACCCAGGGCTTGTTACAACCACACAAACGTATTTGCATATAAGTACCTATGAGGAAACATGGAAACAAGAATAGCACGTGAGATTCAGTTCAATAGATCGCGATCCTTAACTCCATCTAGTACAAATGTTGTTTGTATTTGATCTAGACTGTGCACGTTTTATCATACACTTCTGGGGGATTCATTGTTAAGTTAGCGATAATTCTACAATAGTGATATTCATCTGTTTCAACAAAAACACTTCTGCCTGTAGTGTCTGTAGTTTATTTACACAACCTTCTGATAAACTTTGAATCTAAGGCGGTGATTATTTCTAATATCAAGAACCAACTCACTTATTCAGAAAGTGTGGGTACTCAAGGCTTACAAGAACAAAAGGTTGCAATTTTTTTTGAAAACTCCCACCGGTTTATAAATTTTCCATATTTTTTGACGTTACTCAGAGGCAAACATTATATGAGTACTACATACATAACGTTTCGGGATATCGATGTAAGTAAATAATAAAAGCATAGACAATCTAAAAAAAATAAGTTCTGTAAGACATATCTACAGATAGTTTAATACATTATGCACACATTTGCTACACAATGCACTTGTAACCTCTAAGTACGAGTATCTACTTAGTACGAGTAAATGGTAGTCTAAAAAGGCTCAAGCCGCATAGATGTTAGCCGCTACACTACTAAACTTGACTTTGATTTCGTTTCACGTCTCTACCAACGAACATCTCTGAACTATTTCATCTATTTTTGAAAAATTTACAGGTTTTTGGTTGACGTAAGCTTTGAGTAGGTACATAAATGTTTCGTCTAGTGCGTTTAATTTATGGCACATCTATCTAATGGTTGAGTTATGCCATTTTAATGTTCTCTTTTTGGAAGTACCTACCTACGATAATTCAGCGTTAAGCAGTTATACACAATCATTATACACAAATATATCGTTATTTATAATATACACAGACAGAGATGGGAATACAGATGTCACGGGCTCACCTAGATGCTCTCGAAAGTTTCCTCAAAGGCTTTGGTCCAGTTGCGAAAACAGCCTCTACGGTTTCTGCGTAACCTAAAGAAGGCACTTTCGATACTCTTGAGACGTCTTGTGATGTTTTTACCTGAAACATGTTTCGAATATAGTAGTTTATACAACAAGGTAAGTTTTGAATTATTGTTAAGTACTTTCATTTTCTTTTTCAAGACGATACAGAAACAGAGAGTGAGAGGAGGCTGATTGTATGGATTGTTTTTTTTTTAATAAAGAGTGACGAGACAACATGCCTGCCACATAACAGCAGCAGTGACACGCAGCTATTGGAACATGAAGCGTCCAAATCATTACCTAGCACTGAACTGCGCTCGTCACCCAGAGATCTAAGATGTTATATCTCTAAGTCCTGTAATTTCTCTGGAAACATTGCCCTTCAAACCGGAACACAGTAATGTTAGCCCATTACTGCTTGGCGGTAGAATAAATGGCAAAGGTGTGGTACTTCCCCAGGCGGACTCTACCACTACAAAAAAATTTGCTTATTCCCTGATAAATATAATTTTAGTGTTCTTAAGACAGGTGGCGCTCAAGTGCACACCCTACTATCGATAAAAAAGTCAAGGTTGACCCTGTCTTGCAGGATTGTGTGAGCTTGAAAATCAGGAAAGATGCTTGAATGCGTTACAATAGGTATACCTACTTATAAAATTGTGGAATAAAGTATTTATTACATATTTTACACTAACAGCCTTAAGACAAAATCTTAGCTCAAAGATTTGATAGGTTTTTGGCTCGAGTAAGCCGTGTATCTAAAATTTGGAATATACTACAATTATATGTAATAAATAGGTAAAGACACATTCATGTGATATGAGTAAATTGTGACTTGATAAATTGTCTTAGTTCAAATTACACAGTAGTTTAAGCGCATACATGGGTTATGCGCTTTAACTACTGTGTAATTTGTTTTTGTTTCTTACTTATGTACTTACCTAAATATATACTTAACCCAAATTATTAGCATGTTTTTATTTTACTTCTTACGTAATGCAGCTCAAACTATACCTACTAAAGAACTACATACCAACTTTGGCTTCGGTCACTGACTTAAGTTTCCACGTACGAGCGTAACTGTGACTAACGTAACCAATTTCGTAACAAAACAAAATTAAAAATTTAATTTATACGCTGTGGAAGTGGGAGCTAGAGGTATACCAGCAAAATCTCTCTATAACCTGCTGAAAGACATTGGCTTGTCCAGAAGCCAATAAGTTCTATACTAGAACGAGTATCTAAAGTTGCACTAGTAGGCTCATATCAGATTTGGCTGGGCAGGAAGAGAAACACGAGTAGTGAAGGTGAGTATTGATGTACGTCAGAAAGGGGCCCCTTAAACCTACTCCCGTGTCACAAGTCTCGGGATCTACTCGGATTTCTCTCTCTGCTACACGATGGACTCGGCACCCGCACGGTGAATCCATGGAATGCTAAGAAGATCGTCTCTCTAATACTTAGGTAGTCATACCAATAAATACACGCAGTGTGTGCAAATGTAGCCCAGTATGATGGTGCCGAAGATCCCGACCACAGTGCCGGCATTCTTGAACGCAGCGGGCATGGCTAATATACCGGAACCCAGCGACGATTTTAGGAGGTTTGCGAAGGATCGGACATCTCTGAAAATTTACAAAATTATAATTTTACCTACTACTTATACTTATACTCATACTAATACTTATTACCTGTACTTATGTATAAAGTAGTATTTTCTCTGATAAAACTAACACCGACTTAAATGTAACTGTCTGTAAATGGCCGGACCAAATTTCATAAATACCTAAAGAAACTAAGAATGCCAAAGAAAAACAGTATAACCAAATTCACAATCGGCGGAGCTATCGCGTAACAAACAAACAAAAAAGAAAAACAACATACAAAAGTTGTTAAAAGTATAGGTACTTTATTTTTTTCAGCTTATTAAAAAAAATATTTCGCTGAAGAGATGTTGCCAACTCTAGTTGTAGCTCTAGGCCACGACGGCTGAAATGCCCACAAATGTAGAGGTGCACCTATAAAAAATATGCGTCTTTTAGCTGTCGCTGTATGTCGCTGTGTGATTTGTATAGAATTAAAAAATATTAATTTAATTTTTGACTTGTTTCTCCAGTAGAGATTACTAGTAATACGTTCCATATTAATACTAAATGCACATAACACAAGATTCACATAACTAGGTTTTCACTTCTGCTGTGCGGTGGGCACTATTTACATTATTTGAGACAGTTCAATAACTCTGATAACATGTGCTTGTAAAATATTATTCCGTTGATCTGTTTTAAACACTCTTTTATTATATTTAAGTTACGGCTCGCCTAGTCGGGAGAACGGCGACTGCCGATCCGGAGACCCCGGCTTCAAAACCACTGTCTTTTCGAAGTAATTTGCCGCTAATGCCGCTAATTGGTGGATCATGGCCTTGAGTCTTTCCTTACGAGAGAAGGCCCCAAGTCCCGCAATGGGGGCTTTTAGTGGGCTGTTTATGCTGTTTAAAATATACGTATGGAAATATCTCGAACGGGCGCAGACAAAACGGAGGCAGAGTGTTCCTGAAAAAATTACAATACTTACGAATTAGGATGTTCCAGCTTCCTATTAGCGAATGGATCATAGTTAGTTTTCTCATCATTCTCTTTACACTTGGTGTTGATTGTGCTGATGGATATCGTCGAAGGATACAACCCATTCTCTGTTATCACGGCTCTGTAAATACAAATTATGTTTAGCTTATCTGGTAGATTCTCACTGCATTACGACGAGGAAGGTTTACTGCTCTATTTTACGTCGACCTCTATATCGAAAAGGTGAATGAAGATAAACTAAATTACCGGTTTAGTTAGCTACTTGCGAGTTAAAAAAATACATTAGATACTAAATCATCCTTGTGACGTTTAACGTTACACTTAACGTTAACGTTTTTTAAAATCTCTTGTTTATTCTGAAAATATTTTATTGTCTTCCTGAAATCTTTTTTTTCACACTATAAGGTCTATTTCAGACAGTCAAAAGAGTTTTCACAGATTCGAAGAAGAGTACATTTTTTGATATACCTACAATTTAAAAATACTTGTTTATGTATCACAGTAGTTTTTTTTAAATTTTAGCCACTCCACAGACTCCTAGGTCCGTGACCTTTGTCATTACAATTACATTATTTCAAAGTAGTTCTGCACATTTGCACGTTATCCTATATTTATTATAGCGTAATTAAGAAAAAATCTTTTGGCACACGCTCACTTACGAGTACCTATTTTTCCGTAGACTGTAAGTGAGGTCAATCCGTTACGCTGTGAGGTGAAAGGCTCGATCGGATGAAGTCGGCACCGCCGAGTGAGTCAGCTGCTCTTCACTGCTGTATTGCTATGTTTACTGCTTTGATTTGTATAGAATAAAAAAAATATTTTTTTAATTTTTGATTTGTTTCTCATCTATACTCCTAATACAATCTATAATAGTACTAAAGGTACATAATACAAGATTCACATGACTATGTTTTCACTTCTGCCGTGCGGTCCTAAGAACACGATTTTTTTTAAATAAAATTATTGTGATCACAATGCATGATTATACCCCTATTAGATAATAGGGGTAGGCTTGTTGATATGAAAGGAACGCCAGCCATTCGACCAGTAAACTAAAACGGTTTCGATTTTGGAAGAGCTCTTTAATGAAATTTAAGTGATTTAATGAAGAGAGAGAGATAGAGAGAGAGAGAGAGATAGCTATGCAATTAATAGAGCAAAAAAATCTGTCATTGGTTTTCCAAGTATCTTGATTTTTTTTGCTAGGTGGTAGACCATTTAACAAAACATGTATTTAGAGGCATCACTGCAAAATGATAGTGTGACAGATAGTTAAACATGAAAAGTCCAAGTCACTGCACTGTGTTCGTACCCAGATATAGGTATTATAAGACGATTTATCTCTTTGCCCTGTATTTTTTTTAAACAGTGCCCTTCAAACTGGAAACCAGTAATATTGTTTACTTATATGCGGGAACTGTTTCTCATGCTGCTCCTATAGTTTGCATCGATATGGATTATGTCCTGTGCAAAAACCAGTGGACCTACCGGACCTCAAGTTAACCGTCACAACATGCAGTATTTCCGTTTGTTGAAAACAAGGCGAAACTAAGCAAATATAAAGTAAATGTGATATTAATTATGCAGAGCAATTAAAGGCTTTTTAGATAAAACCCCGAGACAAATTGTCATAAAATCATAAAACTTTGCTTGAACATGTTTTATCATCTTAAATATCGCGTGGACGTTGACATGTTTAACTTGTAATAAAAACTGCTACATCATTGAATCTTAATTTTATTGGGACGCTTTTGAACAGTCCATGTAACGAAAGAAAAGTTGAAAATATTCTGATTTTTTTTTCTGAAATCTATATTGCCTAATTGCCACACGACTCATACAGCTGCTGAAACAGCTACTAGTTTTCTTTCTAGTTTATTGGACTTAATATTCTCGATACTAATTGCGAATTAGAATAAATAAGCGTAAAAGCAACTTATTCAATTATATCAAATCTTCAATTCTTACTAGTAAAATGTATTTATCTATATAGAATTAAAAATTAGTAAAAAAAATAGTAGGTAATGGAAGCGGCTGTAAATAAGCCTTGTCAAGTTTTGCAGCTATAGTTTTTACTCTTGTAATAATTAGTACCTGGGTGACCTGGGTAGCTTTGCTCGGTTACTTAGATACATACTGATTTTCTAAAAAAAAATGAACTTGAAAAAAGAACGCGGCCGGTTGGATTCGAACCCGGACCTACCATATTTCAACCACCTATCTTCCCGACTGAGCTAATATACTGTCGCGCGCCGTCGCGAAATTTATTCATCGCATTCTAATCTTTATGTAACAGTTTTTCGTTGTCTAAAAACGCGCATAAAACGGCGTTTTTTAAAAATAAAACTTGGCTAGATCGTTTCGAGAACGATAGATTTATCGTTCCCGAAACCCCCTGTATACATAATTTTATGAAAATCGTTCGAGCCGTTTCCGAGATTCAGATTCTATATCTTAATATATATAAATCTCCTGTCACGATGTTTGTCCGCGATGGACTCCTACACTACTTAGCCGATTTTAATCAAATTTGGACACCATGTGTAGATTGATCCAACTTAAAAGATAGGATAGTTTTTTATTTCGATTAATGGGCTTTATGGTACAATATCCGAGCGAAACCGGTACAGGCCACTAGAATATATATATATATATACTTACAAGAATTGCGCGTTTAAAGGTATAAGATAAGATAAAGATTTATATAAAACAAAGCCTTCGTTCGGATGTCATGTTTTAAAGACCATTAATCGGGGAAAAAACTATCCTAACTTTCTTTCAAGTTGGATCAAACTACACACGGTGTGCAAAATATGTTAAAATCGGTTAAGGGCGTGTGGGCCGTAATTTTGAATTTTTAAAACAACTTTAAGACCTTTAAAATAGTGTTTTAAACTCTGAAAAAAATATATGTATTAGTTAAGGATCTAATCTAGTGCAATTCGCAGTCAATAACACGATTTAATGAATTTTACTTGATAGAAAAAAATCCCAAAGTTACCCCTTTTCAAAAAGTTGTTTCAAGTTTATGACTAAACTAATGAACTTTTTTACTAAATTTTTGTACTCAACGAAAGTCACTAAAAAGTTATAGATGCATTCGCAGAGTTTGACTTGATAAAAAAGTATCAGTTATTCACTATGTTTTAATATCCACCATATATATAGCGCGCCGTTCGGCCAGCCTGATCAGTCGCGTTTCGGCGCTCACGGACGACGGGCCTGTGCTTGATTTTGCAATTTTGACAACCGATAAATTTTAAATATTACGATCATAGTGCCACAGTATAACAATATCAGTAGGTATTACTAGTGAAGCACGCTATGATCTTGATTTTTGATACCGTTTTCATTGGAATTGCAAATAGACGCTGATACTAATTAGTACGCTGTTTACTTTATGTTGTAGACCAATAAGGAGTCTCAAAAACTGACGTCGATACCACATCAGTAAAAAATTCAATGCAGAGGCAATGGAAAATAGATAAGCATCGGTAAAATATTCGTCCGTTAAATCAGAGATCGGGATAAGGAAATAATGAGAGGGGAGAAATCCCCTGCGTAAATCCCCTAATATGAATGCAAGTAAGGTATCATAAATGATACCTAACTTGCATTTATCTGCCATTAGGTAAATTCTTTGGTAGTAAGGTACTTAGTACCTACTTGGAAGAAAAGTCCTCACATACAGATTTTACCACTTTGGAAGAGACTTTCGCGCAAACTATTCAGTTTAGAAAAAAAATGTTAGGAACTTCAATACAATTTTGAACACCTTTTCTACACTTTTTCATACAGGTTTTGTTAGAATTTTTATTTCTTTTCCAAGTTTGTGACACCACCAAAATTTATTGTTTTTTTTTTTTGTATGAAAATGTTAATATTGTTCATAGAAATTTAGACACTCGACCAAATTTGATAAGAAGCCTTTTAGGCAGTAAAATTACTCGTAGAATTTAACTCTGCACTAAATTTCCGATTCGTATTTTTTACATAAGGTTTAGAATCATTTCCTGAGCATAAAATCACAAAATAATAACAAATCCAGGTGGAGCTTCAAGCGCCAGCTCGAAAAAACGTTTTTGGCTGATATTCTGAAAAAGTTATAAAGCCTATTATTATTGTAGAAAATAAAATTTCCCATCTTTTGTTGCCAGTAAACTTTTTTGTCGAACTTACCGATTACGATTTATTATGTCAAATTTGATGATAACAATGTAAAAATAATAAGATGTGAATTCTGTTCCCAGTAGCATAAACATGTCTCTTTTTACCGGAATGGAAGAAGGGTTATGTTTTTCGCGCGTATCTTTTATGTTTGTAAATCTTTTATTTCCACATATCTTCCAAACGGCTGGATGGGTTTTGGTAACTAAGATATTCTAAGACTAGTCTGACTCGCCAAAGTGTCCTTAGATAGTAGGTAATATTTTTTTACGTGTAGATTTTTTTTTTGTAGTCGGGGTTTTAAATTAAAGTTATTCTATCATATTGCTCGTTGCTCGAATAAACAGCACCGTTCATCATCATGATTGAAGAGTTGAACGAAGAGTTTGGTCTCCACTTTTGTAATAAGAACAACTAAGCTGTGAAACGCATTGCCAGAGTGGGTTTTTGTCGAAGGTTCGAACCTTGGGGTTACAAGGTACACTGTGCTTGTTTCTATTAGAGAAACAAGTTCCATCGTAGAAAACATCATTTTCATCCACTATTATCGGCATCATAGCAATCGTATCATTGAATGGGTTATAAATCGTAAACGGTAAGTTTAACAAAAAAAGTTTACTAGCAACAAAAGATGCAAAATTTTATTTGCTACAATTATTGTAAAAATATATAGTTTCCAAAATATCGGCTAAAACAGTTTTTTTCAATTGGCGTTTGAAGCTCTACCTGGATCTGTGAGCATTTTGTAATTTTATGCTCAGTAAGTGATCTTTACCTCATAGAAAAAAATTGGATTAGGAATTTAGTGCAAAGTTGAACAAAAAACCTTCTATTTTTACTGGCCTTTCATTACGTTTCAGCACATTTTTTTAAATTTTTGACGAACTTGTGAATTATTAGGAAACATTTTAAAAAGATGCATGAAATTGGAAAAGCCGTTCTCAACTTATAGTGTGACCAAAAAGAAAAGGTTGAGTTTTGTATATCTACGAGTATAGATAAATTTAATATTTCTTCGTTCATATATCAAAAAAACTCTTATCACATTCACAAAATTGTTCTCACTAGTATAAACAAATCTTGAACAAAAAATGAGTTTAAATTACATAGTCAAATATTGTAATGTTATTTCTGCACTGTGGCACTGATTCCGCGGTCGGTGACGGTCGCGAGAACAAGACAGCGTTAAATGCCTAATTTGACAGAACTACCTGGCCTTAAGTAGCTTAGGAGCCCATCGCGAACAAACAACGTGCCGAGTAATTTATATACAACATTGAGAAAATTATACGATCCAATATTAATTATAATTTTAGTATTTTGGCATAGTAGCTAGACAATTTGTCATTTGCAATGAAAATACGTTAAATTAACCAAATTATATTTCACTGATCTATTTTTATTACCAGAACTGTTAACATAAAGTATGTGAAAAGTATGTGTTTTTAATTAGCGAAAACCATCCGTTAGCTAGTCATGTAACAGAATCGCCGACCTTTCACAGTTTTCACGCCTTAACACTTCACTGTGGAAATCGGCTTCACACATTCCTGAATAAAATTTACCTACATTGGTATCTACTGCAGTATATTCATGATGTTTGTTGATCGAGGTTGGATCAATACACCTAATATGTGAGCAAAATCTCTAAGACTTAAGAGTCCTTGATTGTATTATTCCAAGAGCTGGTAGCAAATTTTGGGTAGGTATGTATCACCCCTACACGGAGGTACAGACCTGGCTGGCGAGCAGAGCAAAATTAATCCATACATTTTCAATAAATATGTTTGATGCAATTTTAAATTTTTATACGTTGTATTTTAATGTTAACACGTCCAAAAATATTCTGCAATAACTTTAAGTTAAAAAACCCGACTGAAAAAAACATTATGTGATACAATATACCTACTACTTAAGGTCACTTGGATGATTGAGACGATTCTAAAGATACATTCTTAAGTTAAGTATGACTTAAATAGGGATTCACAAAAAGATAGACCATTTTGATGGGACTTTCTAAATTCTATAATTCTAAACAGGTGATCTAAATTGAAGGATTCATTTTGCCCCACTGCTCACCAGCTAGGTCTGCATCTCCGTGTTGGCCTATAATAAGAGAGATTTGTGACAAGTTTTCACTTTGCCTCAAATACCTGCCCAAAATTTGTTGCCAGTTCTCTCAATACATTTTGTTACTTTTTCTTTTACTGGCAAAACCAGTGATTTTATATTTTTATACATCTAATAACTCTAATTGGCACATTAAGAATACCAGAGGGAAATAACTGTACTATTCTATATATCTGAACTATTCTATCTATAATATATACGGTTTTATGTTAAATTCAAAAAAGACTCATTTCATTCACTTTTGTCTATCGGGCCACCACACAAAACCGCTAAAAATCTCGCTAAACGGTGTTAGGATTGAGCAGGTACGGACCACCACATTTTTGGGGTTCGAGATTGATCGCTGCATGACGTGGGAACACCACATCGACAAGATGTGTGCTAAAGTTAGTAGTGCGTGTTTTGCGCTAAGACGAGTATCCCGAGTGGTGTCTGCGGAAGTGTCACGTGCATGTTACTTCGCCACAGTGCATTCTCGGTTACAATACGGCGCCGAGCTATACGCGCGCGCTGCCGACTGGGAGCGTGCATTCCGCGCCCAAAAACGTGCCGTACGTGCCATTGTTGGCGTATCGCAATGTACATCCGTGAGACCATATTTCAAGGAGCTTGGTATACTTACGTTACCTGCTATCTTGATATACCAAGTGGCTGTCTATGTCAGAAATAATCTAGAACCGTACAACACGCGAGGAGAGAGACATTCTCGTAACATACGCAACGCCGACAAGTTGGATGTTATACCACACTCTCTCACGAGATCACAGAAGTTGACTCACATCATGGAACCGGAAGTTTATAACACTCTTCCGAATATAGTTATATCGGCCCCAAGTTTTGGCAGCTTCAAAAACAAATTAAAGTGCTGGCTTATCGATCAAGCTTTTTATAGTTACAGCGAATTTTTAGAGAGTGATGGCAAAGTTTTTATAAAAATGTAAAGAAATAAATTTGACATGGGTCAGTACAATTGTATTAAAACCATATTATACTCGTATAATGCTTGACAGTTTTCTGTACAATATTAATTATAATACAGCAAAGTAGTAATTTCAAACTTTGAAAATGTATATAATTTGAATGCTCTTTCTTTTGTTTTTGTTTTTTATTAATTGACGTGTAAATTGTACATTTATGAATAAAGTACTTTGACTTTACTGAAAATTCAAAAATCAGCTCCATTTTTTTATATTATACAGGGACGGAACTAACAAAACGCTTTCCTACAATAGCACAATGCCAAGCAGTACGCAGCATTTAAACACGAAGAATCCAAACTATTAGATACGTGGCACTGAGACACATAATAGATAGGTACTTTTGATGTGTAGGTGATTTAACTCTTGCCCAGTAGTTTCGCAGAATGCATTTGCTTTCATACCAGGACACGGTAACGTTTCCACATCGCTGCTTGGCAATATAATTAATATGTCATGAAATATATTGGGTTGTCTAATAAATTTCTCTGCAGAAAATTAAATAACTATTTTATTGTGAGTGTAAAGTTGTACCCCTCTAGAATCTAGATACCTCTACAGGGTAAAGTTAATTTGAATTTAGAATACCGTGTGCACTATGTTTGTGTATTCAAAACATAATTAAACCTATTTACTTCAACCTCCTTGGTGCTAAATTTATCATACAACTTATTTGTTAAAAACTCAGACTCGAAACTTCCTTGGTGTACTTTTTTAACCCCCGACCAAAAAAGGGGTGTCATAAGTTTGACGTCGATGTCTGTCTGTGTGTGTGTCTTTCTGTGCCACCGTAGAGCTCAAACGGATGGTCCGATTTCAATGCGGTTTTTTTTATTTGAAGGTTAATATCGGTGCGGATGTTCTTAGCTATGTTTGGTTAATATCGATTCAAGATGATCGCCTCCACAAAATGGCGGACAAAATATTTCTTTACAACCTACCTCAATATGGGTATCAAATGAAAGGGCTTGACTAGTAGAATACTTTGCAATATAACAAATTTCAAATCCAAGATGGCCGCTTCCACAAAATGGCGAAATACATTTATTTTTTCACAACTCCCTTATAATAGGTATCAAATGAGAGGGCTTGACTAGTAGAATGTTGTACAGATAACAAATCTAAGGTAGTCGGGGGGTTAATCTAAATGTTTAATTTTGTTCTTGTTTTAATTTGCTTAGTGCACAATAGGAATGTCGACTCATTTTTGATTTATGTGTGAGATATGTGCCATCAAAAGGCTACGCAATAACTGACATACCTAACATAGGTGAAAGAATTACTCTATTATCTTAAAAACTTCCCGTGATATCACGATTTTAAAATCACAATTATGGACACTCCCAAAAACGCTTCATACAAATCACCACAGAAACGTGACGTCACACTGTCGTATTTTCTATGCGTCACGCATAAAGTTTGTATGGTAGTTATATTGAATATTGCGTTTAGGAAACTGGTTTCAAAACAAAAGTAACTTGAAGTTGAATGGGTTATCGATCTAATAATTTTGTACTTTTAAAATGGACTTGCTCATCCATCTTTGAATGATCATAAAGTAAACTTACTAAAAAATATCAAAATTAAAATTGGTACACATTTTATTCTATTTATATAATGTCCTCATATCAAATCTATACTAATTTTTTAAAGCTGAAGAGTTTGCTTGTTTGAACGCTAGGATCTCGGAAAGCACTAGTCCGATTTGAAAGATTATTATTCTATTAGATAGTCCATTTCTCGAGGAAGGCTATAGGCTATAGAACATAACGCTACTATCAATAGAAGCGGAACATGAATCAAGAATGTAACAAAAACGGGAAAAAATATTCCTTTTTGAAAGTTTTCGTAGCGTTCTTAGACCACAGACTAAGTTGCAGAATGACAGCGAATGACAGCGTCAACTTCAACTTCAAATTTTTAATTTTGCTTCCATTCGTTAATGCCACCGTAATTTCGCCAATGTCCAAGATTGCGTCATTTAATATAAACCTTTGCTAATCAAATTTGTTTATAAATTTGAGTTGGTACGACCAATTTCCGACAGGTAGCGTAGCAGGTAGCTTTAGAGGTTTTTTGTTTGAAAGCGATATAATCAGGAATGGCTGAACCGATTTCAGTCATTATACCGTTGGATATGTACGGGATTCTGATGAGTGCTTTATAATGTACCACGGGCGAGGCCGGGCGGACATCTAGTAATTTAATATAATTGCAGGACCTGTCGTCACGCCTATTTTTCATTTCACTTTTATGGAGAAAGAGAATAGAAGTACCTGTACCACCTGTACCTCAACCCTCAATATTTTCACGTCATATTGTTGTTGTCAAAACGTTGGGTTCAAAGCAGAAAACTTGAAAATATGTGAAAAGCTTAAAATGAGTGATTATAGGGACGAAAAAGTTTATTTGACGCCAACGGAATTGACTGAAACTGTTAATAATGCGCATATTTACATAGTCGTTTCATCGCTGGGTTGGGATGAAAGGTTACCTGTTGCAGTCGAGTGCAAAGATTTTTCCCTTTGTGCTCTATTAATTTTCTCGCGAACGCTCAGAATTCTAATGTTTAATCAGTTCAATTTAATTTTCGAATTCTTCGCTTGCGGTCAACGAAATTGAGCACGCGGCTAAAAAGCAACTTTGCACTCTTGTAAAAACTATTATTTTTTTACACTTTACGTTCCAACTGCTGGGATTCGGATCCTTCTCCCACCAGGAGACAGTATAATATTTTTGTATGCCGACGCATGTCTTCGTGAGATGTAGGTATTTTTCTGAACACGGCGGTTTTCTTACAAATTTTTCCTTAACCATTAAAGCCGCACAGGGAAAAATACTCAGTGGTGCAGGTGTGATTCAAATCTGTGATTGCGAAACCGGTTAATCTTGGCACTAGGACACCACGCATATTCTATGTGGATACATACTTAATTTACCGTAGTAATGGGTTGTTTGTCAGTGAAGAATATTAAATAACGAGAGTAAAAATAATTAGCAAAAAGACTTTAAAAATGTGAAGTATTCGCATGTGACCTAGTAAGAAATTTTATTTCGGTTCGAACTCCTACGCACTACACGTAGTTCAATGCAATAGGGTCGATTTAAAAATAAACGGTTTGTGTATCTGCGTGTCCTTGAAAATTTGTTGACCAGACTACAGACATCTTTCGTAACCTGGTACCGGTTTTTAGAGTTCCGTAGATTGTAAAAAAATAGCAACACGTTTTCGCGCTTTAATGCTTGAACTTGCTTCAAGTAAATTTTTAGTTTTCTGAATGTATTTGTTCTCTTAGAACGAACAGTCGTAAAACAATATTAAAACATCCGTGGTCTGTACGTAATTAGCTGGGCTAAAACGTAAGAAAGAGTGGGTGTGGAATGTCATGACAACAAGAAAAATAGCGAAGTTTTCATAATTGCTTTTATATTTTTATATTTTAGAAAATAAAAACTATAAGTACAAGATGTAATAGTAGTGTGAATGTCGAATTTTAAATTCGTGAGGTCGTGGGTTCGGACTTCGTCTACACTTCAATGGCGAAGGAAAAGTCGTGAGGAAAGCAGAATTTTCTTAGAAATGCATTTTTTGAAAATGAGTGTCGTCTGTCAACTCACCCTGAGCTAGCACAGCGTGGTGGTTTACAGCCTTGACTCTCTCTGTATAAGAGAAAAGGCTCCAAATTCCAGAAGAAGGAACATAAAGTAAAGAAACATAAAACGCAACTATATCTTATTTTTATGGGATAACAAAGGAAAGGCTAAAGAACGATAAGTTTCATGGAAATAATTGAAATTAACGATTATGTTTAGTAGGTGAGTGAATTTAGAAAAGTTACTAAAAATAATTCAGAAAAAAATGGTTATTTGAATTATGAGTATGTATGTAATTTTCTAATTGATAGACTTTCGTTTCGAATAAGCTTTTGTTTTTTACTTAAATGTAAAATATAATCAGCATGAAAATTTCAATTGTTAACCACAAAAGTAACATATAAATAACATATAAAACGCTAAATCAAACACAAGCTTATGCGTGTACACAACAGATCAGGAAATCTGACCCGGCTCCTACATGATCGCAAAACCGATGTCCTAATCGCTAGTCCATTGACACGTTTATTAATACGGAACCTTTCTCAATACTGTATGATGTAATTAAGATTCGATTACGCCGAAAACCGGTTCAGAAGTAGTTTATTGATGATCTACATCCTCAAACAGTTTTTCCGTGAGGCAACAGTTCCAAGAAAAAAACACTAGAAACTTTTGTCCCTAACGACAATGCTTGCTTTTATGTAGAGTATATGCGTGAAGTCTTCTGATAAATATCTTGAATTCGCAAGTGCTATTTATTTTAATCTAGTACGAGTATTGTAATACGAGTACAACTCCATGAGGAAACTGATAAATGCTATAGCTAGATCTGTAATTCTCTAAGAGATTGTAAGTCAGTGAATGGTTTTGGTATTTTACTTTAGCATTATCAATCTTCCTAATTTTCATTTGATTTAATTTATATAGACGTAATTATTTACTATTTTTAACATTGTTTTGTATGTGTCCCACTTAAGTATCCTTAAATTTTCTACGGGAATCGATGTGAAATAACTGGCTTAACAATTTGTGAGATTCCAAACGAGTAATAAACACATGTGATTTCCGTATTTTTGTAACAAATGTGAAATTACTGCATTATAACTTAGACGATTCAGTTTTTAAGTAACCAGACGAAGTATTGGTCGTTCATTGAAGTAGAAGGATAGGTGGACAGTAGTGGACAGTATCGCCGCTGACGTGTGTAGAACTTGGACTAGTTTGGTACAGGACTGTGGCATATATAAATAGAAATAGAGTCTTATATCTAGCAGTAAGTCGAGAAAGACCGTGAATCATAATGATGATGATTTAAGTAATCAATTTCGTCATTGCTAAAATTTGTGATTCAACTGACTACTGACGAAGCTAAAGTAGGACCGCTAGGTATTCTTCATTTATTTTATTGACAAGTGAAGATAATATGTGTGTGAGAGAGGCGAGAGAGAGAGAGTGAAGTATTTTTTTTTGGTAAATACATTAGGTAAAACCCCAGCAATTGAAAACATTCATGTATAACATTGTTTGAAAAATCAAACTAAACTTTAAGTTGCAATTTCAAAACAATTCGAAACATTCGGTATTAATGATATAATAGTTTTTTCAAATGCACTTTCTCATTTCTACATCCTTTTAAAAATTAAAGAAAATCAAACTTACGTCGAACTAAACTCCTTCATATTGTAACTATTCGACATTATCACAGATAAGTAATTACTGAAAAAGTAACTTGTAATTGTAGAGCACTACCACTGATTTGATATAACGTCAGGTATTTGTGTTTGTTTATAGTCGCGGTTTCAGTTTGATGTAGTTGCGTGCACGCGACATCTTGGTTAAAGCGAGACTCAGTCAGTTGCCGTTCGCTGTCTGCTCACAGCAATCTTTACTCCTAAATATACGATACGGTTCGGTTCGGTTTGGCAAACCTTGCCGTGTAGAGTATTGGAGTTCGCCACATCGTTGTCATCGCCAGACCAGAAATTATTTATTAGTTTCTAGTTTTGTTCCACGGTTTCACTCGATATTCGACAAAAGAGGGTAAATTTATCTGGAATACTTGGCATGTTATTCCTTCTCGAAAACAAGGAAGTCAAATATTTCTTTCGTTATAGTAATACCACTAAATTTTCAATAGAGACCAACTTTGCTTTCATACAAACATAATTTGGCATTTATTATATCAGTAAGAATGAGCACGTGACTGCACTGTCACGCAGCAGAAAATGTGCTACGTTCTCAGAGATTAAAATTATACGTTTATTTTAGGGTATCAAAGAATGTGTTTTTGGAAGTCTATTATATCCATTGCAATAGCGAGATCATTATAGGTTTTACACTAGAAAGACATAAAATAATTAACCTATTTATTTTCGGAATGCGTAAATATCTAAGTTTTATTAGTATAATATTATTAGTATTTGCTATAGTTGTATAAGTATAAATATTACATGAGTCAGGTTTTATAGCCTCCGGCTACACAAATCAGGTTCATTGCGTCTTTACGTATCATGTGCTGATAAAAATACGCGAAATACAAAAGCTTCTTTCTCTTCGCGTTGTAGTAATACAACGTTTTACTGTTAAAACATAAGTGATTTTTAATCTTTATTATATTTATCTCTTACTATTTGCGCGTCTTGGGATTTCCACTAACATGCAGAAACAGAAATCATAAGAAGTATTTAAATTAGCTATTTCTTATTTGCTATTTCAAAACTTAGGATAGTACAGTGTTCTTAAATATAGGCAAAAGTATGGTGTTTTATATTTAATTAGCTCACAATGGTGTTTGTAGACTTTTTCTCGACAGTAGGTAAATAACTGGTATAACTATGTTTCCTTCCTAGCAGGACTCTGAGATAGAGTTCTTATTGTACCACTATACGTACTGTTTTAGTGTATTATTACACAGAACTACGAAAAATGTCTGTAAGCCTGTAAGGTTTTGTTGATCTCGACGTTAATAATACATTTAAACATCTACTTATATTTTATTTATGCGTGAAACAAAAACTTCGCTTAATGTGATTTTATTTATTATCAGTTTTATTTAATCTATTTCGTTCTATTTTCGTTTGATTGCTGATCACATTTGCATTTACATAAGTAGAAACAAGCGAACGTTTCTGATGATCAGCGATAGTTTTCACTTACGAACATCACAGACTAAATAGAGTGATACATAGATGCTGAGAACGTTTAGTTAGCCCGGAGAGTTATTTAAAAATACTCTTTTTTGACTTTTTCTTGTCGAAATTCGTCGAAAATACCTTCGAATGGAAGGGATTTCCAAAGTCTGCAGATTCGCGATAGAAATGATCGGGTTTTCCTGATTCCAGACGGTTTGGAATTTCCAGTTTTGCAAAATAAGGGCATGAGCTTTTTGTCGGATACCTTACATTATATTTATAGAGATTTGTATATCTCATTTACGATAATATATGGACCTAATTACTATAGGTACTTTTATTTCATTTGGAACTATTAAAGTTAATTCATATAAGGAACAATAAATGTACTTTTTAAACATTTATTGTTTAGCTAATGCAGGTACCCTCTTTCGGTGGAGTTTATTCGATTGCTGACAAGTACATCTCTTTGTTTGAAAGGTACCTTTCTCCTTTTAACAAGTACCTCTTTTCCTTTGACAAGTATCCTCTTTGTGTAGAAAGTAGTTTTATTTATTTCCCCTAGAATTGATTAGCACAGAGGATTGTGCATATTCCTTATTAGGTGGAGATTGTAGCCCAACATGAGGTGTAAATAAGTCGATGAGTCAGTAGTTTGATAGTCTGACATGGATCGTAAGCAATATCTCATTTTACGTCTTGGCACCGTCACATCATTCATTTATTATTAGTAAGTGATTACGCGTGACTATCCTTTTGGCAAACAATACTGGAGTAATTTTGGAGTCGGCTGATACTTTACTAAAAATAAGAAAAAACAATAACAACCTGTTTATTAAATCATTTCAACTCTACCCACGCGGTTGTTTTTGACCGTGTTGCCAATTTCTTTACTTCCCTGAGACAATAGACCTCAAAGAAGTATTTTTAGTAAATAGTATCTTTGTATCTTTTCTATCTTTCATTCGTATGTTAAATCGTAAATTATTTTTGGTTAAGCCAAGTGGCTTAACCAAAAATAATTTACGATTAACCTAAAACCTAACCTAAAACCAAAAATAATTTACGATTAACCTAAAACGACCTAAAAATATACATTTTTTTCATTTTATTAAGAACTTTTGGTGCAGAAAAAGAAAAACATACTATGATTGAGACGTAAATAAAGGAATGGCTCACCATTAAATTTCTTTATTTTCGCAATTATCAACATTTTTGAATTGACGTTTAAGTTAAATCAATTCCACAAATGAGACATTATTTTGTTTACGTTGGGATATGTATTATAGGTTGGGATATATTGGAACCGATCCGATTTTCAAATAGCAAAACAAAAAACATCTTTACTGGTGCAGCCATAGAATTTAATAAATAGAAAACTCTTTTGTTTGAAAAAAAAACCAGTACAATTATTTTATAAATAATTTTATTATTTATTATTTATTATTTCCGTTATTATATTTTCACAATTGATTATAACAAAAACATGTAAAGTTGCTCAAAATTCCTTACCGGTTCGATTTATGGTTTATTGTAATATAATATTGGTGGACAATTCACACACAACACCATCTGACCCCAAACTAAGCAAAGCTTGTGTGATGGCAGCCAGATAGCTGATATAATACTTATATAGCTTTAAATACATACTATTATACATAGAAACACCCAGACACAGTGCAAACATTTGAATTCATCACACAAATATTTGCACTGGGTGGGGATCGAACCCACGACCCTCGGCTTCGCAGGCAGAGCTACTACCAACTAAGCCACTAGGGCAGTCAAATTATATTAGATATGTATATTATGATACTTTTTTTTAACAATGATAGGTTGCACTTATTGACTGTTATCTCGCCTGATGCAGTCTACGATGGAGCGTGCGCAGCTAGAAAAAACGGATTCACTCTCGATTTAAAGACACTAAGATTGTAAACATGAGGCAACGCATTTCACAGCATAGACGTTCTTATTACGAAAGTGGACTGATCGTTCCAGTGTTTGGAACGTCCACCATAAAAAATTTAGTTTTTTCAAACTACGAGCAATCCCTTAAAAAGGCAATAAGATCACGCAGATCAGCTAAACACTCCGAAATGCATCCGACAAAAAATTCGATTAACTAGCAACTTTGCGACCATGTTCAAGACTTTGAAATCTTTTTTGTGTGTCGTTTCTTATAATCCTTTTAACACGCCTTTTGAACGGATAGATAGATAGATAGATCAACTCTTTATTGCACTTAATGTAAAAACAAACAAAAGTTACTTATAACAAAACAAAATAAAGTAGCAATTGGCGACCTTATCACTAAAAGCGATCTCTTCCAGGCAACCATAGGATGGAAAGAGAGATTTGAGAATAAGGAGGAGGGGAAGTACAAAAAGGAGTGATTAATACTTCTACAATTAAACAATAAAATAGATTTTAAAAACTAAAATACCAAATAATATATTGTTATACTTACACAGTAATTATATATACTAATACATAAATACGAATTAAATAATACATACAAATATTTAGATATGATATATAAATAAATATTAAAATTTGTGATTTTAACTAGAATATCAGCTTCAATTGGGTGATGACTGCGATAAGTATATTACTTTTACTTGATTCTTAAAAACAACGTGCGATTGAGCTTGTCTAATGGTCACAGGCAAAGAGTTCCACAGCTGAGCTGCCTGAAATGCAAACGACTTGCCGTAGAACATTTCACTACGTGCGGATGGTATTTGCAGCAACAAATTGTTTTTCGATCTAAGAGGCCGAGAGTGCGCATCGCTGCAGAAAGTGAAACGGTATTTTAAATAATGCGGAGAGAATGGGTTAAACAACACGTTATATGTAAGGGATAAAATATGAGCATTCCGACGAAATAATACGAGTACTTCAAAATTTTAAATATTGTCCTATATATCACTATATATTTTCCATATTTATTGAAATTCTCTGTTTTCCTAAGTATTAATTTTTTATCACTATGGCATGACGAAAATCTAGTGTGCGTAAACGAGATATAAAATATAGATACTCGTACCACCTATACGAAATAAAGCACCGCAGACGGCATTGACGGCTGAGCGCAGCAGTTATAAAGATATTCAAATTATGTGTGTTTACAAAAAACATTCAAATTAAGTCCATTTCTTTGATTTCCTAACAAAGAAAATGAATAATGTAAAAATACATTACTACTTACTAGTTAGATAATGGTAAATTATTAATATATTAAAGTTAGAAACCAGCACAAATACGCACTTGGCAGCGCAGCAATTATAAATAAATTCAAACTATGACCACTATTTACAAAAATATTCTTAATAAGTCTACTATTTTCTTTGATTTCCTTACGAAGAAAATAAATGGTGCAAAAATACATTACTACGTACATAGTTACTAGTTAGATAATACATTATTAATAGGTATATTAAAGTTTGAAACCAGTGAAACTACGCACTTGGCATAATACACTACTAGGTAACGAGTAGTAGATAATATATGTATTTTCTCAATGAATGAATGCTGCGCGCAGAAGCGGAACATCTCGTCTATCAAGCTGTAATGGTTATTATTAAAATAGTTTCAGAGGAAGTTAACAAGCCGGTCAAGTGTGAGCTGCACTGTCACGTTGAGAGTTCCACACAAGCCAAATTTACAGTACTTCAGTTAATTTCCTTTGTTTTTGAAGTGTAACTTCAACTAAACATCACAGCAATAATGCTGTGATGTTTAGTTAAAATTTACTAGAAAATAAGCCCTGATATAAATCAGGGCTTATTTTCTAGTAAATTTTGCGATCAAATGCGAAATTCGTGTATTAGGTTGTGACAAATATGCATGCATATGGGACACGAAATAAATATTTGTATTCTGCTGAATACAAATATTTATTCCGTGCCCCATGGTTATGTGTACAATAACGTACGCGTATGTATTTATAAGTTTCACTTTCCATTTAGTATGAGCTTTTAATATAGGTACTTATTATCCATTCATGTACAATTATGCAGCGGCATAGCAGATGGCAGGGGCTTAGGCTAGCCTGTTTCTACGACCGGTTTACTGTGTAACTTAGGATTCCCCTTAAGAGTAGTTGAGGAAATTTCCTCGTTTTTACTCGTTTCACAATGTACTAATACCAAGTATTTTAGCCATCTGGGACCTATAGTATAAACTTTGCTTAGTTTGATCTGGGACCGCTCGTCTAAGTGTTGCCTTATAGTCGGTTTAACGGCGTCAGTTATCGGCACCGGTACAACTGAAGTGGGCCGCGAAGTTGGAGGGGTGGGCATCGCGGCTGTGGGGTGAAAGCCGCAGCAGTAGTGGACCGTCGGTTTTACGGTGCGCCACTCTTCCTTCCCGCCGTGGCCTTAACGGGGTCGCCACCGTTAGATAGCGAACGCGGCGCAGGGGAAGAGGAGTGCCGGTATTGCGGTGCACCGCTCTCCCTATCTTCATGACCCGTCGCGGGGACCAAGGGTGTAAAGGCGGCCGAAAGACGTCCAGACGTGGGCGAGTTTGAGTTTAGGCCCAATACGGCCATAGATGGCATAATTGTAGTATTGCTAAGTTTAAACATAAGTAGGTATAATTGTGTTTTTCAGATGGAGATAATAAACGAATTAGAATTATTATTATTTATGGGATAAGGACACAAATAAGTTTTATTTTTCCTTCATCTTATTTTTTAGCATTTCAGTGACTGTTGATTCAAAACTGAATACCTCCTCTCAGAATTAGGGCGCAGGCTCAGGAAGAATACGGGTGACTCCCGCTCCTATAGCAAATGTTGGCCATTGCCATTCAGCGTGGGAACGCGGCGAGCATCATGGGCACTTTTGCGCCGGGAGCAGTTATGGGTGGGTCATTCGGAGATTAGTTTTTTATTTTTCTTTTCCAAATTTTTTTGTTGAAGGCTATAAGTAAGAAATTAGAAACATTTGGACAAATTTTATATAATTTAATGCTAACGATATTTTTATCGTAAATTGATGGAGATCTAAAAATTAACCTGATTGAAACTAATTATACTCGTATTAATTTGCGTTATGCTTGTTGTAAGAAGTTGAAATACTCTTTGTGCGGTTTTTTTAGTTTAAAATAAACTAATTATTTTTGAACATAGTATAGTAATTTGTAGTCACATGACTAGGTATGACAAGTTTAGCTACTACTTCGACACAAAAAAAAATCTTAGTTTTTTTTTAAATAAGCGTATTCACGGTGTCAGTTGTAAATTACAACCAATATGAAATACAATCACCACTACTTAACCTTAAAATACAGGAACGTCTGAAAAGTTCGATTTAAAACTACACTCTTCAAATACTCGTTCAAATACTTACGCCCAGCCCCACATTTAGAATCGGATTCTACGCGACTGATTTCCAAATATATGCAGCTGATGGATTCACGTTATCAACCCACACATGCGTTACGAACTGCGCAAAATTCAACAGATTCTTTCACAGTTACTGATACATCGGCTTTTGCGTTGCTCACAAGAATTAAAAAGATATCATAACATGCCGTCACAAATATAAAGTTTCACTGGAAATATTTTTACAACACACATTAAAAGATTTGATACGCTCTTGCTTCTATAGCCGTTCGAACTCATGTAATGGTTAACGTACTAGTATAAATTGGTCACGTTTCTTTCTGATGTTCTGTCTGACCGAGTTACCTCTTAATCAAAAAGCAAGCTTCGGATGTTGCCATAAATATAAGGTCAATGGCAAACAATCATTGCCAATTTGTTGAAATTACTATCGTCTCATGTAGGTCTGAATATAGTTATTGGGTACTTCTCGCGTGATCTGCAGTGAATGGCCTAACTACCCAATTACTCGAGAAATTAACGGAGAAAGTACCACTACCAAAGAGTTTACATATACTACGTATACTTTATCTAAGATCACTACTAAGACATTTATATCATTTAAAAATATCTTCGTATAAAATAACTCACATATTATCAAACGATCATCTAATTATATAATTGATCACCTATTCTAACAACATATTGTCTAATTCTACGTTATTATTGATTAACTTCTATTTATTATAAACTCTAGATTTTTAAAGAAAAGAAAGATTTTAAGCGGAGTTTCTGTAAGAGTGCCTCAACGTTACCCATGACATAAAATTGCAAATATTTTTGAAGTTACGCGTGCTAAAACTAATTTGGTACATCACTCTCTCCCTTGCCCAGAATGAGTCGTACCTATAACGAACTAAATGCTTCCTTGAATGATACATTTTTCGGGACTCACTTTGTAAGTTCAAAACGAAATTGTTTAGATACTTTAACAGTAAATAAGTTATTTTTTTGTGACTGTAGTATCAGTGGCCTTGTTCTTGGAATCTCTGTTCTTGGTTTGATTATTGTAACATTTATTTTTTCTTATAATTGTTTTTTTTTGTTTAGTTAATCGTCTAATGTTGTCGAGAATGCTGTAAACACCTGTTAAGGGTATACATATCAGAAAACATTGTAAAATTGTAAATTCACCTTTGAATTATTTAATTTTTTTCTTACTTTGGTGTTTCTTTAAATAAATAAATAAATAAACTCTACTAGGTACTTATAGTTTTAAGTATTCTGTGGCAGTATTTCGAAAATAACTCGTATAGTGTAGGAAATTAGTTTTAAGTTAGTAGATTCTACTCCTTACTATCCTACTGATATTATAACTGCGATAGTTTGGGTGTTTGTATATTTTGTTGCTCATTCACATACTAACGTCTAAAAGTCACGAATAGTACAAATACTACAAGAACGGAAATTATACGTTTAATACCGTGGGTGCTGATAGTTTGAAATAAAACTGAATAAATACATTAAGAATCAATATTTTATTAATAACAATTATACGGTGTGATTACGTAGTTTTTCTAAAATATCCATTATGGTGACTGCCATTCCAGACACAAGGCATATGAATCCAAATAGCACAAGCAGGATATTTTTCCAAAGAACCCATTTGTATTTCCCCAGATCTTGCCACCTGAAGACGGTTTCGACAACGCCTGGTATTATGAGACCGAGCAAGGAGTAGAAGAGAGCACCAACTATATTGATAATTTGTTCTAACATCGGGAGCGCTATTCCGATTCCACCTGGAAAACAAGAAAACAAAGCTCACAGAATTGTTTTTTTTAATGAGTGACTGTGAGAGTAACTAATACTTTTGCTTGATGATAACATCCTAACATGTGCCCAGAGCGTCACATCTGAAAACGATGATCGCTGGCTAGCACTACTCTGCGCAAATTATGTGCTATAAAATGGTTTCCTCTTAGCACTTACTTCTCATGATACATAACGAATCATTTGTTTTTTTTTTGTTTTGCAATACGTTAAAATATTGGGTTTTATATAACTGAACCTAGAGTTCACAAACTGGTATTTACTGATTCCTGTTATTCAAATGCATCTAATTTGCAAACAGTACAACATAATATAAAGATTTTCTTTACTTTTGTTTTGTAAGATACGAAACTTGCGTAAAAGATTTTAAGATATATAGTTGTTATATGCGTATGTAGGAACCCAATGAGGATTAAGATACCTCTGGGATTACGCATTTACATTTCTATGGCTTCACGCCAAAATAGTTTTCCTGATTCGTAAAATGCGTTTCAACAGGATATTCATGTTGATTTTCCTTGTTTTTGCAGTATGGCAAAGATTTTGAATGATATTTGCATATATGCAAATTATTATCCGATATCTAGCCATAATTATGTCCATAAGGATAAAAAGTACCTACAACCTAGAGAATTAAAATTCTTTTGAAAAGATACTTTAACTGTGTAAAAAATTCAAATTTAGAATCAAACGCTTATATTCTATTTTTTTTAATTTTAATCACGTAAATTTTACTATTTTCTCTATTCATTTTATTAAACCCGAATCAAGTCTATTTCGTAATTTTACTAAATACGGTCCCATCCAATGGAATGTATTATTAGAATTATCTATATTCAATTAGAAATCAATTTGTGATGATGATTTTGTGTGTGAACTGTCCACCAATAATTATTATAAAAAAAAAAATACAAACAAAAAAAACAATTTATTATTATAGTTATATTATAACTTACCACAAAATAAAACAAGAACTATCCTCAAGAACACCTGCGTGACGTTATGGTATCTGTCAGCAACATACGGTCGGAGGAACCTCGTCAGCGTGTCAATCACGACGAAGAAATGAAGCGGATACGTGAAGAAAATAGAAATGGCTATGAAAAATTTTGCACACACTGCAGGCCTGTAAAAAAATATTTCGATAGCTTAATAAGATAACTTGTCGATTAAAAATAAATGATGGGCAGAGAAGTCAATCTAGTGGTTGGTTTGAATTAGAAATATACCGTTTTATTTTTATTATTGAAAAGGTCGTCATCAGATGATCGTCATCTCGCACGAGGTCAAACGCCTTAGGAGCCCTTTTTCCTAAAACAAACCGATTCACGTACGACTTGAAGAGTATTCTATGCTATAGCAAAAATCCAGTCAGGTATTGTATTTCACAGTGAAGACGTTAGTGTTATATCATTCTTGCAAACTAGCTTTGTTCGAGTTTTCGAAATGTAAACTACGAAACTGTATCGCCTTTTCGAGGAACGATCAGTCAGATTGAAAAAAGCCGCAAACAAAAAAGGGCAAAATTGTAGGACAAATAAATTGAAATACAGAAGACCTGCAAAAAGACAAATTTCTATACCTAAAGTAATGTTAGCTAATATGTTACCTAAGTTAATGTTAAAAAAAAACTTAAATAATAGGTCCTGGTATATTTATCTAAATATCACATAGGCGAGCATGCTCTAGCTACGAGTGAAACCGTATTTTGCTTACCACCAAACGCTATATGTTAGCATGAATGAATGAAATAATTGAGAAAAATATAATTATACGAGTATTACACGTCGTCAATTGGCAAGTTGAGCGTTATAGATCCTCTCAGCACGTCTCCATATCGGAAGTACCCGAAGAGACCCAACACTGAGTAGAGTACCAAGATCAGAGTCATGGCGACCACGAGGATGCTGGGACAGCCGAGGAAGTGCTGAGGTTTCTTCATAGTGTTCTCTACGGGCATCACCACGCCTATACCTTCCATTGCAAATATCACGGTGCTGGAAAGAAAAACACCATAAATATAACATTTATCTTTAGGTATTATTTCATTGCTCTTGTTATTTATCTTTCGTGATGGGAAAGTTCGAATGTATAAATTAAGAAATGTGAGTTCTGTTGCCAGCCAGGACTAATATTCGTGGGATAAATATTAATGTTTTTTTTATACATAATACTATCTGACCCCAAACTAAGCAAAGCTTGTAATAAATAGGGCAGCCATATAGCTGATATAATATACTTATTATAGTTGTAAATACATACTTATTATACATAGAAACACCCAGACACAGTACAAACATTTGAATTCATCATTCAAATATTTGCACTGGGTGGGGATCGAACCCACGACCCTCGGCTTCGCAGGCAGAGTTATTACCCAACTAAGCCACAAGGCCAGTCTCAAGTATAATGTTTATAATGTACAGGACTTAATCACGATTTAATTCATTGTTTAAATACCTGTACATTATAAACATTATGTGTTCAAATCGCGAAAGCTTAAAAACAATACCAGTCTCAAGTGTTATGGGTCTGAGTGTTTGTGGGTACCTATACGTTACAAATGTACATTTACAAGGAAAAGTTACATAGTGTTGTGTGAAAAATGTTTACCTATTTTTCAAAAAGAGCAATACCTACTACAAGTTCTACTTACGACAAGTACGCAGGGAAACGCGCCGGATCACCAATCATTCGTTTGTTATTGAACTCAATCTTGTCTCCAAAAATATAGTACAAGCAGATCGCGAACGTTGCTATGAGTAATACGTTGGCGATCAAAGAGAAAGGAGCAAGCCATTTCAAGTGCCTGATCTGAACCATGAGGCAAAGCGGCACTAGAATCACAAGGCAGTAGTATTCCACAGGAGGGCTGGATGACAACACGTATCTGTCGAACGGCTGAAAGCATCGAAATCCTGGATTCATTTAGGTATAATATTTTTATACAACTGCCAAAAATTTAACTGTCTTGATGACCTAATAGCACAAACGCTAAGTTAAATCGTGAAAGTTTTGTGCAAATTTGTTAACACAGGCAGTGAACTCATGGTGAAGGAAAACATAGCGGAGAAACCGAAATGTTTCAAGAAAGATATCGTTTGCGACCATGCGTCTTCCGCTAAGCCGAACTGGGCCAGCGGGTAGACCTTATAACCTTAACTCTCTCTACTGTACCTACAACTTACTGGCCTGGTGACTCCCAGATGTGGGAACATGGATGCTTCTGCATGCCCAAAAATAGTATGATATTTTCTAGGTTTATGAATGTTAATAAGTATATTTCTCAATTTATGTTTTTTCACGAATAATGTTATGGAGTTGCTATCAGTGGATTAATGTACAAAATTAACCATAATATATTTACCTGTTTCAGTGAATCTGCTATTAGGACGGTGAAAATACAAGCTACACCAATGTAGGTGAAAGCAAGCGAAAACTCGGCGAAAACACTGGAATCAAAACATATTATAATAATTAAAATTGTCTATATTATGAAAGGTAGAGGTACCCATACCTCATAAATATTAAAATTAATTTCGTAAATTATTTAATCTTTTTCGTAAATTAGGTTCCATTGCCGGTATTTAACCAGTGCGTTTGACAATTGTGAAAAGTATTTAATACAATAAGGCGTTTTGAGAATATCTGAATAGTTTTTGATTATGAGCTGTTTGATTTTGTTGGATACATTCATTAAGCAAACGTCAATGTTGTAAACTTTTGGCTAATGGCGGTTGGAAACGTAGGTATGTAAGAACGAGAATCGGGCTGAGTGGCGTATTATGGGAGAGGCATACGTCCAGTTTGTCCAGCTATGGGCGAATACAGACAGTGTGATGGTGAATATTGTATTATATTGTAATTTGATACATTTTATCTTCGTTTTGTAACGTAAATTTGCCATTCTGGAAACATCTCTTTGAAGAATAACCAGAGTTTCAATCAGTACCATTTATGACATGATATGATGCTCTCTCGATGTTCTCGATTTTATCAGAATTTTAATACGTATTTGGGGCCGCGACTATCATAGAAGATTCTTACTTTCTGACGGAATCTTACGAAGAGATCTAAGATCTTACTAGATACCAAAGAACTACTTACTACGCCGCTGTGGCGAACGGTCGTAAACATTTTGGTCCGTGTAAAAATGTTACTCTGCAAGTTTCTGCGTACCCGAGCAATGGTTTTTTTATTAGTACACAGCATCCTCTTGAAGTGGTGACCTAAAAGATAAGACTCGTTTTAAGAAGTTCGTAATATCTAGAAAACTTTGTGAACATGTTTATGATTGCATGCAGGATCAAAATAAAAATGGAATGAAGGCTGACGATATAACATACGTATATATCTCAATGTTAGGAATAATTTCTAAACAAAATAGCGAATGAAAAGGTAAAAGTAGTGTCTAGCCAATAAAAAATGTAGAGCCACAGTTTGTTAGTTACTCAAGGAAAAGTGAAAAATATAAGCATATTTTTATTCCACAGCAGAAACAAATGAAGAATTTGATGTAATAATTAAACAGTAAGTCAGCAAAGTATCTACTTACGAAGATATGAACGCAATGACCACAAATATAGGCTATTATGATAGTTCCAACTATGCCAAGCAGCCAACCAGAGTTAGCAAATGCTAGAGGCATAGCTAAAATGCCTGATCCGAGCGACGCCTTCAAAAGATTGGCTAGCGACCTTATGTCTCTGCAATAAAAATTATCACATGCAACGCTTCTCAGATTATTTCTATTTATTTAATATGTAAAGGTTTCCTAAAAAATGATAATAAAATCCTTAGAAGTTTCGATTCGTCTATGAATCACTCAAAATTACATCCACAAAAGAGAGTGTGAAATTAAATGTAAGCAAATGTCACCGTAAAATTGTCAAAACCGTCAGTCTGTAATTTAACGCATGAGATTATAATCTCACGGTAGATTAGGTCAGTTTGTAATGTGACGTCGTCAGATTATAATGTGACGGTTTTACAATTTAAAAGTGATACTCTAAACAGGGATTAATTAAATTTTGAAATTAAAATGTAAAAGAAATTATAAAACGGGAGTAGACGGGTCACGTCAGCAGAATGGACCAAATGCAATGGGTGGGCTAAGATTTCTACAGAATAAACGCCATCGGTCAATAGACCCCAGAGTCGATCTCCAACGCGACGGAAAGATGAGAGAAACGCAACGTTTAAAAAAATGCAATATTACCGGATTAGGTGGTTTGAATTAGGGGAGACCCTTGGCTAGCAGTAAGACAACAGATGTCACATAAAAATATCTTGTACCACCGTGTTCCATACGCATAAGGCTTACATTAACAGCACACTGAATGATCCCACTACAGGGACTCGGGGCATTCTCTCGCAAAGAGAGAGTCAGGTCATAATCCACCGGACTGCCTAGTGGGGTTGCTGAAATTGAAATTCGAAAGATTCTAAGTACATATCGGTTTCCGATGTTTTCCTTCACCGTTTTAAGTTAGCGGCATTACGCACATGACTTCGAAAATACAGGGGTGCGCATTTTGAACCCGGGGTCTCCGGATCGGCAGTCGCCGTGTCGCCGTTCTCCCGATTAGACCAGCCGTAACATTTCACAAGGCTAACTCGAGCCCAAAAACGGCCCAATTTATTAGAAAAGTTCAGTCACTGTAGAAATATCCAGAGCGTGACGTCAAACACATATTAAGAGACAAAATTATTGTTCCTAAGTAATGGTTTGAACTACGAGGATGGTACTTACGACGTAGGTTTTTCAATCTGCCGATGCTCAAATGGATTATAAACATCATTTTTTTCCGTCTTCGTCGCTCCATTTACACCAACTTTAACTTCACACTGTGATTTTTCCATATTTAAAACAAATTTCCACTGCAGATCCACAATAATTAGTACGAGTTTGTCTGTCAACAATACTGTATCGGTGGATATCGCATTGCCATTTATGTTTCTGCATTAACGGTGAGAATATATTCTAAGCATCCTTTTCTAAGATGACTTGTGATTCAAATGACTTTGCTAGACTAAAATGTTAGCACAGTCCAAGAATAAGATATTTTCGTTGATGTAGTGCCTCGTTTAACATCTAGTTTTGTTTTATGATCATAATCTCTTTTATCATTTAACTAATATAGATATGAAATCTTAGTACTTCAATGTTTGTTCTCAAATATTGAAGTATGAAGATATTGTTGCATTTTTTATAGATATAAAAGGTTCATTAACATTTTTATTGGACCAAATTATTAAAAATTCAATTAATATCCAATCCATAAAATGTAAAACATACTTTTGCAGGTATGTACAAATAAACAATAAGTTTTATTAAGTATTTATATTTATAATTATTATTACTATGTACTCCCAAATATCACCATGTTTGTATTTTTAAATACAAATAAAATGACGTTAAAAATATTATTTATATAGACGGTTCCTTGAATTAAAATGTATTAAATACTCTACCTAATATAGACTAAAAACCTTTGTCATTTCATTATTTTTGGTACATCGGTATGTGGTATATACAAATAGTACATGGATAGTGGAAAACAACAAGGAAACACAATAATACATTAGGAAATACCTACATAATTGCGACAGAGTTTCTAAGAAAACGATTATTGACTGATTGATGTTAATAAATAAGTCAACCTAGGAAATTTTTAACGAATTAACATCAAATTAAATTAGCTAGCAAAAAAATATAATAATTAGATTGTTTCGTTTTCCTATGAAATTGTACTTCTTTTTTTAGGGTTCAATAAAACATAAAAACGGAACCGGAACGGAATGACGATCTATTAGCGTCATGTCTGATTGTCTTTCTGTCTGTCTGTCCGTCCGTATGTCACAGCCACTTTTTGCCGAAACTATGAGAACTATACTGTTGAATCTTGGTAAATAGATGTATTCTGTGAACCGCATTAAGAGTTTTTACAAAAAAAAAAAATTAAAAATATAATACATTTTGGGAGTGACCCGACTTAGCAATGAAAATAAAAAAAAACGTATTATGTTGCTTGCTGCTACGGAACCCTTCATGGGTGAGTCCGACTCGCACTTGGCTTGGATGATGATGATGGAATATGTATATGATGCAATGACGATCATCGTTTTTCTTACATTACGAAAACTGTTGATAAATAACGCTAATGGTACAATGGAATGTAAGTAAATGAGTAACTATACAAATAAATAAATCCTGAAATTATACGCAATTGAGTTAATCTCAGATATCACATAGTATCTCTCGAAGCTATTTAATAATAATTTTATATAAAATTTGGTTGCCTGTAAAGTCGGTATACGGGCGAAAGTTTTACGTGACAACGACTTTGAGTGGTAAAATAATTTTACGGAAGGGACGCGTGCCTTTTACTTTTTATGTCTGTCTCTCTCGCTCTTAGGCGGGCTAACCATGCCCGAGTGGAAGGGACGCGTGCCTCTCACTCGCTCTCGTTGTGAGCGCATAACGTGAGCGGAGCGTAACGCAGTTTCTTGAAGTGTCACCCGGCAAACCAATTTATAAGACGTTGTCACGTCAAAATGTCTATTGTTTTTACCAAAAAACTCGAGCCGCAATCTCTCATATCTAATCCACAAAAGATCGTAGCAAATGTATATTAGTTTAAATGAACTCATTTTCAATATGTTGGCCACTAAATGTTCCCCACAGCTGGGACTCGGGGCCCACTCTGGCAAAGAGAGAGTCAATCGTTTTATCCTGATCCACAACGCTGGCCCAGTGCCCAGTACAGGTTGGTGGATGAAATGGCCTTGAAAGATTCTAGTAATGTGTCGTGTTCCTCACAAGATTTTCTTCTCTCTTTATTTTCTTACTGTTAAGTTAGCGGTATTGTGCATATGACATCGAAAATATAGTGGTGCGCAGAGGTTTCGGATTGCCAGTTGCCGTTCTCTCGACTAGACCAGCCGTAACTTGAATAAAATGACTAAAAAAGAAAATAAATTACTAAAAGGACATAAAAACTCATCGCTATCCCCATGAATGGGTATGGAGTTTATACTCATTGTAGCTATTATATTCTTGGTTGATTTTGAATTTAAAAATACTAACTCATATGAAAAATGGGACTCCAAAGATCACGCTCTTAATACGAGTACTAGCATTTGTAGCTTAATATGTGGAACTAGATGTCCGCCCCGGCGTCGCCCGTGGTACATTATATAGCACTCATCAGGATCCGGCCATATACAACGGTGAAAGAATGACTGAAATCGGTTCAGTCATTCCTGAGAATATCGCTTTCAAACAAAACGCCTCTTCAGCTACCTGCTACGCCACCTGTCGGAAATTGGTCGTACCAACTCAGATTTAGAAACAAATTTGATTAGCAAAGGTTTATATTCAAGAGGTATGTAATGTGTGATATTCAATGACGTAATCTTAGACACATGCTGTCATGTGTCATGTCAAAACAAACGTACGAAAACTCTCAAAAAGGAATATATTTTCTTGAGTTTGTTACATTCTTTATTCATACTCCGCTTCTATTAATAGTAGCGTTATGTTATATATATATATATATATATATATAGCCTATAGCCTTCCTCGATAAATGGACTATCCAATAGAAATATAATCTTTCAATTCGAACCAGTACTTCCCGAGTTCCTAGCGTTCAAACAAACAAACTCTTCAGCTTTATAATATTAGTATAGATTAACATATTTGACTGGCCTAGTGACTTAGTTGGTAGTAGCTCTGCCTGCGAAGCCGAGGGTCGTGGGTTCGATCCCCACCCAGTGCAAATATTTGTGTGATGAATTCAAATGTTTGCACTATGTCTGGGTGTTTCTATGTATAATAAGTTTGTATTTAAAACTATATAAGTAATATATCAGCTATCTGGCTGCCATCACACAAGCTTTGCTTAGTTTGGGGTCAGATGGAGTTGTGTGTGAATTGTCCACCAATAAAAAAAAATTATGTTATCGCGTTCGCTTAATCTTACACTCCAGTATCTCTTCTAATTCATGTTCTGGCCACACTAGTCCCGTGCCAATGTGCGTAGAATTTTCCTAGAATAATTCACGTAGACGACTGTTTGGTTCTCCGCTCAGTAACCCTAATAATTGAAACCAACCCACTTTGTACAACTCACGTTTTTCGTATCAATATCCGACAGATAGGCACGGTCTACAGCTCTACAGCGTAGACGAAGTTCTGTTATAATCTATTTAATGTAATAGGCTACAATCCTCAGAAAAAACTACTTGTAATTAATCCGTCAGTTAATAGCTAAAAAAATATTGTACACGTATTTTTTTCTTTTGTTTCACAAACAAAATGACGAAGAGACAGTGATTAGAAGTTACGCGTGACGTCACTCGTGGGTACGATTCTACCCACTATAGTGACGTCGGCGTCGCGACTCTCGGAGTTTGATGATCTATTATAACTTTGAAGATTTTTTATATTTTGAAAAAAATAAACAAAAAATACATGTCCCATATTTTTCCATGATCTAGCTTACGGATTAATTAGAATGGTGTATTTTTATCCAGTCCGACCCAGTTCGATCCTATTTAACATACGTGACACGTCCAGCGGATCAGAGTAGCGACGAATTTGAGAGTGACGAGACAAGCAGAACATGTGCCTGATGTTTAGCGAGTAGCAACATGCCCATAATAGGCACTATGTCACGCAGCTGATGATGAGTGCTCGTTAGTATAAGGTGATTTATCTTTATTTCCTATAAGTTATATGGAAACATTGTCCTTCAAACCGGAACATAGTGATTTTTGCCCATTACTGCTTGGCGGTAGAATACCTGGCAAGGTGTGGTACTTCCCCAGGCTGACTCTGCAATGGGTACCCTTAGATAAAGTATAAGTAAATGTAAACACTTTGGTCCTATCACTAAAATCGTTTGCGTTTATTTTGTACATTTTGTGTGATTTTCGACACGACACAATTTAATTTGATCGCACTAATACTTATACTCTCACAAATGAACTAGTCACATTAATTAACTGAATTTTAACATGTTTAATTGTATTGATATCATTTCTACGTTAAAAGCTGTCATATATAATGTATCTGAGTTTCAGTTATTAGGTAATGCACAGCAAGCTAACAAACTATATGGCTTCAATAGCATAGACAGTCTCTTTAATACTACATAAAATTACTTTAATTAATTTATAATTATAGTTAAACATTCACTAAGTTCACATCATGGCTGATTTTTTTGTTTGTGTAAAATTTCGATAATATCCAAGATTGTAACAGTGCATCCAGAAATTAAGGCGGTGAGACCAAAAGCGATGATTAACAGGTTCTTCCAAAGCACCCATTTGAATCTGCCGAGGTTTTCCCACCGGAAGACGGTTTCTATTACGCTGGGGATGATGAGACCGAGAATGGAGTAGAAGCAGGCTCCGACGATGTTGATGATTTGCTCGAGTAGAGGTAAAGCAACGCCGATGCCAACTGAAATTGGAATAAAACACAACATATTACTAAAGCCCTGGTCCAAGTTCGTTGGTTACATCAATCAACAGCCCACTAAATGTTCCTACTGTTGGGACTCGGGTTTTCTCTCGCAAGGAGAGAGTTAAGGCCATAATCCACCTCGCTGGCCCTGTGCGGGTTGGTGGATGACACACGACTTCGAAAGATTCTAGGTACATGTCGGTTTCCTTACGATGTTTTCCTTTACCGTTTAAGTTAACGGCATTACGCACATGACTTCGAAAAGACAGTGGTGCGTGTGGGGTTTGAATCGGGGGTCTCCGGATGGGCAGGCGCCGTTCACCCGACTAAGCCAACCGTAGCTTGCTAGACCAGCCCTAACTTACATTACTTACGCTGGTTATATAATGCACTGAAATTCTATGCTATTGTATTAAAAGTTTATACGTAAGTATTGCATGATACCAAGTGCTTCTATGTATAATAAGTATGTATTTACGACTATATAAGTATTATATCTGCTATCTGGCTGCCATAGTACAAGCCTTGCTTAGTTTGGGGTCAGCTGATGGTGTTGTGTGTGAATTGTCCAATAATATAAATTTATGTATTACTTTACATTCGTGGAATTAATTTCATTTATTGCTTGGTCCTCGCTTGATAATGTCTTTGCCAATAAAAATCAGTCCTCACAGTTAATGTGTTTTCTAATCACTTATCGCCACTTCCACAAGAACCAACAAGACAATAGATAAGAAAGTAGATTTTGAAAGTTACAAGTTGAAAAGGATTACAACTTTTCTTCTCTTTTAAAACTGTTAACGGTACTGAAACAATAGTTATTTACCACAACAACAGACTCCAACAGTCCTGGCCGCTAGTTGCGTGATCCGCTTATACTTTTCCTTGATGTGTGGTTCCGTGTACTTCGTGAATATATCTATGACTACGTAGAATTGCAACGGATATGTGAAGAATATGGACAAGGCTATGCACACCTTTGCGCATATAGCTGGCCTGAAACGAAATAATTAAAATTACTGGTACAATTTGTAACCGAAGAATTACTAATCTACAGTAATATTATAAAGATGACTACACTTCGGAGAGTGTGCAACTGATCTGCATGATCTAATACCTCCTTGCCCTTTTTTCTATCGTACTTCTCGTAACTCAAAGAAGCGGCACCGTTTCATGGTGGATATTCCAAAGACACGGAGGAAGAGGTTTGACTCTACGTTTGTGATAAGAACATCTAGGCTGTGGAATGAGTTGCCTCAGTGGGTTTTCCCCGATAGTTACATAATGCACTGACAGGCAGCTATTGAAACGTGAAAAGTCGTAATAATCACTCGTACCTAACATCGCACTGCGCTCGTCACCCAGAGATATAAGACGTTTTATCTCTATGCTCTGTAATTTCACTGAAAACATGATTACCCTTCAGACCGGAACATAGTGAATTCTGCAAAGTGTCCGACACTACTAAAATGTTATCAGCATACATTCTGCTTAATTCAGGCTAGATTCAGTTGTGTTCAAATCGATTTTCAAAATTTGACACACCTTATCTACTCGTAACAATCAATTTTAAATGGCTTGTTAAAAGGTATCTACAAAATATTTTTTTGTCGTGATTGTATAGTTATGTTAATTCCTACTCGTACGTATAGTTTTACTAGTTGCTGTTACTAATAGTAATTATTATTCTGTCGTTACTGTCTGTTGTTCTAGTACTAAGTATTGTGTTGTAGCTTATCACAACAGCCTCTGGATCTAATGGCTGTTATCATGATTGCTTCTTGAGATTGCGGTTAAGCTGGCTAATAACAGCTAATTATAATTTTATGATGCATGTGTGATTGAAGGTCTAATTACTCACAGAGTCTCAAGGTATTTACAATGTTTGTAATTGACATACTTTTTTAAATGTTGAAGAGTTGGTTCAGTATCACTTAGTTGAGAGCTGAATTGAACTGTTTACTAACACAAATTAAAATGACACGTCTAAGTTGAAATGAAAAGATACAGCAAACATGCTATCTATACTTATTTTATTGGTTTTTACTATATTTTTTTGGTGTGTCAATAAAGAGTATCTATCTATCTATCTATCTATACTAATATCATAAAGCTGAAGAGTTTGTTTGTTTGTTTGAACGCTAGGATCTCGGGAAGTACTAGTCCGAATTAAAAGATTCTTTTTCTATTGGATAGTCCATTTATCGAGGAAGGCTTTAGGCTATAGAGCATAACGCTACTATTAGTAGAAGCGGAACATGAATCAAGAATGTAATAAAATCGGGAAAAAATATTCCTTTTTGAGAATTTTGGTACGTTTCGTGCTTTGACATGACACATGACAGCATGTGTCAAGATTGCGTCATTGAGTATAAGCTTTTGCCACAGATTACATACTCACATTTGCTAATCTAATATATAAAATTCTCGTGTCACAGTTTTTGTTGCCATACTCCTCCGAAACGGCTTGACCGATTTTGATGAATTTTTTTGTACTTATCCGGTATCTATGAGAATCGGCCAACATCTATTTTTCATCCCCCTAAATGTTAGGGGTAGTCCACCCCTAAATTTTTTATTTTATTATTTAGACAAAATTTTTAATTTCTATTATTTTATGATACAACATACAAAAATACATACAATGCTCAATTTTTACCATTCTACGATCAACCCTTATTTTTTAATAGCCATTTTAGTAATTTAATCATTTTTCCTCTCCGGTCGAAAACTGATCAATCGTCATTTAATTAGTCATCCCCGCCAGTTGTCTACAGGTGTCACTTCTGACCCAGTAAACAGCACGATAATTTGGGGATCAAAAGTAGTCTATAGCATATATATAGTTAGTACACGGTAATCTCGGGAACTATCGGACCGATTTAAAAAATCATTCACCGTTCTTTCATATGTACGTAATCCTTGAATGATGTAGGTTATATATATGTACCACGGGCGAAGCCGGGGCGGGCCGCTAGTCTAATATATAAAATTCTCGTTCACAGTTTTCGTTGCCATACTCCTCCGAAACGGCTTGACCGATTTTGATGAATTTTTTTGTACTTATCCGGTATCTATGAGAATCGGCCAACATCTATTTTTCATCCCCCTAAATGTTAGGGGTAGTCCACCCCTAAATTTTTATTTTATTTTTAGACAAATTTTTAATTTCTATTTTTTATGATACAAGATCAAAAAAAATACATACAATCCTCAATTTTCACCATTCTACGATCAACCCTTATTTTTTAATAGCCATTTTAGTAATTTAATCATTTTTCCTCTCCGGTCGAAAACTGATCAATCGTCATTTAATTAGTTATCCCCGCCAGATATCTACAGGTGTCACTTTTGACCCAGTAAATAGCACGATAATTTGGGGATCAAAAGTAGCCTATAGCATATATATAGTTTGAACACGCTAATCTCGGGAACTACTGGACCGATTTAAAAAAATCGTTCACCGTTCTTTCATATGTTCGTAATCCTTGAACGCTGTAGGTTATATATATGTACCACGGGCGAAGCCGGGGCGGGCCGCTAGTCAGTTTATAAATCTGAGTTGGTACGATCAATTTCCGACAGGTGGCGTAGCAGGTAGCTGAAGAGGTGTTTTGTTTGAAAGCGATATTCTCAGGAATGACTGAACCGATTTCAGTCATTCTTTCACGGGAACCTGATGAGTGCTATATAATGTACCACGGGCGAAGCCGGGGCGGACATCTAGTGTTTAATAAACGCTCCTCAACAGCTATGATATCTAGTGAAATATTGTAACTTAGAAATTGACATTTATTTTTAATATTTTGCACAGATTGTTTGTTTCAGTAAAGGCGACGCTAAAGTGTAGACATCTCACTTTTCAACATAGTAGACGCCTGCTTAAGCAAGAATAGGCAGAAGAAAATATTGTGCTAGTGCAACCTTAATGGAAATAGGTAGCGAATAATCTGCAAGAATTAATCGACGACAAGTGAGAGTTGCAACTCAAAGTACGTAAGTAATTCAGAATCACACCAAGATTCTGAAACAATATAACATACCCTATGTATGTCTTTTTATTTTCATGCACTTGAAAATGTTGGTGGTGTATCAGATCAGATATCACCTTTTTTTACCAAAATTGTATGTTTGTCAGTGAGACAAACGTCGCATAAGTTTGTCTTACGTTTTTATTTCATTCACAACTCAGCGTGAATTAATGCAACGAATATTATATTCTAAGAATCCCATACCTACCAAAGCAGAAGGCCACTAAATGTTCCCATGGCTGGGACTCAGGGCCTTCTATCGCAAGGAAAGAGTCAAGGGCATAATCCACCACGTTGGCTCAGTGCGGGTAAAGCTAAACATTTCCTAAGAATACCAAAAAAAAAAAAAAATCTTTTTAAAGGTCAATTCTAAAGATGTAAAGCATACCAGTCATCAATAGGTAGATTGAGCGTTATGGATCCTCGCAGAACGTCGCCATATCTGAAGTAGCCGAATAGACCTAATGTGCTGTACAGGAAGACAATGGCACCCATGGCTACCACTAGCACGCTAGGGCATCCGAGGAAGTGGCGTGGCTTCTTCATCGCGTTTTCGACGGGCATCACCACACCTATACCTTCCATTGCGAAGATCACTGTGCTGTAACGAGAGAGATGGAATTAAGGTTAATATCTTTTTTTTTTTAATTAAATACTAAATATTTGACTAAACACTAGGTGCTTAAGACGTTCTCATTGAATTTGCCTAGTAAAATACGATTCACCCTCTAGAGGTGCATTTAAGCAAAAGCTAGGTACCAGCTTCCCGAAAAAGCATTCTACTGGTTTGATGATTTTACAAATTGAAAGTTTCTTCAGCAAAGTAACCACAGTTTGTTTTAAATGAATCTACGGGTAACTCACGCGATGCACAGTCAGTCTAATCCGACTTAAGTTTCGGCCACGTACGGCGGCCTTTTTCAAGGAGAGTTTAGCACCCAACCGAGCAGCGATCGCGCGCGTGCAAACTTGAGTCAGACTGGACTGACTGTACATCACTTGAGTTACCCGTATATTCATTTATATGTGTAATGACCACATTCGTTTTCTTACATCAGTTTTTTTATTTTCAAACGATTTAATTATTATTTAACGGGCAATAAGCCCCAATCTATTCCTATTATTTTGCCATTGTATTACCAAAAATACTTAGTTGCTTCGTGTCTAAATTATAGCATAGTAATACAATAGGTATGCAACTATCACGCACGATTATGCACTAATATAAGCCTGCAAGGTAACAATGCACAAGAGAGATAGTTTTAAATTAAGGTCAAAGTTTCGCACTGTACTGTGTATTGTCGTTATTGAACGACATCAATATTTTAATAAGTGCTAGAATTGCTAGATCATTGATTATTTTAAAAATGTATTATTCATGCAAATAATCATCAATGCCAATTTTATTCCATATTGATAATTGATAATATTGTAAAGAGTTAGTAGTATCCTTTGGTAGTTTTATAAAGCTTTCGACAAGGCTAGAAATGTGCACGAGAAAATAAAAAAATATTATCACATTTTCTTTTGTAAGAATTGTAATGAAAATCGTGCCAAGCTAATACTTACGATATAAAAGCTGGATATCTTGCGGGATTTCCAATTACGATTTTGTCCGTAAAATTTATTTCGTTTCCGAATATGTAATACAGACATATCAAGTAAACAGCGAAGAGTAGAACATTTGCAAGTACAGAAAATATAGCCAGGAATTTTAAATATCTGATCTGGCATAGTAATATCAACGGTATGAGGAACATTAAGCAGTAATACTCCACTGGCACGTCAAAAGAAGGCGCATACCGATCAACGAGCTGAAAAGAAAAAAAAATAGTTTCTTAATATTCGTCAATTTAAGTTGAGTCAATTCCATCGAACTCTTAAAAACGACAGAAGCGGCAAACGCGCTTCTACTATGGCGATGCAAAATCAGGTAACGTCTCCTGATTTAGTCTCAGTCGCAACAAGGAGTTGTGTACGTTCGCTGACAATTGTGTACGTTCGCTGACAATTCAATTTTCAAATTTTTCAAACAAATTTTCGTCACGTTATGTTGTCTTTAGATTATAGCATACCTCATCTTCGTTTCTTTAATTATATCGATGGTCAATTCATGTCAATTGAAGTCAGATCAAGCCAAAAGTGTGCCAAAAGTATTAGAGTAAGATCCCAGGGCTAACAGACGTCACGTATTTTCTGATGGATAAAATGTGGACGATTGAGTAGAGTTACTACGTACTAAGAACACATGCTTACCCGCTAACTTGCTTAGACGGCCAATTTTGAGATATGGGGTCCAGAAGATACATTACTTACTTACACGTCATCAGGTATCAGAAAATACGCGACGTCTGGCAGCTCTGGGATTTTGGACTATATGATGAGCTGTTGGAATGCTTATTCTCAGGATATTTCTTGAGGACATTATTAATAAGAACCCCAGCCAGAGTTAATATTGTTTAAATATCAAGTTTGATTTCGGTTTTTAAGTGTTTAAAATGTTGTTTGAAATTCTTAAGATATAATTTGAAACAATAAAGCTAATTAAAATATTGCTGTTTACATGGACTGTGTAGAAAGAGGCAGAAATCATATTAAACGTAATTTAATTCTAAAATGTGCTTTCAAAATCTTTGTCCTTGTCTTATCTTTGTTTTAAAATCATACCATGTAATACTACCGTTTCATAAAATTTGGTGTACATCAATATAAATACAGATATTTACCTCTTTTTAGTTTGTTTTAGAAATCTGTGATAATAATAGACCTAAGAAATTTATATTTTTTACGGCACTGGTTTACAGCAGTACCTAGTTCAAAATTTGATGTATTGTCATTCGTTTCAGCATTCAGCATATTTGCATTCACATAAAGTTAATTATTTACATAATATACCAATTACTAACCTGTTTGATTGAATCTGCTATAAGAATTGTATAAATACAGCAAACTCCCACGTATGTACAGAGTAATGCAAATTCTGCAAATATACTGAAAAAACATAATAAATAAATAAATTTGAAACAAATAAAGTAACACACTGACATTTCAGACAAATGTATGAAGATCATAAATAGAACAAGTGCGTTAACAAAAACGTGATTTTGATGTTAGCAATTTTTTGAATGTGATGATTTTTTGGTTGTTAGAATCGTAAATGCAATTTACACATTGCGCAATGTTTACAACTAGCTGTTTATATTACGGATAAATATACTGTTTACTGGTGGATTTTTGAAATAAGTCAGACGATGACTAAACCTATAAAAGTTAAAAAAAAGGTTTTTGAAATTTCTGACTTAATCGGACAATTGTATGACTGCCTATAATTAAAAAAAGTTACTACGGCGCGGCCGCCGCTCTTTCTTTATTAGGTGCAAAGTTTCTTAAATTGAACAGTAATGATTGTAGTAAGATAAAAAGTGCGAACTAAGTGCGGTAAGTATCGCAAAATTAATTTTTTTTTTCTTTGTATTTACTTGAAGTTTCAGCGTCGGTATGCTTCGAGTCTGCGAAATGAATTGATTCAGTAGGTACACATATTTGTCACCGTGAAATTGTAAAAACTGTCCGATTATAATCTAACCACGTCAGATTACATACTAACTAAGTCTACCGTAAGATTATAATGTTACGCGTTAGATTACCATCTGATATTGTTGACAATTTCACGGTGACATATTGATCGCCGATTTGCAATGTCAGGTTATAAAGAAGAGGGATAAAAGAAAATGGAAATGGTAAGATCGATTAGTACAGTACTAAGGAATAAAAAGAAGAATAAAAATAACGTATCAGTTGAATAGAATATAATCTAACATAACAGATAGGCTTGGCTATGGTTAGCCTTTTGTAAGTTATAGATTTTTTAAACCGGGAAAATAATAGGAACTGCGCGGATAAACCGCGGGGCGCTAGTAGTTTTAAATAATAATTATTCTGTAATAAAAGCATGACGTTTATTAATTAAAAAGTATATCTCTCAACGGCATCGATCTGGCTTATCAAGAGTCAATTTTACCATTTTAGAAAACAAACACTCATTATACAAGTACTCATTATATAAAAAAATTGATTTACCCCCAACTACCTCGGATTTGTGATCTTGTACAACATTTTACTAGTCAAGCCTTTTTATTTGATATCCATAATTCCATATCGAGGGAAAAGTGACAAAAAACAATGTATTTCTTCATTTTGTGGTAGCTGCTATCTTGGATTTGAAATTTGTCGTAAAGTTATAGTATTCTACTAGCCAAGCCCTTTCATTTGATATCCATATTGAGGATGTAGTGAAAAAGATAATTTAATTAGCCATCTTGGACTAGAAATTTATCATAGTGTCAAACTAATCAAGCCTTTTCGTTTGATACCCATTTTGTATCTCATTCTTTTTGGAAGTTTTACAACTCTATAGGGCGGTAGACCTGGTGGTGAAACGAAAAACATTGGTGGAAAATGTTCGCGTTTTTACTTGTGCATTCAAAATACCAAGATGTTTAGTTTTAAGGCTTTAACTGAATACCTGTAGGTATGTTTGCAAAAGAGGTGAGATCATTCCTTAAAAAACGTTACAGCTGCCATATTTTTTGAATAATACTTTCTTACTTTTGAGTAGGTAAATGTTAACGTACATAATAAATGAATCGTAAAAGTAATAAAATAAGTGATGACCATCAAACACTGAGATACCATTACCAGTAGATAACTTTCGGAATATGGTGGCTCAACAGGTCCCTAAATAATCAATGGGGTTTTTGATCTACCACCACATAGATTCGGAGGGATAATAACTACTTTTTGAATCGTTCAGAGCGATGAGATGAGTTGGACAAGCATACCTGCCCATAACAACACAGAGACACATAGTTCTTGGAACATGAAAGTCCAAATCAATACCTGCACTGCGCTGGTCACCCAGAGAGAAATACGATGTTTTATCTCTATGCCCTGCAATTTCAGTGGAAACATTGCCTTTCAAACCGGAACACTGGCAAAGATGAGACACTTCTTCAAACGGACTCTGCGATAAGTCCTACCACTACAAAATACTACTTCTAAAGAATATAATGTAATATCTGTTCTCCTGACCTTGAAATCATTTCTAGCACGCTTTATGGACAGGACTTATCTAGTAAGTATACGGTGATAGCCGTTACAGGACCTGAAAGTTGTACTTTAAAATAAATGTTTGTAAAATTATTGTATTACCTGGCAGTATTCGCAAGCGGTCTAAGACACTTCGGCCCATTAGAGAACGCCGATTTACATGTTTCAGCATAACCAAGTGAAGGTTTTTTTTCTATTTTACAGCATTCTCGAGATGTTTGTACCTGTGAAATAAAAAAGTAGGTACCTAACATTGAAGTAATGCCGCTTAGAGATAAAATTATTTTCAGAGTTCTTCAAACAGGCGATTGCAAAAAGTATCATAAATTACACTAAGTATAGATACTGTCACATACGTACAACATTACGAAAAAATATACCTATAATTGTTGATAATTGAGTAGTTGTTAATAGCCATTGCCAAAGGCTGATGAGGCGTTTGAGGAATCAACAAGAATTTTAGAACGAAACCAAAAATTAGCACTTCATGTTTTTATTATACTTACGAGTATGTAGATCAGCGTCTCATATTGTGTTTTGTGACTATTTGTTTCGGTTGCTGAGGCCTCACTATTGATTAGTATAATGTCATAGGTATTGTTTGTATCGTGGTATCTACGTGGCGTGAAATTGGGCGGCAATTCTATCGGTAAGCCAATATTTTACGGTTTGATTGAAATACACGACTAACAACGTCTTGAGATAAAAAAATATGTCGAAATGGTGTAATAAAAAAACCAAAAAATAAACGCAATTACTCGTAATAAAACATCTTATCAAGAAACCAACCCTGGGTATGAGTACATGTTTTTTACGGCATTGAAAAACAATTTAAGCACTATGCTGTTATGGGCCACTGTACTGCTTTCTATCAAATACCCAACTGGCTTTAGTAGTGGTAGGGCTCTTGGCAGAGTCCGCCTGGGGAAGTACCCCACCTTTGCCAGTTATTCTACCGCCAAGCAGTAATGTGCAAACATTACTGTGTTCCGGTTTGAAGGGCAATGTTTCCAGAGAAATTACAGGGCTTCGAGATATAAGATCTTAGATCTCTGGGTGACGAGCGCAGTACAGTGCTAGGTAATGATTTGGACTCTTCATGTTCCAATAGCTGTGTGTCACTGTGCTGTTATGTGTCAGGCATGTTGCTTACCATCAGGCACATGTCCTGATCGTCTCGTCACTCTTTATTTAAAAAAAAAACTAGGTACGTCATTTTTAATTTACTAGTAGTAAAGTGTTTTATTTACCAAAATGTGAATACAGTGTCCACAGATTACTCCAACAAGGATAGTGCCAATTATACCTATTCCCCATCCTGAGTTTGCGAAAGCTAGTGGCCCAGCAAGCAACCCAGAGCCCAAAGAAGCCTTTATGATATTCGCTGTAGCTCTTATGTCTCTGCAACAAACAATTGTAAGTTTTGTTAAATCATGTTAGAAGTGAAAACCCATGATGTCACTGAGGAGTGTGAGGAGATACGATTGTAGTTAAAAAGTTAGATTGTCCATGTGCACAGAAACTAATCATGAATACTTTTGTGGTATGGAGTCAACCCTATTAATAAATGATAATAAATAACAATGATTCCGTCTATTACTCGAATCCACAAAATTTATCACCAACCATATGCAATGTGAACACTTCCACGGATGCGCTGCCTTTGCAGGGTACCCCCCGACAAGTTCTTTTTTGTGGCCTACCGTACTTTAGAAGGCAAATCAATTTCTTTATGATAATAGATATACGGCGAGATCTCAATTAAGAACATATAATAGATTATCAACATTTCTAAAATTTTACAGTATTCGTTTTGTACCTATGTAACTGGCTGTTAATATTTGGAAAATATGTCTAACATTACAATAACTATCATAACAAAAGCAATTTGGTTTAGCTCGAATCGACGCTTTGGTTCAGAAAGAAAAGGCTCTGGTTACAGGCGACTGGGACGCAACAATATCATAGAAGATGTAAGATATATTTTACTTAATATATTTTTCATCCTACCACCTCGGATGCGTACATCAACTGTGATCCTCATATTTTGCACACTGAACTCCACCCAGCGGCCAGTCTATCGAACAGCAAAAATACTCCGATATTGATATTGTGACTCAAACAATTATTATAATTATACCAAAGCGTATGTTCACTCCATATACCTAGGTAATTGATGTTTAAGGGTAACCTTTTGTTAAAAAAAATTGACCAATACGCCTCCTACCATAATTTGCATGCTTTTCTGAGTTCAAGCGAGTTCACGCGTTCCGCAAGCTATGACAAGCCGCACTACTATTTATACATGAGTATAATTAATAGGTTGCTTAATTAATCAGTTTAATTAATTGGTTGGACTCGTTGCAGAGTCCGTCTGGGGAAGTACAACACCTTTTCCAATTATCCTACCACCAAGCAGTAATGTGCAAAATTACTGTGTTCCGGTTTCAAGGGCAATGTTTCCAGTGAAATTACAGGGCATTGAGATAAAACATCTCATATCTCTCGCTTCAACACGTATAAATCTTCTAAAATTAAATCTAAAAAAAAAAAAAAAAAAAAAATAAAAAAAAAAAAAAACATCTCATATCTCTGAGTGACGAGGGCAGTGCAGTGCTAAGTATTGATCTAGACATTCTAGACTCTTCATGTTCCAATAGCTTTTTGTTACTGTGCTGTGTGTGGCACATGTTCTGCTCATCTCGTCACTCTTTACATTAAAAAAATATATACTCATGATATTTGCACACCACTCTATTACACGTAGACCGTTTCATCTCTTAACATCAGTCAAAATGTTGATCAAACAATACTTTATTTTACCAAACAGAGTTAGTATTAAAATAATATTCTCCAAAAAGCGCTCCAACAACTCTCCAGTTAAAAAAAAATAAGGATACATGTATTGAAGTAGAATTCACAGGTTACACTTACGAATTAGGTTTCTCGACTTTCCGATGAGCAAATGGATCGTAGTCTATTTTTTTCGAAGAACAGATGGTCGCTATTTGAGGTTCTTTCATGTCAAAATTCATCTTGTTACCGGATTCATTCAGCTGAGTCCGTAAATCACTTCAGCACGACTTGCAAACTACTTGGTTGAAATGTTTACACTGTAATTTAAAACTGGCTCTGTTTACGGAAACTTTGAATTTAGAATCTTTTGCACAGATTTTCTAGTTTAAATTACTTGAATGAAAGGATTTGACTATGTCCTAGCTCTAATAAAACCGAGATTCAGTCCTACCACATTCATGATAAGACTTCGAATTGACAGTACGTTAAATTGCCGAGAAGTTTATTTCAAGCATGATATTTTACGAGGTAATTCAAGAGTAAATTCTTTGTAAATAAAGCAAACTCACGTTTGTAGTGCGATAAAGGAATGTTTCCGTTTGAATCATTTAACTGCCTTTAGCGTACTGACTGGCTGCATGTTTGTAAAGCCTTGCCTGAACGAGATGCTTACGTACTTCTTTACAAAACTAATATATTACTTCTTTTGTCATGAAAAATGTAGGCCTCGCTGGAAACTGCCAAACGCGGCAAAGGTATTTAAGATCTTTGTCGCATTATTAAAAACAAATACTGACAAGATTTTTTTTATACAGAAAAAAAAAAACGTATAGCACCATCAACTATTATTTTTGCATAGATACCGTAACCCACTTTTTATTTTCAATTACTGGCCGACGAGTTGTTTTTGTTGATGGTATGAGAGAAGTTCTCAACTAGGTGTTTTGTGTGTTATAGGCGGAATATCTAATTTTGAAATGTTTTGGAGATTACCTACTTCAATTATTTTCTTTCATTATCTACTCAAGTATGAATTTATATAACCCTAACTATCCCACTCCTGGGAACAGTCTCGCAGGGAAAAAAATGAGACCTAACCTAACGATGAATGATAGAACCTAATTTTTTCCGATCTTGAGGTATCAACAATTCTTTTTAACAGTCATCTTTATCCATGATGTGTCCAAGTTAGACTCTTTGCAGAGTTTGCCTGCGTAAGTACACACTTTTGCCAGTTATTCTACTGCCTAGCTATAATGCATAAACATTAATATGTTCCTGTTTGAAGGTCAAGCTTCCTGAAAAGTAACAGGGCTAAGAGATAAACCATCTTAAGTCTCTGTGCTAGATAGTGATTTGGGTTCTTCTTGTTCAGATAGCTGCATGTCAATGTGCTGTTATGTGCAACTGCAATACACAATAGACGTATGCCGGGCTCGTATTGTGACTCTTTATTAATAAATATATTTCTATAATTATTAAAGTAGGCTGGTATTTTGATGGTGAGATTTTGACTCACTAATGTAAATAAAAGAAAATAATTATAAAAAGGGGTTTATTCATCAATAACAAAATACATTACTAGTAACAATGTTTTCTTTTCAAGTTTTACACCTTGTCTTTCATATGTTTAGATACAAAAATCATTACTTTAAATCTTATAAATAAAGCGTAATTATTGTGCATTCAGCACTCGGTAATAAAATTTGTGATTAATCAGTAATCGAACTATAATCACTCTTTTCGAAGATTTTTAAACGGAATATCACAGGAAGATCTCAATAATAATAATTGTATGTGAATACATCCCCAAAAGGGATCAACTACACGCAAAATTGGAGTGTGTATTCATATTTCGATTCCATCGTTCTTTTTGTATGGGAACTTTCATACAGCACTTTTAAATATGGCGAGTTTGTGACCTTGAAATATTCTAAATTATAAAATGTTTGATGTTACTTCCACATTCCGTAATACTAGCTTCCTTTTCAATAAGCAACATTCATACATCACACCAACTTTCATACTTAATATAACTACAAATAGCGTATAATAATTTACACAGATATCCTGTAATAAAACAATCATCTTTACAAATCAAAGTTACTCAAAGCTATCATCGTAATAGCTTATGTACTACTGATTGAAATTTTAATTGTTATGTCATTCTATGCTACTACAATAATAGAAATAGCTTTTCATCCACGCACACATTATTATAATTAGAATAGTTACACACGTACAAGTATTTTTTTTCTTTGATGATCCAAGTTTGAAGGTTTAATAGAATTTATTTAGCCACGGTTTATGTTCCACGTTATCTTATAATTATTTTGCCCTCATTCTTTCAACTCGTTTCGTATTTAATTACCCTACTTGCTAGTGGTAAATTTCGTAGTTTGATTTCGGCCACCAAGGATTTCTGGCGGTAGTCTTGGCTTTTTGTAAGCGACTGGGGAGGAACGACTGACTTTGTCTAGGGAATGATAATGAAGAATAGCTGACTACTTTTGGTGAAGTATTTTTGTAGAGCTGTTTATAAGCAGCGAGGACTTCTGGTCTAGGGGAAGCGGAATACACAGGTGATGATTGAGTGTACACAGAAGATGTCGGAGTATACAGGACTGGAGCGGATGGTACTGGACCGGCGGTCACTAAGTTACCAAAAGCTTGATCGTTCAACACTAAAGTTTGAGTAACCGGCTTACGGAGCGCAGCCGATTGCGGTAGCGGGATAAACTGATCAGGTTCGCACACGGTTCCTTGCAACAGCGTCTGCAGAGGTGCTGTGTAAATTCTGAAGTTGATATCACTGTAATCCAGTTCAGCTTCAAGGAATACTGGCATACGGTCAGACAACACCCACACATTTCGCTGATCGTCGATTTTAACATCAGTGGGGAACACCAATCCAACGTCATCTTTATCCGCTAAACCCACATTCTGAGGTTTCATTGGAAGTGCAGTGTTCCAGCAACCGATAGCGTTTTGGTCGATCAAACTGAATAGCTGAACACCAGACTCGTCCATGACCTTAGCGGTGGTGTGAGTGTCTGGTCCTCGTACTCCTAAAACTTGGAAGTCTTTGTAAGAGCCCTTTACTTTAGTTTCATCTCGGAGGATGCGAGTCGATACGGCGAATTCGGTGTTACTGGATAGAGGAGAGAAGAACAGCGTTCTATATCCATCAGCACCGACGGGGCCTGCGCTAATTCCGAAAATACCCTCAGCACCCCACTGGAAGTTGAGGCCGGCGATGTTGAAATCACCAACAAGAGGGTCGGGGAAGAAATAACTGTGGCTGAATCTCCAGGACTTGTTTTGTTCCCAAGAGTAAGCTATGAGGCCGTAGCCGAGTTCGTCGGAGAAGTAGGCGAAGGTGTCATCACAGCTGGAGCCGATGTCGAGCGCAATGTTGGCGATGAAGGTCGTCGAAACAATGTCCTCTGGACGAAACACGTAGCGACGGATACGCTTATCAGTGTTTAAGTCATAAACGTTTAGGGAATAGGGGCACAGGTTCGTCACGTTGGGATCTGAAAGAAAATACGATAAAATTAATATTTTTTTGTCCTTCCAATGAATTAACCAAAATTGTGTGCTCCTAACACAGTAGGTCACAAATATATTGTGTAATAATTAAAACATTTGTTCAGAAACATTTATCCGTTTACGTTTTGTTGATCAACGAAGTTAGAGCACAAACAAAAAAAATGGGCAGTTATAGGAACTGCTGATAGAAGTGAAAACTTATAACTCAGAATTTGATAGCTTACTTTGGAAACTACGCGGGTGAAACCGGAGGATGTGGCCATGAGCATGGCCATCTAGAAATACGTCAGCATTTCTTGCACCTGTTAATTTTTGTCTTGCAACTGTTCTTTTGGGCTTCTGAGAACCTGTCACGGGTCCTTGGGTCCTTTGATAAAAATCGAAGTTTGGTGTTTAATACAATTCCACTCACCATATCCGTAAGTGCCTGTGTCCATGACCCATAGTCTGTCACACTTGTCAGCTTTTATTCTGTACACAGTGTTGAGACCTGACTCGCAGTTGCCGATTTCGTTGCCTTCGTAGCTTGGGTATGGGGTCAGCTTTGGCGATGGTTCGTACGGGGTGTCTAGGGGAATGTAGTTGAGCGTAGCTGGAATTCCTGGAATAAAAGATAATAAAAATAAATTTAGATATATCATTGATTATCATTAGATGTAACCAAATCAGCTCATTATATGTAACCAAAAAATCGTATGATTTGGATTTTTTAAAATAATTTTTGGTCAAGAGTCAAATTGTTACTAAGGCAGAATTTTTAAAGTACCTAGTTCATTTCATGGAACGTGTATTCAGTTTCTTGCTAAATAATAAATGTATACCAATGTAGGTATATTAAATTAAGATGCTAATGTGTTACGGCAACTTGTTATAGAGTAGATGAAAATCGTCATGAATGATGATGCCGAATTTTCAATTAAATCATTTACGATACTTCCGCATTAAATGTTTTTTTAAAATTCTGTTTTCGAAAATCATTTCCTCATAAGCATTTTGTAACGGATTTCTCAAAACGTAGGGCATATAAATTATGCTTATGCAAATAAAGCACACTTGCTACGTAATAGTGATAAATATTTTTTCGATTTTATAACTTGCGACGTAACTATGTAAATACGCGTATGTATTAATACTGATGATAACAGTATAGTACCATTGCTATGTGGTTCTTAGTAGCTCTTATTTTTTATCACTAGGCTGACGGAATAGATAGTTATACCTAAAATATAATTTTGAGGTTCATGGCAGAAGTCGGATGGAAACCATTTTCATACTTAAACATAGGTCCAGTTTTAAAAATTCAAGCTAAGTCTGGCTTTTTATAGCTTCTCAGGCTTCTTATAGAGTTAAACTAAAATAGTTAGTAGGCACTAGGCATTAGAGGTCGCCTAAATCCAAATGCCTAAGGTACGTTTAAAAAAACAGTTTTTTTTCAAAATTAGGTATGAAAATTGTATGAAATCGAATCTTTAAAAATATTATGTGGAATAAATTATCGACCGCAGAAAAGAAATCTGTTATGGTAGTACAGTTTGGCGTTTTCTGAACATAAGTACGTAACTTAGTAAACAAAAGCGAGTAATTTTATGACCATAATCATAAATCATGCCTTATGTAGCAGTCCCATTAGAATTATGTTAGATTACACCAAACTGCACTTGAATTACGCAATGTCATTATGAAGCTGCGAACAACAAACGAAGTCTAACTACGTATAAATAAGTAGGTATTAGGCAAACATGAATAAACAACAAATACTCTACTTGTAGTTACTGACCGACATACTTCAATTATTTAGTCAAGGATCCTGCTAACTAAAAAACATGTCACAGTTTATTTTAAATCCTGTAAAACTTTTCAGTAAAGTCAGACTTTTTAGCTTTTGCGAAATCAAACCAACTCAGAGAGAAGTGAAAAACGGTTTAAATTATATTATACTAATACAATCAAACTTCTCCAATAATAACTATAACTACAACATAAAAGGATGTCAAATGTATGAGATACAATAATGTCCAACTATCTAATTTCATTTCACTTTCTACTGAACATTCCTTAAAGTGTTTTGTCAAAATAATTCAGTCTTGGTATTTTTTTTAACGCAGCATTGTCATCAAATACGAAAAAAAAATACCTATTAGCACCACAAATAATGTGTTTTTATATAACAACAATTATTTCATGATTTATTTAGGCTTTCCAATTAGTTAGATCAAAAAGAATGTTAATAAATCGTTGATGTTAGTAAAATCGTTACCAACTGACCATTTACACTTTAATAAAAAAAAGAGTTTTTACAATATAACAAAAAACGGTTTATGATTATATTCACATAAAGTCAAAAACACCAAGAATATAAAACCACTATAACAAAATATTGTGTTTAATTAAAACATCTAAATATCTTAGAAACAGTATTTTATGGTTCTGTTTCAAAGCGCCTTAAAAACATATTTTACAACATAACGTAGTGTAGGAGCGAGAAGAGCTCTAGGTTTGTTTCAGGCAACAGAGAAGATATGTACCTACGTGGACTTTACGTTATGGAAAATTATGTGCATAATCTTAACCTTCTCAATAATTAAAACTAAATTATTGAATGACTCAATACATTCATTCACAAATTTCTTAAAAGTTGGTCAATTATTATAATTCAGTGCATAATGTACCGAATCGTGTGAATGCTCTGCACTTTGAAACAAGGATTTTAGCATATTTATTTACATTAATTTACCATGATACCAGATACTTGTTTTGTTACATGCAGTGTTATTTGTGTACGGTTGTCTATAAATCAATTTTGGTGGATCAACAATGGTGACCATTCCTCACCCAACATTACTTAACTAATAAGCCAAGTCCAAACAAAATCCTAACGTAACAAAGAACTTCAGAGTTTTAATAAGTACTTACAATGTGTACTTTTTATATATTGCAATACACAGTACATGGTACAAATTAATAATCATTTTGAGCAATGAGCATATCATTAATAATAAATACGGTACTGTCAGTCAGGGCCCAAAGAATAAACAAGATAATAATAACTTATCTTAATAACGTACCTATCTACTCTAATCATTAATATGTAACTGTGTCAAATCCGTAGGTATTGAGTATCTACTCAATAGGCCTATCAAAATTTCACGTGATGTGAAACTGGTTATGTACATAATTAAGTACCTTAAGACGTAACTGGTGCTATCTCAAGAACAAAATGTGACAACATGGTTTTTGAGTAACGAGAAGGACAAAAGTAGGTCCAAATGTTTCATGTAATATTTATTACACATGGTGCGGTTCCCCAGTTTATTTACTTGAACTGGACTTGTCACACTACCGTGTGCCTAGATATTCTAGACTAGTGGTCCGTCGCGGCTTCATCCATGGTACATAACGTATAGTCTATAGAATTTAGGGACATATATATATATACGTATATATCCAACGGTGAAAGATTTTTTGGAGAAATTAAAATCGGTCCAGTACTTAGTAGATTAACGTGTTCAAACTAAAAACCTCTTCAGTTTTATACTCGTAAAATCACCTCACCACTTAACTTTGCTAAATATTTCGTAATATATATGGTTTATGCTGTGAATAATGACAAATAAATAAATATTGGTGAAATAGTAATGTTCCCACACAACGCCATCTAGTTATCAAACTAACCATAGCTTACTTAACTTACTATGCATAATAGCATACAGATAGTTGAACAAACCGGAAAAGCTCAGAACCAGGTCATAGATAGTATTGAACCACGAATGAATGATTGAATGAACCACGTATTTTTGATTGAGTAATAATACGTTAGGTTTCGAAAGAAAAATAGTGACAAGTTTAGCACATGAATTTTAAAGCTTCACAAAACTGATTTATGAAGTCATATTTTATAACATTGCGACATTGTAGGCTGATATTTTGTCATTTGTGGCCTACTAACAAAGTTAAATTGAGTATTTATACGCTTTCTGTTATGATTTACGAGGTATTATGACATGGTAATATGTAGGCAAATGTATCTAGGCATCACAAACATAAAAAGTGTTCATACCAAACGTTTATCTTTTAATCTCACTGCAGTGGTGTGTTAAAACAATGTTGTGTTAATTCATTGCCCCGAGTGTGTTTATCCATTAAAGTTAACATTCCGTAGTGTTAGGCAGATTCAGAAATGGTGTGAATAAAAATGTTCTACAAAAAAAGTAATAAATGTAGTGTGGTAAGAATAACACAATTAATATTAGTCGTGTAAATAAATGTTTTCTAAAGCGAAACAGTTAAATTGTTATATCATCGATAAGTTAAAACAAAGACTCACACTCACAACAAACATTCAGCACAGAACAGGATAAAAATATCATCAACACCATACACCGCCTTCTCCATCCTATTGTGGCTATAAGCTTTTGGAATTGTGGCCTTTCTCTAATTTTGTCATCTGCCAAGGCTCTGTGCCCATTGCCCATCAAATCTAGGTTCGGCGCAAATCGTCGACCATTTGTGCTGACATATGTTCGACATTCCGTTTACTTTATGTCGGTAACCATTTGATAACCATTTTGATCCAATTTTAATCACACCACCTAACAGTATGTCCCGTTCCACATCCATTTTAGTTTCATCACCGTTGTTCCCACATTCCGAACTGTAATTTTTAATCGGCTTTTAATGTTACTAAACCTAGAAGTTCGATCCCGAGCATAGATTTCTCCATGGCTATCTGTGCTATTCTGATTAATGTTTCATACGTCACAATGGGCAGTCTACTTATTGAAAATATGCTAAATATAAACAAAAAGTAGAAATGGTTGTCTGCCTAAAAAGAAAAACTTTATTCAAATGAAGCTGTATTTATTATTCTCCATTTATACCTACTGAAAACGAAAGTTCTCAAGCGTTTCATCTATTTTACCCATATTAAGGTTATATTATGAATAGCACCAAAATTTGCAATATTTGGCAATGATTTAATTGTTATATTTCCCAACCAAGCACAATTATACATAAGTGATTATTTGCCAAACACAATTTAGCACATTTAAGTAATTGGTCTTAGAAATCTTCAGAACCAAATTACAATAAAATATTATGTAAATTAACTTTGGGCTCAATTGACGTAGCTATTACAATAAAATATTTCTTAAAATTGATGAGTAATCATGGTTTACATTTCTAAGTTTTTTCTTTTTTTATAATGTTGTTACACTTCACAAAGAACTTACACACGGAAAATTAGGTAGGTAGTCTTGTGTATTATTATTTTTTGAAAAAAAAAACCATTGGAAGTTCTATATGTTTACACACGTTATATAATCTACAATGACAGTTGAAGTTATATCTTTAAAATATAATAGATTTACATTTCAGAATGTTTTTCTATAACATTTTAAACCAAATCAATGTCCTTATTCAACATCAGTTTTTAAGGCAGAATCAATCCATAAATAATAATAGGTATAGTGTGCGTAACATAACCTACAGACTGTCCATATAAGTTCCGAAGAAAAAGTGGTAACACCGAAATGGTTACAGCTTAGACATCACGAAAACCACTTTGACTATTCAACTAAAGTCCATAATCGTGGAAAATAATTAGCTGTTCCATACATTTGTCCGAATTGAAAATTATTTTTTGGACGAAACAATTGATTTTTTACGGTTTTCATCAGTTTGTAATTAGGCGCGTAAGCGACACTTTCGGTTTATCTTAGGCGTACTACGTAACCCTGAATAAATGTAGGTACTATTTCTGTTATGAATGGTCTGTGGTAGTATAGGATGTTCAAAATCGAGCATCAAAATTGTATTATGAGGTGAATAAATTTTCTTGTAACAAGTTGTCAGCTTAACACAATGAACAGCAGCTGCGTAGGAGAACAGAGACACTAACTCGCATGATGTTACGACAAAGACACTCGTAGCAAATAGCCTTGAAGGCTTAGTTTTAAAGGAGATTATCATTACCCCCTGACGCTGTACAATAAATCTCTGCCCCATTCTCTTTAATATAAACAAACAGCGTTATGTAACCATTGCGCAGTTAATCTGTGGGTGATGAATTTGATGGTGCGGTGGGAGTGGTTCGTTAATGAACAATTTTTACCGGTACTCATGACTTTGACCTGGTTTCCTTTTATCGGTTGGCCGAACTAAACGTAGTTCTTGCGAATTTATCAATGGGTGATATAATATAACCTATTAAACGCGAGTATATCGTTATGTTAAAGCTGTGAAAAATACACATAACATCATAAGTTTTTTAATTAGAAAAAATGACTTTACGCAGATAAATACGGACTGGTAAAATTGTATCTACTACACTACAAATTCACATAGGTACAAGTACAATAGAGGGGCTATGCCATTTCGACAAACACCCGTGTTTTGGTTAATGGTCCTCTGGAAGCCAGGTTATTTAAGAAGAATACGTAGGCAAACTTCCATGTACGTTGAAATCTCTTACTTAAAAAAATATAGGTTGCTATTTGCTACAGTTCTTTTTTACACATAAAGTCTAGATCTAATTTGTCTTTGTTCAGTGTTAGGTAAAACACACACAACACAGTTTTATATGTCAGCTTAAACGGCTGTTAACATGGAATAGGTATACATGTATCAACTGAGTAGCAATTAAGACTAATTAGCACCTGAACAAAATCATTTGAATAACATGAATAGCAATGGTCATTGATGACTGGAAGTGACTAGCGTGGTAGTGAATATTTTTAAGGCCTATGTGTTGAATGACTGATACCGGCTATGTACCTACGTGTATAAAATAGAGGTTTTATCCTTATCCATTACATACACACAGTAGAAGATTCTGAGTAAGATTAATTTATGAGATATCTTTATTGGTCGTAGTGTTCAGAGATATTCCAAACTATATACTTATTTTGTAAGGCCACAGGACACATTAAAAATGATTTGGGAAAATTATGATAATTTAAGATTACATTGCAAATTTTGAAGTACCAAACACATTTTGCAAGTTATTTTTTTGTGCAACAAAAACATAACATCCTTTTTTTCTAAGTATTTTTTTTCTATAACTGGCTAATGAAACAGGTTTATATGAAGAGTGAAGGAGATACTTAGGTATCTGTCGGTTTGCTTATGCAAACGTCACACAAACAGTAAACTTCATATTAGGTATGTCAAATTTCACTCAAAGATCTGCTTATTTTTTGTTTATTACCAAGTTACTTATACTCATAATTTATTGTTCTAAAACTTAAAATGCTACATGTCAAAAAAGAAAACTAATCCGAACTGGAATATTACCACCATTTCAAGTAGAATAGATTGACAGTGTGTGTATATTGGAATCAGACTAAAATTATCGTGTTAAGTCACATTATGTAAAATAGATTGTTTTTTTGCGATAATAATGATCAGAGCGTGAAAATAACTCGTCATCGTTTTGAATGATAACTATCAAAGTGTGAACTTACGAGTATGTTATTATAAACTCGACCGACCGAACTACATATCCTACCTCTTTGCTAATTAGTAAACAGTTTTTGACTGACTACCAGGTGGTGATATGCAATTTTTTTTTGTTTTTCGGACAAACGCTTGATCGATTCGAAAAATTTAAGGAAAGGAAACCAGTCCGCAAAAAACTTTTTCTAAGTGGTGTTTAAACATGGTCAAAACTGTGTTTTATTAAAAAAAAAACAATAAATAAAATATTTGCCGATTATATTTTCGTTTACTCCGAAATCTCAGTATTTCATTGAAACATTGCATTAAATTGTCTTAACCATTATTGTTTTCACCAATTTTATAAATAAATAGTTAAATGAGTGAATTTAGCGTTTGAATTGATGTTTGTTCTTGGTAGATAATAATTATGTTGCAAGTACTCCTCTTCAAACAAGAATCCAGTAATGCTTTTGCATATTACGGTTTGGTCGTAGAATAACTGGTAATAATGAGATAATAATTATTTTTTATTGCTACAATTACGTACCAAATAAACAAAGCCGTAACACGGGATTTATTCAAATGCGATAGGTATCGTGGGTAAGCGCTCAGTCGGAGAGTATATGAACATAGTAGCTAAAAATCAAATGGAGTAACTTTATTAATACCATGATATAATGTAATTAGATGTTACAGAGGTTCATTGTTTGTAATTTAGGTCAATGTGTATTATAATAGCGCAAAATTTATGCAGAAATGTGCGAGTTTCGGTGTAGTACCACAGTATATTTCTTTATACTGTGGTAGTACGTTGGAGCTACACTATGAGAATAGCTACAAAATACCTAATAACAAAGTAGATTATTTAAAAAAAATGTCATCAAATCCTACTAATATTATAAATGTCAATGTATGGATTTTTGTTGTTCAATCACGTAAAGTATGAACGGATCGGGCTGAAATTTGGAATATATTATAGTCTGGAAGAACACATAGGCTACTGTTTATCTCAGCAAAATAAAGGGTAAGTGAACTACGCGGGTAACGCCGGGGGCGCTGCTAGTCTTATATAACAGAAATTGGAGAACAAAGAATTATAAAAAAATAAGAATAGGCGTTTTAGATTAAGCACAAGCAACCCACTATAGGTATGCCCCCACTGCTAAGGATCCGGGACTTCTCTACCCAGGAACACTTGAAGGGATTTAGAAAGTGGCTTTATGAGGCCAATTTCTGGCTGCGTTTATATTGATATGTGCAATAGCAGAAGGGTATTTAAATCGAAATTAAAATGGTGTCAAGATCACCAAGATCAGATACAAATGGATGCCCTCGCTGAAAAGCATCGTAAAAGCGTTTTTAAAGATTTTTGGCAGAGTACAAACAAGATAAATGTACGACCTGGACTTCCTGTGAGCGTCGGCGGGGTGAGTGAACCTACTGAAATCGCTAATGTTTTTAAGGAGCATTTCAAAGTTCAATCTGCGCGAGGTCCTGCAGGGGCGGTGCAGGGGCGGTACTAATCTAAGCGGTCAGTTTGTTGGAACGAGGTTTGCCGCGGGAGATGTTGCGAAGGTGATTCAAAACATTACTCGTGGCAAATCACCAGGTCATGATGGGCTCAGTGTTGAGCACCTCCTGCATTCCGGACCCCATATCTCACGAGTTTTAGCGATGTTTTACTCTCTATGCGTGAATCACTGTTACTTACCAGCTGATTTCATGAAAACTGTAGTAGTACCAGTAGTTAAAAATAAGACTGGTGACTTAGCTGATACAAATAACTATAGGCCCATCTCTCTCGCTACCACAGTGGCGAAAGTTTTTGATAGTCTGCTTAATGCACAGTTGAACACGTACGTGACTATCCATGACAATCAGTTCGGTTTTCGTCTGCAACTATCAACTGAGAGTGCGATACTGTGCCTTAAGCACACTGTTAACTACTACACGAAAAGAAAAACGCCAGTATACGCCTGCTTCCTCGATTTGTCCAAAGCGTTCGATCTGGTCTCTTATGATGTCCTATGGAGCAAGCTGAAGGGCATTAATTTACCAAGGGAGCTCATCAGCATGTTTCAATTTTGGTATGAGCATCAACAGAATTGTGTGAGATGGGCAGGGGTGGTGTCAGACCAGTATCGACTCGAATACGGAGTCAGACAAGGCGGTTTGACCTCCCCGACTCTCTTTAACCTCTACATTAACGATCTAATTGTCTCGCTCAGCAGTCAGCATGTGGGCTGCCATATAGATGGAGTCTGTGTAAATAATCTCAGTTACGCAGACGACATGGTGTTGCTGAGCGCATCGGTATGCGGTATATGCGAGGAGTATGCCCGTGACCATGGGTTGAGATATAACGTGACGAAGAGCCAATTCATGGTCTTTGAAGCTGGCCCAGTTTTTCCCCAAAATATACCGACAGTGAGCTTAAACGGGGTTCCCCTTGAAATGGTGGACAAATTTAAGTACTTGGGGCATATTCTCACGACCGATCTTAAGGACCATGAGGATATAGAAAGAGAGCGGAGGTCGCTGTCAATAAGAGCCAATATGATAGCCCGCAGGTTTGCCAGATGTTCAAGAGAAGTTAAAATCACGCTCTTTAGAGCTTACTGTACGTCGCTCTATACCTGCAGCCTGTGGGCTCATTACACACATAAGAGCTACAGCGACCTTTGTGTTCTGTATAATAATGCGTTTCGGATTGTGGTGGGGCTGCCCCGTTTCTGCAGTGCCTCAGGCATGTTTACGGAGACGCGCACCGCCTGCTTTTACACCACTATGCGCAGGCGTAGCGCCTCCCTGGTAAGCAGAGTACGGGCTAGCTCCAACACAATCCTGGCAATGATTGCTGACAGGCTTGACTGTCCCTACTTGCTGTAACAGGCATGTTCCAGTAGCGCCATTTGTGCGGAGGTATTGACCTTATTGTATTGTTTGTTTTGAATCGTGTTTCTGTGTTAGTGTATTTTAATTTAACTGATTTTGATTTTGTACTAATTATTATGACGACAGATTTTAAATTGATTATTTTGTAAAATTTATTTTAATGTTTATAATATTGTATTTACTTCTAAATTTATTGATTGAAATGGTATTTTTATGTTATGGGTCATAGGAACCTGAAATAAATTGATTTTAATTTTTAATATCTTATTTTAAGCGTTTATTAAGCGAAATTTAGTATTTAAACCTAACTCTCATATATTATAAAACACGTTAGGTACATTGAGAATTATCAACATTAACTTTTTACAAAATCAAATGTATATTCCAACACGTTACTTAGTAAAAAACACAAATCCGATTAACACACTAAAATTGTGCTCTTTGTTTTACTCTACTACTAAATCGGTACGTTTTTCTAGAACAGATCTACTTCTCAACCAAATAGGGAAGAAAAAACAGTTAAACAAGTATAGACTCAATGTTATTAGGAGCCCGCCTGTGGGCTCACGCCTTAACGGGTTGTGACATAGTCGCTTAAAACAGCACAATGTAATACTGCATAAAACAAAACGTTTAAACCCTAAATGTGTTTGCCAAATCACCAGATCGAAAAATATATGTTTTCAAATGTGCTAGACAAAATACTTTTTATCAGTCTCCATTAAATTTAAAAAAAATACTTGAAGTGTGGTTTCTTCGGCATTGGTTACCAGCTAACTAAAATAAACCTATTATTATTAGTAATTCGTTCAATTAAAAAAACGGGACTCACCATTACGCCATCTAGGCACTGTAACGAAGAGCTTGTTCTTCCACCGCTCGACACCCACCGGGAGGGCATTCTCTGGTACCAAATCTCCGGAAAGTATCGCCTGTTGCTTCGTGTATGAGTCGGGGTAGTTCCAATCCATAGCGTTCCATGAAAATAACTCTTGGAGCTTGACTGTGGCTGATGCGATGGACACCAGCCCAAGGAAGATCAGAGTTTTCGCTGCCATTTTGGATCTGGTGATCAGATGAGGAATGCTATAGTTAATTAAAGGGAGTTTAAAATTAAGAGTCCGTATGTTCTGCCAGCTTTATATCCAATAAAAAAAAATCATACAGTCCTGCATGTTTGTTAAAAATGTAAGCTCATTTTTGTATGTTTACTTCCGAATTAAACTAGAATAAAATCGAATAGATACCTTCCTAATGACGGAGTTCGGAAATGCTATTTTTATTTCGTTATAACGATCTGTTTAATGATTATTGATATTAAATATTAATAGCTAAGATTGATGTAGTTTTCAAAAACGTTAGTTATAACTCCATTTTAACATATTTCCAATTTTCCCCCACTTTCGTGAAGAGGTTAATGATTTCCAGACATAAGTCATTAAAATAATTACGTAGACATCATTGGTAGGTAGTTTAACGAATTAGAATAAATTAATAGTTATTACAGGAAATTTCATAAATCTTCCTGTGCTAATAATTTAACCTCTACGTATAAGTAAATTGGGATATTTTTGTGACGTGGTTATTGAGAGTCGAAGTGAAAATTTAAGACCTTGACGTTAGCAGGATACAATTATTGTATTTTTTAGATTAATAAGCCGTTAATAGATTCGATTATCTATACAAGCTATTTAAAAAAATTGGTCATAATTCAGCTAAGTACAATAAGGTCAAATTATCGTGATGTAACATAATATGTATGTTTGTAGAATATCTTCAGCGGCTGTGAACTGATATTACTTTCTTTTGTTAGATAGTAAGTTTTAAAGAAAAAAAAAATATGACGTACAACTAACATACTTTAAAAATTGTGACTTTTAGTTTAATTTATCCATAAAGTCACCAATTTTTTTTAATATAATTATTAACTTTTACTTAATATTCACATTACACTTTGAATACTTATTGTAAATTTGAAATCACCACACTAAAACTCATGTTTCCAAAGCTATTTTTACCTAGCCACAGCAAAACGCAGCATAGCAATTGCAATGTACAATTGCAAACTACTCAGAGTTAACCGGCCGAAATTGACTTTTTTATCAAACATAAAACTTTTTTTTCTTACGAATGAATTACGAAAAATATTAAGCGGGAAAATAAATGCAACGTACTTGCAACCAAAAGTGGCCAGTGTTCGCGACAGGTCGGATTAGACTGAAACTCGCTGAGCCACCCCCAACTTTATAAAACTATCGTTTTCACACTCCTACCCGAGTCGCTTAGCGTCGAACGTGCACAAAAAATGGGCGGAGTCCCCACCACTACCGGAAACTAAAAAATATTATATCGAATAATTTATTTGAGTTGAAATGCTAATTTGAAGCATGGTTTTGAATTCGGAATTTGAATATTTCTAAATTTTAACGGCCTACCAATTTTAAAATCAGATTTTGCGCAATAGCCTTTCTGTTGGTTTTGATCTTCTTTGATGTGTATTTTATACGATTTCAAAAATGTATGGTTAAAAATGTTATGACATGGAATAGGCTTAAACTAGTTCAAGTGAGTAAGTAGCTAGTTACGTAATTTCAATCAACATAATCAATGACATACCTTTGAGCTAATTATTATCTGGCATGATCATGAAAAAGTTTCATGAAATGCTGAGCTTGATAGAAGTCTAAAAAAAATGAATAATTGGATATGGTATATGGAAGTTGTTAATACAGTGCGTCTATTCTATTAGTTTAGAGCGTTATTCTTTTGCATTTCGAATTTTAAAATGACTAAATTCGGTGTGCTTTCGTTGTATACACGTTCGTAATATTCCGAGAGCTGGTAGCAAATTTTGGGTGGGTATTTGATGCAGTAGCAAGATGAAAAACTTTTCACATAGCTCTCCTATTATTTTATACACCAACACGGAGGTGCAGACTTGGCTGGTGAGTAACGGGTAAAATGGATCCATACATTACACAATATATATATTTATTAACTCAGTGAATATGTTTGAGGCAATACACAATTTTCTTATGCCGTAGTTTAATGTTTAAAGAATAGAAAAATGAAAAAGTTAGACTATTTACTCAGAATCTTAACATTGCCGGACGTGTGCAAAAATGTTTTCCAAAAAATTTAAAAACGGATTTGAGTCAAATTGAAATTTAAATTGGGTATTGTTTGTAACTGAAAAACAGGGATTCTCAAAAAGAAAGATCATTTTGGAGGGACTCCTGGGTCTACCTAGGATCTTCCTGCGAGATGATCTAAACTCAGGGATTCTCATTGCATTGGGGTATAATAGGAGAGGTATATGACAAGTTTTCTGCTTGCCTCAAATACTTATCCAAACTTGGCTACCACCTCTCGGAATTTAGGTATACACGTATTTAGTCAGTTTAGGTTATGGCCCTAACTTTCTGTCAACATCCACATCAACTAAATGTTCCCACTGCTGGGACTCGGGCCTTCTCTCGCAAGGAGAAAGTTAGGGCCATAAACCACCACGCTGGCCCAGTGCGGGTTGGTGGATGACACATGACTTCGAAAGGTTCTAGGTACATGTCGATTTCCTCAAGATGTTTTAAGTTAGTGGCATTACGCACATGACTTCGAAAATACAGTGGTGCGTGTGGGGTTTAAGCCCGGGGTTTCCGGATCGGTAGGCGCCGTTCTCCCTACTAGACCAGCCGTAACTTACCTTCTGTACTATCTTAAAAATCGTTTGGTAATGGATAGAAATAGAGTAGTATAATATCAGTTTTTTGGTCCTGTAGTTTGTACGAGCCTTGGTTAGTGCAGTATTGTATGAAAATTATAGAAAAAATATTTTTATTAAATAATTTTTATTTGTAATCGCTATAGAGGTATAGTATAGAGGGATTGAGCGATTAGTAGAAAAACTAGAGTTAAATGTTCCTTGATGTGTCCATCAATTTCTAAAGTTCTAAAGACTTCGAACGAACGTCTATTGTGTATTATACGATGTTAAAGTTAATGCGTTGGCGTCATTCAGAAATGAAATTAATGCATTGTGGTCATTAAGAATAGGTATATAACTTGCAGTATATACTCTCAAGAAATTCATTAACACGGTAAAAGACCTTAACATAAGAAATCAAAAAAGGCGAACTTTAAGGTGACCCCACACGACGCGGCGCGTGCTCCATTGGTATAATCGGCATATCTCGAGCTAATCAACCGCGCCAAGCACTTGATGACCCGTACCTTCTAATCTTAACCACTGCCGTACTTACAAACGCGGTATGTTCCATATAACGTAACTAAGCGTACTAGACCACAACAGAAGTTTTACAAGACAAATGTATGAAAAAGAAATTATAATCTATGTACTTCTAACTACCCTAAGTTATTAATATGACCTATAAATTTGATCTATTAATAAAACTCTGTATCTGTATCCAGCCCACTTTGTGTTCTTTGTTGTGTTGTGTTTCCACAGCTGGGATTTTGGCCCCTTTGTCACGAGGAGAGAGTTGTGGTCATAATCTACCAAGCTGGTAAAGTGCGAGTTCGTGGATCACATAATTTCTTCAACGCATGTCTTTTTTTAAACATTGCCGTTTTCTCACAGTGTTTTTCTTAATTGTTAAAGCCAATGATAATGACAAACTTGCATTTCTTCATATAGCAAAATACTCAAAGGTCCAGGGGGGAATTCGAACCTACGACTATGCCATCATAAACTTGTCCACCACTAGTCCACCACGGCTTCACGATATAGGTAAGTATGTAAACATACAAATGTATGTTACGATTTTATCTACTTAGTAGGTAAGTACGCCAATATTGTGTTTATATGAGTTGGTATGTATGAAACATAAAATAGGTATATGGCTTATAAGTAAGTATTATAAATGCGAAAATTTGGATGTTTGTTACTCAATCACGTGGAAACGGCTGAACGGATTAAAAATTATAACATATTTTATGGGCTGAAATAGAATACCTTTTATTGCGGAAAAATTACAAGAACGGGAAGATAAGATAGTAAAACTCTTTATAAAACAATTAGAAACCACATAAAGTAATAATACAAAATTTTATAATTATATACATTTTTATAATAAATACAAAAAAAATCTAACTAGACACTAGGCATAGATAATCAAAATCATAAATGGGTTTATGAATTGGTATGGTATTGAAAATAAATTGTGAGGCTAAACCACAGTACGAGCCATAAACCAAAAGTTGAAAATACACAAATACATATCGAAAATCACCATAAAAATAAACCAAACAACATAGCCACTGCTGAGTAAAGTTCTCTGAACTTTTTGCTAACTAAAATGGTAAACCGTCGTTTACTAATTCTATTTATGTAGATCAATGAGCATAATTCATGCAGCTTTGTTATTTAACAAATATATTTTAAACGTGGGAACGAAATGCATTATGAAAATGAATTTAATTGATTACTTTATCATAGCCCTCATATATGTATTAGTGTAATTTTTTTAAATTAAATATTTTCAGAGCTGAGTGATTCCTAATTCTTGAACTTATTTAGTTACATTGTCTTGATTTATAAGAATATCGTGAGAAACTACTGGCATTGTCTTCACATTAAAATTAATTTATTCAAATTGTTTAAACTGTTAGTTAAATAACCTTCTGACGTTTCATCGTTATCAATTTTAGCTTGTTATCACGCACTACGAGTATTGAGAGTAGGTCTCCAGTAGCTTCTTCCAATGTTGTGTTTGTTTTTTAACGCCTACCCAAAAACAATAGGATTTTATAAAATTAGTTTAATGTGACTCTGCGTGTGTGTTTGCCTATGTTGTTTCTCTAAAACGGTTGAACCAAACCATTTTTCATTTTTTTTTGTGTTTGTTTGCTGATTTAGTCGTGAGTGTTCTTAGCTTCTATGTTTTATCCAAATCGATTGAGTTGTTTCAAAGTTTTCAGCTGTTTTGTAAGCTGTGGTTGAAATCTTAGAAGAAGAATGGGTATTTGCTTTACGTGTCATCAAAATTTGAACGTTGGGGCTTTTATAAAAAAAAATATTGGAATAGTGTTTGACCGCAAATTACCTGTTGTTAAGCGATACTTAAAACGTAACAGGGTTACTTAACATTTTCGGAATCTATTAACAAATACTAATAATCTTTATTCATCAAATAAATATGCATAATATACTGATATTGCTTGGGACTTGTTTGTCTAGCTGTCCAACAAAATCAAGTTTTAAAAATCCTGCGCATTTCCCCAAAATATAGACCATACAATACAAAGAGGCAAACGACTTTGTGGTGGCATCACCACCACCACCAAGTCTTTGCAACCAGAATGAAACTTGACCTTTGTTCGTTGTCAGTATCTTGGCTCGTTTATTCATTACAATTTGAACCTCTAGAGCAGGGGTCGACAAGTAGTTTTAGGTAAGGTCCGGATACAACGGATATTTTTAACGAGACTCAGAAAAAACAACTGATAAAAATGAAGTGATGCCTTTTTTATTATTTTGGTTTCAAATCAAGTTCTATTCGGTCCGAGGCTCGACCTCTGGCAGTACGTATTTGTACATAGTAGTATCGATGGGAACGAAGACATAATACCTTTCCGAATTCCCCACGACACGACTGGCCAATAGAGCTGAAGGGAAAAGCCCCATGACACTACCAGTAGTGCAGCTTGGTAGTGCTGTGGGGAATAAGGGGACTTCTCGCAGCCCTCGAACGGACCGCGGTCCGCCTGTTGCTGACCGCTGCTCTAGAAGTAGTCTATCGGTAATCCTTACAATTTCGTCCATCAATAGTACTTATCACCACGAACCCGTTTTTTTCTTTATCTGTTGTGTGTCAGTCTTACTGGTAACTTACACGGTAAAATTCAATTCAGTTGATAGTGCTACATTCCGCACTTTATCATCATATTTGAAGCCAAACATGACACGATTGATTGATCTTTATGCAAGACGGGCAAGACGCAAGACGAATGTCAAACTTTGTAGTCATTTATAAGCTGTGGTAAGTTAGTTACATTGGCTGTGTCTGCTTTAATGGCTGAAGCCTTGTACCTACAAGGATTCAGCCATTAAAACACGTCGAAGAATTTGAAGAAACTCGAAATATATAAATCAAATTGATCTCTAAAATATGCACTCGTAATGAAATAAATAACAGTATTACCAGAAACCTGAAATAATGAAGTAATTATAGTATTGAGTACCTACGTTAATTTAGGATGTAGACTGTTAGCCGCTGAGGAAGTTTCCTTTATGAATATATACATAACCATGTATTAAATTCTTCCAATATGGAAAATCGTCTTATTAATTCAATTAAATTCGGAGAATATTTTAAATTCGTAATGAGCAGAATGTTGTCGACGTTTATCTGAAATATAGACTAACATTTTCTGTGATTTGACCATGTTTGTTATCATACTCTGACCTTTTTACTAAATTATTGCAGATTTAATTTGTACATATAATAAAGCCTAAAAACGTGGGCTGCGCAAGAAAAGTGAGGCAACTCATAATGAACCATATTGACTTTGTCTGTTCGAAACTATCATCAGTTGTTCAGCGCTAGTGCATGCGTCTCTGACAATTAAAAACATTATAATGGTCCTTCACTGTGAAAACTCCACGACATTAAAGTTTTGTTTGGCGAACTTCAGTACTTACATACTGCTTACGCCGACATCAATCTGTGCTTTTGCTGCACTTACGATGAAGTGTTTATATACTCGTATATAATATAATATTATAAAGCTGAAGACGTTTTTTGTTTGAACGCGCTGATCTCAGGATGTACTGTACCGAGTTCTAAAATTATTTCACACCACAGAGGACACACCACTCTACCAACTCTACTAACTCTACCACGAGTATTTGCCCAGCGTGGTGTATTCTTCTTGTCTTGTAATAGTCTTCATATTTTCTTCGTAAGAGAAGGCTTCTGGTCCCAGCTCTGGAAAAATAAAGTAAGCTGCTTATGCTAATATATTCCTAAACTTCAAAATGGTAGTTGCGTTGTTCTGGTCCTATTTAAAATTAAGGTGATGGAATGTGCCCGCAAATCGATGCTGGTCTAATAACCCACACGAGCGAAATGTACGAGTACATTAGGTAAGTAATTGAAGTATTGGCTTTTTAAGATTCGTTATCTCTACCCACAGAGGTCTGATACCTATGTCTCTCTCTCTCTCTTTCTCGTTGTATTTTTTATATCTATTGTTGTAATAGCCGTCGAAAGTCACCCTTTTTCATATTTGACGTTCACACTAATTTGTATATGTCCATTTTAATGAAATGAAGTGGAGTAGAGCAGAGTAAAATGAAATTAAGGTAAGACGAAGTGGACTGAAAATTAAATGAAGTGAAACGAGGAGAAATGAAAAAAAAGTGAAATGAAACGAAATAAAGTGAAATGGAGTTACGTGAGATCGAGTGAAATGAAACAAAATGAAGTAAAATGAAGAGTAGAAATAAAGTGAATTATTATAAAATAATTTGAAATGAATCAAAACGAAGTGAAGTAAAATATAAAGAAAAATAGTAAAGTGAAGCGAAATTAGGTGAAATAAAGTGAAATGTAAATAAGAAAAATGAAATAAAGTGGAATGAAGTGAAATGGAATGAGGTTAAGGAAAGTAAAGGGAAGGTAAATAAAGTGACGTTAAATGAGGTGGCGTGAATATACTAATATTGTAAAGCGGAAAGATTTGGCTTTTTGTTTACTAAATGTACAATTTACACGACAAATTTAGCACTAGAATAATCTCAATTGGGAAACTAAAGGTCTAAATGTAAATATACGTTACATAACATGTCAACTTCTACAATTAAACTTAAAACTATTCCCCAAATAACCCACCCCGAACCGTTCCCGGCGCAAAGGTACCCATGACGATCGCTGCGTTCCCCACGTTGAATGGCAATGGCCAACCTTTGCTCCAAGAACGCGCCGGAGCGGGAGTCACCTGTATTCTCCCTGAGCCTGCGCCCCAACTCTGACATGAACCCTTTAGCTTCTGCTCCCCAACAACCCAAGGTTTCGACGGCAATAGGTACAAATTCGTACAGAGACATCAACGCGCTATATTTCTCATTTTTCTTAACAGCAGCTTCCTCTGCCGCAGCTGATGGTGAGTGAACAGTGCGACTCAGGTGGCTGGCACTACTATTTGTTTACTTGTATTGAATAGGATCCGAAAGTACAATGGTCTGATTTGAATAATTATTTCACCTTTAGAATACGAAATTAGCTGTGATGCATATAAGCTAGGTATATACATAAATTAATATTTTGAAATTTTGGAATCCATATGAATAGTTTGATTATGATTATGTAGTAGAAAATATTCTAAAATAATAGCTACAAGTTTTACTCGTACGCTGTGAAAACCATTGATAGCAGAGCAAAGTGATGTCTACATTTTTCATAGAATACATATTTTATGCGAAAATTCGGGCAGGCAACTAAGTAGGAAATATAAAAGATCTTGCGCATTGGTTATCTCAATTTTCACCGCCGTTATTAGGGCTTTCCATATGTTATCCGTGGTGGACCAGTTGTAAGAATGTCCGATTTTTCCAAAAGGGATGGTCGTAGACATTGGTTCCAGTAATTTTTTGAGGTTATATTTTGTCTGCCTACCGCACTGGACCGATGGTGTCGATGATTATGGTTTTGAGCCAGAAAAGAACTTCGTCCCAGCTGTGGGAAAATTTTGTGGTCTGATCATGATTCTCTCCAAGTGAAAGAAGACCCAAGTCCGCAGTCAGCAGTGAAAACATAAAGCAACATGTTTATGCCTTTTACATAATTATTTGAAGATGAGAATAAATAATAGATTTTATTTTTCATTTTAGAGAAGAATTATTTATTAAGAAACGTTGTACTTAACCTGTATATATTTCAAATAGCATTTCGTAACTGATTTGAATGTGGATTTGTCCTTCAATTTCGTTTCAAAAATGCCCGGGCACCAAATAGCTACATAATTAATCACTTTGTCGATACCTACCTATAATCGAGTACACTTCAAATATTATTAATGACTAATTAAACTTATTTACCGGATTTCCGCAGGCATATGGTTTTTACAATCGACAACAAAAGTGCAAGCAGAGTTAATACTTCAATGTTAAATTGTACGAACAGAATTTTTGAAGTGAAGTTGAGAAGTGAGTTTTAAGAAAACCACAAAGACCACATACAAATTTTCCGTGGGCCGTGAATTGAACTCAAGTGTCATGTTCGTAAATTAAAGAAATCTTCGCGTAAATTCGGATGATGTAGATGACTATGGTCGTGGCCACGCCCTCCGGTTTCACCCGCGTAGCTTACAAAGTGAGCTATAAGTTTTCACTTCTATCGGCAGTCCTTATGACTTTTTGACCAAATTTTTTTTTATAAAGAAATACTGTCTTGATTTTTCATTTTCTATAGATGGTTCAAGCAGATGCCAATGTCATTTTATTTTGTAACTTCAGTTGTTCCACTGTTGGACAAAGGCATTCTTGCTGAAATTGAGGTGATATTACCGAAGAGAAGCCATACAAAAACAATAAGAAGAAGAGGTATTCATTCTATAGCTCGCTCAACTTATTTTTAAATTACCTATATCCTCAGCTTCCACCGTCTAATATTTTTAATTGCTCCGAGTGTTTCTTTCCATTTCGTCGAAAGATGATCCCAGGGTCGAATGACTGATGACGTTTTGACCTTACCTTGACCTACCTATCGGACCAGTGTCCAGTATGTGAAAAACTATTATAAAAATCATTTGTCGTTGCATTTTATTTACACTGTTTCCGTACCAAGGTCGACTGGAACAGATCTTTTTCAGCAATAAAGATATGAGCTGTAATGCTGGTTTTGTCTTATTTCTTCTACTGCACGTTTTATTTTGTGTGTACAATAAAGATAAATACTTTATCTATATATTGTAAACATTAAGCAACTATTTAGCTTATTCACGATCCAAATTTTGCTTACCTCCGGAAGTGTTTATTAATCTATGGTAGACCTATAAGTATATAAGTATCTTCTTTATATATACATTTATGGAAATTCCTGAGAATATAAATATATAGTTACATGGTACAGCATATTCATATAATAGTTGGGGGCGTTGTACTAGTGCAAACTAATATTATGAAGAGATAAGATTTATTTTGTATCCTTTGTTTCTAAGCTTTCACGATTTGAACACATAAAGTTTATAGTGTAGTGTTGTAATTAAACAATGATTTAAATCGTGATTATGCCCCGTGCAATACACACATTATTTGTATTTTTGTTAGTAAATAATAAACTTAACAATTACAGGGACTATTTTTTTCTCTCTTATAGAAGTCTTCACTTTCACTGAGTTACATAGTATTTATTGTCGACCGATAATATTTTTATTATGCTTGATTTTTGTCAATATTTACACGCGTATAATCCTCCGACTAAGCCACTAGTTTTTCGTAATATATTTCAATCTCACCTACTGTCATGTTGACACTGGAGTGCGCTGCATAGTACACGTAAGTACATACATGTATAATGCTGTGAAGGTTGTGAAGGTTAAACTGATTTGTTTAAAAATCCTGACCACGGAAAATTGATTGATAACTACTGGCTTAGATTGATAGTGTGTTATTATTTATAAACCGAAATAAAACGCGTTCGATTTTCTAGTGCATTTTTATTCGGTTGGTAAGATCACATATCTGCCTATCACGTTGCACGATAATAAAATACTTTGAAAGACAATAAACTATACAACATTTGCATTCAAAAATGTTTTTGGTAATGTGTCGAATTTGAGGATGATCAACTTTACTATACTTTTGGCTAAATCAAAATGATTAAAGTTAGAGAACATTAACCTGCTGTATTTATGTATACGGAAAAAAAGTGATTTCGACCTTCATTTCTTTTGACGTGAGTACTTAGTACCAACAAAACGACACCTTTCTTTACGGGTTTCCCAAGAAATTATACAGGGTCGTACAAGATGCTTATAATATACAGGAAAGGTCACGTTGTACTCCTTATTACATATAGTTCAAATTTGCTCCATGTTACGAGTGTAAGCAAATTAAGCAAAAAAATACCTAACTTGGCTTTCAACAGGTCTTGAATTGTGTATGTGGCGGGAATGATTTTGTTTCAAAAAAACCCTATAGGAATTTACGCTTCCAATTGGTAGTGGGCTTGAACATCTTGATTATCTGTAGACCTACAGTGGTCTATGGATAATTCAGGTGTGCTTAGTGTAAGTAGTTAGGTAGTTAGGTATAGGTTTGTAGTGTAGTGTAGTTCTCATTGTATTTTAGTTTTGTTGATAAAGGCTCTGCCCAGATAAAAAAATTTAGGAAATTTATGTTTATTATTTTCGTACTGTCATTTGTCAACTAAGAGCATGACAAGTAGCCGATCAACTGGGCAGCGGGGACAGCGTATAAGTAGGTTTATGTGCTTGACTTTACTTGACAGTTATTAATCTGTCTGCCACGTACAATGTTGTCTCCAGATTTTTATCTAACTCGACAGAGAAAATATTGTTGAAGGACACGGACACATGCATAAACGATAAATATAAGCGAACTATTACAAAAAGATAAATTACTTCTTAATTTTAATAATTACATGGGCTATACACGTGTGTTATGGTCGATCCTGCCCGACTTAAGTTAAAGGGGCTTTCAGTTTTTTTGAAAGTGAGTGGGTGCGGTTAAAAGTTAACACTCCAAATGCGGCTGAAACCGGCGGGATGAACCGACTGTATTACACATTAGTAACCTAGGTATTTAAACTAAAATGTATAACAAAGACGTTAGTTTTCATAAATTACACAGAGCCTCATCCTCATCTCGTTACGTGGATGTTTCGTAGAACACGATATAATAGAAGGTTCCTACAAAGTACCAGTACTTTATTTATTTATTAAGATATAAATGGATTTCCAGGTACAACTATCTCACACTAGGAGATCCCGCTGTACGACCTTCACCCAGCTGTTTATTGGATGAAAAGTATTTTATATTCAATTGTATTTTTTTATCTTCAATTGTGCATTTTATATTGTTGAATATGTCAACAAATATGTTGCAAATGGGTTGTCTGAAAAATTTTAAGTTTTCCTCACCTTTAAAGCCAGCGGGAATTAACCCTACGATTGTAAATTCGGATGTAATCGGACCTAGAGGCTCACGGATTCTAGAGGATTCATTTCATGTCTATAATTCTATATAAGCATAAATTATATTCAGATCAATTTCATGTATCTCTTTTTTTTCTGTATATTTTATACAATTGTTATTCAACAATATGGTATTTATTAGTATAAGTATAGTTTTAATAGTATATTTGTTTATGGTATTTAGGTATTTAGTTTATGTACGTTTATGTAGTATTATCCGCAATAGTTATTGTACGCGTAATGTATATGTAGGTATATTTTATGTAAGGTTATATATATTATATATTTATGTCGATGGATTAACGTATGATATTATGTTTCATAGCATAGTATGTTTTTTATTTTTTTTATTGTAAGTGTGTTTTACTTTTACTATTTATAATAGTGTATAAGGGCCATTTTGGTATGCCATCTCCAATCCTTGCACGGTTGCCTGGTAGAGATCGCTTTAAGCGATAAGGCCGCCAATTAAATTGCTAAGAGTTTTTTTTTCTGTTTTGTATTATTTGATGTTTTTTTGTACTTTGTGGCTTTTTAATAAAGAGTTATTGTATTGTATTGTATTGTATATGTATAGGTCTGTTGAGCCATCGTCACATAATTATGCAAACTGTGCCTATGATAATATGGTACACATTGTTATACTATATAATTTTAATTCTAAGATTCAACCATACAAACTAAATCTAAATATTCGAATATTTTAATAAAGAAATAAATGGTTGAATTCGAATTATAAATGTAAATTATTTATCTAAGCGATTGAATAGTTCATTAACCTATAAAATAGGTGAAGGTATACTAGACTGATTCGTTAGTAATCAAGGTTGCTTTTTTTAATTTAATTTTGATACGTTCAAAATGAAAGTCTGTAAGGCTTTGAAGGTCTATGCGTGGTCATACCTTGTAGCGACTTTAGGCCAATGGCGACATTTTGATTTAAGGAAGGTTATAAAACTTGTTTTATCATAATCAAAAAATGTTTGTGGGCAAAGAAAATTCAAACTAGAGCAATTAAGCGTAAGTGTATATTATAAGGATATTAGAGACACAATAAATTTAGATTTACTTCCCTGATATGACTATTGTAATTGTACTTAAGGGCGAGCGATCGAGTAGATATTTAAAGTAAAGTTCCATTATTTTAATGTATGACATTTGAATAGTGCGTCATTTGATCTCTGGTATCATTAGAAGTTACAAGAAATTATGACTGTGTATCGAAACTTCAATGTCGAATTAGAGTACATAATGCATTGTTATTACACGACACAAATAGGTTTTTAATACCTCTGCATGCAGTGGTGGGTCCAGGTCGTTTTAGTTACATAGTTTATTTGATAGACATAAGACATACATAACATGTAAGCACAATATTACATTTAAAAACATAACCCTTATTGCAGTCGGGTAATAAACGCTGAAAATGTATTAGCCATGATTATACAGTTCTTCAAAAAATCATGTCAACTGTGAAACGATGTCGCTTTTCCGAGTTACTCTGATAGGAAAAAGAGCTAGGTAGTATTCTACAGATTAGCTGCACACTCTCCGAAAAGCCAGCAACTTTGCGGCGAAGTTCAAGACTTTGAATTGTTTAAATAAAGATAAAAACATCTTCCACATGGAAAAAAGTATTAATGTTTCAAAATCGTTGAAAGCTTAATGAGTATATCCAAATCATAAATACATCCATAGTCTTACATCCTTACTAATATTATAAATGTGAAAGTTGTTATTGTTACTCAATCACGTGAGGACGGCTCGATAAAATCTAGTACACTATTAGGTTACACACTGGAATAGCAAAAACATTTTATTCCAGGAATATAACGTGGACAAGGACTACGCGGGCAAAACCGTGAGGCTCTGCTGGGCAACAATTTATCCAAGGCAACCTAATCACTATTGCCCAGTGATAATGTACAAAAGTTTACTTAATCTTTGAAGATATTCAGATAGTATAGATATAGTACTTTTAGGATAATAAAGATGTGAACATTTTATGGGTTTCCAAGGTTCATACATTCAGGAAATAAACACATAAACAGTCAAGGCATTTGTTATTTTCCACTTCTAATTAATCGTAATGTAATTAAATTTAATCATAGCAAGTACTAATAATTTTTCATATACATAGGGTAACTAATCACTAACTACAACTAGTTTGTGATTAGTTAACATATTATACGAGTCTAGCTATTACACTTTAAGTTGAATAAAATTGGCTGTTTGTGCTATGCAATAGGCATGTCGACTCATTTTTGATTTAAAAAATCTGTGCCATCAAAAGGCTACTCAGTAACTGAAACATAGTTGAAAGAATTACTTTGTTATCTTTAAAACTTCCCGTGACATTACGATTTTAAAATCACAATTTTGGACTCTCGCAAAAACGCTTCGTACAAATCACTACAGACACGCGACTTCACACTGTCGTATTTTCTATGCGTCGCGCGTAAAGTTTGTATGGTAGCTATATTAAATATTACGTTTTCATAACAAAAGTAACTTGAAATTGAATGGGTTCTCCAATGGTAAATACATTTTCTAATAATTTCGTACTTTTAAAATGGACTTGCCCATCCAGCTTTGAATGATCATAAAGTAAGTTAAATTAAAAAATATTAAAATTACAATTGATACATATTTTATTCTATTTAAATACCGTCCTTATATCAAATAATTTAATATAATTAATAATTTCGTCAAGGGGTACGGTAGACTTGATTTAATATAATTGCAGGACCTGTCGTCACGCCTATTCTAAAGTTTAATTGGGTAAACGGGATACTCACGTGTAATATGGTCGGTCAATCCGACTGGAGTTTCGGCCGCGTCCTGCGGCCTTTTTCAAGGAGAGTGCACGCGGGCGATGGCTGCCCGTTTGGCACACTGTTAAAAAGTTAAGTTAAATTAGGACTAGACAAAATGTATTCACGGAACAGCTGACTTTGTTTCAGGTACAAGGTTTTTTCCATAGGAAAAGTTATACAAAATCAAAAAAAAACATTTTATGTTGCACATCAGATATAATTCCACAAAATAAAAAATTGAGAATATTCTAGGTTCATAAATAAATGTCAGTCTTATTTATTTAGATTAAAAATTACGAGTGACGGTCTCGTCACTATGAGTACGACACTGGTGGTAAGTAAAACACTTCCCTCAACATCACAGTATGCAGTATCGAAACAATTGTCGAACACTGTACTGCGTTCAACGTGCGAACGAAGAGGTTTGACTCCACGTTTGTGATAAGAACGTCTAGGTTGTGGAATGCGTTGCCTAAGTGGGTTTTCCCTGATGGTTACAATCTTGGTTAAATCGAGAGTGAATCGGTTTTTTCTAGGTAAGCACGCTCCATCGTAGATCTTATCATCGCTTAACATCAGGCGAGATGGTGGTCAAGTGCGAACCTATTATAGTTAAAAAAAACCTATAAAGATCATCATCACTTTGCCCTGTAACTATATTATTATGTACTAGCTGAACCCGCTACTTCGTTCGCGTAAGCAGATGTTACTGACTTATACATTAATTGGAAGTATCGTACGTCAAATATTTGGATAAATAGAATTGAAAAACCTTTGAGTTTGAGTGAATTTGTTTTTCCACACAAAAAATTATTTAATTTTATCATCTTTATTTTTCTTTTTTTTTACAAAATCAAACATACTTAGTAAGGTTTCGTAGTATCGAACATAGCCGCAAGTGTTAAGTTTGTAGGATTTTTATAGGATACATTATGAAAAGTCTGAAGCTAATGTGCATGATCTAATACCTACTTACCTATTTCTTTTTATCCGCAAGCTGTTTTCTAGCTGTTTCCCGCGACTTCGCCGGCGTAAAATCGTTCAAAGCCTGTGTGGAATAGAAATAATTAAAATTTTGAGTTTTAATGATATTCAAGCAAGTTGAACCCGTAAATCTAAGCCAAGTCCTAGTGAAATGTTAATGTATGAATTTAATTGTAGGTAACACAGAAAAAAGAAAGAACGAAAGAATCCAAATTTGGCATCATAATCCTTTTAGCAGCAAAAACTTATTAGTACAATTTAGAATACCAGTAACGCCACCTAGTGATGAAAGAAAAAATACATACCACAATAGCAAAACATCGATTTAAATGGTCTTTGGTGCTTTTAGATTTAAACTGGCATTAGCGCCGTCTAATGAGAATATTATGTTGCTTGTTATTTTGATTGTGAACGCAAATCACCTATATTATCTACGCCACAACGGGTGCATATATTTTTCATTTTTGGCTTTTACCTTACCATCACATCAAGTTCCTGACGAAAATATATGCTTATATTAATATGGAGTTAAATGAAAATGTAGACTTATTAGCCCATGTGAAATTTTAGACTCTAAACTATATGTGTTTCGAATGTCAACCCAATTCGTTGTGCCGTTTTGACGTGATAGTTAATATTTGTTTCCTTGGGGCCCATGCTTCTTTTCAGGTTGATCGGTAATAAATACATAAATGTGGTATTTCAGACTATGAGTTATTTCTTTTTCAATTTTCTACCAAATTTGCTTAGTCTTTCCTACGTCACAGTAACCTATAAGTAACCGATTTGCTATTTCTGAGTTCAAACTACGTGTGTTTCGAATTCCATCCAAATATGTTCAGGCGTTCCAACGTTGTCCTGTAAATATTATGAATGTCACTGTTTGGATGTTTGTTACGTAATACATAGAGTACTTATACATAGGCAATGTTTAGCCTATGTGTTCTTCCAGACAGTAACCTGATTCTATTTCAAATTTCAACCCGATCACTTGATACGTTCCGCCATGATTAAAGCGGCAATAGAAATACATCATCTGCGAAAATTTCAACTGTCTAGCTATCACCGTTCTTGAGATACAGCCTGGTGACAGACGGACGGACGGATAGCGAAGTCTCAGTAATAGGGTCCCGTTTTTTATCCTTTGTGTACGGAACCCTAACAACGGTCTGCTTCGGTCACCGAAGCTTGTTGAACACTACCTTTAAATTTTAAACAGTATTTGGATTGAAATAATACGTTTTCTAATAAGTTACGGCTGGTCTAGTAAGTTACAACTGACCTAGTCGGGAGAACGGCGCGGCGACTGTCGATCCGGAGACCCAGGGTTCAAAACCACGCGCACCACTATCTTTTCAGAGTCATGTTCGTAACTTTCTAGAATCTAGAATCTAGATATTCTGTGGATCGTCTGTGATACACAGAATAGTTAGAAGTTAGTATGTACCGAACGCGCCGCGCGTGTCGTTATTATTTAATGTTTGTGTAATTTCCGAACCAACAGACCGATATCAAATTTTGACGGGACAATATAAAAAATGTGTTCTTTCTAACAAAAAAAGAATTAATGAAATTAAACTACGCAAACATGAGTTACAACCAAATACACATTCTGACTTTCACCCCCTCCCGCAAGAAAACCGATCAGAATTTGGGGATCAAAAGTAGCCTACAGCAATGTCCTTATTATAAACTAAAATCATGCCAAGTTTCAGCTGAATTGAATCAGTAGTTTCGGCGTGATGCGTGATCCCTATACAGAAAGACAGACAGACAGACAGACAGACATAAAAGAAAAAAAATGCAGTTTCACCATCAGTATCGATTATGGAGTGCCCAAAAAAAAAAATTTCAAAATATATTCAATGTACAGAATTCGACCCGTTACAGTTTTATTATAAGTATAGATTGTAATGGAAACGTTGCCATTCAAACTACAGTAGGTATAGTAATGTTTTGCACATTATTGTTTGGTGATAGAATGAGGATGGATTCCCCAGGTGGACTTTGTTCTACCACTACAAAAACATTTATAGCAAATATGTAATAAAAAGAAAACAGAGCGAAGATAGGTATGAAAGGTAATTAGGTATACGCGTTTGAGTCGCTCGTATAATTAAAATACCACAAATTATTGTGTCATAATATAGAATGTGTGAAGTGTAGGTGTCTGCAAGTAATTATTCTACTTTAACTGACTCAGACTATCTAACTGAAGGAACTATTTTGTAACCAAGCTGGGCTAAACAGATAGAACTTGTTAAAAGCCGAAAAAAAACTACGCTCCGAAAAACTGAATCAACAGAGGCAGTTTTAAAAAAAAAATGGTAAGCATTTGACAGTGACGTTTCCTAATTAAAAGTTAAATTATGTAGTGCAACCAGGGTGTTTTGGATCATGACCGAAATGGAGAACTAACGGCGCCGCCAACTGCAAAGGATTGCCAATACCCCATTTCCAAATTCCCCAAATATTTAAGGAAAAATCTTTGCTCAATGTCCCACAAATTCTCCTCATAAGGAAAAACGCAATATAATAAATTAATGTGTCTTTGAAGTGAACATTTCTTTTGGCGCACCACACACTGATTTTTCGTGACCTGTGACTGAAGCTCAAAAAACTTGAAGAAGAATATAGAAGAAAAGACGGGGAAGGATGAACATTTTATAATTCAATTATGCTCCGGGACAAAGCAGCGACAAGGATGATCCCCATCCATAGAGTCTATGTGAACGATGTGATGTCATTTTGAACCTCTCAACAAAATTCATGGATAACATAATTAAAGCAAAAAGGTTTGAAGATATTTTTTTTGTTTTAAGACTTATATTTTTTAGAATGTATATTCATTTTCATGCAATTATTGTTGTTCTAAATATTTTGTCCTGACAGAGTTTATTAAAGCTTCCCCAAACCCCAAACCAAACGAGATTTCGTTGTTGGGGAACCCTGATCGACACCCACGCCTCCTGACAACGTCATCCATAAACCAAATGAGCCTTCTACAAGTATATAAACAAAATTATTTTTTACGCTGGCTTTGGTGCATTTAAGATTTTTTTTTGTATGCCTCATTTTGTGAATAATCGCGATAGCTATTAACAAAATTCATAGTTATACGAGTAATATCCCGAAATAGCGCAAAAACCCTATGTATCTGGGTGACGAGTGCAGTAAAGCACTACTACTACTAGCACTAGGTACTACTAGTACTAGGTAGTACCAGTACTAGGTAGTATTTGGGGGTCCTCATGCTCAGCTGTTCATGATTCGTGCTGAGACACTGTGCTGCTATAAGCAGCGGGGTTGCTTACCATCAGGCAACAGACAAGCAAACAAACAGATTTAGCAAAACATGTTAGACACACTTTTCGATCGCAACAAACTTGTAACCATATAAGTATGTCTTTCCGCTGAGTAAACGCTTTGTGTAATTCTGTAGAAAACTGACCTACTCTACTGACTTTCCGTTTTGGGCGTACTCCTATTATAGTTAACCTTGCGATGTATTTGTTTTGTCTGTGACATATTATTCATTTATTTAACAACAAACCGCCGCATTGTATTACAAAACTAGTCCAAGCTTAAGTTTATTTCACCTCACTAAACGACATTCATTTCTATACTGATTTGATGTGATATCAAAATTTGTCTGGTTCTTGGCAAGTGTAAGTCTTGAGTATGGAAAATTGTGGTAAGGGTTTAAATGAGACGACTTGATGAGTTGGCATCGTATTTACTGGCGAAAAGTTATGTACAATGTACGAGTACATATTTATACGTAATGTCTTAACAAACAGCTGTTTTGTTTTTACAGTCATAGTTGGTTTATTTTAACAATAGACATATGTATCCATGGTTTTGACCAAAACAATGTAGGTTTTCCGGTTATTGAGCTGTGTGATTTTATCCTTTATGATCAATAAGCAATAACATGTGTTTTCAATATATTGATCGCCAGGCTCGCTGCAATTCTGCGTAATCGTAAGTCAAGTTTTAAATGTTATATGTCTTGCTAATTGATCATAGTGATTTTAAGTACTGTCATACTCTTTATAACTTATCAACATTCTGGTTGCGGTCTATTTGGACTGAATGTTATATTGTACTAAAACCGTAATAAACAAATTTTAAAATGACATTTTCCCATAATGACTGAATTTCGAAATGTCTTTGATGTGTAATATCCGATAATCATTATTCTTCACAAGTAAATACGTTTCATAAGAAAAATATTTTTTTTGCCATTTTTGATTGTTTTACTTTATCAATAAATAACAACAAAAAAATTAAAGTAATTTTGTTTTCTTTTTTTAAATAAAATAAGTACGAATGAAAAACGTAAGCCGGTGAATGCCCATGTAGTTACATATAAAAATAATATCATTCGACACATAAATAGCTAAATTACGTTCAAGGTAAAGCCGCATCGATTCGGTGGGAATCGAACCCATGATGTACGGTTCAGTGAACAGATACACGACCGACCAAGCCACAAGACCAGACGATTAAATTATGTACGCAATATAATAATGCACTCGAGTAATATCAGCAATTTGAGAGCTATGTGCGATAGACAAAAATCTGTACCTATTACGAAAACATTATGTCTCATACGTAGCCTTATTATGCGTAATTTGCAGAAATTTTGCTACTATGTAAACTATGTAACTTTTAATTGTTGAATACTTGTAAATCTACTATCAGTAAAAACTCGTTGTGTTCCTCTCGTTTGATAACAGAATTTAATAGAGTGTGACTCCAGCGCAATATGCCAGCATTAGGCGTGGCACTTAATCACTTTCCCTACACGCGTTTCTAGTCAGTTGGACAACACTATTTTTTTTAATTCAATTCATTCCAACTAATTTATTCAAACGAACCATTGGCAACTCACTTATTGTCATTTTGTTAGTATTACATTATATTTATAAATTAATTTCAAATAAGGATGTAAACACCCTTGCCAATAATAAATAATCTGTAAAGAGACTTTGTCAGAGATCGTATGTGAATAGAAAATGTTATGCGATGATGATATAATACATAAAGTAATAAATAACTTACTTCTTTAGTTTTTAAGTCTATAGGTTAATAATCCGAGGTTTTCTTAATTTTTAACGACCAATAATAGGTACATATTATAATCAAACCAAATAATTTATTTAACAATGAACATAAAAAAATATCAGCAATAAACATATAGAAAATGCACGGATTCAATGAAATAAACAAGTTGGAATGTTTATTATCATCATATAGTAGATTTACTTGCGACTCTCAAACTAGGCTTAAGATGAGATTTGGGATCCGTTTGAAATTTCATTCCATAAAATTATTGTTTAACTAACGGTCCACCCTGGATTCGCCCGTGGCAGACTATAAAATATAGTCTATAACACGCAGAGATCGCGTAAACGGTACAGTATCCAACGGTGAAATAATTTTTGAAATAGGATAGGTAGGAAATAGTTACTAAAATTACGCCGTTCAAATAATTAATGGCTTTATAATATTAAATAGTAGTATAAATGAAAAGAGAAGGCCTAGTGGCGAGAAAGGCCGATTTTACAATCGAATCGAGATTCGAATCCCGCCTACAGTTTCCAACTCGCACTTAGCCAGTTTAGTGGATTATAGGCTTGACTCCTTGTGAGAGAATACTCCGAGCCCAAACAGTGGGAAAATAAAGTGGGTTTTAGCCCGATATCCGTGGTTTTAGCTGATAATGCTGAAAGCGCGCGCGGTGGCTCGGACAAACAAACGTAGACGCAGTCAGCAACGTCTGGCCGCTAAGATATCAATGACCGTGATCGCATATGTTTACATTTCATTTACAAATCAAAGACGGCGTCTAGCGCGGTGCCATATTTGCGTAACATTAAACTCCGTATTCCGAACATTTCTTCAAGGAAAAAACTGTTAGAGTTTCGCGAAAATCAAAATGGATTTTTTTTTGTGACTTTAGAGAAAGTCAAAGAAAAAAAGATTAACACAGTCAGAAGAGAGCTTAAATAAACTGTTGTACGGTGAGGCTTTCCACAGGTATCTTTTTTGTAAAGCAACCCATGCCAGTTGGCCTTAGATGGCCTCTACTGCCAACTGAATTTTTATTTGTACAAGGCCCCATCAGGTAACATATGTCGTAGTTTCTTTGCTGCGACAAGCTGCCGTAAGTGCAGGTAACATGGTAGAATATCCGTAATAACCGAATAATCATACATGTCGTTACAGAATCAAGGGAAAGTAGGTAAGTTGATAGAAGCACAGACCAACTATCTCAAAGGATAGAAGTTATAGTTCTCTCTCATTTGAACGTTGCGAAGTGAACTATTACTTATTTTACAATTTTATTACTTTATTTAAGGTTTGTAAAATTAATTGCGTTTTCGGTTTTGAAATTAGGTACACTTTTATAATATCTCGTGGAACATTAAAATATAATAGAATGAAAAGTTCATAAGTTTCAAACAGAGTTGGTCTCAGATTTACCAATAGTCAATTGGTAAGCGGACACGGTACAAAATAGCACATGATTTGTTGCACCGAATCAGCTAATTAGGTATCCGAAATTTTATATGATGCAACATTTCGGACGCTCTAAGATACGACTATCGGGTCAAAATTCTATAATATTACCGTGACGCCATTCAACTTATTAAAATTCGCATTTGGAATTTTGAAAGGCGTTTAATATGGGTGCAAACTCAAAAAAAACGTTACGAAATCTATGTCGTTGAGCTTCAAACTGGAGCGTTCAAAAATCTGATATTGCACAAGCAATGCGCAAACTTGCATGGCGGGATTAATGTCATCTACCTATTCTAAAATATTAGATAACATCTCAATAGTAAATGATGTGAAATTGTTAATTGTGCAATTTATGACTAATTATATTAGAGAAATGTTAATTCCTAAACTTAACGTAGCAGAATAAAGACAAGCATCTTTAGTTATTAGTATCTTTTCGACGATTTAAATCACGGGCATGGGCATTTACATGCCTATTAATAGTGTCAAATAGGTAATTATTATTATGTCTATTTAAAGGTGATTATACAACAAAACAAAAAAATATACTGATCAATAAAAGTCTTGAGCTCATTAATGAACGTATGATATAAGAACACTTAATGGTGGAAACGCGTGGAAAAAATACTTATGCAATTCGATTAAACCAGTCTACTTAATGTAAAATTTTCCGACTTATTTAAATAACAGCTGCCGGTAGTTTGGATTGAATTTTATAATTTTGATATATTTTAACTAGACCCTATTTTATGGCCTATTAAATTTTTTGATGGTATAAAAATGGCCAGTCCTTGCCAAATAGGCTGCTATGTTATTTTTTAAATATCTGTCCGTTCAAGAATTCTAATTTTCAAATTTGTTATCAAAATTTGAATTTTAATTGGTTTGGAGTTCGGAATACAAAAAGAAAGTACATGTATCATCGAAGTAGGTGGGTATACGTGGGGTGTGTTATTTTTTCTACTATTTGCTTGTCCTCGGATTTTTTATGATATAATATAAGCATAAGAAGTCATGAAGCTGCAAATAGCTTATGTCGTCGATACAGTTTTGGTATATTCTTAGTTTAAGATAGACCAGTACTGTAGTGTAACGTACCTATATTCGTTATAGCTCCAGTTTATAGTAGGGCATGGAGTGACATATTTTCTATAATGAGGGGTTATCGGGCAAGACCACATGATTTGAACATTCTTTTGTCCAATTCCAAAGTTCTGCCGATGAAATCGGATTGATTAACGTGTATATAAAGTATAAACAATTAAGTAACATGCTTAAAATAGTTTTTTTTTATTTTGGTGTGGCTAGCTGTGAATACGTTTTTAATTCTCATTTTGTAATTTTACGCATTTGAACTCTTTTTATTTTTACACTTTAACACGTCATCACGTCAAATTCCCATGAAACTTGTGTATTTTTACGTAAGATAAGATAAGATCCTACTATAATAATATTATACACATCAATGTATGTATGTTTGTTGCTCAATCACGTCGTAACGTATGAACGGATCGGTCTGAAATGTGGAATACAGGTAGATTATAATCTGGAAAAACACAGACTTTTTATAGCGGGAAATAAACGGAAACGGAAACTACGCAGGTAACATCGTGGGGCGCTGCTAGTGTAGTATAAAACCCACTTCCAGCTCCTAGTACGTAGTTTTATAAATAAATAAATAAATATTGGTGGACAATTTACACACAACACCATCTGAGCCCAAACTAAGCAAAGATTGTACTATGGCGGCCAGATAACTGATATAATACATATATAGTGTTAAATACGTACTTATTATAAATAGAAACACCCAGACACAGTGCAAACATTTGAGTTCATCACACAAATATTTGCATTTTAAACTATTTATTTCTCTTTTACAAACAACGCTTTTGAATAAGTGAAGAAAACTTTATTTGCAGTGATCCAGACGTCTAAGGTTACTTCACACCTTAAAGTCGATAATAATCCATAATTGCAACACACGCTCAAGCTCTCATAGTACGTGGAGCAGATGCCAGCATACTCCGGAAACAGTTGCCAAATATAATAAGCTATTCGGATGTGAGTCTATTGCATTTGCGGTTGTTTTAATTATCAACATTATTTTGAAATGTTGCAGGTTGACATTCAGTTGGCTACTTATCTGATCCGGAATTTCGGTTGGACACTTGGCTGTCCAAGTATACTATCGCGTTGGCTTATTGATGGCTAATGCAACGTCAGTTTTAATCTTTTGCATGACATGGCTTGTTACTTTAAGTCATTTGGTCACGATACATTTACATTCTTTTGTTTATATTGAGCGTTTGTTTTTTCACCCCAATCTCTACTGTTCCATTTCACAACAATAACCAAACTAAAAAAGAACTCTTACAAACAAATGAATAAATACAAAACAAGTGTTCGATAACAGTTGAAAGTATCATTTCATGATTTGTATAATAGTCCAAGATCCCAGAGCCGCCAGACGTCACGTATTTTCTGACTAACAAAATGTGGACGATTGAGTAGTGTTAATATGTACTAAGAGCACATGCCTACCCTCTAGCTTGCTTAGACAGTCAATTTTGAGACATCAAGTAGTGAAGGTACATAAAAAAAATACTTATTTCACGTAAATTATCCTTACTGCTAGTCATGTGTACCTATTATAGGCAATATCCTAAAAAATAAGTCGCCAATACTCCCAGATACATTCCGGGTGCCGTTTTACTTTGAAGACATTTTAAAACTCCCAAAATAATGACTAACTTATCTTTACGTGAATTCTTATGCTGCATTTTTAGATATGTCAAGACAACTATTTAAAAACCTTTTACAAGAAGACAGACCGATCCAAGGGGCTAATCATCCGCAAAACTCAATTTTAATGCCTCTTTGAGTAAGAACGCGAGACGAGTGAGACATGGATTAGGATATATTGACTTAGAATTGAGTTTAGGGGATGATATACCCCTTAGATCGGTCTGCATTCTTGTAAAAACGTTTGAAATAGCTGTCTGGTGGACATAATAATATACAAATAGAGCATCAGAATTTACGTGAAGTTAAGTCATGACTTGGGATTTAAAGCGTCTGCAAAACAAAACGGCACAAGGAATGTGTCTGGGAGTTTGGTGACTAAATTTTAAGGATATATTGCCCATAATATACATGAAAACCCGTTAGGAAAATTTACGTAAAGTAAGTAATTTTTTTATGTACCTTCATTACCTGATATCTCAAAACTGGGCGTCTAAGCAAGGTAGCGGGTATGCATAATATGTTCTTAGTACATACTAACACTATTTTCGCTCATCAGAAAATACGTGACGTCTGGCTGCCCTGGGAGCTTACTCTATTATGTTAACTATTAAACTTGTAGTTTTCAGACACATTGGAAAACGTCCAAATCCTGATAATTGTCCAAAATTTTATAATGTTAATGAACTTTGTAGTATGTGTCCAATTTGTGTATTTTTTTGATAAAATAAATAATTTTAAAAACAAACAAATATCATCAACAAACAGTTTCATCTGCAGTTTGAATAGCCTATTTTCTAAACTACAAAATTGTAACTATCTAATTCTGTTGTAACAATCTTTGAGCAAAAAAAGCTTATTTATAACAGACCACCACGACTTTAAGTTCAATTAAATCACAGAAAACATATCTCATAAACACTAAAAAGTATATTATTGAAAGTCGTAAATGCTAAGACAACATGGCTTGTGTCGGGATCGAATTACTCTAAGGTGAAAATGTACCGTGCCTAAAAAACCAATTAAAAAGTCGTAAAGTCGATAGGCAGAGCAACCTTGTTCAATTGAATCAGCAATACAAGTTTAACAAGCTATGAATAATGTCTTAAGTTTCCGGCTGTGTACGCTGCCCTTGCCCAGCCTTTTGAGAACGCCCTTAGGCAGCCGTGGCAGTAAGCTTTTTGATAATCGAGCATTGCGCAATCTGAACAGTTCTAATATCGTTATAACACACGGAATTTTCCACCTTACCTTCACTCCGAATTTCTCAATAACCAGAGCTGGACCACGCAAGCTTCGTTCTTTCATAAAAATTTTGGAAACTTTTTAAAATAAATTTGAATTAATATAGTTAAAAAAAAGAAAAACAACAAAAGTTATGTAAAGTTTTGTTAAGTTGTGCTTAACGGTAGGTTAGGTTGGTAGGCAGACACTGGAGTAACTTGTTTGAAATGAGCAATTTTAGTTTTTAACATTGTTTTGATATTTCCGTGAAATTAATGAGATAATAAATAAATTATTATCATTGTATGTTTTTGATGATTTGTTTTATCATCAAATTCTTAAATACTTTGACTTTTCGCTGTCGAATTATATATGTGTGGATTTGTGAAAACTACATACTGAAAAAATATTTAAGTAAACACGCCACGTCTCTTATAAAATTAAATAATCGTGTTAACTGCCTAACAAAACAAAAAAAAAAACTAAATGAATCACCGAATATTGATCGACAACATGAAATAAAAATATTGAACATGTAAAAAAATATTTTGAGTATTCAAAGTAAAATTCATATAATGTGAGTATGTTATTTCCTAGTTGTTATTTGCCTGTCCGTAAATCCTGAGCTACACGAAGCTAGTTTTTCAAAGCTAGAAAGTTAGGATAGCAAGAAACTAGCCTCGTGTAGCGGGCATAACAGCAAAATGCCACACAATAGTCGCTCAAAACAAGAACAGAATGTCTACAGAGTATAGAACTAACAAGGGAATGTTATTCCCTGGTGGATCCTGCATAACACTTTGCAATTTGAACCTTGCATAAATGTTCTACGTAGGTAACTATCACGATCCTATCCTATCCTATCCTAGGTATTGTATATCAAGTTTTAAGAAGAAAAAAAAACGCCGTCTTAACTTCTCTGTGTGTTACGGCTAAAAAGTTTACATATACTACGTATACAGTTGGCACAAACGCTTTACACTGAAAGCACGGGTAGCATCTTTCTTTTCTTGTCGCTCTTGTGTGTCTTACTTTTATCGCAGCACATCTCTCTCTTCTATTGCCATAGAAAGTATGCACGTTATCTGCTTACGATTGACACAAAGGAACCGTGCGGAAAATCTAACTCTATACATGTAGTATATGTAAACTCTTTGGTTACGGCAATGCTCTTTTCAGTTGTTCTGTTAGTAGATATTCGTAGAAGTAACGCGTGAGTGACTACGGCGCTTATATGGGTGAATATCATTTATTGCGTTTACGCCGGTTAATTGGGTTACAAAATCATAAATTGAATGCAATCAGACTGGCTTGACTAAACGATGCTTACCTACATTTATAAAAACGGTCCGTACATGTGCATGTTATAAAATGCTAGTTTTGATTAGGACACAAAATTATATGCAATAATTATAATTTTAGAAGTCTACAAATTTAATTTTATTTCTAAGTTTGTGTCTTGAGAAATGGACTGAGTTTTATTGACCGAATAAATTGGCATTTGTACACAGTTGATAAAAACTAAAAAGTAACAATACCGGTGATATTTGGTCTAGACATAAAGAAGTCAAATGGAACTACAGATTTTTTTTTAAATAAAGATGGACGAGACGAGCTCTGCTTGTGCCTGATGGTAAACAACATGCCTGCCACATAGCAGCACAGTGACACGCAGCTATTGGAACATGAAGAGTCCAAATCATTACCTAGCACTGCACCTCGCTCGTCACTCAGAGATCTAAGATAAGCCCTGTAATTTCTCTGTAAACATTACCCTTTAAACCGGAACACAGTAATGTTTGCACATTACTGCTTGGCGGTAGAATAACTGACAAAGGTGTGGTACTACCCCAGGTGGACTCTGCCACGAGTCCTACTACTAAAACTGCAGATAATGTGTTGAATGAGTAGATATGTACATCCTGATCCGAGATCGAATTATCACTTAATATCAGGCGAGATGGCAGTCTATCGTAAACCAACAATCATCAAAAAGGTTCTTTTATAGTACCTATAGAGTGACGAGACGAGAAGGACATGTGCCTGATGGTAAGCAACATGCCTGCCACATAACAGCACAGTGACACGCAGCTATTGGAATATGAAGAGTCCAAATCATTATTTAGTACTGCACTGCGCTCGTCACCCAGAGATCGAAAATTATATCTATAAGCCCTGTAATTTCTCTGGAAACATTGCTCTTCAAACCGGAACAAAGTAGTGTTTGTACATTACTGCTTTACGGTAGTATAACTGGAAAACGTGTGGTACTTCTACCACTACAATTGAATTACAATTGAACCTCAGACGCTGGGAGAGAATTTACTATTTTTTACTACGTCTTATTTAATATCTTATATATAATTTTTATTTGACATGTAAAATAATATTTTATCAATAAATAATATCTATAAGCTGTACCTTGTCACGCTTCGCTGTGGCACATTAAAATGCAAAAGTTAGATAAAAACAATCCTTGATGCGGATTATATATCATTCTAAAATTTCAGCTGGATCGGTGCAGAACTCTTTGAGTTTTTGAAGCGTACACAAACTAACATAACATTTTTATATATAGATAGAATCTGAATCTCGGAAACGGCTCGAACGATTTTCATGAAATTATGTATACAGGGAGTTTCGGGGACGATTTTAGACAATGAAAAACTCCTACAATGTCATTAGAATACGATAACTTATTTCGCCAGTGTTCTTTAATCTAAATGACCCAGACGGAATATGCTCGCCCTCGGAGTCAACAGGCCCCGCTTCGAATCCTGATGGTTACACTTAGGGACTTTTCTTTTTGTTCTTTTTTTTCTGAGAAAATCTTATACATATATACCTAGCCTTTTATAAACGCATTTAATCCGTATGTAAGTATGTCAAAGTAAGTCATCACTACGTAATTCGTACCTGCCTAAATATCACTTAAAAAAAACGAGCAAAGCGCGGTCAACCAGGTACTATTAATTAGTTGGCCGATTTTGTTTATTTACTAGCACTGTTATGACCACACAGTTCACCCTTGAGCTTGATGATGATAAAAACAGCATAGTGAACGTGTCACAGATACAGAACGAGAAATTATGTAAGTGTCAATCAGTATTGTATATATGGAGCGGATGTCGAAAACATCGGAACGCTTACGATTGTTTGAAAATACAACATAACCAAATTTATTCATCCACAAAAACATGCATTCCATATCTTAAATTTTAATTGGAATTCACGATTTATTATTTTATGCCATTAACTCTGTCATGTTATATGCTGGGACTTTATTCTAATCGTCACTGGTTCTTTGGTTTTTATTGATATTTTATTCTGTCTAGATGTCACTATTATTATTGCAATGTACTGCGTCGAAAGAACCTATTAACTAAAATCTTTATTGGGTGATTTGGATAATTTTGGCGTTTAAACTAATTTATTCTGTAAACGAATTCCAATCTCTGTTAGAAGTTTTTATCAATGAAGTATTTAATATATATGTGGTGTAAATTACACAGTACAACTAAAATAATAGGATTTTTTAAAGAGTTACGCAGAAGACATCTGTAAAACCGTAAGATTTTTTAAAACAAGGATTACATACAGTTACATGTACGTTTCATTATGGCAGAGTCGCTGGAGGACTTGCAGTGTATGTTGGACAGCCTGATAGACGCATTGGCCTCCGAATGAATTTGGATAAAACCAAAGTCATGTGCAACGAGTTCGTTGCTCCGGGGCCGATTGCCGTTAATGGAATCACTCTTGAAATTGTACAGAAATACGTTTACCTAGGCAGAAGTAACTATGAGAAGAATACAGTTGGGCTGAGCAGCATTTGGAAAACTTCGTCGAGTCTTCTCGTTACTCATCCCACAAAGTCTCAAGACAAAAATGCGTGTCCAGTGCGTCACCAGTGCGTCTTACCCGTTATGACCTACGGTGTTGAAACGTGGATACTGACAGTGAAAATGGTCCGTAAGCTCAAAGTCGCTCGGCGAGCTATGGAATGGGCTATGCTTGGGGTTTCTCTGGGGGATTGCATCCGCAATCCCCTCATAGCTCAGCGTATTAGCAAACTGAAGTGGCAGTGGGCCGGTCACATCTGTCGCAGACCCGATAACCGTTGGGGCAGATGGGTTCAGGAATGTAGATCGCGAATCGGCGAACGTAGTGCAGGATTAGATGGAGTGACGATATTCGAAAGGCGGTTGGAGAATTAAGATTGAGAACCGGGCTGAGTAGCGTAGCATAGGGGAGGCCTATGTCCAGCAGTGGACGAATAATGACTGATGATGACAGGTACGTTTGTTAGAGTTAAAATCTTAAAATAGAGTACGTCTCCCAATGAGGTGAAAGCGAACACGGGAGTGAGCTTGAAGGCCACTCTGGCTCGCATCCCGTTTCCACTGGAGGGCCTGGGGCGTCGGACGTTTAGGCTCGTCCGTCATCCTGCCTGAGGATGGGCCTTCCCGAGGAGATGACGCGCCGTTGGTTTCCGATCCGTCACTGGAGCCAAATGCGGGGTTCCAACCCGCCGCGAGACGGTCCCGCAAGGGCGCCGGGAACTGCGAAGAGTGACCCCGCGACTCTGACCCACTGGAGTCGGAGAAACTGTAGAGGATTTAGTCGGTAGGGGCGCTATGTCCGTACCAAAGTGTCGGAGCGCGATATACCCCACTGTGTCCCTACACGGTGGTCATACGTAAATATATTTCCCCCACATAAAAAAGAGCGCCTATTATTCTCAGAAAGTACTTATTTATTCTCGACTTCAAGATATACTGGATATATTATAAGTCTTAGGAAATAAGGAAAGCGCTAAAACATTCCAATACCTGGCGAATCGCATTATAAAAATGTTGTATGTGAGTACTCATTATTATGCATAGCGATAAGATCACCATGAAATCAAGAAACTAGTTAATAACTCAAATAAAAATAACATTTTCGTTTGACAAATGTTTTAGACAATTTTTTAAATCACGATTTCAAGTTTGGGCCTATTTCAAATGAAATGCCCTATGATAGAATCTATTATCAGCTTTTCTTAGTCCACTACAGGCTACAGGACACAGGCCTCTCTCGCAAGGCTTGCCACTACGTCCAATCCTTAGCTTTGCATTCCCACCCACTCCATCGTGTCTCAGGGTCCGTTACATTTACGTTACCTTTATGTCAGGTTACGTTTGCCCATTCGCGGTCTCTATACTCAAGAACTCGACTACCATAATTGTTACATCAATAAGATAATTAATCTATTTTCGCTAGTACACGTGTAAATAAGACTGAATTTTACAGAACCATGCATGAAATTAATATTGCCCATACCTAGTGTAAAGCTCAGCCAGCAGACTTAAACCCTCTACACACGAGCCCTAAAATCAGAGGAAATTACGTAAAACTAGAGAGGAGGACCCTACATCGCATCATAAATCACCAATCATAGTGTGCGATGTAGGCTACTTTTACTACTACTAGTACTACTACTACTAGTACTAACTAGTATTAAAATACTACCAAATAAATGTGTTTGTAGCATTACAACATTTAGACAAATTTATGATTACAGAATTTCTGATGTGTTATATTGTTAACTTTTCGTGAACGAATACTATTGGATGTCGAAACAGTTCATTGCCAACGATTTAAATGAACGCTAGGTCGTGAGTTGGGCTAGGTTAGGTTTGTGCGAGACCTTCTTGTGAGATTGCGATAAAAAACCGGTTTCATTCGCACTATCTTTATTATTCTCAGCAATAAGCAAACATTAAAATTGAGGCAATCAGGAAGTTAGACAAGATTTTTGCAGACTGATGTAGGTAATATCAGTTATGTTATTAGTTACGGCTGGTCTAGTCGGGAGAACGGCGCCTGCTGGCCTCCTTGATGCAGAGCCCCCGGGTTTACATCCTACGCGTACAACTGTCTTTTCAAAGTTATGTATACGCGCAATGCCGCTAACTTAAAACGGTCAAGGTAAACATCGCGAGGAAACCGACATGTAACTAGAATCTTTCGAGAGCATGTGTCATCTACCAACCCGCACTGGGCCAGCGTGGTGAATTATTGCCTTGCAGCTCTCTTTGTAAAAAACTGTAGGTACTTATTATGTTTTAGTATGAAACTATATTTTTGAAAGAGTTCTATTGGGTTAGGACTTTTATCCGAGTTCATTTGGGAAGAACCAAATTTTTGCCTGTTATTCTACTGCCAAGCTGTAGGTAAATGTGTGAACGTTGCTGTGTTTCGGTTTGAATGGCAATTTTTTTAGAGAAATTATAAGGCAAAGACATAATTCTTGTTACATCATGGTTTTGATGGAAAAAAAAATTGAATTTCAGTTCTAATGTTCTACTAAACAGTTCTATGGGACACCCCCAAAATTTATGGTTTTTTTCTATTTTTTGTAGGTACATCTTAATGCGGTTCACAGAATACATCTACTTACTAAGTTTAAATGATTTCGGAGAAAAGTGGCTGCGACATATGGATGGACAGACATCAATCATGACGAATTTATAAGGGTCCCGTATTTTGCCATTTGGCTACGGAACCGTATAAAATGTGTCCTACTTTTTTTATGAATTGTGCGTCTTATTTTGTTTCAAAACTGGGCTATATTAAAGATGTACTCGTACTTGCAATCGTATTGTTGGGGCTACTAATTTACAAACATCTAAACCATACAATTAGACGTTAGCACTACCAATGTTATTAAATGAAATCAACATAACTATGTATTTATACAAAACTCAAGTTTTAGTTCGAAATATTGCATTTTAATGTTGACACATGTTCATATTTAACAAGGACAATATACGAATGGTCAGTAATTAATATCTTCAACAAGAACAAAATTAAAAAAATTGATTAACCCCCGACTACCTTAGATTTCTTATCTGTACAACATTCTACTAGTCAAGCCCTTTCATTTGACACCCATATTAAGGGAGTTGTGAAAAAAGAAATGTAATTCGCCATTTTGTGGTAGCGGCCATCTTGGATTTGTCATGGTGCAAATTATTCTACTAGACAAGCCCTTTCGTTTGATATCCATGTTGCGGTAGTAGTGAAAAAAATTATATAATTCGCCATCTTGGATTTGAAATTTGTTATAGCGGATAGTATTCTGCTAGTCTAGCCCTTTCATTTGATACCCGTATTGAGGTAGGTTGTGAAGAAATATTTTGTCCGCCATTATGTGGGGGTGGCCATCTTGAATCGATATTAACCAAACATAGCTAAGAACACCCGCACGGATATTAACTTTCAAAAAAAAAACCGCATCGAACGCACGAATAAGCTTCGGATATGAATGCAGGAAGGTTCCTATATTTTTATTCTTCGTATCTTATTGTAGACAAATTTGCTTTCTTTAAAAACAACATTAGACCTATTTACGCATCAGCATACATATGTATTATATACATAGTATTGTATAACATTTCAAGAGTAAAAGTGCGTCTAATGAGCGGTCAGACTAGAGTTTAGAGCCCTCTCACAAAACGACAGAACTCAACTTTAGGTAAAATCCTGCAACATTGTCAGCGTGCGTCCGTTCGATTCAGCTCGAGCGTTTAGGCGGACAGAACGATCTTGAGCCGTAACGGCAGTGTACTAAAAATTTTGATGAGATTTTCTGACGTGACAACGTCTACTAAATCGATGAACGTTGGCTGCGTGCACGAAACTTGATGACTTATTGTCCCGTTACGTTCGTTGTCCCGTTACGTTACGATAAATTATTCTTGCATTTCAAAAATCTGATAACTAGTAAAATTTATTTTTTTATTTTAAGGGTAATATTTGTGCATTGGTTCTTAGCTATGTTTGGTTAATATCGATTCAAGATGGCCACAAAATGGTGGACTAAATATTTCTTCATAATCTACCTCAATATGGGTATCAAATTTAATGAAAATCTTGACCAGTAGAATACTATGCACTATGACAAATTTCAAATCCAAGATGGCCGCCACCACAAAATGGCGAAATACATTAAATTTTTCACTACTCCCTCAATATGGGTATCAAATGAAAGGACTTGACGAGTAAAATACTATGCACAATGACAAATTTCAAATCCAAGATGGCCGCCACCACAAAATGGCGAAATACATTTCTTTTTCCTACTTCCTCAATATGGGTATCAAATAAAAAGACTTGACGAGTAAAATACTATGCACAATAACAAATTTCAAATCCAACATGGCCGCCACCACAAAATGGTGAGATACATTTCATTTTTCACTACCTCCTCAATACGGGTATCAAATAAAAGGGCTTGACTAGTAGAACACTACGCACTATGACAAATGTCAAATTCAAGATGGCCACCACCACAAAATGGCGATTGTCATTATTTTTACTACTACCTCAATATGGGTAACAAATGAAAGAGCTTGACTAATAAAATACTATGCACTATGACAAATTTCAAATCCAAGATGGCCGCCACCACAAAATTGCGAATGTCATTATTTTTTACTACTGTTTCAATATGGGTAACAAATGAAAGGACTTGACTAGTAGCATACTATGCACTATGACAAATTTTAAATCCAAGATAGTCGCCACCACAAAATGGCGACTGACATTATTTTTCACTACTTTTTAATATGGATATCAAATGAACGGGCTTGACTAGTAAAAACTACGCACTATGACAAATTTCAAATCCAAGATGGCCGCCACCACAAGTAGTATTTTACTAGTCAAGCCTTTGCGTAGTATTTTGCTAGTCAAGCCTTTGCATTTGATACCTATATTGTGAAGTAGTGAAAAATAATGACATTCGCTATTTTGTGGTGGCGGCCATCTTGGATTTCAAATTTATCATAGTGCGTAGTATTCTACTAGTCAAGCCCTTTCATTTGTTACCCATATTGAGGTGGTAGTAAAAAATAATGACAGTCGCCATTTTGTGGTGGCGGCCTTCTTGGATTTGAAATTTGTCATTGTGCATGGTCAAGCCCTTTAAATTGATACCTTTATTGAGGTAGTAGTAAAAATAATGATGATTAATATTGGAAGTTCGTTGCTCAAACACGTCGGAACAGTCATTGGTCATGGCCATTGGTCGTAGTCATTGGTCATATCCGTTCCTCATGGTCATTGTAATTGGTCATGGTCATGGTCATTGGTCATGGTATAGAGGTAGTAGTGAAAATAATGACATTCGCAATTTTGTGGTGGCGGCCATCTTGGATTTGAAATTTGTCAAAGTGCATAGTATTCTACTAGTCAAGCCCTTTCATTTGTTACCCATATTGAGGTGGTAGTAAAAATAATGACATTCGCGATTTTGTGGTGGCGGCCATCTTGGATTTGAAATTTGTCATAGTGCATAGTCAAGCCCTTTAAATTGATACCTATATTGAGGTAGTAGTAAAATTAATGATGATTAATTAATATTGGAAGTTCGTTGCTCAAACACGTCGGAACGGTCATTGGTCATGGCCATTGCTCATGGTCATTGGTCGTAGTCATTGGTTATATCCGTTCCTCATGGTCATTGTAATTGGTCATGGTCATGGTAATTGGTCATGGTATAGAGGTAGTGATGAAAAATAATGACATTCGCAATTTTGTGGTGGCGGCCATCTTGGATTTGAAATTTATCATAGTGCATAGTCAAGCCCTTTAAATTTATACCTTCATTTAGGTAGTAGTAAACATTAATGATGATTAATTAATATTGGAAGTTCGTTGCTCAAACACGTCGGAACAGTCATTTGTCATGGTCATTGCTCATGGTCATTGGTCGTACTCATTGGTCATATCCGTTCCTCATGGTCATTGTAATTGGTCATGGTCATGGTCATTGGTCATGGTATAGAGGTAGTAGTGAAAAATAAAGACATTCGCTTTTTTGTGGTGGCGGCCATCTTGGATTTGAAATTTGTCATAGTGCATAGTATTCTACTAGTCAAGCCCTTTCATTTGTTACCCATATTGAGGTAGTAGTAAAAAATAATGACATTCGCCATTTTGTGGTGACGGCCATCTTGGATTTGAAATTTGTCATAGTGCATAGTATTCTACTAGTCAAGCCCTTTCATTTGTTACCCATATTGAGGTAGTAGTAAAAATAATGACATTCGCCATTTTGTGGTGACGGCCATCTTGGATTTGAAATTTGTCATAGTGCATAGTATTCTACTAGTCAAGCCCTTGCATTTGATACCTATGTTGAGAAGTAGTGAAAATCAATGACATTCGCTTTTTTGTGGTGACGGCCATCTTGGATTTCAAATTTATCATAGTGCGTAGTATTCTACTAGTCAAGCCCTTTAAATTGATACCTATATTGAGGTAGTAGTAAAATTAATGATGATTAATTAATATTGGAAGTTCGTTGCTCAAACACGTCGGAACGGTCATTGGTCATGGCCATTGCTCATGGTCATTGGTCGTGGTCATTGGTCATGGCCGTTCCTCATGGTCATTGGGCATAGTCATGGTCATGGTCATGTGCATGGTCATGGTCATGGTATTGAGGTAGTAGTAAAAAATAATGACATTCGCCATTTTGTGGTGGCGGCCATCTTGGATTTGAAATTTGTCATAGTGCATAGTATTCTACTAGTCAAGCCCTTTCATTTGTTACCCATATTGAGGTAGTAGTAAAAAATAATGACATTCGCCATTTTGTGGTGGCGGCCATCTTGGATTTGAAATTTGTCATAGTGCGTAGTATTTTACTAGTCAAGCCCTTGAATTTGATACCTATGTTGAGAAGTAGTGAAAATCAATGACATTCGCTTTTTTGTGGTGACGGCCATCTTGGATTTCAAATTTATCATAGTGCGTAGTATTCTACTAGTCAAGCCCTTTAAATTGATACATATATTGAGGTAGTAGTAAAATTAATGATGATTAATTAATATTGGAAGTTCGTTGCTCAAACACGTCGGAACGGTCATTGGTCATGGCCATTGCTCATGGTCATTGGTCGTGGTCATTGGTCATGGCCGTTCCTCATGGTCATTGGGCATGGTCATGGTCATGGTCATGTGCATGGTCATGGTCATGGTATTGAGGTAGTAGTGAAAATAATGACATTCGCAATTTTGTGGTGGCGGCCATCTTGGATTTGAAATTTGTGACAGTGCATAGTATTCTACTAGTCAAGTCCTTTCATTTGTTACCCATACTGTACATACTTAATTAATATTGGAAGTTCGTTGCACAAACACGTCGGAACGGTCATTGGTCATGGCCATTGCTCATGGTCATTGGTCGTGGTCATTGGTCATGGCCGTTCCTCATGGTCATTGGGCATGGTCATGGTCATGGTCATGTGCATGGTCATGGTCATGGTATTGAGGTAGTAGTAAAAAATAATGACATTCGGCATTTTGTGGTGGCAGCCATCGCGTTCATCGACTTATTAGACGTTGTCACGTCAAAAAAAAAATTGACAGATTCTGCTTCTTCATGAAGTAAACAAGGTCAAATGTGATGGTCCGATCCGAAAAATCAGAATGAAACGTTATAAAACGCCAAACGAATTAAAATTTTGTGGTCGCACTATAATTATTCTAGTTTATGTCATAAACGCGCGAAATATTACGTAACCGACTCCCACGCTAACTGACGCAGGTCCTCCCCCGACGGCCGCTCGCGGCATACTAAATTGCGCAGCGTAATTTATTGTAATTTCGACTGCTGGTAATTTATATTTTTTGAAAAATTGACAACTATGATTTGAAAAGTAACTATAGAATTGGATTCTACAAAGAACAAAGTATTATCGTGTCTAATTTTTATTTTGGAGTTATTGTCTATTTTACACAGAGACAACGCTAAAACTGCAATATAAAACTTAAAATTGGCTTATGATTTTGTTTTTTTTTACTAATAAATGGGACCAAAATTCAGATATATGTGACTTGAATGAATTAATAAAATATGTGTATGATGTTCCCCATATTTTTTTAAGTATAAATTTTGAGTATCACTTGTAGATTTAGAAGTCTGAAACTGACACGGCGGCGACTTTTCGGCGAAATGGTCATGGGAGATCGTTCCCTACGACTAAAGGCTTTATTATTAGTAAAATTGAAACAAGGAAACGTCAACAAGAAAGATCGGCCTATTTTTTGAACGTAATTATCTTTTTCTAGATAATACTAAAGATGGAAATATCGGAACACAAACTTTTTGAATTTCGTGCGACGACGTGAGCCGGCTCTTAAGGTCATGTTTTGATTAATACGTTTAATATTGCTATTGATGAAATGAAACCTGTATCAAATATTTTGATATAATTATTGTGCAAGGATAACGTGTTACGTGGCATAAATTTTGCATTTTATTTTATTTTTTCATTCAAATAACAAAGACAGCTGATGCAATACGAGTTAGGTTGCCTAAAAATTAAATAAGTTGCGTGATGTTGAAAGTCGACCATCATCTGTGCATAAGTGAAATCATACAAAGTATCTATTTTGAGGACATTGATGTATATCGGGATAGAGACCAGCCAAAAATGGAAAGAAAACACCTACGAGAACTGATTCTCGTAAGTGATTTCGCTCCATTTTTTTACTTTTCCAAAATATTTTTGAAGTTAAAACATCTTTTGGCTCACCACAGTCAGATTTTTCGTGGGCTGTGAATTGAATTCTAGCGCCACGCTCGGAAATGATAAGAAAGCTTCGGTAAACTCGGGATCATAAATATAATCAGTTTAATCGCTGCCCTACGGACATTACTCGTCTAAGCAAAATAGGGCTATATTGCTTGGCCACTGAATTTCTTTTGCCTAGACTACTAAGGAAGTATTACATCAAATTCGTGAGTAATTGCACTTCCAAAGTGTATTGTTATTATTGTGTTCCGGTTTGAATTTTTGGCTAAGGATACTTATATAACCGGGGATTATTTTTTGTAGGCAAGGTAAGAGTTTGAACTTGCCTTGATCACGTCTTAATTCTATTCAGCACTGTGTTTTACGCAGGGCGTATTACTTAGGTACTTACTCGTATCATCAAATATCTCGTCGCATCACTCTATCTCAAAACAGCTTCTGGTCGTTTTCACTCAATTGTAGTTTTACTTGCTTGAAAATATTGTTGGCATACATCGAATAGAACTTGGAATTTTTTTGGATTATTATTTTATCAGATACATAAGATCATTGTCCTGTAATTTCTCTAGAAATATCGTCCTTTCAACCGCAGCACACAATGTTTGCATTTTACTGCTTGGCGGTAGAATAACTGCCAGGCAAATGAGTACTTCAATGTTTACACGAAGTGCATAATATTTATTATGTAAGTGACGTAAAATTTTTAAATTGCTATAATTTATATTGCCCTATTTGTCTCAAATCTGTTAAATTGTCTTGAAATAATAAAAAAGTCTATTATACGTTTGGAATTTTCTAATCTCTTCTTCAGTCGAATCATAGTAATCGCTCCGTATCGTAAATTGAAAAAAATCTAACAAGTTAGTAGTCATTTGAAACTCGCGCTTTCTGCACAGTTCATTCATTCATCCGTACATTTGTTCTCTTTTTAACCGACTTCAAAAAAGGAGGTTTCTCAATTCGACCGTATGTATGTTCTTTTTTTTTTTTTTACTCTAATCAATTTGAATTGTGAAATTAATCTGAATAAAAACTGCATTTCACTTTTTCGGACCTAACTCTGAGAAATTATTTCATCCAGAAATTATCATCATCTTTTGTGATTGAATGAATAAGTGATTTTTAAATATTTATAAAATATCACAAAAACCAATTTAATTGTAAAAACATACAATATACTTTAATAGTATAGTCATATTGATACATGAGAGAGAAGATGGCGAAACTTTAATCCAAGAAATTATGGAACGTTAGTGGTTTCCAGGGCAATTGGTATTCGTACATGGTAATGCTAATCTAATTTCTGATGCAGACACTACTTATTAAGCGAATTCACGCGGAAGATGATAATTTCTAGCCACTAGCTGGAACATGATTTGCTACAGAGTATGTACTATAGTCGAATTTATATGCATTGAATTAACTAGTGGTTTTCAAACTTTTAGAGAAATTATAGTGATTTTAATTCCATGTAATTTTTGTTTTATTGGATCTATTGTGGGACAAAAAACTTCTTATTTCTTTTGCTGTAACTGCTTACTGAGACAGTTAATTCATTTGTAACTCAACACATCTATTGATCGTTAGAAATATTTTGTGGAGTAACACAATGAGTTTACGTGATGTCTTTTCAAAGAAAATATTAACAACCGTGTTTCTTTTATTATACATAGGATAAGAATATGCAAGGAACATTATTTAATACCTAACTTAACAAGCGTAAGTTCACATGAAACCCGAAATAACAATTAAATAGCATGTTTATTTAAACCTTCGTTGGTTAAGTAGGAAATGATAACAATTATTCACTTAGATATACCTACGCCCTTCAATCTAAGCTTGAAGAACGTTAACTCAGTCAATCTTTAGCATGTAACTGGCTCCAAATTTTATCAGTTTGTACAAAAACTGGTTTCCATAGTTCATCTTTAAATCTTTCAATGACTAAGCACCTAAGCAGACTACCAAATTTTTGACACACCTCTGCTAGCTTGTTCGGTACGCATCATTAGCTGTTGCATAATCATTTTCGAAAACAGGCCGAGCATTAAGACATCTTGCTTTCTACTCATAATAGTTTTTTTGGAGTGTTTTGTGTTACGAATTACATATTTAATAAAACTGGACTGGTAGAACTACTTTGTTTGTATACTGGAGCTTGGGCGTACCGAACTTCACAAAATATCTCATCCATAATAACGCCTGTAGCCCTCTTTCTAATAATTTTTCGGATGCTCAAAAGACAAACTCTATAGTTACTTTGGTAAATTATATTTTGACAAATAAGGAACTTACTAGCGTTTTTCATAATAATGTAAAGGGTTACGAATTATTTAGACATCGCAAACAATAAAGCATACCTAATTTATCAAATTGGCAAATATATTTGATACTATGCAGTGTTAGGATTCTGTGCAGAATCCACCTGGGGATGTACCTGTCACATATTTGTCAGTTATTTTACTGCCATGGAGTAATGTGTAAATATCACTATTTTCGGTTCGTAAAGAGTTAAAACACATCATAGTGATCTCAGGGTGACGAACGCAGTACAGTGCAGTGCAGTGCAGTGCAGTGATATATTTTATATTATATATTGAAATACGAGTATGACTAAATTCTTAACTATCACATTCAATGACAACAAAGATTATGAGGACATTCAATTTTTAACCGACTTCCAAAAAGAATAGGGAGGTGGTTGGTGGTTTTCAATTCGACAACATTTTTTTTTAAATAATGGAATAATATATGATAATGGTATTGTAATTGTAAGTTTAAAACACGGTAATATCGGCAGTATTGTGCCCCACAATCACTTGGAAGTAGGAAATATAAAACTAGAAATTAGCATACATTTACGCCACTACTGTGATAAATGAGATGAATTTATGATAATTCTTTCGGAGCTTCTCTAATACCTTAGTATATTAATTAAAAAACATATTTCTATGATATATTATGGATTTTAACCAGAAATATCTAGTTCCTTGCTGGTTAGCAAAGAAACTTGTTAGCTGGATAGTCGATGAACTAAACGAGATAAAATTCAATTTGAATTTAAAATCTGCCTCGATACCGAGATAACTTATCAATGAATGAAATGCCTTGTCGATCAATGAAGGTGATAACGATCTTTATCGATCGAGAAGTACTTAATTAATATTCTAAGCCACATATCAATATCCCAATTAAGAAATAATGAATCATTTTGAAGGAATAAATTTTCGCTTAAAGTTTTTATATAAAAATAAAGGCTAAGGACCTAGTTGTTGTTGCTATTTTTATGATAGGTAGTGCGTCATTCTATTACTGAGATATTTTCTTTTCGCGTTGTTGGTTTGAAAATGTTTGGAAAAATCCATATGCGACCTCTTTATATTACAATATACCTATATCACAGATTACAGGTACAATACACTGGCCTATTTTTAATTGCAAGGACACACAGAAAGGTGAACATTACTAAGTATATATAATACTTGTATACTTATTGTTTTTAACTTTATTATAATAAATAATTTCTCAGTTTAAGCCGGGACAGCATCAAATTATGTAAATAAAATTACCGTTTTATTTTTATTTAGTATGTTATCTACATCGTGATTGTCGTGTCCTAAATTTTGAACCCATAGTAAGATACTCGAATTTTCCTATTGTAGTTTAAATATGGCGTAATTCTCAAACAGTTTTGTTTGGCTGCAGAGTTTTTAACGGAATTTGAAGAAAAAACAAACAAATTGAAATCATTTCATCTGTTTGGGACAGTCTAACGTCTACACAAATATAGCCTCAGCCAAATACATGTAAGATGTCATGTACGTCGTACAAAGATACACTATTTTACCATACATTTCGAGTTTACTTAACCATTATTTAATTTTACAGTTTTCATATTTTATTACGTACACCGAACGGACTAGTGCAATTCATGTTCAGTCGAAGAATGGGAATAATTAGTGTAACTACAGGTAGTCAAAACACATTCGCTCCCATGAACAAGGCCACTCATCAACAATTGTTAACAGTCATTAATTAATTAAAATAACCATTAAATTAATCAAAGGTTCGAAACGATTTTAATGCCATGATTCCGAGATTAAAAGGAATCGTCTCACAGAACAATGGCACCTTGCTTTTGTTGGCCTATTATAGCTGGTTAAGGTCCATTTACATTCGTGGTGATTGAATTTATAAAAATTAAATTTACTTTACCTCTGAGAATTGTAATTTGATGGGTTTTAATAAAATAAAAATCCTCCTTTGTCATGTTTTTAATATTAGTTTATTGTTTTAACTAATTATTGCGATTTTATAGTTTAATTTTAATCAACAATCTCAGTGCGTACCTACATACCTACGTATACGTAGTGATCATAATACTGCTTGACGAGGTTTTTCTTAGCATGTTCCAAAGCTCATTAACAAACCACATTATCAGTTTGAATGGACTATTTTGAAAAAGTTTTAAAATAGTACCATAAGGGCGAGTAGGTCAAAAGAGCTACTAAAAATAACACAAATGTTGAGTTTGATGAATTTTTAAGAGATGACGGGGTCTAAGCATGAAGCACAAGTCATCTTGAGGCCAGGTAGACTGAAGCCAATCTTCATATTATTAATTAATTAAATTTAAAACTATTGCAGTTGTAATTATATTTATTGACTTTATTTTGTCAGATGAAAATAAATTTGCCAAGAAATACTTAGAATAAGAATTGTCATGTCATGCAATTTTATTTTTTAAGATGACTTAAATAAATTAGAAAACAGTAACGAATTATTTACTCGCATCTATATATGTAAATGCCCAGACAGGTATATCGGGATTCTATTATTTCGCTTAGATACTATTCACCCATTCGATCCCGATGGATTGCCTATTTAGGAAACCTGTCAATACTTCAAGCCTAGGGTCAGTCGCGTGCCTAGGCATGTGACGACCAACAATGGCTTTTTATAAACATTCCGTAGGAGTCTAATGGATGCGCATGAGTACGCCTGATGTACTTTAAATGGCAATAGTAGCGTGTCGAGTTTTATTTCAAAAATAAAATCTTTTGTATGTTTTTAATATTGGTAATATATTGATTTAAGTTCGTTCGGTTATAACAGACATTACAGAGATACATGGTAAAAAAATATTCACACAAACTTTCGCCACTAAAATACCGTCATGTAATGAAAAAAAATGTCAGTGAAAATCTTCATTTTCACTACATATATTAATATTAATAACTTTTAAGCCATGTTGTCTATGAATATGTCTGTTTCTTTATTACCACGTCTCAACGAATTAGCGAAAATGTATATATACTACTTAATATTTAGTACATAGTTGGGAACCAGCGTTAGTAGGCACCTACTTGAGTAGGTGCCTGGTTACTGGTTAGGCATATAAATATCAATTTATATTTTAATATTACTTTGAAATCGATTTGTTGTTGTTACTGACTAATTCTACTAATGTTATAAAGTTTTAAAAGTTAAAATGTTTCCGTGTTTGTTGCTAAATCGCGGCGGAACGGCTGAAGAGATCTGGTGGAAATGTGGACCACGATTAGAACATAGCCTCATCATCATCATCAGCCGCAAGACGTCCACTGCTGAACATAGGCCTCCCCCCTAGATTTCCACAACGGACAGTCCTGCGCAACCTGCATCCAGCAGTTTCCGGCGACCTTTGTGAGGTCGTCTGTCAATCTAGTGGGAGGCCGTCCCTATATAGCCTGGAACAGTACATAAGCCACTTTTTATCCCCAGAAAACTGCAGGAACGGGAACTACACTGGTAAAACCGCGAGTGCTGCTAGTACTGACATCATGTCATGCTCGTCTCGTCACTTTTTATCAAAGACGAAAGAGACGTCCGTTTATTGCTACTGCACCTTAATACTAAATCTAATACAGTGGGCACAGTATCTTATGAATATTATAATACCTCTATATTCAATCAATAGTTTTGATAATGTATTCAATATTCTTTCGATTTTTCTACATCTTATTTGCGCACCCTGTGTTTTGACTTGTCCACACATTATTTACCATCCTAAGGTTAATGGAAGAGATCGCTTTTAGTGGTAATGCTGCCAACTTGTCGCACTAGTTTTTAAGGTTTATTGTAAATTGTATATCGTATTATTTTGGTGTGCCAATAAAGCGTATTATAAACGACAATGTTGGTTCTTAGATCACGTCGTTACGTCGGAAAGGATCAGGTTTCAATCAGTGGTAAAACAGTCTGGAAGAACATATAGGCTTATTTTTATCCCGGAAAAGTAACGGGAACTACGCGGGTAAAACAGTGGAGCACTGCTAGTTATATACAACAAACAATAACAATAAACCTCATTTGAGATTTTACGCCTGATTTATATAATAGCAACATGATATCTGTAAGTTGCAATTAAGTTAATGTAAGCACTTTGGTTTTTAGCAACTTTATTGTCTTCACCAAAGAGATAGATTTTTTTTTCGCGTGCAATATCGTCCTCGCATTTATATATTTCGAAGATATTAATTATGAATATTATAGGTACTATTACTGACTCATACTATCACCAAAGAAACATCGACTTTGTATACAGAAAGTCATTTTGAACAGAAATGATTTGGGTACTTACGTTATAGAAACAACTTGCTACTGTAATTTTATTTCCAAGGGCTGGTGTCTAATTTTGGGTAGGTATTTAAAGTTTTTTTTAAAAACAAGTGATGAGGCGAGCAGGACATGTGCCTGATGGTAAGCAACATGCCTGCCACATAACAGCACAGTGACACGCAGCTATTGGAACATGAAGAGTCCAAATCATAACCTAGCACTGCAATGCGCTCATCACCCAGAGATCTAAGATTTATATCTATGAGCCCTGTAATTTCTCTGGAAACATTGCCCTTCAAACCGGAACACAGTAATGTTTTCATATTACTGTTTGGAGGTAGAATAACTGGCAAAGGTGTGGTACTTCCCCGGGTGAACTTTGCTAGGACTACCACTACACACAAGTACGCTGAAAACTTCTCATATAGGTACCTACTACTACTACGTGTATCTCGTATTTAGATTATGCCCCAACATGGAGGTGCAGACCTGGCTGATGAGGTGGTGAGTAGCGATTTCAAAATGAATCCCTCAATTTAGACCACCTGGTAGGTAGCTAAACCTACGAAAATGAACTGTGAAAAAGAAGACTAAAATATTTATTAGTCCTAAATAAACATCCAATTCAAATTTCAATTTACCTCAAATACAATAAACCTCATTTGACATTTTGCGCCTGAATTATATAATAGCAACTTGGCATCTGTAAGTTGCAATTAAATTAATTTAAGCACTTTGTTTATTAACAAGTGTAAACCTATAAAGTTAAAAAAAATAATTAAAATACTTTTGCAAAAAAAATTGCACGCGTCTGGCAATGTAAATTGTTTGCCTTACTATAATACTACTACGTATAAACATTGCATATTGCTTAAAACGTTACATTTATGTAACAAAACAAAAATATGGAGTCATTTTGCCCCGCTACTCACCAGCCACGTCTGCAGCTCCCTGTTGGGTTGTAATATGAGAGATATGTTTGTGACAAATTTGCAACTTGCCTGAAATACCGACCCAAAATTTGCTGCCAGATCTCGGAATATTATCATCTCACATACACACAATATCAAACTAAATTGTAGAGATTCATACACACTCCCACTACCATCACAGATGTTATCTATAGCAACGGAAGTTGACGCTTTCATAGGTAGCAAAATACAAACAGTGCGTTGCTATGTTTAAATTCGTAGGAAACACCTTCCAATTTTTATTTTATTTTCTTATTTTAATATCTAATAATTATAACCCATTTGCAAGGTATTATTATGAATGTTATTTAATGTTTTAATTGATTTGAGATGAAACGGTCACAAATTGAAATGTTTTCTTTTATCGATACTTACGAAGCGCTGCCTGCAAAATGATAACAATGGTTTTTGACGTGACAACGTCTTTTAAATTGGTTTGCTGGCTGACACTTCAAGAAACTGCGTTACGCTCCGCTCACGTTATGCGCTCACAACGAGAGCGAGTGAGAGGCACGCGTCCCTTCCACTCGGGCATGGTTAGCCCGCCTAAGAGCGAGAGAGACAGACATAAAAAGTGAAAGGCACGCGTCCCTTCCGTAAAATTATTTTACCACTCAAAGTCGTTGTCACGTAAAACTTTCGCCCGTATACCGACTTTACAGGCAACCAATTTTTTTTTGTGAACAAAGCACGTAGAGGACCTACTTACCAGTACATACATATTTATAATTAAAATTTGCGAAAAATAAATTTAGAGAAAAATATAAATCGATTCTTTGGTCACTGACACAACAATGTACTTGTATAATTACTACTTAGTACTTAGGTAATTAATTTTATAAATTATTAAAATTACAATAATTAAACAAAGTATCATTAGAATTTAAAATCCAGTGAAAACGGTCAAAATTTAATATAATAATTACTTAAATAATTAAGCTGTTTTTATGATTTACTGTTACCTATATATTATTGGCTGTTACAGAGGAATAATATAACATATCTACATACTCATCAACATCATCAACATCCCACTAAATGTTCCCACTGCTGGGACTCGGGCCTTCTCTCGCAAGGAGAGAGTTAAGGCCATAATTCACCGTACATAATTCACCACGCTGGCCCAGTGCGGGTTCGTGGATGACAAATGACTTCGAAAGATTCTAGGTATATGTCGGTTTCCTCACGATGTTTTCCTTCACCGTTTTAAGATAGCGGCATTACGCACATGACTTCGAAAAGTCAGTGGTGCGTGGGGCTTGAACCCGGGGTCGCCGGATCGGAAGGCGCCGTTCTCCCGACTAGACCAGCCGTAACTTACATACTCGATTACTATTAATTTTATCTGGAAGAATTGTTATACATCCTAATACTGATTATTTTGTCTGGTTGCGTAATTAGCCTAATTCGTATTTCTGATGGCTGAAGCAAATCAGTTGATTTTACGTTCTCTTTAGAAACATTGAAATCAACACGAAGAAACGAAACGTAAAGAAACTTGATAACAAACTAAATAAATGTAAATGAGAGGTATGGACCAGATCAAAAAACGGTCTCTTCGATTATGAATTGTATACCTTATTTCAAAATTTCATTTCAATTCAATATTGGGTCTCTGAGTTTGTTTGAAGTTACAAAAATCGACACTTTCTTAAATAATTTGTCTGTCCTGAAAAATGTAATCGTCTTATGGCTCGCTTAAGTATTGAGTAAATATTTGGAATTCATCTGTAAGATGTCACAGACAGACATATCGGCTCTATGGGGTGTTACAAGTAACTACCTACCGTATCTTTTACGTCGGCTAAAAAAGAGTTACGGGATAAATAGAAGTAGGCAGGATTGTATTTTTTTTTTTATTATTTTTGATATGATATATGCCACCAACCATGAGAAAAAATTCCACGGTTTCACTAACCCTCCCTTAAGGTTGAATTGAAAAACCAACCTTTGCCCAATAATGGAACATAAGTAGGTACCTACTAAAAAAAAAAAGAATTCCAAAGGAGATAGTTTGTAAGAGCGTAAGTAGGTATACATATGTATTATTTTTGTCCTCACGTATCTCTGTAACGGTTAAATATATTTGAGCAAAATAAACAAAGAAAGTAAATTAATTAGACCACTACCACTTTTTATCCCATATAATTTATCCCAACATATAGGCTACTTTTTATTCCATTAAAGTAATTGTCTGTCATGGCGCAGATTATACCGCGTAGTGTAGCTAATCACAAAATAAATCAATTACTACTTATTTCACATAGTTTTCACAAACACGATCTTCACAGGATATTTTTTTGTTTTCCTTTACTATCACTTTTTATTTTTCTCGTTTCTTTTTTCATTTTCCCCATAGTCCCCTTAGAACCTTCGTAAAATGCAAATCAGTTCGAATTTAATTATTACATGATACGAGAGGGGTTCTTCGGCTTTTTCCTTCGGCTGTTAGAAGAGGTCGCTTTATAGGGTTGAGACACGTGCCAGTCTGGGGCCAGCAGATGTGTCCTGACACCTGCCCTTGCCACTACACCCGTCACACTCTAACTTACACCAACCAAGGTATGAGTATCCTTCTCTATATGTGCTTATTTTTATGTAATTTATACAAAGTGACGGTAACTAGAATGGACCTCGAGCGGTTGTAATGACCAGTGCCTTCCTTGGCGGGTTATTAATTGTGGTGTACATAGGTCATCTATATACACGCCGTGTGAAAGACAAAGAATGCTTCATAATAAAGAAGCCATTTAAAACGTAATTAATTTAAGTAATGAAAGTGATAGTATTATTTGTTTACATGTTGTAATCACGTAACGTCTAGTGTAATAAGGGGTTTTATCCGACTAGTTACAAGGGACGTGGATGAGATCTAGGAAACTGTTAGAAAATATATATGATACGAAAATAAACCTTTACGTAGTCACTGTGATGACATTTTTTATGATGAGCATAACCCTGTCAGATAGTAAGTAAAACAACTGCATCAAACATAAAAAACATAACACTATAAAAACATAATACTAAATGTTCCTACTGCCAGGACTCCGGAACTTCTCTCTCAAAGGCAGAGTCCCACCACGATGGCCAAGAGTGAGTTGGCGGATGACGCATGTCCTCAAACGATTTTTTTAAACATACCGATTTCTTCACAATGTTGTCCTTCACCGTTAAAGCCTGTGGTGACGATAAAACTGTTCATTTGAATCGAACCTAACTAACGATTATGAATCTTTTCATGTTCTAATCACTAATTACACTATCGCGGCTTTCCAATAAGTAGTTATTTTGGACAAAGTATTATTTTTGGACTTTACATGTCTATTTTTGTTATGTAAATAAACATCCTCCGATTGGAATATTTATGTTATATAAATATTCCAATCGGAGGATGTAGGATTACATCTGGGCGGTATTGCGGGATTTGGTTTAAATCTACCTTTTTATCGATAAATTAAAACAAATTATTAGTAATTCGAATGTCTCGAGATGAAGGTGGTAATTAAGTCCATTGCATTTAATTCGAATAAACTTATCACGAAATTACTTCGGGCAACGTAATTTGATCAGTACCTTCAAATCTAAATGAGTGAACAGGAATGCCCTTCAGCATTTACTAATGTTCGCTTAATTAGATTCATTTGGCAGATTCCAGGCGAGCGAGTGATCGACTCGGCTTCTTCAAACTCGATTCTGCGCAGGCGCAGGTGCAGCTGATATTCCATTAAAGTTTAATACAGATGTCGCGTGCACCGCCTTTTTACTCCACGACGCTCCATTATAATTAAAGAATATTATTTTGTCGTAAAATCCAACTCTACTGCGTGCGCGCGCGTCAGCCACGCGCAAACTAACGGGACTTTCCGATATCACGATTATTTCTTTATCAGAAGCTTAATGAATATCGAAACGGGTCCCCAGTGATTGTTAGTATGATAATATTATTATGTTAAGAGCGAATGCGAGTAATCTGCATATAACTTAATAATTTTACCGCGTTGATAAATTAAGTCAGTCTTGCGAGGAAAGCTGCACGGTGTTTTCAGAAAAGTAGCTGTACTTTATACCGAGTTTGGTAATCGATGCGCGTACGTCTCAATTATTTCGCGAATGTCAAACAGGAATCGTTTCATTCACCGGACCTGATAAATGTTCATTATCAGTGGACAAAGATGACCCATTAAATTAACACAACACGCTTTTTGCATTGACACTGGCGTGGGTGGGCTCAGTTTAATGGCTTCGTTAATTAATGTAAATCTCAGTTTAAATGTTTTGCGAATTTAAATAACTTAATCAGTACATTAAAAAAAACTAATCTGTCTAAAAAAGAAAAAAGTCTGTTAAACTAAAAGTGGACATAACTTAAATGATTGGGTTTTTGAAATATTCAGAAGCAGTGAAGTGCATTTCCTCTACAGTAAATGGAATGACGTTTTTGATTTTCAATATACCAAACTCAGCTATGAAATATTTTGAAGGTTTAGATTTGTGGGTGATGGAAGACGTTTTATCACTACATAATGACAAACGCGTCAACTCCTTAGAATATGTAAACTTATTGGTCGACCTTCATTGTCTAAAGTGTTCCAGCTTACGTTAGCTTTTAGTCTAAGGTCCCGCTATACAACGACCTTCACCGAGCTGTTTATTGGATGAAAAGTGTTTTATATGTAGTTTAATATGTCAATAAATATATTGCAAATGGGTTGCCTAAAAAAATTCAGTCCAGAATATGATTAATTAACAATTAAAAATTATTTTTATAAATATTTCACTTAAATTGATTAAATTTTAGAAAACACTTTGTAACATAACTTATTATTTTGGCTTTACTCAGTGCTTACGAAATCTCATGCAAATATTTTCAAACAATAAAAAGTTTCAAACAAACTTTAATCGCTTATTTCACCCCTTTGGAGGTTGAGTTTTGAAAAATACTATAATACATAATTCATTATTTTGATCATGCTCAATTCGTGCGAAATTTTATACGAATACGTTTAAGGAATAAAATGTTTCATACAAACATCCATTCAGTTTTTTAAACCCTTAGAGGTTGAATTTCGTAATGATATTTCGTAAGCATTGAGTAATAAAGCCAAAATAATAAGTTAAGTAATACAGTTTTTTCTAAAATTTTATCCATTGTACTGAAATATAAAAAAAAAATAATTTTAATGTTAATTAATCATATTCTGGACAGATATTTTTTAGGCAACTCATTTGCTATATATTTGTTGACATATTTAATTACATACGTATAAAATACTTTTCATCCAATAAAATACTTTTCAGCTCGTTGAAGGTCGTGGTGGTAGGTCGTGGTGGAAGGTATGGTGGGATCTCCTACTATTTGGATTTTCTGCTTATACATACCTACTTGCAATAGTTTTGACCTTTTATGCATGGTATGTCTGATTTCGTTAATTACTGAATCGTAATGTATTAATTTCACTTATCGCAGTATGGTTCGTTACTGACAATGTCAATGACAAAGAAAACAATTAGATGCCAAATTGTGTAGTTTTCGTATGTAATTAATAAAATAAAACAGTATGGATAATATCGTGACAGGATTTACGTGGATTACGATAATCCGTGTGATTTGTAGATCTGGCTGTGGGAGTACGATCGACGGGCTTTTCTTGCGCAGGATGAGCGCCGCGGGCCGGTCCGCCCCCCATTGTAGCTCCCCGCCACAATGCCTCGTACCTCAAGCTAACGAGCCCTTCCAGCGAACCAGACACATTTGTAAAAACCGCAATAAGCGTTCCATTTCGGCATATTGTTTTGACATATAATAAATATTTGTGAGATTACACCGCGTCGAGATTGCGGGCTGATTTTAATATCGATCGATCTGATTTACATCACACGATAACGGATCGAAAGCGTGACAAGACTAGCAAAGCAGGAAAGTGGTTGGCTTTCATGTTTGCTTTTCTTTGAACTTATTATGCCTACTGCATTAAATGGTAGTCATAAAATTGTTAGTGACTCTATCCACTAAGCTGTTGGTCTTGGGTTGGGTTTCGAACCAAGACAGACATTTGTTTTGAGTCTGTGTCTTTCTGATTTTAAGCATGTATCGTAATATTATGTATGTATTGCACTCAGCGTCCTGCGTTTTTACTCCAGTAGTTGCCGTTCCCGTAACTTTCCTATGGTGAAAAGTAAGTTACACCTGACCATTCAACTGATACCTGATATCTGTGTTCCAAATTTCAAGCCGATCCGTTCAGTTCTTGCGACGTGATTGGTCCACAAATGCTCTAACACTGCGCCGCTATACCGGCACTCCTGTCACGACGAGGTCTCGACTCCACTGTCACGCTGCCCATCGCCAAGCGTCACGACACGACACCACCGGCGCCGCTTACGCTACGCCACTCCCTCTTTGGCCGCATCGCCGACAAAGCCTAGCAGAGTGGCGTTCCGGAAATTTAGATAGACAGGTTAAATCTTTATTGCATTTAATTTAAAAGAAAAGGCATAAAAACTTAAAGACTAAAATAAAAGTAGCAATGGGCGACCGACGTACACAATTAAGAGTACTCAGTTCAACTAGGTGATGACCGCGAAAAGTAAATTTGATTCACGTGGTCTTTAAAAACAGCAAGCGATGGAGCTTGCCTAGTAAACACAGGCAAAGCGTTCCATAGCTGAACAGCCTGAAAAGCAGTACAGTCTGATTACAGTTACAGTCTTATTCCACCCCATAACTTTTTCACGCAGTGCTCTAACGTCGTGAAGCGCATGAAAGATCCCACCATGACCAAGATTAACGAACAGGCAGCGAGAACCCATTTAGAGAAGCTATTGACTGATGCCCAGGGTGCACCACGAGGAAGTTCCTGAGCCATACACTCCATAGTAAAAGTTTTTTAAAGTATCGAAATATTGTTTAAATTATATATTTCTTAGTTGTCTTTTTTGCTAATACGTCACTAAAGAGCGATATTTCTTATGGAAAGTCTGTTTGTTTGTCACTTTAAAAAATCTTTTGTCAAAAGAAAGTGACACACGTCTGTTTTATGAAAATGAAAACTGAAAACAACATGTTTGTCATTTTTCCCCACCTCTTTGTGAACATAATAACTTCCAGAGCCAAATCACACCGCGAACGCTCTGGGATTCTATCGTGTCGTATAGTTTGAAACAGTTTATCCTGGCTTGTGAATTAGCCAGCAGGCCTGTTCCTATTGTTTCGCGGCGCGTCCGGGCCGGTGCCTGCGCGTCCGACCCGTATTACACACGGGTGCGTTCGGCAGCTCTCTCAAACATTCGGAGATTTTATCGTGACGCTGACTTTGAGGGCTATTTTAAATTCTTCTGATTATGATGAGATAAGGGTATTATGTAGAAAGATATCGAAATTAAATTCCAAGAAAAAAATTGATATCTTTTCTAAGCAAACACAAATTTTGTTTTACGATAGTTATAATTACTCTCACTTAAAAGACAACTTCGATATCGCTTTTGAAGTCACGCTATCAAAGTCTTCTATTTGTCAGGTTAAAGCAAAAATATACAAGTACTGGTAAATAATAAAAAAAATATAATTAAGATTTTAGTATTAAAATTAACGTGGTTGTTACACATATTTAATTGGATAACGGGACACTCACGTATATACGGTCGGTCAATCCGCCAAACGGGCAGCCACCGCGCGTGTGCACTCGCCTTGAAAAAGGCCGCCGGACGCGGCCGAAACTCGAGTCGGATTGACCGACCGTGTATACGTGAGTGTCCCGTTATCCAATTAAATATAATTAAGATTATAAGAAGTTTACAAGGATAGCTATGAACATTTTTAGAAGTTATTTCGAAAATTCTTCATTTATGAGTTATCGTAGGAAATATAACAAGACTTAAGATTTTGACCCACATCACTGAGGAAACAAGAAAAAAATTTAAAAAAAATATTAACCTCCGACTGCCTCGAATTTGTTATCTGTACAACATTCTACTAGTCAATCCCTTTAATTTGACATCCATATTAAGAGAGGTGAAAAAAGAAATGTATTACGCCATGTTGTGGTAGCGGCCATTTAGAATTTGTCATAGTACAAAGTATTCTACTAGTCAAGCCCTTTCGTTTGAAACCCATATTGAGGTAGTAGTGAAAAAAAAAATCTAATTAGCCATTTTGTGGTGGCGGCCATCTTGGATATGAAATTTGTTATAGTGTATAGTATTTTACTATTCAAGCCCTTTCGTTTGATACCCATATTGAGGTAGTAGTAAAAAAAAATATAATTCACCGTTTTGTGGTGGCGGCCATCTTGGATTTGATTTTTTTATAATGTATAGTATTTTACTAGTCAAGCCCTTTCATTTGATACCCATATTGAGATAGGTTGTGTAGAAATATTTCGTCCGCCATTTTGTGGAGGCGGCCATCTTGAATCGATATTAACCAAACATAGCTAAGAACATCCGCACGAATATTAACTTTCAATTAAAAAAAAACGCATCGAAATTGGCCCATCCGTTTGAGCTCTACGGTGCCACAGACAGACACACACACAGACAAACACACAGAAAGACAGACAGACATCGACGTCAAAGTTATAACATAACACCCCTTTTTTGGTCGGGGGTTGAAAATAACAAGATCTGTGAAATTTTCACTTGGGTTACTGTGAAAAATGTTTCGAGTTCTGTGAGATTTTCACTTGAGTGGCTGTGGGAATTATTAAACTGCGTAAGATCTTCATTTGTGTGTTATCGTGAGAAATACAACAGGTCGTGAGATTTTTACTCCCAATACTGTGAGAAACACAAGGTCTGTGAAATTTTCACTTGGGTTACTGTGAAAAATATTTCGAGTTCTGTGAGATTTTCACTTGAGTGACTGTGGGAATTATTAAACTGCGTAAGATCTTCATTTGTGTGTTATCGTGAGAAATACAACAGGACGTGAGATTTTTACTCCCAATACTGTGAGAAACAGAAGGTCTGTGAAATTTTCACTTGGGTTACTATGAGAAGATATTTCAAATGCTCTGGGATTTTCACTTGAGTGACTGTGGAAATTATTAAACTACGTAAGATCTTCATTTGTGGGTTATCGTGAGACATATAACAGGGCGTGAGATTTTCATTCGCAGTATTGTGGGAAACATAGCAGGTTCTGTGTGATTGTACTTAAGGTGCTAAGAGAAAATATTACATATTCTGTGAGATTTTTACTTGAGTGACTGTGGAAATTATTACATTTCATGAGTTTTTGTGAGATTTTCACCTTTTTAACCGACTTCAATAAAGGAGGTTTCTCAATTCGACCGTATATATGTTTTTTATGTGTGTTCGCGGATAACTTCGTCGTTTTTCGAACCGATTTTGATGATTCTTTTTTATTGTAAAGAAAAGATATTCCAAGGGTGGTACCATGATAAAAAAACCAGGATCTGATGATGGCATCCTAGAGAAATCGAAGAAAACTTTCGAAAATTGTAAAGATGGCTAGTGCGTTAGCTAAGTTTTTCCTTGAGCGTTTTAAAGCAGTATAATTTAAAGAAGGTCTGGAGTCGATCTGATGAGGGAGCCGAAAAACGGTCGAGGGAACTCCTCGACGGCACATAGTAGGTACCTTGTGTTTGGGCTCGATGAATTTGTATTGATGAGAACTTTTTACGTAGATGGGTTGTGTACATTAGGGGTCTGATGCTGAAGACAAAAACAGTCAAGAGAATTCCTTAACGGCTTACAGTAACTAACCAAAGTTTAGGCTAAATTCATGCATATTGATGAGAACTTTCAGCTGTGGGAGAGGTCTATTTCCAGTAGTGGACTTAGATAGGCTGATGATGATGATTCTGGATAATGATAAAAACTTTGCACCCCTATGGGTTTTGAGTGGCATTATAGGTCTGTTTGCACTGACCATCCTGGATTTGAATGTTATCATAGTGAATATTATTCTACTCGTCAAGTTTTCTTTTGGTACCATTCTTGAGGGAGTTTTCAAAAAAAAAAACACATAATTTATAACTTTGTGGTGGCAATCTTGGATTTAAAACCTATCACATTGTGATGTATTGTGCTAGTCAAGCCCGTTCCTTTGTATGCCCGTGCCTGTACCCGCAAAGACAAACTGAAAACCAGTCAGAGAGAAAAGGGACAGAGAGGCTGTGAGACAGAGAAACAGAGGGACAGAGAGACGAGATAGAGGGACATGGAGACACACAGAAACACTTAGAGACAAGAAGACAGAGTATCTGAGGCTGGGCCCCAGAGCAAGACACGGCGATACACAGATACGTCAAGTTAGAAGTGTCAAGTTAGAAGAATTGTAAAATACTTGTTCAATCATTTTTGTATAAAAAAAAAAATCAAAATACGTAGATATTTCTTTGTGCTAAATAATTTTTTTTTTTACTTTAAAGTTTTCTGTTTGAAGTCGGTCCTTTTTTGTAAAAATTATATTATTATATTATAGTATAAAGTGACTAGACGAACATGGCATATGCCTGATGGTATGCAACATGCCTGCTACATAACAGCGCAGTGACACGCAGCTATTGGAACATGAAGTGTCCAAATCATTACCTAGCACTGCACTGCTCTCGTCACCCAGAGATATGTTTTATCTCTAATATGCCATTCAAACTGGAACTCAGTAATGTTTGCACATTACTGCTTGGCGGTAGAATAACTGGCAAAAGTGTGGTACTTCCTCAGACGGACCTTACAAGGAGTCCTACCCCTGCAATACTTGAGGTGTTGTGGGAAATATAACACAAGAGATGCGATTCGCATTTGGGTTACTGTGACAAATATCACCGGAGCTGTGAGATTTGCATTTGGGTTACTGTAAGAAATATAATAAGTCCAGGGAATCTTTTAAGAGTACGCGCGATTTATGCATTATACATAAATCTAAAATATAAATATAATAGTAGTAGGTAGGTACTCTAAATTTACGTAATCCATTTTATTTGTTGTATTTAATATTGATTATGTCTAATGTAATCGGTACTACATAAATATTAGATTTACAGTGTTATAATGCGTGTAAATAATTATGTATATGCAAAGATTGTAAAAATACATTAGACCTGAAGGCCTTATTTATCTAATGTGATTTCATACTACGTTTAATGTGATTTCAACTTTATGGTAGTTTTTTAACCCCCGATTAAAAAAAGGGGTGTTATAAGTTTGACGTCGATGTCTGTCTGTGTGTGTGTCTGCCTGTGGCACCATAGAGCTCAAACGGATTGGCCGATTTCGATGCAGTTTTTTCATGTGAAGGTTAATAATTGTACGGATGTTCTTAGCTATGTTTGGTTAATATCGTTTCAAGATGGCCACCTCCACAAAATGGCGAACAAAATATTTCTTTACAACCTACCTCAATATGGGTATCAAATGAAAGGGCTTGACTAGTAAAATACTATGCATTATAAAAAAATCAAATCCAAGATGGCCGCCACCACAAAATAGCGAATTATATTATTTTTTTCACTACTTCCTCAATATGGGTATCAAACGAAAATATTTGACTAGTAGAATACTTTGCACTATGACAAATTTCAAATCCATGATGGCCGTTACCACAAAATGACGAATTACATGTATTTTTTTTACAACTCCCTTAATATAAGTATCAAATAAAAGGGCTTGACTAGTAGAATGTTGTACAGACAACAGATCAGAGGCAGAGGCTCCTTATTCAAGAAATGTGTAAAAAAAAGAAAGATAATTGTAATGACAAAGATCACGGACACCGGAGTCTGTGGAGTGGCTAATTTAAATAAATAAAAAAAAAGCAAATTGTTGACACATGTCAAAAAAATTCTAGCTTCAGTATGCTTGTTAAACCGTAAGTTTCACTCAAGATTTTTACTAAGTAGATGAAGTTGTTACGTCCATTATAATTATGAAAAAATAATAATAATATTATGATGCTTAAAATTAAAACACATACTGCCAATGTGAAAGGCCTCCAGAGGGTATCCAGACCGGCAACGCACCAAGTACCACATCCCTGCGAAACACAAGTGCACGTCCGACAAATTGGCGGGTAGCGGCCAGTTAGCGCCTCGGAGGTGTCAAGATTGCAGTAATTTGCGACCGCTGACACTGCCCTGCAGCCACTGTCGTCACGTCTTACCGTCTAAACAATCATGAGCTGCAGTGGCGAAGCTTTCAACAAAGCATAAATACATTTACTGCCTACTAAAATCCAAATACTCGACATAGAGTTTAAAATAAAAGTACCGTCCGTGGTATTCCAAAAATATACTAATAGCTTCCAAAAGACAAAATCGTGGTAAATTTTGAGTTAAGTCATATCGGTGTTGTAAGTTTTGAGCCTATGACGACAAATCAAATAAAAGAAATAAGGGTTTTCTTGTGTCAAAAACCTAAATTTGCTAAAAATATAAAAAATGCAACGTTTTTTACAGCACTTATAGAGCGATGGGATGAGCAGAATATGTGCTTGATGGTAAGCTACACGCCTGCCTGCTACAGCACCATGTCACGCATCTATTGGAACATAAAGGGTCCAAATCATTGCCTAGCCAGCACTGCATTGCGCTCGTCACCCAGATATATAATCGTCTTTATGACCAGTAATTTATCGGGAAACATTACCCTTCAAACCGGAACACAGTGATGTTTGCATATTACTATTATAACTTGATGGTAAATCACATCAATCTTTAAACGTAGGTAGTGAGCTCTGTCTCTCACATCGAAATATAAGTGATCTGATCTAAACTCTTTTATTACCACGTTTAAGCATTAAAATAAAAACAAGCGAACGTCGCACCCAGATATGGAACCGCCGACGGTAGGATTAAGCAAAATAAGTAAAAGACTTGTAACAAATCCAAAATTTCATTGCTTAAAATGAACGCATGCTATTAAACTGTGCATGCGAATATGTTAAAATGTTTTGTATTTTAAAATTCATGAGTATTTTTAACAGATGTTTTTCGATTGAATCTGTATTTGAAAGCAACCAAATGAGTGTATTTTTGAAGTCAAATACATTCCACTACATGACTTGATTTCGTTTTCAATCGAGTGTTAAACTGTAACTGTTCACCAAGCTAGCTTACAAAAACTCAAAAACTGGACTAAACTGGACTGAAGCCAATGCATTGACTGCCCTCGTGGCTTAGTTAGTAGTAGCTCTGCCTGCGAAGCCAAGGGTCGTGGGTTCGATCCCCACCCAGTGCAAATATTTGTGTGATGAATTCAAATGTTTGCACTGTGTCTGGGTATTTCTATGTCTAATAAGTATGTATTTAAAACTATATAAGTATTATATCAGCTATCTGGCTGCCATCACACAAGCTTTGCTTAGTTTGGGGTCAGATGGTGTTGTGTGTGAATTGTCCACCAATATTTATTTATTTATTTATTATTTTGATTTGATTTTACGAGATTTCAAGTTATGTTATACCACTGTAATACACCACACCGTAGGAAATGAAGTGGAACAATTATCACTAAATACTCGTATCGCCAAATGCTGTTGTTACTATTGTAAATCAGATAAGATTTGTCCCTACAAAGCAACACTATTCAGATGATTTGATGATTTGTTGTCACATTGTTGTCATTTGTTATCACAGAAAATACTTACTTTATTATTTAGATTTCTGTGCGTATATCTTGGTTTTGCAGTCGACAATTGCTCGTGCAATTAATACTTTAAGTTATCGTCTGGATTAAGTCAATTATCTCTATAATATTATTTGAAAAGTAATATATTTAACAACATGACTGATACATTTAGTTTATTCTATAACTTAACTCTGTATGCCAAAAGTTACATAAAGGTAAATTTACCTGAATTAGTTCGTTTGACGGCACCAACGTTACATTTTTAAGTTATTTCTAAACCCTTTAGACTTTACTCAGAGCTTTGACACCTTTGGTTGAGTAAGCTCTGAGCAAACTCAGACCAACTATTCTCTGCAAAGTAAGCAAATGAATAAAATACGACGGATAATCTTATGCTTCCTGAGCAAAAAATTTAGTTTCTAATTCATTTAACTCCAAGTTCAGAAGTGTGTCCGCGAATGTCCGTTTTTGCGGCACATCCAACGAATACACATCAAACATATATTCAAAATCACAAAACACAAGTCATATTAAAATTATGACTTATGTTTTTGACGTTCACATTCAATTGTATTCTGTTTTGATAACGAAATATCTCACTAACGAGCTCAGTGGGGGTTTATAAAAATATGTCTCAAGAATATTGTTTCAGCGGAGGTGCGCGTCTTCACACATTAATAAGCCATTTTGACTTTATGATTTCTCTAAACATCGGCCATAAATTGTGGATGCATCAATACATAAATGTCGTATAATGGATATCGAGATTAATGCCCTTGTTTGGTGGACCATTAGACTGGTATAAGCGGAATAATCCTATTGTGTTTTTATGGATCTTTGAGTTCGATTGAATGCCGCCAAATTGACGTCAACTGACCTAAGAAATTAATAAAAAACGATGAATTTATTTATGTTGTGGAGTTTATAAAACGTATTTAAAATTAAATACTTCAAATATTGCTTTGTAAATATTTATCACGGCCTTGCCTTGCACTTGGCTTAAAATGGGTCCGTTAGTTATTATTACTACAATAATATCCCGTTTCTTGCTAGCTTGTTATGTTGTTGTTTTTTTTTATAATTTCATAAAAAAAATTAGCACTTTAAAACGTTGGAACTGCGTAAATTTATGTACAAATGGTAATCCATAACTGGATATATATTTTTCATTGTATTATGAACAATTAAATAAACCAATTAGTTCATAAATTGTCCATGACATTTCCTTCGTCTATTTTATTTATGATCTGATAACAAAGCTGAAACGAGACAAGCTTAGATAAATCCGACGTCACTTAAGTATCTTGCTGCACAAAGCCCAGCAATTGATCACTACTTGCACATACCTCTGCTCTGAAACGCAGTTTATCCTCAGATATCGATGTTCCGAGTCAGTCCAGTCAGAGGCTTTCATATTTCAATACACACATCGGCAGTTGTCAAAATGACCGTTAAAGGCCTTGGTCGGTCCTTTGGCCGACCATCCTTCATATAGCGACCATTCAAGAGCAAAACATTGCCAGTATCAGTGAAGATACTTAAACTCCGGGACATTTTTTATGATTTGGTAACGTTTTGGTTTGAATATTTGGTTTGGAAGTGGTATCATCATTTTACGATTATGAGGTTTGTTATACTCTGGTAATGGAAAAACATTATGATATTTAAAACACATCCTGTCAATGTAAAAGGCATACATTTAAAGGTTTTAGGTTTTATTCTGCCACATTTTCTTAACTTCAGATTTTAATATTTTTCCCCATCAATTCGCAATAAATTAATAATTTCAAAAATGAACTGGTATTTTTTTAGTTACGGAGTCAGACGTTTAAAGTCACATATATCGCAAGTTAACGTCAAATTTTGTATCTTAATTATCATTATCTAATTTGACACTGTTTAACACCGTACCACAAAAATACATTACATGAAAATTGGAGATGATCATCATAATATTCGTTTTATTTGATATGCTGACAACCGAAAACATATGCAATATTTTCGGGTAATTTTCATTTTCATCTATTCTAGCAATACTAAGCGGCGACGACGTCGATGACTCTCTTAGATTTATATCCTCACTGTCTCGGCTTCTGTAGGAGAAACGACGAGTTCTCACCAGCGGTCGGTCAATCCTTTGAATTTATTAGTACCTACTCGATGCGCTGACTTGTGTAAGTTCTCTTTAACGCACCGAAGCATTGTCTGATTACTGATTTATGGATATTGTGGACGTTCTGCGCGATAACGCGGCATTCGTATAAGTGAATATGATTACGAATAAGGGATGTTTGGAAAACGAAACATGTTAGATTATTTAGTTCAATAATGTGCGTTATGACATTGATCATGATGACGATTGCTTATAATAATTGGGACGAGTCGTATGATTTATTAATTAAAGCAGGTCTAGTAAGTTACAACTGGTCTAGTCGGGAGAACGGCGACTGCCGATCTGGAGACGGCAGGCATTAGCGGCATTACGCACATGTCTTTTCGAAAACATGTGCGTAATGCCGCTAACTTAAAACGGTGAAGGACTTCGTGAGGAAGCCGAAATGTACCTAGAATCCTTCGATGTCATGTGTCATCCACCAACCAGCACTGGGTCAGCGTGGTGGATTATGGACCTGACTCTCTGCTTGCGAGCGAAGGCCTCGAGTCCCAGCGGTGGGAACATTTAGTGTGCTGTTTATGCTACTTACTTGTTTATGTTTATTCTGTATGATTAAAACATCCATTTGTTTGGTATACAAACAAATGCATGTATTCTGGTTAATAAAAGCTTTTTGTTTTTTTTAAATCAAATTAACAAAATGCTTAAAATGTTAATTTTGGGTAATGTTTTTTTTTCATTCAGTAAATCGAATCAGTCAAATGTCAACAAACTCTAAGAGATTAGATTGAAACACGGTGGTTATGGTGGTAGGTACGTAATTATAAGCTACGTGGAAAATGTAAATTGGGTCACTAGATATGAGAAACAAGTACCTACATAACGTTCAAAAGCTTTGAGCAACTTAAGAAAGACATCGAGCATAAATTGTCTTGCGTTGTGTGAGAAAGGTTAGGTGAGGAAAGGAAAGGTTTAGGTAACGTTTGTTAAATTGGTTATATTTTATGGAATTCACATTAAAAAAATATTAGGTTCATATTTAGGAGAAATTGTACTCGTACAACTACATAATTATGAGTATGTAAAGATTTGTGTGAATACGTTGCTGAAAGAGATATACCATTTAAAAATATGCGTAATTAGAGTGCGTATGATCAATTGTAATGACGTATAACGTTAAGCATTAGTCATGTCTGCCACAACGTATCGCTACACAGCTTGTTGATCAAGATAAATTCAAATTACTGCGGCGTTAGCAATCAACAACACTACTTGCAGAACATTGCTAAGTTGCATTTACTTATCCTATATCTATGGTTGCAGACTAATAACATAACATATTACTTAATACTGAACATCTTACCCTATGTATGTTGATAATAAAGTTAATTATTTTTTACTACGAGTACAAGTCTTCCCGTAACACCCAAATGTAATCAACCAAAACTTACAGAATTCTTACTAATATTCAAAGTGTTTATTGATTTTTTTTTGTAAAAGTTTATCTCTTAGCGTGGTTAATAGATTTCTTGCTCCTACTCTATAATTATAACCACGCCGTCACCGTTCCTTTTAACACAGCATGAATTACGGTACAACTTACATTTTATTAAGCCATAATTTTGGGCGGAACGAAACGTAACGTTATTTTATTTGGAGTCCTAACATTCTTAATTATATTATAGTGAAGGCTGCCAACAGCGCAGGCGCATATTTGAGCACCTTCATCTTCACCTCTCGAGAGCGCAATAAACATTAAATTCCCTAGATAATAATTTTGATAACCGTTTTTATGATTATTCTATGTAACTGTACTTATAGTTCGAGTATGCTCGATAGTCAGACTATCAATTACTCGCATTTTAAAATACTTTCAATCGCTGACACATTGCTTACGACTTTTTAATGCCTCCGATCTTTGTTGCGATTCAATTTATTTAAATAACGAATGAATAAACCTCCAGCTCTGTTATTTCACAATCGAATCATAAATTCGAAGTCGAAAGGGCTACATACAAGTTTGCTTCTTTCTTGATAAATGCTGCTTCTTGTAGACAAATAGCTGATACTTCTTAACAAATTGCCGGGAACGCCGGTGAGTTCCCCAAGGATATTGGTAGAGAGAAGAATGTAAACGAGCCTCTTCATGTAATGAATATTAATAGACGAAGAAACTGAGCTTGTCGCGCAAAAAAGGGTTAACTATCTCGAGCACTGGTATTTAATTCATTTCCCCGTAATGACGGCCGCTGTGTAGAACTCTGTAGATTGACACGCCGATAGCGAGGTCTCGACTGCCTTATTTTACAACGCCATAAAAGTTTACGTGAATTAAAAATATTTTCACGATTGATAGGTTTTATGAAGTTTTTATGACTATGTGTGCATCATCGGATAGTCAATATAAACGAGATCGACCCAAGTTTGATATTAATTGTGCTCTAACTAGGGACTGGATGTAGTGAAACATGTTTTATCCGCTAAGTGAACAGTAAAGTTTATGTATCAGAAGTTTGTTGATTTTCATAAAATTTGAGCAAATTGATGAAAATGCGAAATATTATTATTACAGGTAGTTATTTAAATTAAGACCCCCCAATTTAGAGAACGTTATGTGGCAGGCATGTTGCTATCCATCAGGCACATGTCCTGCTCGTCTCGTCACTCTTTATTAAAAAAAATAAGTATCATGCTCCAAATTTTTTGTTATATATGCCCATTGTCCACGTCTTTGGTAAGAGTTTCATCGCGTTCGTCCTTAATTTCAGACGCTGTAGACATTAGCGAGACTAAAATTGAATCATAATTATCAGAAAAGCTCACATGTAAGTAATTAAACAGACAACGGAGTACACACAATAAATAAGTTATTATAATATTTATTGTGTTCATGTGCATCATAATTCTGTCGTTACCATTCAACATCTTTAAGTTTATATTTTATAGCATAAAGTTATAGCAATTTATGGGTGGAACAGTACTTATTGCATAGGGTTTTCTTGTAGGGGAGCTATATCGTGCGATATGCCGAAGATTGACGCTGCCGGCGGCTGCGGCTGACGTTGAGCTGAAGGTTTATTTAATCAAGCAGCAGTACCACGCGGGGCCGCAGCCTGGGGCTCCGGTGCGGGCCTGCCGTCTCAATCTCGACTGCTTCTCTGCAACTGGATCGCAGTGCGACACTCTTAAAAAATAATAACCATACATTTGGAAAATACCCGCTAATTACACTGAACGCCTTGTTTGTGTCGTATAATTAAGTATCGTATTATAAACAACAATCATTGTACTATTTATTTCGTACAATACAAAAATAAAATAAACTTACTTCGACAAACAACGTGTGATAAACCTCAATTATTATTGAGACTAACCAACTTTGTTTTTAGTTTTGACTCGTAAGTTATACTCGTATAGCTTGGATGTATTTTATGTACCTACTTGTGTATCAGGTAGTTAGTCAGCAGAGTACATCAAACTGATTGAAACATTTGAATCTAAGCTCACTTACTCGTATTATGTTTAAATAACTTTAGTATTAGCTTTTTTTATTAAATGTCATTACAATTCGTTTACAATTATCAACAAGTAGACACCTCAACCAAACTGCAAAGCAGTTTGTGGGAAGACATACCTACTCCCAAATAATTATGTACTCCTAATAAACCAGTAAAGGTTTTAAAACCAATAAACCTGACTCTATTTACATTCACTTCTATTCGTACAAAGAGTTACTTGACGTATTTTCAATCAATGTTGGCTCAGATCGTGTAGGTAACATAGTATTTCGAAGACTTATTTGATTTGAGATCGTTTTCTTGTTTTATTAAATGATATTTATTTTGAACCTTATGTACCGTTTTATATTGTATTATTCTGCGATTGTACTTGGATTGTCCTCGGGTGATAGAAATTTTAATGAAATTTCTTCACGGCTCTCATCGGATTACAACATTGCGTGTTCGTTTCAGTAGTTGTTTTACTGTTTGACTTGCAATCACAGAACTCATAAGTAATTTCAATGCTATTTTGTATTATTTTCTTTTGTAATTTTAGAGCATAGTTATAACTTACCCTATCTATATATTATATATAAACAACAGAAAACTGTTAATAATAGGAAACAATATATTATAGAGTGTGCACTACTTCATATCTATATTGGAATGGAATAACATTATTGATACTTAAAATAGCAAAGAAGCTCAAAACTCTGGTAGCTTTACCTTGCTGGATGTCAATTGTAATCAATCCTCTATACCCGACACGAGCGAGATCGGGAGTTACCACCATTATACCGAATTTAGCGCCAAATCTTGCCATGACCTCGGCTCCTCAACTTATAGTTTACACTGATACATTATAAATAACTTTTATTTAAAAACCCCAACTGCAAAAAATTAACACATAAAAACATTATGTAATACAATATAGGATATGGCACTTGGGTGATTAAGACGAATCTAGCTGTTTGGAAGTTACTTGGGGATAAAGAAATTTACAAACATGCAGATACACACGAAAAACTTACCTACCCTTCTTTCAGTCGAGTAAAGCAACGACTAAGTAAGCAACTAATATGATAAAGGATATATAGTTTAATTCACTTAGCTGTGGAAAAAGAAAGTTTACATACGTGTAACTATGTACTAAAATAGTCCTGATATAAGCATAGAGCATATTTGTTTGAAGATAAATTTATGTCACACAGAAGTGCTATGAATAAAAGTAAAGAGCTACTGGAACTAGAACTATATTACTACACAGAATTATACAAGTAAATTATTACAGCTACCTGAATTAGATGATTCAAACACAATCTTAATCACAAAAAAATTTCGCGTTGTTATAAAATTCAGGCTAAATTTAGCCATAAAATCAGCTCCGTCTTAGATAAGTCACGGTAAAGTCGTACCTCCCATTGTTCTTTTTCCCATTTTTGAGGGCTCACGGTGGTTTCGCTCGGAGGGTAGTATAAAATTTGTATAACAAATGAGGGGCGTTCCGGGATCCGTCACAGTGGCGGGGTCCTGTGTGGTGCTAGATGGGTGGCCTTATAAGCTTCTGCGAGCTTTGATTTGTAAGATGGAATAGATAAAGACAGGCTATTTGCAATGTGTGTAAATTAGAAAAACAAAAACAGAGAAAAGAAGAAATTTTCTTTATACTGTACAATAGTAAGTAAATAAAGTGTAACAAATTTTGAAAACAATAAAAATGTTTTCAAGCAGTGAAACATCATAGTTGAAATTTATTTAATTCATAAGCATAATTCACTAGTAAAAATAACACCGTTTTACGATCAAAAGTGTTTAAATCTAGAATGTTCGCAGTAAAACTAAATTGGAGTTCATCGAACGCGTCCCTATCAGTTTATTTACTCGGATTTCGCTAATAACATGCGTTTTGCTAAACGATTGCTCTCGGCAGCTCGCGGCTGAGCTGAGAAGCCAGCCACCTCAACTAAAGAAACAGCCACTTTAGTCCTCGAAACATAGAATTAAGCTATTACTTATCCTGCCAATTCACTTCTTTTGGAAAACAAATAAACGGCGTCTAAACTACAGGTACCGTGAATAGTCTTGAGACTTTTGAAATAAATTCAAAGAAATTTAGCTAAAACCTTAAGATTGTTCAATAAGTCATTTTATTTATTGATAACAGGTTAGCACGTGACCTACGATGGAGCGCACTTGCCTAGAAAAAACTGTGTCAGAGGTTTAATATCACAGAAAATTAAATAATAATTAAAATCTTACAGACTTGTACTTATGTCAAAGATTTTATAATATTTATTGTTCCTTTTCATATCTCTCTTACCTGGAAGTTACATTTCTAGTGATAAGGTCGCCATTTGATTCAGTAGTTTTAAGAATGATATTACTAGCTGTACCCTGCCTCGCTTCGCTTTGGCATATTGTGATGCAAAAATGAGATAAAAACAATCCTTAATGCGATTTTATTTCATTGTAAAATTTCAGCTCGATCGGTACAGAACTTTTTGAGTTTTTGAAGCGTACACAAACCAACATAACGTTTTTATGTAAGTATAGAGATATAGAGATTTGTTCATGTAGGTATATTCAGATGGTGCATAATAATGAGTACCTTATAGCTTATTAGTATCATAGCACTAACAAATAACCGTCTCACAGCTAGATTTACGTCTCTATTCAACAGGGGATTTAGGTCATAATATTTTTACGCTTTCAGTTGTGTTTGAAGACTTTTAATCATTTTTAACTATCAAGTTTTTTTATTTTATTTTACATCTCTTTAAAGCTTAATATGATAACTTATTTCTACATCTGAACATAGCACGTTGGAATTCCACGTTATGTTCCCCATACGGATTTCAGAAGTATTTTCAATAAGCTGCCACTGCAGAATATATTAAAACATTTAAAACTTTTAAAAGATAGAATATAATAATAAAACAATATCGCGTGATAATAATTTGTGAAGTAAATAATTGGCTGTTTAGATGTATTTTAGTGTGACTGTATGTAGGTCTAGTAAGACGTATAAAATACTTGATATGTTTTGTTTATGTAGATAAAATATAGCACCTTAATACCTTATAGTATTTAAATTAACGTGGTTTTAACAATATTTAATTAGGTAAAAGGGTTACTCACGTGTAATATGGTCGGGTAATCATTTTCGAATTTCGGCCGCGTCCGGCGGTCTTTTTCAAGGAGAGTGCGTGCGCAAGATGGCTGCCCGTTTGGCCGGACGCGGCCGAAACTCGAGTCGGATTAACCGACCATTTCACACGTGAGCTACCCTTTTTACCTAATTAAAAACAATAATGAATACACGTAATTTGTGACATCATTAAAAATTTCGCGAGATCCATATCAAATAATTTTTGTTTCTTGCGATTTAAGTTACAGTAGATACAAGAAACATTAAAAAAATTGGTTGCCTGTAAAGTCGGTATACGGGCGAAAGTTTTACGTGACAACGACTTTGAGTGGTAAAATAATTTTAAGGAAGGGACGCGTGCCTTTCACTTTTTATGTCTGTCTCTCTCGCTCTTAGGCGGGCTAACCATGCCCGAGTGGAAGGGACGCGTGCCTCTCACTCGCTCTCGTTGTGAGCGCATAACGTGAGCGGAGCGTAACGCAGTTTCTTGAAGTGTCACCCGGCAAACTAATTTATAAGACGTTGTCACGTCAAAAACTTGTAAATAATTTCTATCGTATTTCTCGTAACTCAAAGAAGCGGCACCGTTTCATGGTGGATATTCCAAAAACACGAACGAAGAGGTTTGACTCTATGTTTGTGATAAGAAAATCTAGGATGTGGAATGAGTTGCCTGAGTGGGGTTTTCCCGTAGTACCGTAGTTATAATCTTGGTGTCTTCAAATCGAAAGTGAATCGGTTTTTTCTAGGTTAACACGCTCCATCGTAGACCGCAATGTCGCTTAACATCAGGCAAGATGGCGGTCAAGTGTAAACGTACAAAAGTTAAAAAAAAATAATTGTTTATTTGAAATATTAAACTGTCTCAAGCAGCTACAATGAACCTGATCAAACGACTTTGATCCAGATATGCAAAATCTGTTTGTTTTATCAAACCGAAAGAGTATTAATTTAGTATCAGATTCAGAAGATGATCGCATGAAATGGATACATCATTTGCTATTCAAACAGCCCCGGGCTTTGTAGATAAAATCCAGGAATTAAAATCAGGATATTTTTTTCTTTTCAACTCGCATCTGGGAACCATGGCAAAACTTTTGTCGATGTTTTTTTAATTACAAAGTGATGATACAAGCAAGACATGGGCCTGATAGTAACCAACATACTTGTTCATAACAGCTTGCAGCTATTTGAACATGAAGAGTTCAAATCAGTGCACTACAATAGTCAGCCAGAGATAAAAGATAATTTATTTCTTTGCCCTGGCATTTTTATCAAAACATTGCCCATCAAACCGTAACACAATAATGTTACCATATTACTTCTTGGTGGCAGAACAACTGGAAAAGGTACTTCCTCAGGTAGAATTTACAATGTTCTACTACCACTATAAAATCTGACAATAAATGTTTTGGAGTATGCTAAAATCATTTTGATATGCCATCAACAGCAACTAAATGTTCCCACTGCTAGGACTCGGGCCGTCTCTCGCAAGGAGAGAGTTAAGGCCATAATCCACCACGCTGGCTCAGTGCGGGTTGGTGGAATACACATAACTTCGAAAAGTTCTAGGTACATGTAAAACAAATTCCAAAGTAAATAAAAAAATACTTCATATGTGATTTGACAGTGATTATATTTTATAAGTAGAGGTATTGTGAATGCAGATAAACGTTTGGAGTAAACTTGTCCATAAAATCGGGATTCGTTGTAATATTAAACCTCGGCATGAAAAAAAACTGTGCACACTGGATGACCATAACACAATGAAAGTTAAGGACAAACGCGTATTTAGCTATTATTTGGTTCATTTACTTCAGTACTTTATTACACGCTATGAAACGTTAACTTTTACTTATTTTTCAAAAACAAAACTTGATTTAAGGTCTATTTTATCGCAAATTAAATGACGTTACAATTCACAAATTTCTATACTCATTCATTTTGTCATTTTGATTAAAAATCTGAAAGATTTAGCTCATTTAAGTTCTTATACAATTTACTCAGAGCTTACTCTAGCATTGAAAAAAATGTAACGATTACAGCGGTTATCTGAATGAAATACTAGTAAAAGAAAAAAAAATAGTAGTAGTAATGGCTATACTAACTATCTGGCATTTCACTTACCTTTTAGCCTGACCTTGAGTATCATGTACTATGCTCATGTGCCGCCCATCACTGTCATTGTGGTATATATGGTGTGCAGTTGATTGCATTGCAATTCAGTTACCACGGTCTCTTTAACTACAACAGCGTCACGCAACACACCATCACGCTGTCGTTTATTTGGCCCTAACTCTACCATTCAGCTTGGCAATGCCATCATGCAGCATGATGTGTACGCTTCTAACTGGTAATAAACTGGATCATCTTGATTTTCTTTAGACTTTCTTCGGTTTCATCTCCATTAGAAAAAAAGTTATGGTAACGTATTTATAACTTATTACCTATTACTGTATAAATATGTCGATTAAATAAATTTTGTCACATATATGTGCAGCGTCTGAATTCACAATTTAAAATGAATATGTATATCAATACATTTTCCACGAGGTTGTCTGATGGTATGCGTTGATGTGGTATTCGATGAGCGAAGTTATCTGGAAGAAATTGGTTTAATCGATTTTTTTATAACACACCTAAATTATCTTTACTGTACTGTCAACTCAGATAAACGCATTACGAAGTTTAAATGTTATTATTACGAAGACGGGGTCTAACTTCTTTACTTGCATTAAAAATCCACGAAATTACATTTCAATTTTTTTTGAAGTTTGTAATGTTTTGTTTTCTGCTGATAAGTACGTCGATACTATCTTGATATCACAGATGTGTTAATTTTATCCACTTTTTCTGTTTTTATCTTTGCGAGTCGGCCAACCCACGCCATATTTTCCCGTGAAGACAGCCCCTCATTGGCAACCGAAAGAACAGACGTAATTAGTCTCGATCGTATTTCCGACAATTGCTCCAACTCCGAACATATTTTAATTAAGATCTGAACAACTACTCTCCTTGATTTATATTTGTGGTAGCGTAATTGTGGGTTCTTTAAACCGCGGGTAGTTAACGTCCTCGAATATTAAAATATAATTTGTATATTCGTTCAGAAACAAATGAGAGAAATTCGTCCATTTGGTTCGTTTGCTAATTAGCCTCTTGTTTTTGATTTGTTAATGTTCTTTGAAATTTCAAATGAAGTGAGTTGCGGGAGAATCGTAAGAATTCAGAACGAGAAGAAGTCGTTGTTTATTCATCATTTGAACAGGCAATAATTAAAATTCATCAGAGGAATAGCTATAACTAAGATCTTTGCTTGTTAACATTGCGACGTCGTTCTTTGCCACATTAGAGGACTAATTGAGTTAGTTTACGAAGTCGCCGTTGTGGCCAAACTTTTTTCTCAATACAAAGTGATTGTGTTTACGCGGTAAACTATTTACTATGACCATAATGAGTAATTTTGGTTTACAGAAGCTTATTTAACCGTATTTATTGAAGCGTATTTATTTGATGTAGATATAACTGTTTATTCCATGTCAGTCTTTAGTGCACCTATATTTATAAGACTCTTGTCTTGATTTTGCAGTATTGAATAGAGAGGCTGTAATATTTTAAACAAAAATTCAATACAGTCAATGATAGCACTAAATGGTCAACGACTTTAAAACCTAAAATGTAAATGATTTAAACTTTGGTACACATAAATTTCATCGTTTTCCAGTTCCATAAAAGGTTTGTTGGTGCAAGCCATTCACAAAATTACTACTATCAATATCGAGTACTGATTTACACGGTGTGAACACAGTTCGAGCGTGTGAATTTTGACACCTTAATAATTTGTTGTTTGGTTAAGTCAATAAAGCTGTTTCGGTTGTTTCGACATGATTAATCGGTTTTCTGCATTTTGGTTTCTTCTCATTGATTATCTTGTTATTTTATACAGAGACAATTATACATATGTGTATATGTGAACAAGTAAGTACCTTGTTGTACTTACTTATCTTTAAGTTTATTAAAAATACACACTTTAAGACGTTATCGTGAGTCTTGTATTGTTTTTCTAAGCATAAAGCGTAGGTATCCCACTAAATGCTCCCACTGCTGGGACTCAGAGTCTTCTCTCGTAAGTCCACAAGCGTAATCCATCACGCTAGCACAGTGCGAGTTGGCAGATGGTGCATGATCTCGAAACATTTTTTTTACATGTCGGTTTCCTCACAGCGCTTACCTTCCCCGTTAACACTAGTGGTGTTAGTAAATGACTTATGAAAACGTAATTGTGCAGGCGGGATTGCAACCTTCAACCTCACGATTATGAATCGCATGCTCTAGCCACTAAGCCACAACAGCTGCTCCAGCTCAGTGTTCCTAATATTCTTGATTTGAACAAAATTATCTAGTAAATAGAAACGCACCACGGTTTTACCCACTTGGTACCCGTACTCATAATGTTTCAGTTATAATAAGTATGCTTGGTATATGAATATGAAAAGCCTACATGCTATTTGAAACTAATTTATTAATTTAAATTTCAAATTTCACGCCAATCGGTTAAGCCTTTCCGACGTGATTGATCAACAAACATCCAAACTTTAGCATTTACAATGTTAGGTTAAAATAATAATATTAGGTTTAATCAATCAGTGGTGTTCGTGTAGCTGTGTGCATAAAAACCATTTGGCTTAAGCTATTTCTATCTCAATGCCTTAGTTAGACTTCACAAACATCGAACACAACTTTACAAATTTGATTGAGTTAAATACGTGCAGCTTTTAGGCTGTATTTTTAATTTGTTTGTAGCTTGTAAATGTTGAAAACACGGCGGTTAAGTGTTAGAAAAAAATATATTTTTATTATAATATAGAGTGGCGAGACGATTAAGAACATGTGCATGGTGGTTAACAACACGCTTGCTCGTAAGAGAAAGACCCACGTAGTAGCTGTATGAACATGAAGAATCTAATCATTAAATGATTAGTACTGCACTGCACTTGTCTTCCTGAGATATATGATGATTGATCTAACTCTAAATCTAATATGTCCTATAACTTCCCTGGAAATATTGCTCGCACATAATCCTAATTATTTGAAAAATAATAATTTTTTTTTGTAAACAATAAAATACGCACACAAATTTCTCAAAGATCATGAAAATTACATTACAAACATTCTATATACAAAAAAAATAACTTCAATTGTGTCGCATTGAATAAAATACATTTGACTTTATACAAAAAGCACAAAAAGGCTTAGATCCAATAAATTAGGCAGAGTCGCGACCCGTTCTTGATCCTTTGACATAAGATCCTAAGTATTGAGTGTCGTAAGAGCGTTTAACATCTTTATAAGAAGGTAGAATGGATAAAAAATGAAGAGAGAAGTGTCGTATGACTTGACAAGGGGCGCTACTATTCATTTGTTGAGGACTTAATAACGACGTGACTTTTATTAAAAAGAGATTTACTTATTAAAAACGTATCGGCATTTTAAGGCTTAGGTCAGGGCTTCTTTGGAAAGCCGTTTTTTTCGAGATTTTGTTCTGCTTTTATGCTGTGAGGTACTGACGTACTTAGGTAAGGTGAATTTCGAAAAATAATTTTAGCGATGAAATATTTTGTAATAAATTTAACTAACTTATCATTTTTCTCTTGGGTTTGTTATAAAAAATGGATTAAGCAATTATACCTCCAGCTCCATTCGATTTTCTACAACTCTACATAATGGTGTTTTATTTAAACTATGGCAAAAAAAATTTGCTACATAATACCTAGGTACAAATAAAAAAAAAAACTTTAACACTATTTTAGATCTCTTTTTATTCTGTATAGGAGGACATCCCCTCAAAAATGCATGAACTGATCAATTTATGTTTTTTCAGTTGATACTGGGAGCTTTCGCTATCAAGGAAACACGTCATCGTATCACACACACGTATCAAGGTCATAATCCACTACGCTGATCAAATGCGGGTTGCTGAATGATGCATGTTCTTGGACCATCTCGGTTTCCTAAATGTGTTTTCTTTAGCTATTGAAGCCTATGCCGACATCGTACATCTGCATTTGAGACCAAAGTCACTTTTGAGCAGCAGACCAAAATAAATGCACATTAGGAGGCTCTTTAGTCAACATGAGACCTCGTCTTATAATTCGCGTGTGTTTCTTTCACTGCTGCAATGCTTAACGCAATTATTTATTTATAACATGGAGTTACCATATGCGCGTGATCATAATCACATTGTATATTGGGCTGAAACAGATCAAGATTGTTTTGTTTCTACAACACAAGCAGTAAAGTTATCTAGGACTTCATTTATAGAAATTAACAAAAATCCATGTGAACGATTTACCTTGGGATTCTTTTTTAGGGTTCCGTAGCCAAATGGAAAATACGGGACCCTTACAGATTCGTCATGTCTGTATGTCTGTCTGTCTGTCTGTCCGTCCGTATGTCACAGCCACTTTTCTCCGCTTATTCTATTGAAACTTGGTAAGTAGATGCAATCTGTTAACCGCATTAAGATTTCGATACAAAAATAGAAAAAACAAAAAAATTTAGGGGTGTCCCGTCCCATACTTAGAACTAAAACTCATTTTTTTTTATCAAAACTATACGTGCGGGGTATCTATGGATAGGTAATTAAAAATGATATTGAGGTTTCAAACATATTTTTTTTCTAAACTGAAGAGACAGAGTTTGCGCGAGGGACTCTTCCAAAGTGGTAAAAACTGTGTCCCCCCTTCCCTGTAACTTCTAAAATAAAGGAATGACAAAAATAAAAAAAGTGTATGATGTACCTTACCATGTAAACTGACAACGAAAATTGGTTTGAATGAGATCTAGTAAGTAGTTTTATTTTAATACGTCATAAATTGACTATTTTTAAAACACTGATTAAAGTAACAACGAACTATAAGAACTTTTATATTAATGTTACTTGCTGCTACGGAAGCCTTCATGGGCGAGTCCGACTCGCACTTGAGCATTTTTATTTTATATAAAAAAGGAAAACTACGAGTAACCTACAAATTCAAAACCATTAGGTGGTACGTATCATATTAAGTGCTTTATTCAACTCAATAAATTTTCACGGTACATCATACTTTACAACTCTCCTACTGTTCCAGTAATCGTGACCTTTAACGGTATGATTATGAATGCCTCATATTTTACGAATTTTAACGGACAGGTCACATCAGACCACCCTGTAGATGGAATCTATGTGACTAACCACATTTGAATTAATAACGCGTAGAGGCCAATTAGCCAAGAGTAGGGTAACCAGGTGACATAAATTTTTAGACGTGGTTTAGTGGCCCGAAAAATTGTGATTTAAAGAAAAACTTTATGTGATAGGGTGTTTACATGATAGTGATGAGCTATATTTAATTTTCAGAATTATGAGTTCTGAAAAACATTATTGGAACGAAGTTCTTTTTTTACTAAACAAAATATACGATATCCTCAAAAGGCCCCAAAACGTCGTGAAATCAATATATTTCACAGCAATCAATGGATCAATAGATTTCAAAAAAAATAATTAAGCCAAGAAATATAAGAAAAAAAGGCTTGATTCTTTATCATTTTTGGGCAATTGATAAATTATTTCTGTGTAGTTACTGTAAAGTTTAATAATTAAATTTGGTTATTCTTAGAGACGACATTCTGAAACAAATGACCTGTGTATTTTTTCTATTCTTTGTAGAGGCTACCTAGGAAAGTGCCAACCACACTATTAGCAGATATTATAGCGTCAAGTAACAATGTGTAAACATTGTTGTGTTTACATTTGAAGAGCGTTATTTCCGAATAAATTACAAGACAAAGAATTCAATCATCTTTTAGCTCTAGGCGCAGTGCATTGTTGTGATTTAGGCTCTTCGTGTTCAAATAGTTACGTTATACTGTGCTGTTATGATAGTAAGATAGTAATAGTAATTTATTTCCAAAAATTAGAATACAACACAATATAATATGACGGTAATTTAGCAAGAAGTAAACATATACAAAAATAGGTATTTCCGTGGGCTCCAAACTAGGCTAAGCCTGTGACTTGGACGCCCCTCCAGGCTTACAAAACATTTCCAGTTTTAGAAAGTGCTGACGACTAGGTGCCACAATTCGCGAAAATAAATTAATGAAAATAAGTGTATGTTTTGTTCGCCTTATCACTCTATCTTATGTAAAACTAAAAAAACTATAAATATTAGCTAGCTGATAGCTAAGGTGCAAATTAGTTGTGCTATTTTACGATGCAACTTTTTTATGATCTTAGCTTATGGTACAAAAAAGTTAATGGACCAACTGGAATTTTCTGTCACCGTAACTCTGTCAGCTAATCTTCAGTATTTATTTTGGTAACCCTAGCGTAGTGGAGTGTCTGTAAACATCTTGAACGTGTGCTTCTCCGTTTCGATCAAATTCAGTGTTGGTGGTCCTTGATTAAGAAGTGCCATTTTCTACTCCAGAGAGATTTAAAGATATCTACTAATTTAATTTATATACACAATTAGTACACTTTGGATCATGATTATTTATTAAGTCGGTTAAAACAGTTTAATACCGTAATTAGAGGTCTTGCTGGTAATTAAATTACCGTTTCAATTTGAATTATTAAGTCAGACCACAGCTCGTGATATTTAATACCTGAAATTAAAGTTTTTATGTGTTTATAAACGAAGTCGTAAACTTTGACTTTTCTTCCGACTTCGTCATATATTTGTTACCATTTCAGCCTAATATTACCTTAAGATTTAAACGCGGCTGTCAGTAGCGCAGCCAGTCACTCATTACAGCAATTATCGTAAAGTTTTAGTGGAGGGTGTGGTCCGCGCGAGCTAGCAATTTTAACCTTTTGCGAAAAATAAGCTCTTCAGTTAGCAAATAAGGTGATTCTCCGTAATGCAACCGTGTAAAGTATAATTGGAATCTAAAAATAAATTTAAGAGCTGTCGATAGCGATAACTTTATTAGGCTCGTAAAAAGTTATATTCAAACGTTTATCGGCGTACGTATCTATAGAAGCTGTAAGGCAAATTCTATTTTTACTAAATTTATCGGTTTCAGTGTACAGAAAGTAGTGATAATATTAATAAGGCGAAAGTATAATTTAAATATTACAGTGTAAGATGCTAAATTCAATTGTAATTTGTCGTTATCTTTCAAGAATTAATTATTTTTAATCAACGCAGAATTTAATATCTACTGGCCCTATAAATTATCGCCTTTTGGACTTCATTATAGCAATTTTATGACAAGGTACGGAAATATTTTTTTGAAAGTCATTTGTTAGAGGCATCGGGCATAGTGTTAACTGATAACTGTTAGGATACACACATGCTCTTTGCGTTCACAGTGACATGAAACAATGAAGCACACGTTGATATTCAACCCACCAATAGAAGTAACGGAAATACAAAGAAAAAAAGTAATTTTGGAGTGCCCATGGCGCTTAATACAAATTAATTTTAGTCAAAATCTCTCAAATTACTCCTTAATGACCCAAAACAGCTTATTACAACGTGTGGCGCATCTTTAATAACAGTCCTTTAACACTGAGTTATGTTAAACAGTTTATTTTCATTAGGAACAATTAAGCCGTAGACTTTCTATTTGCCTCTCAGTGCTCTTGTAAGCTTTATACTTTTATAGTTTCTTAATTGGATTTAAATTTGCGTCTCTCTGCGGGACACGCCGCGGATCGTGGACAAAGATAATGTTTTAAAATTATCTTTATATCACTTCGAACTTTCTAAATAAAATGTAAAAGCCGCATTGGATGTAACACAGACACAAGCCAAGGTTGACTTTTTTTAAATCTATGCCTCATATGGCGTAAAGTTGGCCTCATATGGCGTCGTCAGTTCAGTGGGGACTGAACTTGGGGCTAGTGCAGACGACGCAGGGTTTCACTGACCTAGCTTTACTTACACACACATATAGCTCATATTTGAAAGCATACATGAAGCATTCATGAAACGTAACATACTTGAAACAAATCACACTCAAACTCATCTCTATGTTTGCTACTCGTTATTTCAGAATAATTACAAGTTCTCAAATCAATCATATATTTAATGGATCGAATAAATATGTTTTTTTTAATTAAGAGTGACGAGACGAGCAGGACATATACCTGTCGGTAAGCAACAACTTTGCCCTTCAAACCGGAACACAGTAATAGGCAAAAATTACTCCTTGGCAGTAGAATAACTGGCAAAGGCGTGGTATTTCCCCAAGCGGACTCTGGTAGGAGTCCTACTACTACAAAATTATACAGCTGAAGAGTTTATTTGTTTGAACGCGTTAATCTTACGAACTACTGGACCTCTTTCAAACTTTATTTTACCTTTAGTAATGTACCTTCGTGATTCTTGAGTTCGACACGAAGAAGAAGAAGTGATTCTTGAGTGATATAGGCTATATTTGATATGTACCACGGGCAAAGTCGAGACGGATCACTAGTGTTTCTATACGCATATATCAATCTTTGTCTTAAAATTATAGAAAATGTTATAATCTGAGTGGATTTTTAAAATGACGTGCATCTATTTAACATGTAATAGTATTATATAATCTTAAGTAAGTCCCAGCACAATACAGATAGAAAAAATGCCAATATAGAACGTGAATAATTGTGACCCACGTGTGGTTTGGGGATCCATAAACGCCAGTGACAATAGGATGGCCCACTAAAAAAGCTAATATGTCAATGGGGACATAATGTTGCACAACAATAACCATTCTTGGCGCAATGCCATGCGTGTAACTTTATTAAATGGAGACGGTCCAGCAGAAGATTGATAAGCTTTTATGGTTTGCAAAAAATCTGAGTCCGGGTTTTTTAGGGCCAAGTATGCTTAGATAAGAAAGCGCGAATAACTTCTGTATTTTAAGAGCACTGACCCCAATCAATACACACAAAAGACAAGTCCTTATTCTGCGATTTATAAACTTTATAGAAAGGGTAACATCCGCTGTGGATGCACATCCGGAAAGGTGCTATTTCAAATAAAAGCCCAGACATAATTCGTCATATTATTCATAAATAAAAATCAGTGCAAGATCAGCAGATGTGAAAGGATTGCACACATGTTGGAAAGGTGCGGTATGGTTGCAGGCCATGACTTGTGCCGAAGCACCACTTCTCTGCGCAAACAATTCTTCGTAATAAAGTTTGCATCTGTCACGTTACGCATCAATATTTTATCCTTTTGCGAAACCCTCTGAAGATAGACAAACTCTGATTTGGTATCTATTTATGTCGTTTGTCATAAAAATTATAACGCCCAGAGGTATATGTACCGATATCAATAAGGTAGATAATAATAGGTCACTTACGTACTGATCTGTGGCGTTTGTATCAATTATTTGACGTTCAAATTTTTATAATTTGTACAAACATTTTGAATTATTTGGGATTGGATTTAATTTTGTTCAATAGTTATGATAGCATCGAAAAGACTCACTCAGATATACTCGTATGTTTGATGAAATATCAGCACTATTAAAATTATCACTATAAAAATTATCTAAAATCTTTATTGTAAAGATACGTTGTTTAAGTCTATAATTCCCGTGCCACCAACAAAAACATAAAACCAATCGACATCAGTATAAGCTTGTATTCGATAAAGTCGCGACGTAAGCGAAGATGTTCAGTTGAAAACGCGTGGCGCGGTGTCTCTCAAAGCGATCCAGTTTAGCAATTAAAGTTACAACTTTATCAAAGACATCCCAATACGAAGGACCACCGAGGTTCGTATCGACTAAGAGCCTTTATAAATATTGGCTAGGCTTTACTTGAAAACGTAATGGGACTGTCAGCTGATTGCGCCGGTCTATAATCCCCAGAATGAGTTTATTACATATACTCGTCCAATTATGCATTCACTTGTAGATGCAAATTGCTGACTGAGAAGAACAAATAGAAATGAACTTTGCATTTTACATGGACACGTCCTCTCTTACATGGAATTCATGATGGGCCTATACTTTGGAGGTAATGTATCATTGCGAAAAAAGTGGATCAATATGAAGTTACTAAATTCCAATTTTAGCTCGGTTCGGGCAATTTGTTCTACTCCTTCCCAACCGTAAAATATTTTTGAACGATTATCGAGTGGTGTTCAATCAAAAAGTATTTCTATTGCAATTTTCACAATGGGATCCTTTCAGGGCTTTGTTAGTTTCGTTTTAAATCGCAAAATATACGAGTGACAAAGGTAGTAATTATCAGTTTTGGTTCCGTTGGCTCCTTCATAAGGCTTTGTGACGCTGGATGTCTCTATTTTGCGATTTTCTAAGGTGTGGGCTGGCTAAATGTTATTTGACGAGAGTATTGTGAGCACGCCCGTGGCGCTATTGTGCGCAGTGCTTTATTCGTGGATGTATCACTCCCACAATTTCATTATAATTTGCGAATTCACTTGCAGGAAGAATATGATGGATGGGATGGATGTAGCGTCTAGCAAATCTATTGTGCATATGTGAGAAGTTATATGACTCTTGGGAGACATCAAAATATATATGAAATATTAATCTGACGAAAATTCAATACTCATTGGTACCAATAAGGATATGCAGCAATGCTTTTTAGTTTTATTTTATTTTTATTATAAACATTCTTTACACTTATATATTTTGAAAAAAGTCGTGACATGTTATGTCACCGTTTTTGTTGTAAATTCCGCCTGTTTATAATTTAACAACGTTATATTATAACTTAACTAGCGGCCCGTTCCGGCTTCGCTCGTAATAAGATACCTAGATATCTACTGCAGCGTCATCCGCCGGGCTGATTTGTAAATCTAAACTATCCAAGGCCCTACCCAAACGTTTACTAAAAAAATAATTCAGATCGGTCGTGCCGTTTAGGAGGAGTTTACTTACAACGAAAAGTGGCATTGATTTATAAATATAGATATACCGTAGGTAATCTTACGCATTTTATTGTAAACTGACAGTACTTACAAGTTTACGGTAACATATTATAAATTTATTTCACGCATTAGTAATATCTTGTACTTGAATTCCCAATGGTGATTTGTGACTCCATTTACGAAGTAGGTATTTTTTCAGCTCAAGACTGAACACGTCCCCACTATTTTTTTTAATATTTTCTTTAAAGAAACCATAGGCAGGTACCACTCGACACTGAATGGCACAAAATTAAATATGAATTGCTTCTCGGAGGCGACACCGAGTCTATTAAAATCAAGTTTAGCGCCTTCTTCAATGGATGATTGAATGCATCTAAACAATTCCGACTTGCTGCAGTCAATGCCACGGCCCACATAACTTTTTTTAGTACAATACAAGTGACAATGGCGAGCCCATTGCTTTTGAATGCGTGTAAAATGGAGCTCTTCGTTCTATATTAATGTAACTTTTTCAGTTATTCAATGAAGGCATTGCCGCCCAGTGCGAGGGTTGCAGCGTTGACCAACGGTCGAAATACCTTGAAAACCTTACAAAATTCTCGTTCATACAAAAATGACTTTTAAAATCTTGGAAATAAAATTCAGATTAAGAAACTAATTTATTTTGTTGTAGGTATTTCATTGGCCATGGTCTCTGTTGTAGAATCAAATACAATAAAACCTGTTGTTTAATTTTTACTTCACTGACCGTAATAAATTTAAGACACTGAATTGAGAACAGTGGGAATGACACTTGTGTCCGAAAAGCTATGTAATGAAAGTTGTATAGTCTCGTTCAAAGTTTTGTAGAACCTATGGCGCCAGGATTGTTTTTCAATACAAGTCTGCACTGAATGACACATTATATATTTATTATATTTTATTCAATTTTTAAGAATAGTACGTTACAAGGAGTGTTTACTGAAAATCTAGGCTAGGACTAGCAAACTTTCAAGACGATTTGCTTGCGTATTCTAAAATGTTGCGCAAGCTGTTAATTTGTGACTTGTTGAGTTTGATTGACATTACAAATATCGAAATTTACTTTGCGAATAACAATCTGTGATGAATAAGCAATCCACCATCCGCACCATCATCTCAGAATAATACGCGCAACTATTTTACTATCGATCCACTTGAAATCAAAGCCTGAGATAACATTAGGTTTGCGAATTAACAAACAATTATGAATCGGAAATTACCACTAACCACCTTTTTAAGATGCTGGTCGAGAAATTATGTTAGTTAAATTTACGCGTAGAAATTGAGGAGATAATCGTCCAACAAATTTAGTTATCCCTTGAGTAAAATTGTATTTGCTTTTGAACTTTAATAGTATTAGCAGTTTTAATTTTACTAATCGACAATTATTTGTCAAGTTATTTGTGGGGAACAGTCTCAGAATTAGTTTTCATAATTTTTAAACCTACATAGATCTAATTTTTGCTTGAATAATATATTCAACTATCTACCTAATAATAAGTAATATTATCTATTCAATTAAAACTCAATCATTTTTGAAATTACTTGTGAATCAACTAAAACACATTGGACACCTAAATGAATGTGTAGGCACGTGTATTAAAGTCCGAGATCCACAACCTCTATTTGAAAGCATATTCCAGGTAAGGGTCGAAAAAAATTGATTTGTGGCGAGGCGGGGGGAACTGTGGATCCCTATACAATTTTTTTCGTAAAGGTGCGCCCATAAAAGCGGCGCGGGAGAGCGCGGAGCTCATTCATTAGATAACCACAGCGAAAGACGAAGCTCTTCGGAAATTGATTAAAATTACGTAACCACAATGATCCAAGCAATCAAACACAACTCTGAATACTCATACTCACCAAGGATGGTGGCAATAGCTCCAGCACCGGAAAGAGAATACCTAACCTTGAATTCGCAAGAAAAGAAATATATCTACAAGAGCACGGGTAGTACTGGTGCTCAGACTGCATCTATTGCGAGGAGGAATGCTCGCGAAAGAAATCGAGTCAAACAAGTGAACGACGGATTCAATGCTCTGCGGAAACGCCTTCCAGCTTCAGTAATAGCTGCGTTGTCTGGGGGATCACGGCGAGGGTCCGGCAAGAAACTAAGCAAGGTGGACACATTGCGGATGGTGGTGGAATACATCAGATACCTCTCAAGCTTGATCGATGAAAGTGACGCGGCTCTTGGAATCACAAAACCACAAACGATTGACACATACGAAGTGGATGAAGGAATTTATGGAGGGTCACCATTATCGTCCCCGTTACCTTCCCCATCTTCTGATTGTTCCTCGGGTGTGTCGTCGGCTCATTCTGCAGTATTTATGCCCAATCACCATGCAGATCATATGACTTCAATGGACGAAGACGACCTGCTCGATGCTATATCGTGGTGGCAACAAAAGTGAACTCTAGGAAATTTTACACTTATAAAATCTAGTCAGTGGTGTTTATCGGTTCAAGAATAATTATTGTGTAGGATAAGATTTTGTAAATAGTACAACCGTGTAAATATATGAACAAGTACACATATTCTTGACGTTGCTTAAAAGGCTGTGACGTACATAATATATTACCATAATTTTGTTATAGATATATAAGACTGAAAATAAATTAAATAATTTAATCTGTAAATTGTCATTTTATTCGATGAAAGCAACATTTCATTTTTATTTCTTAATATTTTATAATCCAATCAAAAACATAAATGTATAATGAGAGACGGCGACTGCCGACCCGGCTTGGGACTTGAACCCCGGGTTCAAGTCCCAAGCGCACCACTCTCTTTCTTTTTGAATTCATTTGCGTAATGTCGCTAACTTAAAAACGGCAAAGGAAAACATCGCGACGAAACCAATATGTACTTAGAATCTTTCGAGGTCATGTGTCATCTACCAACCCGCACTTGGCCAGCGGTGTCGATTATGACCTTGCCAGAAAAGGCTCCGTAGTGGGAATGTTTAGTGGGCTACTGATGCTGAGCTTTATCAGTTAAAAAATGTATTTAATAACTTTATTTGATTTAATTTTAAATTTAAAGAGAGAGTCTGCATATCAAAGAGTATCTGTTTTTGTTTGTAAAATATATATTTAAGGATTTGACTCTCTCTACGGCACTCTAATGTTGCAACGAATTAGATTAATCAAATTTTACACAAATTTAACTCTAAAACCAAATTAATATTTATAGTTTTGATATTAATAAGTGCGAATTATTTAATACAATGCATTCCAGTAAGTATGAAGCATTTCCACTGTACGAAAATAAACAAACATCATCGATAGCCAACAGTTGGCTGCAGGGCCTGATTAAGGCATCGAAGTTCACTCGGTACATTGTTATACAAGATTAATAGTGTTCGCCGCGATAAGAGGTGGGAGCTAAATGCATTTACATGTGCGAACGCAAAAAGACTGATAAAGCGACAATGAAGATCGTGGCCTGTAAGAATTGGAACGTTCACGCTTGAGACACACTGTTTCGGAGAAAAGACTAGAAGCCGAAACATATTTTGCTACTACTAATAATTTTTACAATCTTCTTTAGGGAACAAAGTTTTTTAGTTTTCATTTAATTAAAGGAAATTAACATTTATAATGATGATAACCCATGGATGATGTTCTTGCAACTTATGGAGCTGGAAAAAGAATTAAAACAGTTTGTGTCGCAGTTGTCGTGATCTGCATTGGTTTATTGACAAGTTTGTTTCAGTTACGATTGCTTTGTGCAAAGTCATAATACAGTAAAAGTATTTATATACTATAATCACTGGAAAATTGGCGAAAATTGTCGAATTTATATTTAACAATGTTGAATACGGGAAAGCGGGATGCATACGCGCGTTTATTGTTTTCTTGCAAACTTAAAAGTATAAGCGAGCACGCTCTATTTTGTACTTACTTTAGTTTTTTTTACTTTAGTACTTAATCTGTTTCATTGCCGTGTTGGGATTGTAGTGAGTATAGTAAAATGGAAAATAAAATGTGAGTACCCGTGTGTAGTACAAACAAATTTATTACCGCGAGATATAACAGTAGATTGCAGTTTACGATTATTGAAAACTCTCGTAGAAAGAGACGCTAACGAATGTAATTAAGACTAACTCAGGTATAAAGTCACCTAATTGCAAGCCACCTTCTGAAACCAAAGAAAGACGTGGGAAAGGACCAGATTAAAGTTGCGTGTTACTCCATTCAAACGTTGAGATTAGTGTTTAATCTGCGTTCACTTTTTCATTTTTGAGCCTTTTGCTTCCGTTTTTAAACAAATTCTTTGTAAGTTTCGAAACTTTTGAGACTTTTTTTTATTACGGAACTATTAAATTGTATCGGATGTAAAGCAATGTGCTTGTAATTCTGTTTCACGGGGCACGTGAGCTTTGTTGCGATCGTGATTTTTGCGAAATCTGTGCGATAAGGAAAAAAAGTAGCTTAACAATGGCTAAAATTGGGGTGTTATGCTTCATATCAAGTTCGTATTAAATTTGTTTATATAAGCTAACAATTATTAAATTAAAGATTTTTGTAATTTTATAAACCGACTTCATTTTAACCGCCATTTTACAATGGCGCTCAAAAGCAAAAAGTAAATTATTATAATTATTGTAAGCGCTATCCACTCATCTAAATCAGTGCCAGTCAAGTCAAATAGCTAGTAGACAGATAATATGTAGGTGTAAGTAGTAAGGAGGTAGATACTTGTAGGTAGTATCTACTACCTGTTAGACTAGGCTAGCACCGACTTCAAATAGATGTGCGAGTAGCGCTTCCGTGGATAGCACAAATAATAAAAATAACACTGTGTTTACCCGAATAAAATGTACGTGATTAAAAGAAACATCCAATTCACTTTAAGTTAGCCTTAAAATTTGTAGATTTCCCTCGATTTCTGGATTATCAAACCTAATATCCCGATTGGATGATCATGTGACTATTCGAAGATTCTTTCTTTCGAACAAAAAACGAATTGGGCGTTCTCGAGAAGTCGGGGAACACAGTTAAAAATGTGATTGTCGAACTGATAACCTCCTTTACTATTAAAGTAGGGCTTAAACTTCAATTAAATTAAATTATACTCCAACACCGAACAGGCACGAACACTCTGAATTTCATTATTTTTTGTGTAACCTACGACTATGTCATCCAGATAAATGTAAGAAAATTTTAGTTTTTTGTTCAGTTCAAAAACCATGTACTTACTTGTGTTTATTTTTTTATCAAACGATTGAAGTACTTATACAAAATATATATGTGATTATCGGTGCTATGTAGTAAAATAAAAGTGGTCAAGTGCGAGTCGGACTCGCCCATGAAGGCTTCCGTAGCAGCAAGTAACAAAATATAAAAGTTCTTGTAGTTCATTGCTACTTTAATCAGTGTTTTAACAATAGTGAATTGACGTATTAAATATTTTTATATGACGTATTCAAATAAAACTACTTACTAGATCTGATTCTCAAATCATTTTTTTTTTAAGTTTTGTCATTCTCATAATTTATAAAACTATTCAGTTTAGAAAAAAATATGTTAGAAGCCTCAATATCATTTTTAAAGACCTATCCATAGATACGTAACACGTAAGGTTTTGATGAAAAAAAAACATTTTTGAGTTTTAGTTCTAAGTATGGGACACCCCCAAAATACCCCTAAACTAAGCAAAGTTTGTACTATGGCGTAAAATGTAAATGTATTGTTTTTGTTCTATTTTTTTTTGTAAGAAAATCTTAATGCAGTTCACAGAATACATCTAGTTACCAAGCTTCAATAGCATAGTTCTTATAGTAGAAAAACGGCTGTGACATTCGGAGAAAAGTGGCTGTGACATACGGACGGACAGACAGACATGACGAATCTATAAGGGTCTCGTTTTTTCCTATTTGGCTACGGAACCCTAAAAATATAATAGTAAGTAACATTCATTTTGCAATTGAAGCCGTCAACAATTTTTCTACGAATTTTCTTACGATTCTCTATCGTATGAAAAGTTCTACAGTATTCTAACGTTCTTTTTTATATCTTTAACTTTATTGACCACAACGTTTTATTAAACCAATTAATACTATTTAATTTTGGCATATGATTTTCGTCTTTAGTTACGTTTTAAAAACTTATTTACCGGATCATCAGATTAGCCGGTTTGGCTAAGATATTAATCTCTGTATAGTTTCTATTACTAATATCCCCTACTGTGGGGACTATTGTCTACTCATTTCACTCGACTTACCTCTCTAACAACTATAACGCGATTGTTATTGTTAATTTCTATCTTCTCTCTTGCTTTTGAACGGATGCATTCATCCGTCATACTTTAATTTATCTTTCACTTTCGCTCATATTGTTTTGCAATAAATCCTAGTTTGCTTGTGAAGACTTTGAAATGTAATTAATGGAATTAATTGCTGTTATTCATCTTTGTTACTTTTTATTATGTGCATGATCGTAGATTAAGCTTAGGTATCATTGACTAGTAGACATTGTATCAAAAAATAATACATCCATAAAAAATGACATAGAATAAGTGTCTTACAATGCTTTCAAATTACAGTTATTTTACATTTTTTTATTATTTTACATAATTTTTTTTTTTACAAATTATTTTACATTGAACAATTTTAATTGTTTGTTTGCAAAAAGTATTGTTTAGTAATTGATGAGTACAAATTACGTTTTTGATCGTTTTTCTATCACAGTCTATTCGCAATATAAGCAGAAATAAGTAAATAAATCGTGACGTAATCAACTAAAGAAGTATATTAATTTTCGTTAAGATAACCTTAATTTACGTCTACTACCGATGACCGCTCGATATTGATCTGAATATTAATAAATGAGCCTAATTAATATATTCATGGGATCATTATAGCATATCAGTTTGTCATTTATGCAAATGGCTTATTACATGATTTAAGTTATCTTACGTTCTCAGTTTATGCGACACTCCAATATTAATTGTCAATGTTTACACAGTCTGTTCATCTCATAGGCAAGTTAACTAGTGATGTTACGTGGGTGTACGCTACGGCAATTAAAGAACTAAAGTTCAATTTTCGCGGAATAACGGATTACGAAACTTTAGAATTAGGAATAGGCTAACACTTGGCCGTCGCGACGATGCGGTTTGCGATGCAGAACGCGTACCTAGAAGAAAATGATTCACTCTCGACTTGAATAATTTAACATTCTAACCACGCTAGAAATATAGATACTAGATACTGTTCTATATATACTGTATACCTAGATAATTATTATTCACATAAAAAAAACAGGCACACAGACAAAGAAAAAAAATCGTAACAAGTAATGCCACAGCAGGTGTCCTATCGCTGAAAACAATATCTTCCAGGCAACTCTTGGGCGGAGATAGTTTAATGAGCTCAGTACTTAAGAATAACTAGACGGTTAATAATGTTATAAAACCTACTTTATCGATTAAATTCTTACAAAAAAAAGTAAACAAATGAATAATTTGGATGAAATACTTGATAAATTTATTTACTTAGTTGAGCTTCTTTAGACAATAGGTCTCCTCTAGATGTCTTTAAAAGGCATGAAAAGATATCAACAATAGCTAATTAATTAAGAAAATTATCTAGTATTTGAATCTATTGCCAGCGATTATCATTTGAATTTTTGTATCTGCATCGGTGTGAAAATTTACGCAGGCGAAATACATACATATTTCTTTTTAAATATTTCTGAATCTTTTATTTTTCTGTATCAATTAATTTCAGCAAACAACTTTAAGTACATCTGTCAGTCAGGAAAAAATCTACTCAATAGAAAGCAATTACAAAATTATAATTAGTAACCTCACGACTTAAATGTGATCACTTGACCGCAAAGCGAAAATATCTGGTTGCGTTAATGGTAAATGTGAATGATGAAAGAACAGTGAAACATGATATTGAGCGACTTACAATAATGGAACCAAGTTTATCTTTATTAAAATTATATCTTTAATATTATTTCATCTCCCCCAAGTCTAAATATGGATGTGAAAAAATTGCTACTGCAGTTATTTGCTCGAACGAAATCGGAAGATGTACTTTAAATGTGCAATTTGAGAATGATTTCCGCATGAAATGCATCAAATAACTAACACTCAACGTTTGCTACATTTTTTCATTATTTCCTCAAAAACTTTTTACAAAGCCGCCGAGTTTTTGTTCCTCGAACGTTTTCTTAGATGTGGGTGTTTTGTGCAATTTCTACTTGAAAATGATTGCTCAATGATGTTAACCACGTAATCCAGCGGTTTTTATCTTTCGATTCAATAAAAATCTTTGAGAGGAACCGACGTACGTTTATTACGGTTTGATGGCACTCAAGTTCAATTTAATTTTTAGAAAATCTGTTCAAATAAATATTACTAGATCACCGTGAGTTTATGGGCTGTAGTATTTTATTAACGAACACGATTACCAATGGTAATGCTCCGACATATTCGTAAAGATGTCTTTGGGCGTGCGTGTGCATAGAGTTATTAGTTCGAAATCTTTTCAATTGTGCAATATTTGAACCTTAAGTCTGAGGTGATAGAGTTTACAATAAAAAGATTATTTCTCAAACTGGATATTAGCATAAGAGATACAGTCGTTGTTTAGAAGGACGGTAGCAGATCAGTGATTTACTAAGAACACCGCTGCGCTTGTTATAAAGGTGACCTTTCTGTAATAAGTTACTCCCTATAGATATTCATTGATTATTGTGTAGTGCATTATTGGAAAGAAATAAAATTGGAAATGAGGGTTACTTATTGTTATGAGGGAACACGGAAAACAAGCATGTTCTTAGTACAAATCTGTTGTTTATTGACACAGAACGGAAACAATGAAATAATATAATAAAGTATCAAAGTCACAAAAGTGTGATAAGTGTGTGAACAAAAGAATGTGTGTACTTAGAAACTTAAAAAAAAAAAAACATTGACAACATTTTATTGAGGTAAAAAATGATATTTTTACGTACAAAATTTAAATTAACTTACGTAGATTACTGGATGAACGTTTTATTCAAATTTCAAACAAAAACTTTTATGTTTTACCTGATACACCTTGCCCTGTATTTTGGTGACAAAAAATTAATTTAAAAGATTGTAAAAAGCGTGATACTTAAAATGTCGGCGTGAATATCAAAAAGGGGGATTATAGGTTGGAAAGGATTAATACTCTAGGATTCAATTAGACGAAATAAGCTTAAGTGGGGGAATATCCGCTGTTTTGACAGCACTTAAATTGAGAGTGGGATGCTTCCGTCAAATTTAAAGCTATTACAGGAAGGTGACAGTGCTTAACATACCTACATCAAATGTCTATCATATACGCATTAATGTTATAAATTAGTATATAGTTACACATTATTATCTTATTTTACTTATGACCTAGAGATAAGATACCTATCTTTGAAAAAAAAAAAGAAAATGAAAAAAAATCAGGCCATCTGCCGGATAGTAAGCAACATACCTGCCACATAACAGCACAGTGACACGCAGCTACTACTGGAACATGAAAAGTCCAAATAATTTCCTAGCACTGCAATGCGCTCGTCACCCAGAGATCTAATATATTATATCTCTATGTCCTGTAATTTTTCTGGAAACATTGCCCATCAAACCGTAACACATTATATTAGAAATAGATAGGTAGAATAATATTTCTACATTGCTTCTTGACTACAGAATATCTTGCAAAGGTTTTTCAAGCATTTTCTTGGTACAAACTAAGCAAAAAGGTTTTCTAATCTATCTAGAAAAGACAAAACACTTGGCGTACCATAACAAGTGTACTTACTCAAAGATAGCATTATCTACTACCAGTTATCTGCTATGCATTGGCGCGTACACTATGCGGGCTGTTGATTGAAAGCACTCTATGACTATAGCAATACGTGATATTTTGCTTTAGAGTCAATTAAGTCTCTGGGTTTATTGTTCAGAGCATTCAGAACGTGACAGATACAGTAGGCATTGAACTTCAAAATACGAAATAAGCTGTGAGACTAGTAACAGGTAAGTATTTTTGGAATTAATCAGGCATTGAACGTTTGAGCACGGGGCGCGTGCTGCAGTCTACTCAAGTAATGTCTTTTTTGCCATAATTGTTCATTGTACAATATTTATTCAAATTTCATTTCCTTTGTGATTATAATCTTTGTTGATACGATTTTATCAAAGCTACATCGAGTGACGGAGACAACTAAAACACTACCTATTAGCGTTAGTTTACCGATAATAAGCTACTAACAAACGTAGAAATGAGGCAAATGAAAAACATCTTCTATTTATAAGAAAAAAATAGAAGATGTTTAAAAATAGAAGTGAAAACTTATAACTTGGAATTTAATAGCTCACTTAACAAAGTTTATTGCTAAAACTGGAGATGATACTGTTATAAAATATTTTTTTTACGGAAAGCGTTAGTTCACGATAACGCGAGTTTTATGATTTATTATTCACCCAAAAAGTGTTCAATACACCTAAATAGAGTCAAAGTCAAAGTTCTTTATTGATAAATGTACAATTTACACGTCAACTTTATAAAAAAAACAAAAGAAGAGCATACAAAGAGTATCAATTTTTAAAGTTTAACTTGAACTTTATATTGTACGATAATAGGTAACAAATAAGTGTCAAAAATTAAAATATATGTACTTATTACAATTGTAATGAACAATGTAAATTTTTTACAACTTTATTGTGAGTTTGCCATCACTATATAAAAACTCGCTGTAACTATAAAAAGTTTGATCGATAAGCCAGCTTTTTAATCGGTTGTAATAAATAAGTTTTCGTTTCAAGTTAATCAAAAGTCTTTCAAAAGTACTTTCCAAGTACTTTAACTTTTGAACGTGAAATATTGCTTAAATAAAAAGGCAAATTTTAAAAAAACCAATGAATTAAATTAATGTTTGTCTCCTGGTGACAATTAAAATTCATTAACAAGTTTACCATAACAATTAATTAGTGGTGTTCAACCTGAGGTCAGGTCACGAGTAATATGGCGCAGTAATCGGCGCAACTCGAGGAGGCATATTTTAAATTTGACATTTCAATTCTTCAAGTCCTCCCTTTTGCCCTGAATAATATGTATAAGAATACCTAAGTAGAACACTCCGCTTTTCAATTATTATTTTATTAGCTGTATACTTAAAATCGTTTCTATTCTAAGGTTAGTATTGTATTGTTTAAGAGTTTGCTTTTATCGATAAGGCCGCCGCTTGTAACACTAGTTTTTATTGTTGCTCATGTAAATGCTTCAGGCATATAAGCCCATTTAATAGGGTACTTATTTAGATTTCTGTGGCTTTCGCAGTCACGTCATGAAATAAATGATTGATCAAAACTGCGAGCAAAAGTTAAATATTAACGTTATACTAAAATAACATTATACTATTACGAAGTGACAGTATTTTTTTTATAACAGCAAAGCGTTACGTGAATAATCGTAGTAAATTATTAACCTGCCATAGATAATTTATTTCGAAACATGTTCTACAGCAGTAAAATAATAGAATCCCGCGGTTTCACTCGCATAGTTCGCGTTTGCGTCATTAAATAAAAATTAAAAAATTAGCAAATCTGTTATTTCGGACGTTTTGTGTATGTAACTTCATCCAGATATTTTCAGTATTTTTTTTTTGTAAAATCAACAAGCATATATAAACCTTTTATATATGAACAGATATCTATTTTTTTACTATTCTAATTGTGAAACACTGCTCACACATAGTTTGACACAATTTCTACAACACCATCGTGTAAAAACTAGGTCGAATATAACGTTATCACAGATCACAAGTTTTGAATTGACATACCCATAGATTTGGCCTACTTATTAGCAAATAGCCACGGATATCAAATAGCTCCCCAATCCATAAAAATGGTCCCAAAAACATCCCAAATAACTACAGACCTATTGCACTACTAAGTATTGTCTCTAAACTATTGGAGAAACTTGTTAACTCCAGATTAATTAGTTTTTTGGAAACACACAAGCTTATATCCGACAACCAATTTGGATTCCGACGTGGCAGGTCTACTACAGATGCCGTATCCCTATTTTCGAATATTGTGTCTTCTCATGTCGACCAGGGCAACCGGTGTCTCTCAGTATTCCTTGACTTGGCGAAGGCCTTCGACTCACTTTCAGTGGGCCTGCTACTGAAAAAACTAAGCACTGTCGGAATAAGGGGCTTAACTCTCCAGTGGTTTGAAAGCTACTTTTCAAACCGGCAACAATACGTAAAGTCCAGTCTTCCCCCCATCTCCAGCGACCATTTACCCATCAAATTTGGCGTGCCGCAAGGCAGTATCTTAGGGCCAACGCTCTTTATTCTTTACATCAATGATATTCTGAAAATAAACATAAAAAACGCTGATATCATCACCTACGCAGATGTTATTTTTCACGGGAAAACCTGGAACCATGTCTACGGCGTGGCCAGAGAGGGACTTTCAACCGTGGCTAAAGTTCTTGATAAAAACCTCCTCACACTGAACACTGAGAAAACAAAGTACGTTGCATTCACAAAGACCTGTGTATCCTCTCCTCCGTCTGATATGAACTTAAAAATTCACTACTGCACTTCGTTACCTAATTCTCTATCGAACCCTTGCTCATGTAATTCAATTGATCGCGTAGTTTTCATGAAGTATCTAGGCATTTTAATTGATGAAAACCTATCCTATAAACAGCACATTCAGCACGTGTCAGCACGGACACGTAAACTAATTTTTGTGATGAAGAATCTTCGTGACTGTACTCCTGTGCCTCTTTTGAGACAGGTCTATTTTGCGCTGTGCCAATCTATAATACAATATTGTATCGTCGTTTGGGGCAGTGCGGGTCAGACCATATTTATGTCGATAGAGAGAGCGCAGAGAGCCTTAATCAAGGTAATTCTCCGCAAGCCTTTCCGTTACCCCACCAACTCGCTTTATGAAGAGTTTAAAGTCTTGCGTGTACGACAACTCTTTCTGTATAACGCTGCTCTAAAAAACCACGTTACCCTAAAGTCACGCGCGGACTACGAGCTGCTCAAAGACAAACGCGCCTTCTCATGTCGAATTCCAGTACCACGAGTGAGATCACAAATTGCGAAACGCTCCCCTTCGTTTTCTCTCCCATACGTTTACAACAACATTTGTAGACAACTCAAAAAAGATCACTACGATCTTCCACTTTTCTCATTCAAAAGAAGTATTAGAGACCTTCTGTTTACGCTGTCATATGAGGAAACAGAGAGTATTCTCCGCGGTATAATTCAACTAAAAATTATAAATCCACTATCTATGGTACAGAGATGAGGTAGCTGTTATTATTATTATTATCATCATGCATTTGTTTTACTTTACGGCTTAACCGAGAATGCATAATTTTGTAAATTTTCTCTTTGCAACTTAGTATTCCGCCCAGGAAGACTTGTATTACTTCGCACCAGGGCCCCAAGATACAAGCTCGGTGCTTAGTTTGGGGCCCGCCAAACGTCTTTTATACACACAAACACTGTAATGATATTGTCAACCTTCTCTGCTATCCTGTTAAGTTTTTGTGTATTTTGTAACTTTCTGTGTGTTAATAAAAATTATTCTTATTCTTATTCTTATTCTTAGCTCAAGATGTCAAAGACTCCAATATCAATTCATGAAAAGTTATGAAGCTACGAGAAATATTACAGTGATTGATAAATAATGCATCTATCCGGAGTTCCCACGTAACTAGTGTGCGAAAACTTCCGCGTCAGGTGCCTTCACAGAAAGGGTTCACGAGCCTCAAAGGGTTCCCACTATTATTATTCTCTTCGTCAATTCCTATCAAGTGTCAGTCTTTTTTTTTCTAACTATAAAACTAATATTGGTAAGGTCCCATCCTCTTCCGCCACCTTTTTTGTCCGTGTAGTGCAATGCTTTTAATTTTAGGAAAAAACCTATTTTATTTGAACTCCTTTTGGACTTTTTACAATGTCACATAATATCAAATTTATAGTGAGATCGTAAAAAGTTGCCGGAAAGTAACCATTGAGTGTTACTTGACATGTATGTATATTAATGTTGCGAGAAGTTCTTGAGGATCCTTCAAAAAAAAGTTATCTAATTTGTTTTTATACCGTAATTTAGGCAAACGCTGTCTAAATCAGAACTTCGTGGTAAAATAAAAGAGGTTGAACAATAAGTTTGATTACACATGAAATATGTTGCCACCCAAAGGCGACAAAATAATCTAATTAAATTAAAATATTATCTAATTAGATACAGCATGCACTATAATGCGTGCATCTTCCTTATTTATTTCCTTAAATTGTTTAACTTCTAAGCATTGAAATTAAAATCTTAATTATAAGCGATAGAGTACAGTTCCGTTTGTGTTTATTATGTAAATTTATACTATTTGTTTTGTACAGAAGTGTCGCCCAAGTGATGAATGGACAGGCGTTGATTTAAGAGGGTACAGCTTGAATGAACGGAGTCTCGATATTGTTGCTTTGTATTCTAGGGTTAATGCAATAAAACTATAAAACCAAACCTGCCACCCCAGCCTTTACTGTAACATTATTACCACGAAAATAAATTTCAAAATTCCTAGGAATCGGAAAAAAATAAACACGTTGCACTAATTGAGATATTCCTTAAAAAAAGAGATCAGATGTGTAAGATCGGATCGTGAACATATAAGACAAATCGCTCCCAACTTTGTCAACCCTTGGGTGCAGTAAGAAACACGCTTGTTCTCCATTCATCCGTTTTTTAGATCCCGAGGTACAAATTAACAATGGAAGCGGTCAGGTTGCGCGTAAAAAATTATAGAAACAACTTTTCCTAAAATTCTTTCTTCTTTAACGTGAAGGTTTTATAGCATTTAGAACTTTGTTCATATCTGTATTTTATGAGCTTGATTTGGGACAGCTTAGCGGCATATAAAAGGTCAGGTTCACATCGGCGTCTTTTGTTCATTCTGTGGGTGATCTACATCGACAAAAGTGTTAACATATAAAGCCATAAAATATTTTGACTTCTCTTTTAGTGGACATAAGTAGACAGGTATATTTTTAAGCTGGTGATAAAAATGTAAATATTATTCTACGCCTATTTGATTAAAAATATCAAATATTTTTTTTTTCTTGGCATTTTCTCTTAATTTTTTTTAATAAAAAATAAATCCATCATACGGAGCGAGGAAGATATATAATCACATAATGGCAAGCAACATGCGTAATCATAACAACATAGAACCACATAGCCTAACGAACTTTCTTTAAGTTCATATTGCTAACCAAATCACTACTATAACAGCACTGCACTGCGTTCGTCACCCGTAGATGTAAAATAATTTGTCTACTAGCTCTGTAATTGTTTATTTTTGAAACAGTAAGTCAGTATTTTCTGAAACATTGCTCTCCGAACCGGCACACAGTAGTTTTAGCACATTACCGCTTGGCGGTAAAATAACTGGCAAAAAGTTTGATACTTCCCCAGGACGTTACTGAAAAGAGTCCTGTCATTACAAACTCAACTAAATTAACCAAGCATTACCTTATTTTTTTATAAGTTCCAATTTTATTTATACATTAGGTATTTGAATATAATGTTTTTGAATGAAGTACATAAATGTACTATTTTTGGATGAATAAATGATTTGATTTGATTGATTTGAATTTATGAAAAATACCAATAATAATTTTCTTTCATTCAACTTTATGCACTTACTATTTTAGAAAAATAACTTTGAAAATTTTATTTAAATTGACTTTCAAGACGCTACGAAGCTCTCTAAAACAACATCAACTGTTTTTAGATGATTTTAATTATAGGTTGTCTATGGTTAATGAAAGCGAGCATTTAAAACTATTAGAATATTTTGTATCAAGGGTAGTATTTACCCTTTACCCACCCCTGTCAGGGTTGAAGCTCGAAGCGTTAATTTAGCTAAAAGTATGATTGCTAGTCATTTAACAAAATAAAATTAATTACGTTACACCGCAGGCTAAATAGCAATTCTTTAAAAAAACTTTTAAATTGAAAAAGTAAAAATAGCTTGATCACGGTTAAAATTATCAAAGATATCAACTAGACCAGTTTTAATCTTTCGTTTTGGAATACAGAAATATCGATGTTTTCAATTCACTATTGACAAACAATGATAAAATCGAACTGCGGACCGCTGTCAAAAGTTATATTTATTTTCTTTACAAATTCATAGAATCTGTGCGAATTGAGCATCGAGATGTTTGCGGCAGCGGGCATTGTTCGATTCCCAGCGATTGTTCGCACAAAGAGCAACCCTTTGGCGACACAATGCGCATCACTAATCTAGATCATGTGCGCTTTTGTGCCGCTTTGTGCATACGTCACCCGCCGCCCGCTCCCTTCAATATCTCACTCGATGGCGATTTATAAAATATTACTACCATCCAGGTAGAGGCTCTCACGAACAACAATGCAAAAACTTCCATCTTCAAAATCTGCAAACAGGAAATGAAAAATCGCTTCCTATATTTCGCCTACTTTGTGTGCAGGAATAAACTGTTTCATTTTAAACTGCTCCTGGTTATTTGTACATTTAACTTTCTCCGTAATCGTAAATTACAGTCAATCGGCGGTGTTCGAAAGATTTCGGTTGATTAGAGTGGCGAAGGCGGCCATTAACGCATGTGCAACAATTTCGGCAATAATTATGTAAAATATCGGCAGTGGCATGTGTGTTTATTGCTTATTACTTTGTAACCTGCGGCCCGGACTAACGGTGCTAGCTACTACATCCGACAGGACGCATTAGAGTCGAGACTATCTGCTTCATAATCAAAATCATGGTATATTATTGAAGTAAATGTCTCGATTGCTTCATGATGCACACAGATCTACACCAATATTATAAAGCAGAAGAGGTTTTTTTGTTTGAACGCACTATCAGGAACTACCGGACCGATTTCGTACATTGCTTCACCGATGGATATGCACGTGATCCCTTAGTGCTATTGGCTATATATTATGTACCACGGGCGAAGCCGGAGTGAACTGCTAGTAAAGAAATAAATATATTTAGCAAACCCTATGTAGGTAACCTATTCTAAAAAAGAAAACAAACAAATGTTTTTTAGCAATATTGTATATTAAAATCAGTAAAATCGAAAGAGGGATTAAATTCAATTTATTGTGATATTAAAGGATTTTGTTTTTTTTTAATAAAAAATAAATACCGTACAATGGTTTACAATGATTTAGTAGTAAGTAAAAAAAACATTTCACGTAGAGTTTGATATTATTCCCGTGGACTGTGTTATACTAAGTTAGAGAGAGAGTAGAGTAAGAAATAATGCTATTATTATTACACACGTCTCTACTCCATCCGCAGTTCTGGTTTGCAACCCAGGCTGCGTGTGCCCAAAGGACATCCTCCGGTGTCATCCCGGACTGGCCGCTACTTAATTGGTACAAGAAATTCGATGTCCACCTCCTAACTACCGGCTTCGTAACAGGATGCCAAAATAAAATGATCGGCCACTTTATAAAACGTATGGTTAGTTTAATTTCGGTGAATTTTAATGTCGATGTGCTCGTGCTGGTGAAGGATTATTCGAAGATATTTTAGTAAGTGAGTGGTTGACCTGTGAAAGGATTGTTTTGAAGCTATTGATAAAAATGTATAAACTCAGATAAATCTAAATTTGTCTCTGAGTTCCACTGCTGGGGCAAAGGTTTCCTTCGATTTCCGCCACATAATTCGGCCCTGAGTTTCCATCGTCAAGTCCTGAGAAAACCTTTATAATAAAATCATTAAATTGACGAGCGCAGTGCTGTGCAACTACACGGTGCACAAGTGATATTTTGTTGTAATGAGCAGTCGTGTTGCTTAATGCTTACATCAGGGATTTTATCAAGATGTAACAGCAAATGTTACAATTATCTTGTTACATATTCTAAGAATTCCAAACTTATGTTAACGAACAACATGAAAGCCAATTTATTTGGAATCGACACTGTATCGACGTTGTATCATAGATTACCAGAAGGTCAACTTTAAAGTTTCAAAATAGACAGAGCGATGGTTATCTTGTGATGTAAGACAAATCGTTTCCAGGCCAACCTCCACCGCTGGACAACTTACACTGATCTTTTGCATTGATTTGAATCTAAATTTAATTGGGTTCGAGTTTAGATACAGCTACTTAAGCACACCATATATATGCCTATACTTCTGTTTCTAATACGCGCGGTCTCTCTCTACGGAGACATCGCTGTAACTACATCACTGTAGTCTACTGAAAACCATTAAAACATCAATTAATTGGGTTCTGGATTAAGAAATAATATGTTCAGAGAAATTACAGGCTAAAGAGATAAATAATAATATATCTCTGGGATACGATCGCAATTCGGTGCAATAGTTTGAAGGTTTCAGGTTCGAATAGCTCTGCGTGACAATATGTTGTGGGCTCAGACAAATATAGTAATGTTCTGAGGTTGTGGGTTGCTTTCTTTCAGGCGTATGTCTACTTATACCGCCACTGAGTTGTAAAATATATTGAGAATTATGGGCTGAAATGAAAACCATGTACCTCATCTTATTAAATACCTTATAATACAATAACTGAACCAAGTAAGTTGAGACACCAGCACTTTATCCAGTCAAGAGTAGAGGCTTGCTTCAGAAATTACGTAAAAAAACTGTAGTTATTTTCATCAATGTGCAAAATATTGGCAAATACGAGGTACGTAATAAGAGGAACGCGATAACTTCAATTAAGACTTTACAAGGAGCTTCCATCTCTGTTATAATTGTTCAATTTTAGTACCAGTGTAAACACAACAATAAAACAATCGATATCCCCTTATTTCGAATAACAAAGCTGTAAAGTCAATACGAAAATATACAGGCTACACGAATAACAATTGCTTTTACATCTATAAACGTATAGGTAAGTTGGTAAACGTAGAGGTATTGCTTAAAAGAGAGGGGAGCAAAGAATTCACCGCAATTCGCGGATTAACGAATGCTCCTGGCGGCTTGCAGTGGCGATACTCATGGGTTCTAAGAATGAAGAACAATTTGGATACTACGAGTAATGTAAAGTTATTTAATATATGCGATCTAACTTTAACTGTTTAAAAGTACCGTGGGATGTTATCGGCGTCATAGAATCATGCCATTGATACGGTTAGTGTTGTATATCGTGGTGACTACTCTGCAAAGCAGATAAAGTAGATAGAGATCTCATTTCTTAAGGAGACGATCCGCAATTTATTTTGTCTTCTCCGGGACCACAGCCGGAGTGTCGCAGCCAAAACGTTGGGCGGTAATTAAATTATAATTGAGATGGCACTTAATTTCTGTTGTTGACACACACACATATTTCTGCACTTTTTTTCTTGTCAAGTGGAGAAACAAGTCACCGTGCGAAGCCCGCGTGCGCTTCACCCCGCGAACAAACGGAACTAATTGGCAAATCTATAAAAAATAGGGCTACGTATGGCCGGCAATTGCGCAAAATAAATAATTTCGTGTAAATATTGTGTAAAGTAAATCTTATACTTTATCTATATCATATTAAACTCTCATCATCGTATCGACGAGACGGCGAGTCCGGTTTCGTATTTGCAGGAGTTTTATTATTATTTGTTTTATGTGCGATGCTGCTGCTGCGATGAGGTTGCATGTTTAGATATTGGATGTTTTTTTGGTTAATCATGTCGAAATCAGAACGTCTGAACGGATCGGGTTGTTAGATTATAGTCTGGAATAGAACACAGCCTTTAACACAGGAAAATAACGGGAACGAGATGTAGAAGTGTGGTGCAAGAGAGAGTATTCCATTTTTCCCTTTTTAAGTGGGTAAAGCCTTTATTAACAAAACTAAAATACAATGAGAACTACATACCTAACCACATAAACTGATCACATCTGACTTATCCATAGACTAATAAAGGTCTACAGGTAATCAAGATTTTCAAACCCACTATCAGTTGAAAGCTTGACCAAAATGCAATAATTTTTTTTACAACATAGAGTGACGAGACGAGCAGGACATGTGCCTGATGGTAAGCAACATGTCAAGCAAGCTGCGTGTCACTGTGCTGTTATGCCTGCCACATAACAGCACAGTGACACGCAGCTATTGGAAAATGAAGAGTCCAAATCATTACTTAGCACTGCACTGCGCTCGTCACCCAGAGATCTAAGAGGTTATATCTCTAAGCCCTGTAATTTCTCTGGAAACATAATTAGAGTACATAAAATGTAGAGTAGTTCTAATTCTTCTTAATTTTTAACGTTGGCTTCCGTTTACTGTTTCATGTTGGCTATCCCATCAGTCCGAAAGTGCGGTCCACAGCCAGCGGCGGCCGCGAACCGCCCAGGAAGCGAGACTCAACACGAGAATACGAAATAAATTCCCTGGCAAGCGTAACAAAGGTGAAGTAAAAAGGAAGTGCTGCCCCCGGGCGAGACGCGGTAACGCACTGCGACGAGATTTATCCTCGCGAGAAACGAGAAAAATGACGCGAATGAGAAAAACAAGCTGTCAGTTTCAGATGGTGTGCGTTATGGCGGCTCTGTTTACACTTGCGCTGTAATGAGATTTTGATCAGATGTAATAAATGTGCTTACACGCAATCGTGTGTTGTTTTTTTAATTGAAAGCAATTTCACATACTTATATTCCTTCATTTGTTTCTTACCTTATGAATGGGGGAAAAAATCTTACAAAACTTTGTAATTAGGTATGTGCTTAGTTAAAAATAAAACAATAGTAGTCCTTAATTGGTATTGAAATATTTGTGGAATAGCAATACTATTGATGTAGATTTAGTAAACAAGTTTCCAATACAATTACCAAAAAAATAATTCAAGACAATTTCCCTATTATTAACATCTTGATAGCTGCAGTTTACAGTGAGTGATATATCGAAAGCCATTGTGATATAACCGGCACTTTTACCGTGGGAGCTTTTTCCTTACCTTGACTGTATCCGCTCACTCCGCTTACTTCGCAGTACGTACGCTCTTTTTGCTCTTATGCATGTTAATGTATGTTAACTATCGCTTTTACAGGGAGGTGGTAACGTAACTGTGGGACCACCATCCTATATGGGTGCCGAGGACGCTTAATTGGCAAGTTCTTATCTTTTATGGTAAACAAATGACACCTTAAGATCGCAGTTTGCTTAGATCTGGCGCCGATCAAAAGTACTTTAAATTCTGTGCACAATTTACATAAGAAATAAAAAACAAAAATCTATTGTTTTCAGAGCACGTATCAAATTTATTCTAAGATCATTTAATGTTAGATTTGCAATAAATAACTACTCTGTTGGACACGCTTAGATAATTCTATGGCTTACTAACTAAAATGTTTCATACAATATACAGTTCGTTCATATTTCTCATTCATATCTTGGGTATTTCAACGAAACGTATCTTATAAAATGTTACAAAAACTCACACATAGCAATATTACATCCTAATTCTCTTAATTAGATGCAAATCTATCCTGAATACTAACAAGCGGTGATCGGTGCTTTACCGGATTTTAAACGGCCATATATCAACTAAACGAGATCTCATGGATACGGGATCTTCTTTTTTTTTAATGTGAAGCATAAAACTTACCTACTCCACGGTATTCTATAGTAAAACGGATGAGTGTCAGGATTACTGTAGGCAACTTGAAAAAATATGATATGAGTTTTTAAAAAGTTGACATACAATAAACGCAACTTCACTTTTAAAAATATACACAAATAAATATATTTAAATAATGTCAAGTTTCTGGCAATGTAAACTGTAAAGTTATATTGATTAAGAATAAATATGAAAATGAGTTGCAGTATTTTTATTAGCTGTATTACTTAACTATTACCTACATGATTAGAAGTAACATTTTGGAAAATGTTAATTAGAAACCTCCTTTACAACGTAATTACCTACCCCTAAATTTTACATGGCTTGTGCTATAACCCGTCAGTAATTTGATGGAAAATGGGAATTGAAAAAAGACTATTTTTAACTCAAATTAAAGAAACTAAAATTAAAATATTTTAAGAATGCGTGCATGCCCAGTCGTAGTATAGCATTAGTATATTTTAAAATTTGTAACAGTGGCCCTCCACCGCGTAGCCTACGGCAAAAGATTTTCATCTTCATTTATTTTTTTTCTTTTGCCTTTCTATAATTGCCATAATATTTCAAAATATAACCACGCTTGAAATATTGCCAGAGTTCAAAAAAAATTAAGTTCTATTTTTAAGCAACAATGACGAGTAAGTTGGGTGGTTGAAATTACACAATGCCTATGTTTGTAACAGTATTTCTGTTTTCTGTTGTCCACATGTCCACATTATAGCGGTAAAACTCTTTGGAGAGCCCGCCTGTAGAAGTACCACGCCTATGCAAGTTATTCTACCACCAAGCAGTAATGTTGCAGTTTCCAGTGAAATATGTCCAGTACAATTACGTTAAAGGATTCGGCTGAAAATAAATGAAATTAAATGTGTTTTTGCTCAATGTTAATTACTCCTTGCAAATTTACGATCACTAACAATTAAAATACAGCGATTACCTGTTTTATAAAACTAATAAAAGCTAAAGCCAGATAGGTACGGTTTTTGTTTTAATTTGTTTGACAAATATAGCTATATTATGACAAGTTACATAAATTGATAATTGGATATATAGATACAAATAATATAACCTCCTAAAATTTTAAGTAAACAGTATGATTTTCCAATGAAACTATTTTTTGCAAAACTTGGATTATGTAGGTATGACACAATACACAACGTGCATATCAACAGTGAAAAATAAGTTTAGCCATTTAAATAACCTTACCTTAAAAATAATGGAAGTGCCAATTCCTAAATTATTCAGTTATAATTATCATTAGCCATTTAGGGCTAATAAATCTCACGTTACCAATGATTTATGTCCGGGTCTTATGGCGCTCGCTGCCGTGGAGCCTTACCGCGAGCCTTTCCCACGTCAAGTCGGCAATAATAACCAACCTACTATATTGTGTTTTAAATTGGAACTAAGTTGACATGAAATACCATTCAGAGAATGCGATAGCAGTGACGTTTATCTCTAGATCAGATTAGTTTGCATCACAATAAACTTTATCTCGTTTACAATATCAAAATGTAGTAAGTGTTACTTCATACCTTTAACTTATTTTGAATAGTTTTGGTATGGAAGTAACATTAAATGTATGTAAATGCACAATTCTCTATCTTCACTTATTTTAAGAAAATATAATTTTGTATAAAATATGTAGGTAATGTAGGTATTACGTAAACTATAAGTAATGGCAGTTAAATGCTTTTGTGTCATAAATAAAACCATCTAAAAATAATAAAATTAATGTAGGGTGGTCCAAAAATGAAAATATATATCTCCTAAAACCTTTCATTAATAAAGCGATAGATTTTTTTGCACAACCCAGTCCCGTTCTATGGATATGTCCCAAGGCAATACTTGATAAAGCGCTCCGAGACTTTCTTATCAAAGGGTGAATTCTTTTTACAATTGGCGCCATACAGATTAAGATATAGTCTTTCTTAATGTGTTAATTAAAAAAAATAACTCTTAGCCCGAGTTCCCTTATCGACCACTTAAGTAAATGTTGATAGGTACCGCCTTATCGCGGTTTTTACACTTGGGGAGCGTTAAATTAAATCATTGATTTTCGTATTAATATTTCAGGTATTCAAGCATTGCATTGTACATTTTTTTTTTATTGGTAGGTATATTCTAAATATTTTCTCTTTATTTGTTGATTTTTTTGTATTAAACAAGAAATAGCATGAAATGGTGTCAGCAATATTATTTGTGTAATGTATTATGTTTCATTCAAAATTATTGTTATTAATTAGTTTAAAGGTAGAAGAAATTGACAGACATTATATTTTGATATGGAAATAAGATTTGTATTTATTTGTTGATAATTATTATTTAATATTAATTTATTATTGGAAATTACATTTTATATCAATATTTTTGTTTTTAGTTCAAATAATAAGTATTGTTGTATTTTCATGTCCACTTATTGATTTTCAATAAATGTAGTGGTTATTATTTGTACTGTATATGTGAGTATCAACTGTATGTATGAGTATCAGCTCATACACAAAACAAAATCCCTAATAAAAACTATGTGAACAGAACTCTACATCAAAAACTCATTAAATCTTCACCGCAAACGATAACGAATGAGATAACCAAATAGACATAAATGCCAAAGGTAAGATACAGAATCCCTTAGAATCAATTGAAGACACAAAAAAAATATAACCGGAGAGTAAATCACAGATAATATGGAGTCCGGAGAAATTTCCGACAGTTATAAACATTTTACAGCGTAATAATAATATTTCATTAATACCAAATATTTATACGTTTGCATTGAGATGTCTCCATCCAGTTACACTCATCAAGATTTATGTTCAAACACGTTATTTTTATAGAGGGATGGCTCGTTAACACTAGTGTAAACGCGTCATATAATAATATATTTTAAAAATAATATATTTTTGTAGTTGCCGCTGTTTACTTTACGGCTGCCTCATTGTCATTCAAATTCAGATAGTTTAATAGGATATGCGTAAGAAAATAATGTCGTAAATTATTTATACATTTCTAAATACTTTGGTATAACAGTCATAGATCAATCAAAAACAGTAGTTGTTTCCTTTTTCTAAAATCATTGAGATAGATTGAAGCTTCTAGTTCGTGCTTAATAAGCGTTTTAATTGATATCCAATTGATTTTAACAAGAAGCAGCGTTTTAAGTACTCTGACGAGTAGATATCCTAATAGACTGCAGGCCCGTGAACAAAATTTATGGGTCATATGATACAGCAGGAGACCTATGTAGGATGATAGAAGGGTATAAAGTAATAAGATTGAGCACTATGCCGTCACTTGTAAGCTGTCCAACTGAGTGCAGTTGAAGAGAGGGGGTTCTAAACCTCGACCATTTCTCCTTGTTGCATGATTTTTGTACGGCATTGCGAAATAATGTATTGGAAGAGGTATTGAAACTATATGGAACCAAAGCCGAACACAATCAAATGACCAAACTTACTCTGTAAATCGTCGGAAAATCATGAAATATTTTCACAAACTAACAATTAAAATTTTAAAATTTATAATTTTTATAGTTTCAATACCTCTTCTAATCTGTTATTCCGCAACGCCGTACAAAAATCATGCGACAAGGAGAAATGATCGAGGCTTAGAACCCCCCCTCTTCAACAGCACGTAGTTGGACAGCTTACAAGTGACGGCATAGTGCTCAATCTTATTCCTTTATGCCCTTCTATCATCCTACATAAGTCTCTTGCTGTATCAGATGACCCATACATTTTGTTCACGGGCCTGCAGTCTATAACACATATACTCGTAGCACTAAAATTTATCGTGTGTAAGTTGTTAATTATCTTTAGATAATTTACATGACTATGTCTGAAGATCACAGTCATTGTATACAATATCACGTTGCCCTTACATCCTACCAATATCATAAATGTGAAATGTGATGTTTGTTGCTAAATCAGGTTGTAACGTTTGGTGGATCGAACGGATCGGGCTGAAATTTGGAACACAAATATTAGTCTGAACAAATTAAGCATACAAGTTACTTTTACAGGGAAAATAACTGGAACGGGAACCGCGGGGCATACTCAACTCTAGTATCATAAGCACATGAATTCGCATAGAAGTTTTCAGAAAACTATTTCTTAAAATACGTTTAATCTTTTTTCGACCAGTAGCAAATGTTTTTTTTAGACAATAATCCAACTAAGTTCCAAATTCAGTCCAGTTTAATTAAAATGAGTAACAATTGTTTCTATTAGTATTCAAACATTTTATAGTATTGTACCGTTGATCGATATTTTTGTAGTACAAAAAAAAAAAAAGATAATTGTTGTAATAAACGCACAATTTTAGTCCAAGTACATTGATACATTTTTCGATGCAACAATTGCTATTCTACTAGATATACACCTGGTCTAGCATGCGTCTGCGCACATTGCACAAAAATTAACGAAAGTTTCCTCCATAAAAGGAAAGGGTAATAATGTACCAAACTTTTTGCACAAACTGATTGACCGTGGTTTTCGAAGGGTTTAGTTTGCAGCTTTGGCGTATCTGTTATGATCTATTGTGCAATGACACTAGTGATGAACAGCTGTTTGTGAGCAGCGTAAGCATCCTTTGCTCTACATTTCAACACTTAATTTTTTCACAAAGTATTGTACTGACCGACTGATAAACTTAATTTAAAATGCGTTTTTAAACAAACACGTTGACAAATTTCATCTTAATAATCTTAATAAGGTAATCTTCTAACGTGACAAGTCGTCCTTCGTACTTACAACATCATCATGATTTTACCGAAGAACTTAAAAACCGTAGCAATTTCTATAAACCTGGCCATTTTCATTGAAATTAGAGAGAAAAAAATCCCCAGTTCAAAATAATATCATATTTATGGTGGGTTTAATTGTCTCGTGCTACTTTCGCGCATTCCGCACTTTGTAGGCCGGATGTCGAAACAATTTTGCAGCGTCTTTTGGACAGTCAGGAACAAAATCAATGTTACCTTTAATTTAACTAATATCTAGCATATTTTTGCGAACTTTTTACATGGCAGCTCTAATGTAACGTGCATGGCAGTCTTCTCTTCATCAAATGTTTGGAGTTAAAGACAAAATGTAAAATAGACAGATAATGTGGAAAATTGGAAATATCAACAGAATAACGTCATAAATAAGAAGAACAAGAAACGTAATATCTTAAGCGGGCCAGTAAATGTTACCACTGCTGAGACTCGGGGCTTTCTCTTGCAAGGAGAAAGTCAAGGCCATAATCCACCACACTGACCCAGTGCAGGTTGGTGGATGATAAATGATCTTGAAAGATTCTAGGTACACGTCAGTTTCCTCATGATTTTTTCCTTCACCGAATTTAAGTTAGCGGTATTACGCACATGAGTTTGAAAAGACAGTTGTGCGCGTGGGTTCAAACCAGGGATCGGCAGTCGCCATTCTCCTGACTAGACCAGCCTTTAATTTTTGTAATCTGTTTTTTAATGGGACTTTTATGACAAGTCTCGTGCTACACCCATGCACGCCGTAACTACCTTTTTATGTCTTTATATTGTCATGTTTTTATACGTTTTGCTAACTGGTACATAAAAACGTGAGAAACAAGAATGTATTCAATATTAGTGTTATTTAAGTTTTCGTTAATTTGGGATGACGACAGGGTCAAAAATATACCATTCTAATTGGTTCGTTAGGTAGATTATGAAAAAATATGGGACATGTATTTTTTGTTTTATCAAATTATTACAATGTTATAAGATCATCAAACTTCTGGAGTGGTACTTACTTAACGTGGTAACTTCCGGGGCGTAGTGACGTCACTCTATCGTAAAAATCGTACCATAATGAGACGTCACTCGAAACTTCTAAGAACCGTATCTTCGTAATTTTTTGTTTATGAGACATAAGAAAAAATACGTGTACCTAAATTTTTTTTAATTATAATGTATCTTTTAACTAATTTTTTAGTCTATTCTTTTTCGCCTATTCTTACTCAAAACATGTTAAAACGTATAACTTTATTTAGCCAGTTATTTTGTATGCGACTGTACATCGATGACAAAGCTATGGCTTGTGCCAGTGGTTGGCACCTGAGGGACACCTTGCCCGGAATCCTTTACTCGTAACATCTGCCCGCGCTACTTTATCAACTACCTTTAATTGAACGCGTTACTTGTTTCATATCCAGTTTTAATAATCATAACAATGCAATTAATGTGTCATTGCAACGACTCTCTTTTAATATTTTGGATAAAATTACCATTTGTCCTAGAGTCATACATGAAGTTTGTATTGTAATTTTAACAGTACATAAGATCCGTGTGTGTTAATTTATCAAATAATTTAAGCCAATATCAACCAGTGCAGTACTGCACTGGTTGATATTAAATTGTATTTTTCAATATTATGTCAACTAATTTCAAATCTAAACTAACTACAGTGAACAGAGCTAATGAAATCTTTCCAAGTAGTCGATGCTTAATTTCTCAAGCATGAACAAATAGAATTTAAGTCCAGTAATGCTCTTGGTGTGTGGTTTAGAAGCTAAAATGTCCAGTTTTATAGTCGTGGAGTCGTAGGTTTGAATTCCGTCTTCTAACAAATTTTTATCGCTATTGGTTTTAGTGGTAATGGAAAATATCGTAAACACCCAATATGTTTCAAGAATCTTTCAAACTGCCTGCGTAGTGGGTAATGCCTTTATGCTCACATTGTGAGAGACGGCGCCAAGCAAATAGCATTGAGAACATAAGCTGAGCCGATAAAGCTTATTGCGCGCGTAAGGCAAATAACTGTACATTTTTAACACATAAAATGACACGCAAGACCATTGCTCATTGCTCTACAAAGCATGCTTACATGCAAGTATAATGTGCTCTCCATATTATCAGCAACGGCAAATCTAGCAATTCCGGGTAAGGTGGAGTCAATTTCATGCTAGAATTCATTATTTAATATAATTCTCTATGAATGACATGTTTCCACAACAAATCTACAGACTTCGCTGAATGCAAACAATTTGTCTGTTCAAGTCTGAATTTTGATCTTATCGGGAGCTATTGTGGTTTACATGGGATATAGATTACTTTAACCGCATTGACAGTTTTACTTTTTGGAGCAATTGTTTGTCTGTTTGTGGTTTAGATTGTTATCGATTGTGTATGGGTGTTGTGGTGTAATGTTTTTCATTGGGTGTGAACTGTAGAGCTTTCTACGTGCTGCTGTAAGTAATGTGTCGAGTGTAAGCTGGTTGCTTGAAGATATCTCATTTTGTGGTTTAAAATTATTAAAATCTTAGTCATATCTTAATCTTAGTATTTTTTATTTGTATTTTAAGGTATTAGACGTTATGAAATTGTTATTGGTTTTAATTTAATTTATTGAATACTATGTACTTTAAAACCCTGAATGTCTCTTATTTTTTACTAAGTAATAAACTCTAAAACTGGTTATCTGTATTTTACCACACTAAATGCTACTGTTAATTGTTCATTTCATGATTGTTGTTTTTTATGTTGACATGAGCCTGGTGGTAAGGTATAACAGCGCAGTACCTACCACGTAATTATTTGGTCTTAAAGATAACAAATTAGAAATATAGATATAATTTTTACCAATTTTTAAATACAATTGTTTTTAAAATAATTTGAAATATAAATGTAGGTATAATTTTTCTTTGTGCAACGAAGTTCTTTACAGCAAGCTTGAAAGAGATAGGTATTATGCTGCGCGACTGAAATGTAAGACTTAAACCGTAAGAAAAATATTACAGTTACAAGTTTTGCCAACTTTATTTTTCAGATGATCTCATAAATAATAAAATTAAGCATTTTTTTCATTTTTTCTTTTGCATGCTTCATGTTTTTGTTTTTGTTTCCGAAGGGACTTTGTTCCTACCTGGTGTGCCATGACACCTCATCTTTTTGGCCTCAATTTTTTCTGGAAACATTGTTTTTTAACCGGCTCAAAAAAAGAGGTTTCTCAATTCGACCGTATAGGTATATGTATTTTTTTGAAATAAGTTGTTGTTCAAAGTAGTTTGTTCGTAATTTCAGAGTAACCCTTGTTTTGACATTAGCCTTGGAAACAGTATTCTTACGCCCCGTACTTTACGTGCAAGGTAATATAGTATTTGTATAAATAAGTTTTTAAAATTGTGCAGAAAGACACTGAGAGAGAGATACTCATTTATGTAGTTTAGTAGTTTTCATGTTCTTATTTAACGTGAGAAAGTTTGCAATCTTGTTAACATTTTTTTTTTAATATTACTCGTAAATTATTTCTTATAAAGCAGTGACGTATTGTATGGTGTACGGTCGCACACAAAACGTAACCCTTTGGTAATCCAAAGAGTTATTTTTTGTAATCTAGATCATGCGCTTTGTGCACAGTCATGTGCGCTATTGTACATTCCGATATGCCTATTGTACGTCGGACAATACTGGATTCGTCGATATCTCACTCGATGTCTATTTGAAAGAAATAACGGATCCGTGCGGTTATATTCGATAAAAGATAATAAAAATATAGATTTAAACTATTAAAGGTAAATACATAATATATTACATTAAATACATTGTCTGTGACACGTTATGTTACGTCAAAGGTGAAGGCAGTTTTTTTAGTAAGTATGTATTGTAAGCTCTGTGCTCTTTGCAGGAATTTATATTTTGAATAGTATTGAATAGTAACTGCATTTAATAGATAATAAATAGGGATACTTAAGCATGAGTGCTCGTAGCAAAACAATGTTACTTGTTACTTGTCTATGCTGATTTTATTTTTTTACCTATTTATTGCCTCAGTCATCGCAATATTTCAATCTTTTATAGACATATCTAGGTTTTACTCCCAAATCTTTTTGAATAAAACATGACCGCTTAACATCACACAATGTAGTAGGCAAGTGCAAACCTACTATCGGTAAAAAAACATAATTATAGCACAGTGTAGAAGTACGACCTCCATTGTCAGCGTAGTTAAGCGCGGCTTGGTAAATTACTTATGTCCGCGAAAGACGTTTTTTTTGACACTCGGGTTTCCGCACGATGTTTTTCTTTAACGCAAAATCCATTCATAGAGATTAAAAAAGTACACTTACACTTGTACAAATAATAATCGGAGGAGGTAGCGAGATTTGATGATTTGTGACCTTACAATTGTAAGATCGGACATTTTAGCATGTACCCAAGCTACTACGGTTTCTAGATCCACGACACAAATCCCCTAATTAATGGCACTAGAGTAGAAAACAACTGTGAAACATATAGGAAAAACATATAGACAGTTGGCAGTAAGTCTGCCTGCAAAACCGTGGGTCATGGGTTCGATCCCCATCCAGTGCAAATATTTGTGCGATGAATGCAAATATTTGTACTGTGTCTGGGAGTTTCTATGTACCTCTAATAAGTATGTATTTACAACTATATAAGCAATATCAGCTGTCTGGCTTTCATAGTGCAAGCTATGATTAGTTAGTTTGTGGTTGTGTGTGAAATGTCCGCCAATATTTATTTATTTTTTACATACATATGCATTACGTAAATGCATATAGGTAGTACATACAACAAGGTGTAGAAATGATATTCAGGATAATAACTCTAGCCACAATAATCAATGGTCTTCAGACTTTTGTTTTTAGTATATGGCGTAGAGGCGTAGGCGTTAATCCTTGTCGACAATCGTTATCCTAAACATGCTTATTTATAATCGTAGCGTATCTTCGCCTGGAGGCGCGCGGCGTCTGTTCCTTTGTGTGCGGTCATACATCACGGCTCCTAAGTAGACAGTATATCAACCGAGTGTTTTATATGGGCAGCACTAGTTCTTACAGCCGATTCCACTTGTAACAATGACTAGATTACTTCCAGCACTGTTTTCCACGTATTGAGCTAAACGCTTAGATGACAGTCCTGAAATTAGAATAGATTTTTAAAATCTTCATTGATCGCTTTGTTTTTCAGCAGGTAATTTTGACGTACTTAAGTCAAATTCACCACCTATAGTGGTCGTTACTTTTGATTGTTTAATTATTATATTTTAATAATTACAATGTTCATAGGTATGATAAAATAAATTAATAATGCACAATTCACTGCAGTAAGTTTAACATGGATACATTTTATATTATAAAGCAAAATAAATTTAAATGTAATTAATATGACGAGTCTGTGTAGTGGCGTTCATACTAAATTTTTGCAATTATTATGAGAATGTTACTTCCATGACAATAGATATTATTCTATTCTATTTCGTATGTATGTAAGTATATCAATATCTTTGTTAATCGATTACATTTAAAAGTAGCATCCCATCAACATCGATTTAAAAATTTTTTTTGTCACTTGCATAAAAGCAAAATTTTCCATAACATAGTTTGCAGTGATAGAGATTCTAATAAGTAAACTATTAATTATGGCTTCTAAATTATAAATTATGTATAGATTCCGTAAATTAACTATAAATTATTAATTATAAATTACTGGGCTTAGAGATATAAGATCTTAGATCTCTGGGTGACGAGCGCAGTGCAGTGCTAGGTAATGATTTGGATTCTTCATGTTCCAATAGCTGCGTGTCACTGTGCTGTTATGTGTCAGGCATGTTGCTTACCATCAGGCACATGTCCTGATCGTCTCGTCACTATTTATTTAAAAAAAAAAAAAAAAATTGCAAATTGAATGCAAAAACGTATCTAATAAATATATTCCCTACAAGCACTACATGTTTTTACAAACAAACCGTCAATTTATTTCATTTTACGATATTATATTAGTATAGTTATATATTTCAGAGTAATTAGCCCTGTGGCGACGGACCTCCTCGATTTATTGTGGTAGGCCGGTAATGCGGCGGACAACCGTGTAGCCGGCTTTTGTTCTCCACTAAATATTCAATTGGGTTATTTTGGACAGCGGGGGGGCGATTATAACATTTTAAGGGGTGATTTGAAGGTAATTGTCGCTTCTGTCGACGAAAAGAAAATACTCTGTTATGACGTGCTTGACTTAGATTCCGGTCTTAGTAGGAGTACTTACTGTATTGTTTTTAAAGAGCGGTTCTTTCCTTTATAAGTTTTGATTTTCTGGCTGTCGAATTTTTTTTTTTTTTTTTTTTTTTTTTTTTTTTTTTAATAAGGGTTGACGAGACGATCAGGACATGTGCCTGATGGTAAGCAACATGCCTGACACATAACAGCACAGTGACACGCAGCTATTGGAACACGAAGAGTCCAAATCATTACCTAGCACTGCACTGCGCTCGTCACCCAGAGATCTAAGATCTTATATCTCTAAGCCCTGTAATTTCTCTGGAAACATTGCCCTTCATTGTGGAATGAGTTACTTGTTTCTAAAAGAAAATCCCCATCTCTGCATTCTTTTGGATCATGTTAAAAATGTTTGATTATTTGACTACCTTTTCTATTAAAAAATATTATACATATATGACATTAATAGTATTTGTTTTTTAATAACTTTCTTCTTTATTCATAAAATATTAAGTATTAATATATTAATAATTAATATAAATATTTTATTTATATATTTATATCTCTATATATAAAAACGTTATGTTGGTTTGTGTACGCTTCAAAAACTCAAAAAGTTCTGCACCGATCGAGCTTGATTTTAGCATGATATATATTATAATCTGCATCAAGGATTGTTTTAATCTATTTTTTGCATCACAATGTACCACAGCGAAGTGTGGCAGGGTACATCTAGTATATTATACATTTGTGTACTATCCTTTAACAATATTTACCATGCATATCATTGAATATGTCATTGTTGTGGTAAAATATGTTACCTAATTTTTTTTAAATTATGTTATTCAAAATCCGTAATTTCTTAATCATTTTTTCGAAATACGCCTTTCTTTTTCCTGGAAGTGATAGCTTTAAGCTGTAAGGCCACCGATCGTAACACTAGTTTTATTGTTTTTATTCTTCTGTATAAGTGATTTTGTTTTTGATGTGCACAATATATTATATTATCTTTAATTAATAAAAAGTAGCGTTACTTTCTAATAATACGGATAATTTGATACTGGTTATCAAAATTATTTATATTGAACGACTGTACTGACTGACTACGACGCTGTATGTAAAACTTCTCTTTAGGTTCCTTCTGCTACTGAGATATAGACAAACATTTCGTTTGTCACAAAAAAGTGATATCGAGAGCTACCACAATCCGTCAATTAATTAAGCTTTCCATAGATATAAGAGGCGGCAAAACGATAGACGACAAAAACTATTCCTTTACGCCATTAGCAACTAATAAAATATGCTTTACAGTAGAAGAAATAAAGGTCAATAACGTGCTTCTTGCGATAACAGTCGCATTAGCTACCGTAGGCGACAGCGCTCGATAACAGCTACTCTGACTATATCGTACAACATCATTAGTAAGATAAACGCCCTAAAAGAACTTCAAACCTTCAGCACAGGAAGTCTCACAGATATTAAAGCATCTTGATTAATGCATCATAAAATTAGAAGCTTGACGCAAAAAAATACAATAGAAATCGTTTTAGCAAATTAAAGCATAATGATCTCATTTACCCTATTCAAAGTATAGAACATGAATAGTTATTTTGTGTCGATTTGTAAAACAAACAATAACAACACGGCGTTTTTGGGATGTGTGACATGAAAAAGTGAACAAACGGATGAACAAAAGAGGGGTCTATGTTAGATAACTTAATTTTACACCCGAATCAAAACTTCATCCCGCATTGTGTTGCGTGGTGCTAACAAATTCCTCTTTGTTGCGACCCCGCCCACGCCTATTATCAGATGTTTGTATGGCATGTCATTTTTTATCAAAACAATAAGGTTTTTTATCGACACATTCAGCTTCGGCTGGTCTCCCACGTGAAGTAAAAACGTAATTTGTCAAAGATCTAAACGATCTAACCAACAGAGCAAACATAAGTTACGTAGACGCATAAATAAAGAAAAACAAGAGATTTTACGTTTTTTAGCACTTTTATTTTCATGTCATTATTTTTTTTCAAAGACGTCAATAATGAAGATGTATAAATGTAGTCATACAAGAGTCGCCTCTGAAGACAAATTGACAGAGATGTTTTAGTAAAGTAGCAGAGAGTTTACATATACGAGGGTCAAACTGAAAGTTCTTAGAAAATCAAAAACTGATTACATTAGCCAGTTATTAGTTTTATTATATCTTTTCAAAATATTGTCCATTCACGTCAATACACCGCTGCATGCGATGGAACCACTGGGAAAAGCACTTTGCCCACTCGTCCTTAGGGGTCTCTTCAATGGCATCGCGATACGCAGCCACCGCTTCTTCAGCATTCATAAACAGCTTTCCTTTAAGTTTTTCTTTAATTTTTGAAAATAAATAAAAATCACAAGGCGCGAGGTCGGGGCTATACGGCGGGTGACCCAGTAATTCAACGTTTGATGTCGCCAAATAGTCGATCGTTCGCTTGGTGGTGTGAGGCGTCGTCGTGGTGAAGGAGGATCCTACTGCGAGGTCGTTTCTCTCGAACTTTTTCCAAGACAAGTGGCAAACAATTGGTAGTGTACCATTCTGCAGAAACTGTTTTTTGATCCTCTAACACAATTGTTGCGAAATGACCTTTCCTTCCAAAGAACGAGGCCACCATTTTTTTCCCCGCACTTCGATCTCTCTTCACTTTAGTTGGCAACTCCTCGAAAGGAAACACCCACTGAGCAGATTGTCTTTTGGTTTCAGGATCATAACAGTAAATCCAGCTTTCGTCACCTGTTAGTATGTCGAACACAGCATTTGAGTCACCTCCGTTAAATCTTTCAATCATTTTACGGCACCAATCCACACGATGGAGTTTACTACGTATAGAGTTATATTTTCCGCACTGTGCCTTTGTGTCAATAGTAAGCAGATAACGTGCATACTTTCTATGGCAGCGAAGTGAAGTGCCGCGACAAAAGTGTGACACTTCGACTAGAGCGACAAGGAAAGAAAGATGCTGCCCGTGATTTTGGTGTAAAGCTTTTGTACCAACTTTATACGTAGTATATACGTAATACGTATACGTAGTATTTTATTTTATAAAAATATTTTTCATGTCTATCATTGCTTATATTATCTTGGTTTATTTTATGTAGGTATACCAATTTATTTGTCGTATTCATATTCATATTATATATTAGTATATTTTACAAGTATCGTAAGTATTAGTATGTATCTGTATTCGTATGTATTTTTATTTTTAGTGTATGTATCATTGCTGAAATATTTAGATAAAAATTTTAGATACACACCCCGCATTTTAATATTTTCTTGCTAACCATTTCCATCCTATGGTTGCCTGGAAGAGATCGCTTTTAGCGATAAGGCCGCCGATTGTAACACTAGTATTTATAGTTCTTCTCTCCTGTATAAGTGTTTTTTGTTTTTGGTGTGTACAATAAAGAGTATATATCTATCTATATGTAAACTCTTTGAGAGGTCGTTTCCAATCGTGTTTACTAAAACAAGAATCCATTAATTCAAAAGTGTTTGTTGGTATTTCTAGCTATTTACGTACATAAGTACATTGCTTCTAGCATTATTTAACAACAATGGCAAGACGTTTCAACTATCTATTTTTAATCAATTACTTTAAAATTATGTATATGGAATTGAGAAAAAAAATACTATAATCCCTTAATATACGACATTTCATAAAGTTCTGAACAAAATTAAAACTGCATTAATAAACAAAAAAGGAGTATTAATAATCCAACGTCTTCATAAAACGGTACAAAATAACAGTGATTGTGCGACCAAGTTCAGCTCACAAGCTAATGCCAGTATATCCACCCACATTGGTTATAAATTAATAGAATCTGCCCTCATCCCTATGTCATATAATAATGTTTGATTGGGCTCGTGTGAGGTATTTTTTTATTATTTTTACGAAATATCGTCACGATACCATCGCATCGTGTGCTGTGGGTAACGCTAATTCTCCGCATCTGGGCTCAGATGATTTATGACAACGAAAGGGTAATAAAACGGGAATCGAGGAACTAGGTATGTCACCGAGATTGAAACATTAACTAACTACGAGTACATAAATAAAGATGCGCTTGATTTCCAATTGTAATAATATGTGCTTTATACAGTACATTTATTCTAACGCCCAGTGGTCGACATTCAACCGTAGAACAATATTAATTTATTCTTAACTAGTGGCCCGCCCCGGCTTCATACGGGTGCAATGCTGATACTAAAAATACGATAAAAATGTTTATTGTGGGCTATCCCAAAGAGACAGACTTATACCATTGTTGACTTTTAGGTAGACCTTTTTAAGGGGTACAATACTGGATTACATTATTTTCATCCATCTCGTAGGATCCAGCCAGCGTATGCAAAGTAAGCGCAAAAAATGTGTTTATTTATGACATTACATTAAAAACCTTCAAAATTATTAGTGTTTCTCTACTGTTGTGTGCACATATTATACATACAAAACTTCCTCTTGAATTACACTATCTATATAAAAAAACCTGCATCAAACTCTGTTTGGTAGTTTTAAAGATCTAAACATACATAGGAATATAGAGACAGAGAAAGCGACTTTGTAGTACTATGTAGTGATTAAACCATAAACTTTAACGGTAATGCTCGACCTACACGAGGCTAGTTTTTCAAGCTAGGATAGCAATCTAACAATCTAGTAACTTCTAGCTTCGTTGTAGACAACGCTACGCAACGCTAGTTTTAACTAGATTAATAAGCTTGAAAAACTAGACTCGTGTCGCTCGGGAATAAACAAGAGTTTGTGGTATTAGGTATATGATTATTTTTATTGTTATTGGTTCATTTTTATGTATTATAAGCCTACTTAAAAAAAAATCTGCATTCTACATCCTACTAACGGTGAAACCGTAGGCCGCTGCTAGTGTACTCGTACTATATTGGAACTTGCCTCGTCGCTTAGTGGGTAGTAACTCTGCCTGCGAAGCCGAGGTCGTGGGTTCGATTCCCACCCAGCGCAAATATTTGTGTGATGAATTGAAATATTTGCACTATATCTGGGGTTTTCTACGAGTGTGTATTGTAAATACATATTTATGTAGGTATTTACAACTACATAAGTATTATATCCGCTATTTGGCCGGCATAGTACAAGCTTTACTTAGTATGGGGTCAGATTGTCCACCAATATTTACTTATTTATTTATTATTTAGTTTGCACTTGTATACCACAACTTATTTGTTGTTTAGAATGAAGACAAGTGCCATATTATCACAAATTTAGGCGGCGAGGAAATAGGCTTAGGCTCGTGGTCAGTAAAGTCAGTAAAGCACCTAATAATGATAACAACATTTTGGGTTTCAGGATTTTTTTTCCGTACCTACAGTTATCACTGAATATTTCAAATTATTTTTTTAGTCACTGTAAAGTTTCTGACTCTGAATGAATTATTTTTTTAGTCACTGTAAAGTTTACTTATAAATACGTTATGGTTTTATATCAGCATTCCACATATTATGTGTATGTAGGTATGCATCAGCGGTGCGCACCAATGACTTTGATCGTTGGTTGAAATTGAACCAGTTTTAACCTCAAAGGTTTACTTACAGTACCGCGTTTTGTTTATCCTTATTTTAAATATAAACAACTGATCAATGTAGTTAACTTTCGGGAGCGCGAGAAACTGTTTTTAAAAACTAAATTTAAAGTTAAATTAAAACTAAATACGTCTAGATGAGCCGAAGAGTTTATTCAGACTGCATTTGCTTATTACAATTAGCCTTAAAGAGAACTTATAATCTAACCCAGACGCAACTATGCATTTCTGGGTGGCATGGCGTGATGTCGCCTGATCCTGCGTAGGCGCAAACGCTAGGTCAGCAACTTATGCAGGTTCGCGGGAACATAACGCCTTCCCCCTCAGACCCGAAGTTATTGGAAAAGGATTTTCCATATAACTTCGCTTCTACATTTTCCTTATCCTATTTATGTTATTATATGTACTATACTCTAACTTAATACTAATGTTGTCTCTACAATACGCAATTCCAATACTTGAAAAGGGTGAGTAGAGGCAACGAGCTTATATTTAATTTAAGTATGTAGTAAAATTGGATTTGCGTTCACATTTTCAGGGTCGTTTACATTAGAATTGATTTTACGTAATTTTCGAACAAGTGGTATAAACTTTTTCCAAATGAGGTACGCCAAGCATGACGATAACACTAAATAGAGAACACTTGTGGCTATGCCAAGGCTTTTCACTTCACTTAAATTTGGAACACTTTTCACACTCTTTTTAAAAGGTAGTTGAGATGCTGCACTTCGTCTAGGTTGATATCTTGCAGGTCTATAGGTTCGGCTTCTTCTGTGGTATTATCTGGTAAGGCAGGTAAGTTTACAATAGGTAAATGGCTGTACGAATTTCCCAATTCACGGAAATGGTTCGCTCGTAAACGAAGAGCATCAATTATAACATCACATGGTTTTTGGATTGTAATGAGGTATGTCCCTCTCAATGGCTCTTGGGTGACGTCATCGTCACATTTTGGGTAAGTACTTTTGTATATTTGGAGAATATAATCCAGCTGTTATCTGAAATTCTCTGGACCTTTAAATCTTCTGTAGTAATTCGGTGTGCAACACATTTTGAGGGTGTTGTTGGTACTGCATCAATTGTTCAACGCAGGTTTCTCTGGAGTAGGGGCAATGTCGTTCTCGGAGCACAAATATTCCTTGGCAGTTATCTCTTTGCATTTTGGGCAATTGGGCGATATCTTTTCTCATCCTGGAGTAAATAAGGATATTGGGGAATAATGGTGAAGGTATCGGTAGTAGAGTGGTTGAGCATGGGTAATGGGTACAATTTATAATATACATAGCATTCCTGTTCTACAAGTGGTACATCTATAATAAATCTTATGTTACTATCCTTAAGGTAAGTTTTGACAGAAAATGTTTCCTCTAAATTAATTAAATTCTGGTCATTTACTGGATACATGAGGTTGCCTGTATGTACTTATATCTTTCAACAACTTTAGGATTTCTACAGAGTCTATTACAGTTTTATGTAGTACTGAAACCTTGCTGAGGGCTAAAGCCGTCTGTACATCGCTGAGTTTTGTCGAAATAGAGCGGAAGTTACTTATAAAAGATTGAATACATTTATAATGTGGAAAATTACAAAGTCATCATTATCTCTAGATTTTATAAATTGTTCTATTTTGTTAACTCTGTCGTTCAATATTTTTGTATTTTCGTTTACCATTTTAGACGAGTTTACTATGTGATCCAGCATTTCAGAAATAATAGTAATTTTACTAGAAATGGCTTGCTCACGGGTTTTAGTGTCCGTTATCAGTTGTTCGAAATGGATGGCGTCGTCATTGTCTAGATTTCCTGTTATTACTTTAATTAAGGAACCTAGAGGGTCAATAAGGCCACGTTTTACCCGCTTAGTTGGCATTAGTTGCCCTAATTTCTCTACAGCCTCGTCGCGGATGTAGTTTATTTGGGACTGGAAGTCTTTTAAGTTACTGACAAGAGAAGAAGCATTTTAGAAGACGATAGTTTGGTACAAAATTTAGAGTACTGTTGTGAATTGAACTGTAGATCGGATGCTATGCCTTTCAGATCTATGGTTTTATTATAGACCAGCTATCGTACTGTACAAAAGCACGGCCTTGTTTGACTGGGAGGAGACCTGGATTTTCATTTATTTCTTGAAGTTGTAGGCCCTGGCTCAGGAACCCTCGGGTTTGCATCACCCATATCACCACCGCCAGGAGGGGGGCACCTGCGGAGGGCGTTTTATATTTTTAACTGGGACTTTAGTTTTCTATCTCGGACTTTTTATAGGTAGTACATTTCGTTCCACTTCACCACATACTATTGCTTTTTGATATTTTGGCTTATCCTTAGATTGTCGTTTGTTAACCGCCTTTGCGTATAGAGTTTGACCCTCTTGGAACTGTGGTCCTATCTCGCCACCGCGTTTTTTCTCTCACCGTTTCTTTCTTACTTTTCATTTTTTTGCCGCAATGTGTTTATACAATTCTTGAGTTCGTTTTCGGTGGTCCTTTAATAGCTGTTGTTTGTATGCTTTATCGAATTCCACGTCAAATGTAGAGTTAAGCTCTGTGTGTCCGAATACTATTTCAAATGGGGTTAAATCTGTAGCACTATGTATAGTATTGTTGTATGCCATTATTGCATAAGTCATCCTATTTGTCGCGTCTGTATATTTCACTTCATATTGGCTATTCTGTAGATTTCTATTATAGTAGAGTGAAAACGTTCTACAATGCCAACGGAGTTTGGATTATTTGGTGTTGTTATGTGTAGTTTTATTTTGTATAAATCTGTAAGTTCTCTGAGAAGTTCGTTATTAAACTCAGAACCCGGGTCACAACTTACTCTGCGTGGGATGCCATAAAACTGAAATATTTAATAAGGGCTCTCACTACCTCTGGTGTAGATCGAGATGGTATTTCCAATGCTTGGCCTAATTTACTAAATGCGTCGACTATGGTTAAATAGTGTTTTGATTCTATTGAAAAGACGTCCATAAATACTTCCTGAAAGGGCGCGTCTTGAGTGTCTGTTAGTTGGAGTACTGGTTTAATTGGTTTCCTGTCATATTTGGTTGTCCTACATTTGTCGCAAGCATTGATAACGGCGGAGACCGTGTCAAGCATATCTGGCCAGTAATAATTTCGCTTAATTCTTTTCACAGTTTCGGTGATTCCACGGTGGCAAGTCTTGCCTTCGTGTAATTTTTGTATAATCAGTTTTTGTTCTGCTTCATCTTCAATGTTGATTACCCGCTCAGTACATTCGTAGAAATTAATTGAGCCTTGCTTGAAAAGGGTGATTACTACGTTACTGAATTCCCGACGGTGTTGTGTTGTTTCAAAATAAATGAAGTATTTTATTTTTGGTCTAATATATTTCTTTAGAAATTCGCATATTAGATCTGGTTTGCCGTGAGGAAGGAAAACTTCTAATATTTTCTGATGCTTGGTGGAGATGTCAGTTACTTGGAGGTCGTTAGTAAATTTATGGAACACAAGTATTTGGTTTGGTTTTGTATCTACGGCTTCTTCTAGAATTGGTATGCCTAGTGACTCTAAATCTTTACCGGAATGTATAGTTTCTGTCGCGCTTGAGCTTGTGTCTGAAGGTACTAATAAGTCAGGCTCCTTTCTCAAGATTTGGTCTATGGTGTCGGTGTCTGAAATTGTAACAGGGCTGTCGGTTGCTGTTCTCTCAGAATCTGATATTGATATGGTATCTGAGTGATCTTGTTCTTCGGGGTTTACAATCATTGATCTGTTGTCGTTGTCCTCGGCGGTAGTTAGTGCATTCAACCTAAGTCGGGAGAGGGCATCCGCGTTAGCATTAAGTTGGCCATTTTTTGTGCTTTATGTTGAAATCGTACTCTTGAAGGCGAAGTCGCCATCGTGTCAGTTTGCTCCCTGGCTCTTTAAGTTGGTACAACCAAAGTAGAGGTTTGTGATCGGTAACAATGTCAAATTTTCTACCGTAGAGGTACGGTCGGAAGTGTTTAGTGGCCCATATTATAGCCAGTAATTCTCTCTCTATGGCACTGTATCTCTTTTCTGTTTCGCTTAGGGTTCTGCTGGCGTAAGCGATTGGTAAGTCAGATCCTATAGTCCCTTGAGAAAGTACTGCTCCTAAAGCTACCTCAGAAGCATCGGTGGTTAATATAAATGGTTTACTCATGTCCGGATACTGTAATATAGGTGCATTAACTAACAACTCTTTACACTTCTGGAAGGCTTCTATATATTTTCTGTCTTCTCTACGGTTTTGCCTTTTCTTAAACAAGCGGTTAGCGGTTGAGTAATTCTTGAAAAATCTTTATGAATCTTCTATAGTATCCTATGAAGCCTAAGAATCTTTTAATTTCGGTCTGTGTTTCAGGGATCGGATAGTCTAACACTACTTGTATCTTGTCGTTGTTTGGTCTGAGTCCGTCTTTCGTCAGCGTGTGTCCTAAATATTGGACTTCCTTGCAAAGAAATTCCGATTTGTCTAATTGGACCTTGAGGTTGGTAAGTCTCAGTCTGTCGAAGACGGCGCGTAATTCTCTAGGTGTTCACGGAGCCCGTTGGAGTAGATGAGTATATCGTCAAGGTACACAAGGCAATGGATACCCTGTAAGCCTCTTAATACATTGTTCATTGCTCGCTGAAAAGTTGCCGGAGCTGTCTTGAGACCAAATGGCATTCGGAGGAATTCGTAATGCCCGTTTTGTGTGGAGAAGGCAGTTTTCTGTCTATCTTCTTCTGCTATTTCTATTTGGTGGTACCCAGACGCGAGGTCTAGCGTCGTGAAATAGTTGCTTTACCTAGTTTGTCAAAAGGTCGCAAATATTGGGGAGTGGGAATCGGTCGTCAGTTGTGATTTCATTTAGTCGCCTATAGTCTATTACCATGCGATATTTCACCTGGCCAGAGGCATCCGACTTCTTCGGGACTAAATGCACTGGGGCACTCCATAGTGAATGTGACTCTTGTATCACATTATCTTTGAGCAGCTTTTCAACTTGGTTCCTAATTTCTTCCGCTTGGGCCGGGGCTTGTCTATATGGCTTGATATAAATAGGATTGTCGTTAGTCGTCCTTATGTGGTGTTTGACCTGGTTGGTGAAAGTTAAGGGTAATTCTTCACTATAGAGTATGTCCTTATATTCAGTGCACAGTTCTAGTATAGCGTTTTGTTCTTCTGGTGGTAAGTGATTAAGTCGTAATTTTGTCAAATTTTGGGTGAGTATTTGGTCAACTTCTACGTCTGTTAAGTCTGTCGTGTTAATTTCACATATGTAATTTTCATCTGTGAGTTTTTGGACCTTAAAAGGTTTCGTTATTTTTAAAGTTATGTCGGCGTCAGAAGTATTTTGTATAACGGTGGTCGCATAATAATTTTCACATTTCACTAGGGCTGTAGGCATTCGGATTTTTGAGTCGAATTCCAAAAAATTTAGGATAGCATCCCCTTTTCGAGATCTACAGGCAGCTCTACACGAGTTTCAGTGCGCTTTGAGGTTAAATAAGTATTCCTGGTCGTTCCAAATCGGGATATTGGCATGTTGTGTTTTTAAAGTTTTGTCGTTCAGGTCTATTTTAGCCTTTAGCTTCACTAACAAATCCCAGCCAATAACTCCGTCATACTTGGGGTCAACGTCATAGATGAAGAATTTGTGATACATGTCCTGGCTGAAGGCCTTAAAGAGTGGTATGTCCGCTACCTCTGTATGAGAGCTAGACGCGTGCGTGCTTGTTACTTGAAACGGTTCGTATCTTTTGTACTGGGCGTAGTACATATCCGCTTTTGTTGGGCTGATAAAACACCTGCTACTGCCGGAGTCTAACATGAATTTGCCATCTATTTCCGTGATTTTTATATAGGGTAGTTTGAGGGCGGCATCATAATTTAGTTCGATTACCTCGGAAATCTCTGGGTCACTTCTACACGAAAATTTTCCAAATTTGTTTCTTCCCTTATATTATCATATTCCTGCACTGGTTCCTGCATTTCCATAACAGGTTGTGGACACTCCCGGGTTGGGTCTGCGTAATAATAATTCTGCTCTTCCTGGTAGTTGTTGTCGCTGTATTCGTACTCGTTCGGGTCGTCTGTTGTTCCACATTCCTCGGCGACTATTTCGTTTATGGGTAGTCTTGGCACTGGTTGTGCGGCAGTCCTCATCGTCACATCGCTAGAAAACGGTTGAGGATGACGATAGCCTTGAGGCTGCGGCGCTCTGTAACCGAATTGTCCCGGCTGTGGTCTAAATCGAACTGATGTTGTACTGGGGTCTGTAGCCCATCTGTTGTTGGGCAGGATGCTTATAGCCAAATTGTTGCTGAACCGTTGGCTTATAGCCAAATTGACCGGGCTGTGGTCTAAAACCTAGGGGTTGTTGGGTCGGAGGCCTATACCCAAACTGCTGTTGTGGTGCAGGTGGTTTGTACCCGGATTGATTTTGTGGCACTAATGGCCTCGCTAGCATAGGTTGTATAGCATTCGGTCTGACTCCAAAATACGGGGGTCGGAAGTTACTATTTGGGGGTTGCATTATTGCCTGAAAGGCTTGAGGCTTCGGATCCAGCATGGGTGGTTTGGGTGCCTGGTTGTGAAGCAACCTGGACCTCATTAGATACTGCTCGTGAAAATTAACTTCATCCATCACAGTTTTAGGGCCTCTTCTAAACTGGTAGGGTTCTTTAGTCTTACTATTCTCACTAGGTGTTCCGGCAAATTATATAGGAAAACATTGAGAGCTGTATTATTATGGATGATGGCCTTTGCATGTTTAACTTCGTTGGAATTAGTGACATTAGTGTTAATTTTGGAAATTAAAATGGCTCTTACATCCTGAATGCGGCTACAAAAATCAAGGTATGACTCATTAGATTTAATTTTAATGACTCCAACTCTATGGCTACACACTCTTCGCTTCTATGATCTCCGAAATGCTGAATTAGTAGTGTTTTGAAATCGTCATAACTTTCAAAATCACCCCTTTCGCTGATAAGGGCGGCGGCTCTACCTATGACTCTACTAGTTATTGACTGCATTATATATTCGTTGCGTTGAGCAACGCCTTGAAATTGTCTGATAACATACTCGCATTTTCTGAGGAAAAATGCGAGCATTTTAGTGTTTCCGTCAAATTCGGGAATGAGCTTAAGCATGTCGCGCAACAGGGGCGGCGCTATTTCGTTAAGCTCAGTCATTTTGCTGTTAAACAGTTTCTAGTTATACTACTTATATACTTCCTTACTTAATTAATGGTGCAATTCTAGTCACCGTTTAAATTATGTTATAACCTAGAGTACTTTTGTGCATTTGTAATCACGCTAGTACGTTTACCTAACTTAGCGTATCTGAGCATTTGTAATCACAGTAAACATCTAAAATACTTATCTAATTGTGCAGTTCTAGTCACAGTTTAAATATAGAAATATAAAATAATTGTGCAGTTTTAGTCACAGTTTAAATCTAAAAATATAAAATAATTGTGCAGTTTTAGTCACAGTTTAACCTATGTAGAGACCTGTGCAGTTTTAGTCACCTGGTTCTACAGCTTAAAACTAAACAGTATTTCATGGATAGGATGGGAGGAAACGAAGGATTTTACTCCAGTGAGTACTCTGTTCGCTATAACTTACTTGCCCATCTCCGTCCGGCTCCGGTTAACAAATTTCTTTGGTTCGAGGATTACCACTGCGGCCTTCTTCCGATTTTAGGGAAAACCGCTGTCACTGCCAATCACGAAGGTACTAACACTTTCCAAGCACTTGTCACGGATTTTACGTGGTCGCGATAGCAGCGGCTGGTAATCCTACCGGCTGCGCCAGTTAACTTTCGGGAGCGCGAGAAACTGTTTTTAAAAACTAAATTTAAAGTTAAATTAAAACTAAATACGTCTAGATGAGCCGAAGAGTTTATTCAGACTGCATTTGCTTATTACAATTAGCCTTAAAGAGAACTTATAATCTAACCCAGACGCAACTATGCATTTCTGGGTGGCATGGCGTGATGTCGCCTGATCCTGCGTAGGCGCAAACGCTAGGTCAGCAACTTATGCAGGTTCGCGGGAACATAACGATGTTTTAGTTTTGTTTATTATTTTTTAGTGTATTCATGATATTAAATGCAGTTTCTATATTTACATGTCTCACGGCTTAATCTGTATTTTCAAAGGATTTTTTGGGATCTCATATGAGATTATCTTATTTATAGTCTCAGTATTTGTGTCTAGTTTAGATTTCAAATGATTCGTTAACTGATTTAAACTAATAACTGTAAATAAGTAGAACATAAAAAAGACTAACACGTTAAATAACCTTCTGCTATTCCTTACGATTTTCATTAAAATAATTTTTATGATGACTGAAAAACTTCTTATATTAAGGCATTACTGACTGGCATTTTGCCTGATGTTAGAAACTTTTTGACATTTGACATTGAAAAGTGTTTTTCTTTACAGTTGATTTTAGCATTATTATAAAACCAGCTGTAAAAAAAAAATCCGTATTCAACTACAGGGGTTTAATGAAGCGACAGTTTACGTTCAATAAATAATTTTATTTCTTATGCTAAATTCCTACTTATATAATATTATTTACAAAATCAATTGCCTCAAAACCTATAGGTAATCGCAATATCATACATAAGCTTAGTCACTAACAGGTAACAATGTACAACTTACATTTTCATGATGTTTTAAAAAGCTTGTAGTGTTTCAGTCGAACTCTTACAGCCGTTTTACAAAACCTGAATTAACATCGATTTTCTCACTTTGAGTTCGTTTGACGTCCAAAAACCTCGAGAATTTCTATATTAATTTTATTTTGCTCAATAATTTGACAGGTTGACAGTGATTACCAAAGTATCTCAATTATCTGCAAGGGCTAAAAGTCTGTCGAATTTTTGTAGAAATTTTCAAAGTAGGTGAAGTCATACAAATTCAAACAGTTATGATTATTTTTCAAGACAATTATTGGATTACAACGGCTAACATATTCATTACAATCAAATTATTACGTCTACTACTAAAATTTGAAAAAAAAATTGGATATACCCATCTAAAATATGTCTAAATTTCTATCAGTCATTTCCACAGTCTTCTGTTTTTTTAACGAAAACATTTTAAGCACAGTCATGATATGTGTTTGTAATTCTTATTAAATAACTATTATTTTTTACCTTACTAACACTGCTTGTCTCATTCAGTCATTCAGTGGCTGGTATCTGATATCGAATATATAAATACAACTGCATACTTCTAAGTCTTGCGTTGGCTAAAGTCTAAAATGTAAGGCACTAGCGGTTCTGACTAGATATACAAGAGTCTTTTCGTGTTTATTTACAAATAAATGCATATTAAAACATAATGCACTTTTTCGGAGGGACTCGTCTTATTTGATTCTCGATGACCTGGGAACAAAAGAAAAACTTTGTTAGTAAAATGCACAAGATACCTTTAAATATCTACGTATCTAACAAGATAACATGAAACAGAGGCAAAAAAAAGTCTTTGTTATTTTATGTGATCAGATCATTGACATTGACAGACCTTTTATGGAAATACTATGTTAGCTTGTTTCATAATAACTAGTTAATTGCGAAAGAAACACGGTTGCTTGAAATTTAAAAATAAATGATAATACTTACAACTCTCTATTTTTGCTGCCACCACGAGATGACGTCTAAAAGCTCATCTTCGTCCATCGGCCCAAGGTGAGGTTGCGTCGTGACTTCATATCGATTTTCATTTGAATACGCCGAAGAAACTCCCGAAGAACATTCTGAAGGTGCTGGAGAGTCAGGTTTTTCAGAACAAGGTGAGCCGCTGCCGTAGAAAAATCCGTCATCCATGTCTATCGAAGTTAGCGGCTGAGCGCTACTGTTGCTAGGAATATTTTCTCTATTTTCTTGGTCACGTGTTATTCCTAACGCGGCATCACTTTCGTCGAGTAATTGTTGTAAGTATCTAATGTATTCGACGACCATCCTCAACGTGTCAACTTTGCTAAGCTTCTTGCCGGAGCCGCGGCGCGCGCCTCCTGATAAGGCGGCGACCACTGAAGCCGGCAGGTGACGGCGGAGCGCGTTGAATCCGTCATTCACTTGCTTTACACGATTCCGTTCACGAGCGTTGCGTCTGGCGATCGAAGCGGCCTGCGGTCCGGTGTAAGGGTTCGTCCTGAAGTGAACCTTCTTCCTGTACTGAAGATTCGGCGGCGTATCGTGCGTCACGTAATTTTTTTCAGGAGCTGGAGCTATTGGGATATTTCTCTTCTCGATGGATTTAATGTTGGAGGAGTAACCGGGCGAGACGACGACGTAGTTCGTCTGCCCTTGGACGATTTGTAATTCTTGTAGCATGTTGGCGCGTGCGCAAGCGAGCGAGCTGCGCGAGGGTCGGGAATGCACTGCGAAGGCTTTGCAGGAGAGATGAGAGCGCGGGCGGCGGCGGCGGCGCGGCGCGGACAAGTGAGCCGCCGGCGCACGCGCGCGCGTTATATCACCTGCGCCGGCTGCAAAAAATATAAATTTTAAAATTATCTTCCCCTATTATTTTCGATCATCCCTTCCCCTTTGTACGTGCGAGTCCGTACCTGGCGTAGTGGTTAGGGGTCTGCGGCAGAGCGGGAGGAGGGTGGCTAACGCGTGCCCGTTTTTTCCCACTGACCGCTGAACGGCTGAACGCTGCAACATAAAACTTGAAATTAATGGCATGCCTAGAGTTGCGCGACAAGGACATGTTTGCATAATTAGCGAAGCTTATTTTTACAATACGTTCAGTTCAGTTGGCGTTAGTATTCTTTATGTATCGCAGTTTATGTACCACGGCACGAAAAGTTAAATTATCATTAGTTACTGGCATTCGCTACTCAAACGAAGATTGTTTTATATAAATATGTGATTGCTTTAGTTTTTATTTATTTCCAACGTACTCGGGTAAAATAATGGTGCCTATATTTTGGCTTACATTATTTAGGTTTTGAATGAGTGAATAAAACCTCTGTATTGTTCACACCGTTAAAATGATACACAGAAACGAATAGTTATCTCACTTGGGGAAGCTATTTTCGAAGTTTTTCGAAACGAAAAAACCTAATAGAGTTCAAATTTAAAAAGACGTGGCGCCAAATCGTGTTCACTACATGAGAATGAGGAATAGAAACGCTGACTTCAAGTCTACTGAGCAAGATATCAATCTATCTATATATTTATCTATACATTTTAAAAATAATCTAAAATACAAGCAACTTCAATACATTAGTCGGTACGCAACCACAAACACCGACTCCATGAATGCTTAAAATTGTTCACATATTTGTAAGATAATTTTCAACAACCTTACACATAATTAACTTTCCAATCGCCTAATTTATTGACATATTTTCTAATAAAATAAATGATGTTATTGGACGCTCCAACCATGTTTTGTGTGATTTTGATCGCTAAGTTCACCATAAGTCAAATTATTATTAAACCTTCTATTGCTGAGTACTTCTTGCTCGTCGAATATCGAACAGTGTACGAGTATAACACAAGTACATAAATTGGAATTGTACTTTTTTTACTTGACTTCAAGTCTTATTTTTTGTTATATTAAGTCTGCGAAGCGTAAGGCTAGTCTTGCTCTATGAGTACCTACCATGGTAATATCCGAGACTAGGATTTAACTTCCATACATTAAAAAAACTTTATTTAAATTGGAAACATACTCGCAATACTCTTTTACACGTATTGTAATAATATATTAGGTAATGCGGAAAATTGTATGTAAAAAACCTATTATTTTTAATATTTCCAAACAAGCCTTTTATTTTTACATTTCACATTTAGCGGAAGTAAAACATCAAATGGGATGATTCTGATTCCATGAAAGAAAAGATGGCCATTAGCCTGGTAGGTATGGGGCTACTTGCGTCGATACTTTGCACCGTGTTTATCGTGGTAGAACAAGCAGAAGACGTCATACGACGCAAATATAGTTTGCATGGGGAGTCTACCGCCGAACGAAAAATTTCTTAGCTTTGATATTTCTCTCTTTTCTTTCCGTTTGAAATGATAGAGACCGCAATAGCAAAGTGAAAGCCGATTTAGTTAGGCGGTAGAAGGGCGGAATAGGGTCTAACTTTTGACGTCTAGAATAATAGATTTCGTAGTTATCTGACATTGTAATTTTTTATTGGAACGAAGTTCCTTACGGCATACTAGGAAATAGGGATGTCACTGCGCAACCGAACTGAAAATAAATGTAAGACTAAAACCGTAAGAAAATTATATAGTACTAGCTGTTACCCGCGACGTCGTCCGCGTAGAATTTGGATTTGTTTTGTGTGTAAATTCACTGCTTTTAAAAAATGGTAAAAATGTAGAGTTGTTGTCTTACTTTATTTATTTATAGTTATGACGGGGTGTTTGTATATTTCACTCGTTACCAGGGAATATAAACATAGTTTATGTGAATTCTTACAAAACAATAATTTTGCCAAATTAGTAACGTCGGTAGAGTTTTAGTAAGCTGTAAGAGTATGTACCTTATGCCATCATTACTATAAATAAACAAAGTAAGACAACAACTCTACATTTTTAATTTTTTTTAAAAGCAGTGAATTTACACACAAAGCAAATCCAAATTCTACGCAGACGAAGTCGCGCGTAACAGCTAGTGGGTTATAAATCGTAAACGGTAAGTTTTACTATGTCAGCCGTGACATACCTTAAAAACCTTACTAAATACCTTAAAAACTTTTGTGTTTATCGTAGTTATATTATGTTGTCTTGGGTTGGGTTCTGTTGTGTTGTGTTATGTTGCGTTCTGTTCTGATCTGTAACGTAAACGTAACGTAAACGTGACGTAAACGTGACGTAAACGTGACGTAAACGTGACGTAACGTGACGTAAAACGTGTAACGTAAACGTGACGTAAACGTGACGTAAAACGTGACGTAAACGTGACGTAAACGTGACGTAAACGTGTAAACGTAAACGTGTAAACGTAAACGTGACGTAAACGTGACGTAAACGTGACGTAAACGTGTAAACGTGACGTAAACGTGACGTAAACGTGACGTAAACGTGACGTAAACGTGACGTAAACGTGACGTAAACGTGACGTAAACGTGACGTAAACGTGACGTAAACGTGACGTAAACGTGACGTAAACGTGACGTAAACGTGACGTAAACGTGACGTAAACGTGACGTAAACGTGACGTAAACGTGACGTAAACGTGACGTAAACGTGACGTAAACGTGACGTAAACGTGACGTAAACGACGTAAACGTGACGTAAACGTGTAAACGTGACGTAAACGTGACGTAAACGTGACGTAAACGTGACGTGAAACGTGACGTAAACGTGACGTAAACGTGACGTAAACGTGACGTAAACGTGACGTAAACGTGACGTAAACGTGACGTAAACGTGACGTAAACGTGACGTAAACGTGACGTAAACGTGACGTAAACGTGACGTAAACGTGACGTAACGTAAACGTGACGTAAACGTGACGTAAACGTGACGTAAACGTGACGTAAAAACGTGACGTAAACGTGACGTAAACGTGACGTAAACGTGACGTAAACGTGACGTAAACGTGACGTAAACGTGACGTAAACGTGACGTAAACGTGACGTAAACGTGACGTAAACGTGACGTAAAACGTAAACGTGACGTAAACGTGACGTAAACGTGACGTAAACGTGACGTAAAACGTAAACGTAAAACGTAACGTAACGTAAACGTAAACGTAACGTAAACGTAACGTAAACGTAACGTAAACGTAACGTAAACGTAACGTAACGTAACGTAAACGTAACGTAAACGTATCTATATATATCAGACTATACGCTATCTGTGTATTATATTTCAGCTCGATCCGTTGGACGTGATTGAGCAACAAACATTCATACATTGAGATTTACAATATTATTAGTAGGATAGGATTTCAAAGAACTATTTGTGTTCCAAATTGCAACAAAATCTAATAAGGCGTTCCGATGTTACATTTATACTTGAACCCTAAGGAGCCGTGCACGATTTCGGGATAAAATATAGCCTATATGTTATTCCAGTCTATAAACTATCTGTGTACTAAATTTCAGCTCGATCCGTTGAGCCCTTTGGGCGTGATTGAGCAACAAACATCCAAACATCCAAACATCCATACATTGACATTTATAATATTAAGGATATATAATGAGGCGTTTTCCAGACGCAAAAAGACTTGTCAAAGATAGTTCAAAATATTGTCAAGTGTGGCACCACTGTTGGTTTTTGTGAAATTTCACTAACAAAATAAAACAGTGGCGCCTCATACGGTGAAATGGGGAACTGTATTTGACAGGTCTTTTTAAGTCTTGAAAACACCCCATTGACGCGTAAAACTGTTACTTGCAATTTTAATTTTCAGATGATCGTACCCTGAACAATAAAGTTAACCAATATATTTCTTGAAAATTGTGTTGCTTATACATATGTATATTCTCCAAAGGAACTTCGTTCCTATCTGGTGTTCCATGATACCAACGCTTTTTGAATAAGAATAATGACAATGTAAATATCTGATATGATCAATTAAATGTAGATATATTTTTACTTTGGGTCTTACTAAATATGTGATTCAAGAAAGATTAATTTGTCATCAGTCCAAAACACTGTTTTTATAGAACCCTTTCGGAGAGACAGTTTAGGGCTTTAACGAGACTAAATTTCATAAAAACTTGTTAATTGACAAAAAATACTTAGTAATATTGGCGTTCGACAAGGTCCTGAGTTGTCAAAACATTTTCGAAGTACTTTTCCCAATTAGACTTCGTTTTGATCAAAGCTGCCGCTTCAACTGAAATGTGTTACGAATACCTTGCATTTTATTTGTTGATCTAATTGAATCAAAATGGTGTTTAATCGATCGGTATTTGTTTTAATTAGTTTAATTAATAAATGTTATAACCGGGAGAAATTAAGGAAACGGGATGCCTCTGTGACATTCTTCTGATTTTTTTCAGTAATGATTTGCCGTCACCATGCCTGGTTTTAATGAGAATACGTTAAGACATATTGTTTTGATCCAGAACGCCAGAAACACGTATCTTATCGAACAAAATTGCTGGCGCCTGCCTGTGGTTTTATTAGCCAGTTAAATACCTACTCATAATCTTTTAGTCCTGTGCCAAAAGAATTTTGATAACAAAATTATTGCGGGAAAATTATTATTTTCAAATCAGCTGCGAGATATGAATTAACACAATAAGTAACAAGGCAGTACTTTGACCAGTCATCTTTAGGGTGAGACCTCGGGTGGTACCCTGATTTTATACCGGATATAACTCGAGGGCAAGCGCTAATGGGTTCCGTAAATAACCATTTTTTATTCGATTATGAATGTTACGATTATAACTTGTAATCGATAAATCAGTACTATTAGGGTGAAGAAAGGGAGAGGGGAATATAGGTGAGGCGTTATAGCATTAAAGTAATTGTTACAAATTGTATACGTTTAACCAAACCTAAAAAAACAGTAAATATTAACAACGCAACGTTTACAATTAAACATGTACAAGAAGGGTTCTCTGTCATTGGAATATTTTCCAACCAGAAAAATAATATCGTAGAAATTTAACAACTCAGAAAAAATGTGTATAATTATTGGAATATTTTATTTAAAGATACTCTATATGACGGTTTCATTGTGTCTCTTTTATGTTGATTTGAAGTCACAAATAATCAAAATATTTTATGGATTTGATTTTAGACAAAATATATATCAATAGGTCTGAGCGTTAAATAAATTCTTGGATCACAATAGTAAGCTTTTCTACCTGGGTGTTTCTATGTGTGTTCTTACTAATTATAATTACAAAATAAAAAGTACAATATCAGTTATTTGGCTCCTTCAATAAAAACTTTGCATAGTTTGGGGCCTGTTAGTGTTGTGTAAAGAAAGACTAATAACATTTATTGTTTTATTTATTTACTTTTACATATTATCTTGTCAGTAGACTCACAAATACAAATAGCTCATTCTATTCAAGAAAACTTAAAAAATATTATTTCTTTTTAACTTTAATAGGTTTAAACTTGACCACCATCTCGCCTGAGCGACAGTGCGGTCTACGATGGAGTGTGCTTACCAAGGAAAAAACTGATTCACTCTCCATTTGAAGACATTGAAATTGTAATCATCGGGAAAACCCACCCAAGCAACGCATTCCACAGTCTAGACGTTCTTATCACAAAAAAGGGAGTCAAATCTCTTTGTTTGAGTTTTTGTAACGTGATTCGAAACAATGTCGCTTCTTCGACATATTATTAATTTGGTAAGCATTTATAAGGAAACATGTATTTATGTTGATGAAATTGTAAAGTTTCGCGTAAATAATGCCGTAAGTGTTTTTGAAATATGTACAGATAATACATTTTATTTCGCAATTTTCAGAATAGTTTATTTTTTTGATAATATGGTTCCGCTTGGCCATCATTCTGATCTATAACAAAGAAACGGTCTACGATAGAGAACGTTTGCCGAAACGAAATCGATTCCCTCTCGATTTCCAGACCGCCAACCATGTCCATTGGAGAATACCCACTCTGGCAGCTCATTCCACGGTTCAGATGTTCTTATTAAGATAGTGGAGTCAAACCCCTTCGGTTAAGTCAATCGGCCTCATAAATCTAATTGTTATCATCCATATCTTCATTTCTTGGCATCTGCACTACTATGAATACTATAGATATAGTAGTAAGTATACCTCTGTATGTGTACTCCATTTCTTAAATATACTTGACAACATACATTTCACAAATTTGAAGAACATACAATGTAAGACTTAGTCACAACTCATTTTGAACTAGCAGATTTTATCCACGTAGTACCCGTTCTAGTCTATGTGTTATTCCAAACTATGATTATAATGTAACTGTGTAAATGTTAAAATTTCAGCACGACATTTTAACCCGTTACGATTCCATTCAGCAACAACATCCAAACTTTGACATTTATAATATTAGTAGCATAAACTTGACATCTCAACTAATCGTGTTCATCACGTGATATGTGGCATGAATTTGAAGAAAATAGAATGTTTTACATACTTTGGATTTAATTAAATTTATTTTAAATTATTGGCATGACGACGGGATCGTTACAATTTATTCTCTGGTTGCGTGTTTAAATTAACTACAATGTTAGTAACAAACGCTTATATTTTCCAGTTTATCTTACATTTGAACAAGATAATTTGCCCTCAGCGAGATGTCACTACAAAATGTCAGCAATTTACTCTTCCTGTCACGGTTCATTTAACTCTGGTTTTCACGCTTGTTAAATAATTAAAATAATTATTTTTATGTTTTGGAGCAATACATTGTTGACTGCAAGCAGAGTATTAATTAAACTAAATGTTTATGTTACTACACCTAATATTTGTCAGCGGTATAATTTCACAAGTCTGGAGAGTGAGTTTTGGCAAATTTGAATATTTATTACTAGTTTATCTTGTTTACTAAAACCTAATTTGCTTTCAGTTGCGTTCATAACGATCTCCGAAGTATACATCTCACAGTAGGTACACACACCACTGGTGAACAAACTTCAATAAAATAGGATAAATTAATTCTGTAAGTTAAATTTTGAATTGTTTAGGAAGAACAGACCAGAATTAGAATGTTGAAGTTTTGATTTCAAGGCCACACAATGCTTTAAAATTTTACGAATATTTGTTTTAGGTTGTATAACACAGTTATAAGTGAGATTTTCTTTCGATTATCATCATCACCATCCAGAATTCTTTAAGTTTATAGTGTAACATATTTACAGAGAAATTACGGATCAAGAGAGATGAATCATTATTCACCTTATATATCACCTTATATTTCTGAGCGTAGAACGCAGTGCAGCCCTGGGCAGTGATTTATTTGAACTCCTTGTATTCAAATAGTTGTAGCACTGATCTGTTATGGGTAAGCACGTTATACGTGGTTACTATGCTCGTCTCATCACTTTATCATAAACAAGATAGAACTAGCTCTTAGTGTTGGTAGGATAATATTTTCTTTGGGGCGAATAAACGTGGTCAGCTTTAGGCCCATATTGTTTGACTCAATCAAGCCCTAATAATTACATAAACTATTTTCCTATGTGACTCAAACAGCTGTTCCGCTACTGAATCTACCTTCCACGCGACAGTTTGTTTTGCCGGAAATTGTTTGACATTCATCATGCGAGCAATTACTTGCAAATAAAACAATTTGGTAAAACAAATGATGAGATGAACAACGTGGGAGCATGGGGTGGTATTTTGATGTGGTGATTATGGGAACTGAGTCATCTGCCGCGTCGCGGATCAGTAGATACGACTCCATTGTTTCATTACGGGCTGTACAGGTAAATAAGGATTAATGATTAGCACCGATATTTTAACATTTTTATGACTATTTATATAAATACGTTTAAAATTCATGGGTTGGTTTGAAGGGCAATGTTTGCAGATAAATTACAGGGGTTAGAGATATAACATGATAGATCTCTGGGTGACGAGCGCTGTGCAGTGCTAGGTAACGATTTGGACTCTTTGAGCTCCAATAGCTGCGTGTCACTGTACTGTTATGTGGCAGGTAAGTTGCTTACCATCAAGCACGTGTACTGCTCGTCTCGTCACTCTTTATTAAAAATGTTTTGTCTAAGTTGTGTGCACATCATGTACGTGCAAGCTCCAGTGGTTGCTTAATGCTTAACTTTTAGTAACGTTTCGCCGAGGAACAGCATTTATGGCTTTTATCGATTTCCAAAAACAATGGACAGATATATTTTGATAAGTGTCACAAATGTTATATACATTATTACAGGTATGTATAATAAGTATGTATTTACAACTATATAAGTATTGTGTCAGCTATCTGGCCGCCATATTACAAGCTTTGCTTCCTTTGGGGTCAGATGGTATTGTGTGTGAATTGTCTACCAATATATATATATGTCGCAGAGAGCAAAATCGGAACGTCAAGTTGATAATCGATATCGACTTGGGTGTATTCGATTTGTGTGTTGGCAACCCTACAGTTTGACAAGTGACAGATACTGTTTGGAACAACGGTCACTTTTCGAAAGGACGTCGAGCCGACCGGGTATGCCCAACATACGACCGACTTCACCGCGTTCCAAAAGTAATCGGTTTCCATCTAACCTGTGTGTGATTATTTGTGATCGTAAATGAATAGACTTTGTTCACGTTAAATCAGAGAGTGCATCGAAAATCGGCTTTTAAACAGTTTTGTTTGATTTAACGATGGAAGACTACGAACGTCCACACCCCGCCTCGTCATATATATTTATTTAAATAGTTTTTTAATAACTCCTAACCATAACGCCACCAAAACGACGCTAAAACATTCAGTTTGATATTTAATAGCGTCGATATTTGATAAGTAGAATTTTGTATAGTCATGCTTCGATCAACTAACTTGTGTTACGATGTGGTAGCTCTCGCGCGATTGAAGATCCCACTTATCGTACCATATTGATCCCACACTTAAGAATTACATCGGTCAATAAATCATATATAGTCATAGACATGCCGACATCGATAGCACAATAGAACTACCTGATACGTTTCCAATAGGCCTCATTTGATTAACGATTTGTTGAGTGAGTCCCATTCATCGCAACGTCAAAGACTGATCGCATTAAGAATTAATAAAGAGAATGTACCTTTTCACCTCCACCGCAGTCGGATACAAGAAAAGATGACGGCATTCCTGAACCAACGAGCTGTTATTTATGAACACGATGATTCGCGGTTTCATGTTAATATTTCTGTAAATATCGCGCGTAATCTTGTTTACATATTCATGTGCAACTATAATACAAATAGAGCAAAAAAACTCGGGTCATTCCTGCTCTCGCGAAACGAAGTAATCGAAAGCGTTTACATATTAATAAACTCGTTCTAAAAACTATTCGCAGCGATAAGTATTTATAAAATGCAGTAAAATATACTTGTCCTCCCACTCGCATTTTAGATCAGATAAGCGGCATCTTTAGGCTGTCCGAAAATGCAAATAGGCCGTCTGGCTGGCTTGTAAAGCAAGAGCTATCAGAGAACACATCGCGCTCGGTGTGTCTTTGCCACCTACAAGTGACAGAGCCGCTGACGTGGTCGCTGACGTCGCTCGCTGGTCTGCGGACGACGTGTGGATGTCACTGCGTGGTCGTGGTCGACTCGTCCGTGATGTCTCGGCGACACCGATTGTGAACGAGATACGATGCGCTGAGATTTTGCATTGTAAGCTTTTTGAATATTGTGACCGATCGATGCGATGGACAGTCGAATTAAAGATTAAAACACAATGACATGTACAGAGAAAGGTGCGTTTAATTTTTGCTCCTTACTTTTTATTGTTTGTGTGTTTGATATAGTATCTGCTTCCTGTCTTGAGTCTGTCGTGTGGGTATTGCTTTGGATTGGAGTACACTGAGGCTGCCCTTTACCTTTCATATCAGTGTCAACTTTCTTGTTTCCTTTTAAACTCGTACCATTATTTCTTTTTTATCGTTTAACAACTTATCGTTAGCATTGAATCAAGTGGTACATTTGATTTAAGAGTCGATGGAATAAAAATGTTCTTCAATTTGATTTGAAAACATGCAAACTTTGTTAGGCGTGAGCTTGTTCCGTTTAGTAGGTTATATTTTAAGTGGCTCTTCAAAAGGTAATAAATAAGTCTAGTTGGGGAAATTCGAATCGTTTGCCGACAAACAAGGCTGGTAGAATTCGTTTATTGGTTTACGATACCTCGTTAGGTACGGTGATAAGATGGCCCTTAAATATGTCATTACTATTGTTCTCGATGTAAGGTTGTATTGGAGGTAAATTTTTTTGCTTCAAAATTTGGATTGCTACAAAAAATGACTAAATTAATTAATAGTCAAAACTCTGCTCAGATTGACCGATGGTATATATAAAAGGGTTCACTTGGATACTAGACGTTAGGGAAAATAATTTAGTTTCTATCGTGTTTTTGCAAAATTAGCAAGAGGAAATGTTACGAAGATACGATGCTGCATAAAAAGAAACAATACACGTTATGTCATGATACAAAAATATACCACTCTCACCTGACTTTTTAAAATAACTCTAATACAAAACATCCTAAATTTAGAACTTTTATTAATAAGTGAGAAAAAATAAGCGTCTTCTAGTAGGGTTCTGTTGTATTACGGGTATGTATGGAGAAAATTAAATGATAGCAAATAATGTCCAATTAATTAAAAACATAGCAAAGTAATAAATAAAACATATAAATTTTAGCGGAAATATTGGAGAGTGGAGGCGTTATACATTGGCGGCTACGATACTACGAGAATACACTTTTTCATATCAACTCGTCGGTTTACATATGTTACAAGAGCGCTATTAGAGTTGCAGTAATATATTCATCAATCGTGTCCCGTTTTGTACTACAACTTCGGTAAATTAGGGAAACTGCTTGTAAATTACTTTCTTTTAGATATCCTACTCAAAATGGTGTCTTGGACACAGCTAAGTGAGACAGGACATTTTTATTTTTAGCTTATACTAGTTTACAAACTGTGTTTTGGTTTCTGCCTTAAATAAAGAATTCATAAGGTTATGTCTGCATCAAAAGTGAGTTGTGGTGACAATAGTTTGAAGCCGGATTTTACAGAAACTGAGTTTTGCCACAAAAACTTTGAATGGCGCAATATATAATTATTTATGATATAACATGGATATATAAAAAAGTATGAGTATACCAACCATATTTTTATGGGATTCACCTGAAAAAAAAAAGATAACACTGTTCAGGAAAGTAACATACCTGTTCAACTTTTGCGCAGGTTGTATACGAGCCAGCCGGTTTTTTTCTTAATTTTCATCTAAGAAAGCTGCGTCAGTCATATTTGATATCTAAAGCTATGTATCTATGTATATATTTGAAATGGTTCGCATTTTCTGTAAATGTTGTCTAAATCGTCCACATATAATATCATCCACAATAGAATTGGGGGACGCGGAAAAAATATCTTTATTGTAACTATAGCGCACATTTTATAGCAGAAAATTCTGAAATTTCTAAACCGGGACGTTGGCTTGATATTACTGAAGACTCGCACTAAAATAGTGCAATGGTTTACACGTGTATACCATGGAATGTTTGAATGCTAGACAAAATACCAGCTTGCTTTCGACTTGTAGATTTTCAGATTATATTTTTAGAAAGTACCCAGTAAGCGGTTCGGCAGTTTACATTTTCTTATTATTGAAGTGTAATCGAACCTTTTTGTTTGAGTCTTTGGAACGATGTCACTCTTATGAACTACGAGCAGTAGATTTAGTAAACAAATGGCAAGGTGGATGTAGAACAGAATGAAACTGCTATCACGTCATCGAACATTGTTTTGATAAAATTAAACTCCCGATGCAATGCTCTGAAGCGACAATCTTAATTGTTACAACTACTAGTTTAATTACCTTCGACTGACCAGTAATTACCAATACTTGTCGCCCACTGCCATTATTTAGTTTAAATGATTAATAGGTAAAAAAGTGGCCATACGAGATCCAGTTGGAAATGCCAGTTGAAGAATGATCAACATAAATAAAACGTCGAATACGGATTGGCAATAAACAAACTTGTTGCGTGTTTGATATTTCGCATCGTTCAGCTGCTGGTGAAATTTTTATGATGAATTTTTAATAGAAATATTATCTGGGATCGATTCAGAGGATGTTAATTCCAGTTCACTGAATGACAATGTTAAATCTTCTGCTCTAATTAATTATTTATATTTGGACTATTAAAAATAAGTATTATCAAGTCACATGGATGGTCATAATCATAATGATAGTTCGGTACTATTACATTAACACTTTTGATTACATCTTTCGAGAACGTGGGTCAAGCAATAAGCCGCACATGGTCAGTATGGGTAATAATGGCCTTGAGCCTTGACGCTCTTCTTGAGAGAGAAGACCCCACAGCAGGCACAAAGTTTACATTTATGCCTATCGTTAAAGTAGTCATTTTTATGCCAAGTTATAGTATACATAAATACTGTTATGTTAAAGTCATTTTTTCCTTTCTTAAAAGCACTCGTATTTCATTTCATTGTTGTAATTGTTGCCCATAAAACACTCCAGAATAAACAAATGCCGTTAAAAGTTGGTCGTTTTGATAACAGTCTTTAATCCTCAGTGGGCAGTTAATCTGATGAAGCCAAAAATATTGATGGAAACGAATTTCTCGTTAAACGTCCATGTACCGTTGACACCAACGACTTATTTTTAGGAATATTAACGATATGACATTGTGCCGGAGTTTTCAGTCCAAACATAAGTATAAAATTTACCTTTACATTTTCGATCATGTTGAATCGGTTTCTACGTATATATTATTTATAATTTTACATATTACCTATATTTAGCAAATTGGGATCAAATTTTGAGAATGGTAATAGGATTTTATGATAAACAAATTTACTTTTAATTAATTTCAATGGACAAAAATAACAGTTTCGCTAACTAATAAATAATAAGGAATAAAAATAAGAAGAGAATCGAAGAATTAAACGTTTATTTGAAATATTTTAGGGTGTCCACATCCCACATAGTGAAATAAATTCCATACTTATTTTAGCTCCCTCTATTTTACTTATATTTACTAATATTAGCAGCCATAACACAGGTCTCCAGCCTATCACGGCTACTAATGGGCTACTAACTTATAACGTATTTGTTCAAAGTAGGCAATTAAGAACTTTGATGTTGTATAAGACAAATTAATGAATGAATCAATAAATTTAATTAAAATAATAATTTTATACTATTGAAAAAATTTACAAACGCTCCCGAAGATGCGAATAATGTGATGTCTACATCAAGTAAAGTCGTTGGAGGCGCGTGGCGGGCGTGCGCCCTGACTTGCGCCCGCGCAAACGGCAAGCGCACTCAGATAAGGGCGGTTACTGATGGGGACATTTTAGTTGCTTGTTATACAATATACAAGCTGTTATTTTAGCTATCATTAATTGCATAGATTACACAGTATACGTCATTTCTTAGATTTATTAGCCTGACTTTAGATTACATGTCTGAGTGTGTGATTTGTCAATTTCAAAGAAAAACAATTGTGTAGAATTAGTTGAATAGTAAAGAAGACTTTTTTGAGCATGGTTTTTTATGTTTAAAACGTATAAAAAGTAAGATACATATTCTTAGTCAGAAATAAATCTATTTTACTTTCAAAGTTAAAACGGCATGCTCGTTTGACCTAACCGTCATTTGCTAACAGTGTAATTTGTCATCGTGTGTCAATCATCAAGTCAAAGTCAAAAAACAATCGCAAAGTCTACAGGCAGCCTAAACGGGACCTTAATTACGTCGAGGCGTTATCGAGTAAGAATGTGCACACGCGACATCGGTATTAATTTTAATGAAAGAAGTGTGCGCCCGCGCCGGTCGCCGGTCGCCGCGTCGGTCGCCGGACGGCTCGCCACCTGCCCGAGTTATCGGCTCACTGAAAACTGCAGCACAAGACATCCGTGGACTCGAATTACGTTTACTTTTCCTTTCCATGTTGTTTTTTTCTCGTTTATTTCCCAGTGTTTGTAAGTAAAAGATTTTTTTTTGTTACGCTTAATTACATTTGCTTAATGTAATGTTTTAGTTTTTAAAGTTCATCTTATATTCGTATAAATTTGCGTGCTATGTTTTTTTAAAGTGATCAGAAAAACTATGTTATAAGAGGTCAATAACTTACTGATAGAAAGTTAATCATCCGCTTTTTACTAAAATAATTCCACAATTAGTCGCAAAAGTAACATTTAAAATTGGCTACATTAAATTTACTTACGCATAAAAAGCCGATAGGTTTATATCTTGTAGAAAGAAACTTTTTACCATTACTTTAAGTGCAACAGCAAAAAATATTCAATGACAGAGTCTACTCTACGTCTTCAGAAACTAAAACTGTACAAGAAAAATGTTGTATCTTAAAGACATATGCATCATTCCTACTTCATATTAAAATAACATTCGATCCAAATGAATAAAATAATTATTGCTTAACGATACATACAAAGTATTTAACATTTTTGATTTCACCGCAAATAAATATGAAATTTGGATTTATCTTCAGTAATTAAAAGTGCACCTGCCTTATTTAATGTAGATGTAATATACGGGTCTATAAGTTGAAAAGTCGTAAAGGGTATTTCTACAGGAAAGAGTTACACTGTAAATTAACTGGTGCTTTCACTAAATGTTTATTTGGTTAATTGTCGAAAACATACGGACGATACATGAATTTAGACGTGTAATGAGCAGACTAGAGAAGATCAAAAAAATAGTGGTAGGACTCTTTCGAGAGTATATTTGGGAAAGTAAAATCTTTGCCAGGAATTCTACAGTCAAGTAGTAATGTGCAAACAATGATGTGGGCCACTCTAAAGGGAAATGAGTCCAGTGAAATTTACTTCGTAAAGAAAGAGGGTAGGGTAAAGAAATACTTACATAATAATCTTATAGCTCTGATTGACGAGCACAGGAATGTACTAGGAAGTGATTTAAACTCATGTTCACATAACTGTGCGGTACTGTGCTATTATGGACATTATAGAGAGGCGTGTTGGTTATCATCAGGTGTATATTTATATAATTTGAGGTGAATGACGCCTTTCTGATTTGTTAAAGAAACGTACAGTATACAAAATAATCATTCAGATTACCTATTATTATTAAAGGCTCGGTGCCGGAGGACAACTTTCGCATTTAATAATGTCTCAATAATGTGCAAAAGCTATTATAGTACGGTTTGAAAGGCTATTTTTCCAAAAAAAAAATACAGAATAAAAAGGATACATCAAATTATATCACTGAGTGACGAGTGCAGCGCAGCGCTAGGCAGTGGTTTCAAATGTTCATGCGTACGTAGGTATACTTCCGCAACTGTTTCACAGAAAAACGACTTGACAGTTTTTCATAATTTATTTTTATTCTAATGGGTATTTGCAAAACCTAGTGATTTAATTGACTTCAAAAATGGAAGAGGATCGAGATCTTCTTCGGTTGTATGTATTTTTTGCATGTTATGTGATAGGTCCACCAATTGTGAATCAATTAGATTATTACTTTTTTTGTTTGGTAGATCATACTTTAGAGGTGGTCCCAGATGTTGATTGTAATTTAGGTAGCGGTTTTCGAAACTTTAATGAACAAACATCTAAAATTTGCTTACATCGATAGGACAAATACGTCTTACCTCGATGTCACATTGGAATAGTGTGTTAAGTTAATTTCATAAAAATATACAATTTAGTCGGCTGTCTGAGTTTAATTTAAAATTGAAGTTAGTTTTTATTTCAGAGAAAATTAAATTATGTTATTTCTGATTTTGGTTAGTAATTATGTGAAAATTAATATGTGGGTATTGTACGTACATACAAGACACTATACGACTTACTTAAGAGTGAAACATTGAGTTTAAATTTTAAATTCCTGGCTTTTATTCTTAACAAAAACGTGAGAAAAGCTGAAACCGTTAAATTTTCAAACTGTCTTCTATCAGTAATACAAATCACTATAATCGTAACGATGATTATGAATAAAGAATGTATAGTGTAAATTGTGCAGGGCAGGTGCGACAATACATCTGCGCGTGCGTCGTCGTCCAGAAAATGACCCCCACCATATTTCCTAGAAGTAATATTAAACTTCATTATTTTAATCAAAACATGAAAATTCAAATTCAAATTTCGAATGAACAGAAAATGAGGAAATATGGATCTTTGTGTCTTCAAATCGAGAGTGAATCGGTTTCTCCTAAGTAAGCACGCTCCAAAGTAGACCGCTTCGTTGCTTAACATGGCCGTCAAATGTAAACTTATAAAAGTAAAAAAAAATGAGACATTAATTTCCCTTTATATGGCAAACTTAGGCATCTCGCATAGAAAGTATTCAAGTACTACTTGTAACTTGTAAGTGAATGTTATTAAGTACATTCACCGGCACTAGGTTAGCGCGGTAGATAATGTCTTTGTCTCTCTCGTCGTGGGAGAAGGCCCCGAGCTCCAGCAGTGTGAACACTTAGTGGTCTGCTTTCAAAGTAAATGTTGAATTGTTTGTTTGAATTGGAAGCTTCAATAAATCTATTTTTTATCTACGTAAATCCGGAAAAAACTTTGAACAGGCTAGCTGATAGGCAGCTTTACTGCTGCCTCCACACTTTAAATAACAGGGTGTAAAGATTTCAAAACCGAAGTTTTGTTAATCGAGGATTAAAAAACTACACCTAAGAAGCTTAAAAAATCAGCTGAAAAAATTAGAAGGCTACACTAGGCAATCAAAAGTGTAAAAGTGCAGCAAAATAAACAAACTACGTATACATTTTTTTCGTTTAAAATAAACAAAAGTACAAAAGGGAAGTGACAAGGTCGTCCGTCGCATGCGGGGTTTAAAGTTATGTACGGTTCGCGTTTAACCACCAACTTCCCTAATGGCAGGCAAAAGAAATATGAAGTCGGCAATTTTTTCTATCTGTTGTAGTTTGTTTAAGGATTTACACTTGATCGCCATCGCGCCTTACGATATGGTCTACGTTGGTGCGTTACTTTGAAGAAACCGAATCACTTTCGATTGTATCAGGAAAACTGCTCTCAGGCAAAGCATGCATCAGCCTAAGTATAGGTACTTTTTTTGTCACAAAAGTATAATAGTACGAGTAAACATCTTCGTTCGAGTATTTAAAACGTGAATTTGAAAGTGTACTGAAACATAAATAAGTTAACCTCAACCATATCAACCATGAGTAACCCATTAATTAATTAAAAAATAAAAATGTGAAAACCGCATTGACTATCATTAAGTTACGTATACTTTAGATACTTAACGATAATTAACACTTATTGCCAAAAATAAAACATTTATAATTTAAATGTAAGCAAAAAAAAGAAGTTGTGAGCTAAAGTTTAAGCTGTGTTGTGATATATAAAAATAAACATTAAAAAATCAAAGGAACGCGAATCTTGTCTTTATGAATATTGGAATAAAAATATTCAGTGTTTTCCATTACGTTTCGTCGTGTTAATAATAATGAGTCCACAAAACCAATGACTTGATTTGCAGTAAGTAAGCCTAAAAGCAATCAGGGGTTTCGTTAATGACGTTGAATTTCCATAAAATCTTAAAAAGATACGTTTTTTTGTTCACTTATTTTTGTGAATTTTGTTTAGAACGCTGCGGTAGAAATGCGGCTATTTGTAATTAAATTAGGTCTTATGTCTTCATTTTCTGATAAATTTGCAGTTAAAATTCATGGTCAAAATCGTTACAAACCGTTGGCCACAGGCAGCTGTGTCCCCAAGGCGGCTCGCTTAGCTTCTGTTACGGTTTTACTCCCATAAATACTATACTAATCATGAATTTAGTTTCATTAAAAACAATCTTCGTATTGAATATCATAAATTTGAGGATATATCGGATATTCGTAGCTCAATATTGTTTTTATAACTTCACTGAATTAAAATGTAATTTTGTATGTGACGTCAGAGAATTTGATTAGTAATAGGTTTATGATTTTACTTGTAAAAACTCAAAACGTTGTCTATTACTATCACGGATATCGGGGGATATGCCTTGATTGTGAATCTAGTTCGAAACCTAGTGTCTCCGGTGATCGTGATTACTACCAAACCACTTTGTAGCTACAAACAATAACTAGTGATAAACTGATATTGAATAGTGCAAATTTTTACTTTTCTATGACAGAGTAATGTCACTTTTAAAACTTTTTGAATAATTTTCATAGTGATGGAAAATCTGGTTTGGTACAAACCACAACTGCATACACAATAAAGTCTGTTTCGTTGCGAATTTTCTTTAAAATAAACACAGCCATTCTCTCACAAACCAATTCCTTCGTTTTAGCGTACAACGCGCTCGCGACCGGTGTCAATTTATTCTTGAAATTAACCCGTCCCGTGCACTTAACGCAACAGGACACGTTTCAAATAAGCCTGGACGTTTTGATACGTACATGTTATTTTGTCGAAGGGAGCAATATCTTAATGGGTGAGGCAAAACCTCGTCAGAATTCCTGAGTGCCAATTAACTGAGACGATGTATAAATGCCTTAAAGAGTCGGACTTTCAAACGCTCATAATATATGATTGCAATTTTCTTGATACAAATATACGTAAGCGTGCCTGAAAAAACTACATTGTTGATTGTTGCTATCATTTAACTGATACTACCTGTTAACAGTAAATCCTATCAAGTTAAATGACAATCATAAATAGTCAACAAATATGTGAACTTCGCGATTACCGTAAAACTTAGCGGCAGATGCAATCCAGATTGTACGACAAAAGTTTCAACATGGATCCCGACCACTATACCTTTGCTGTTTTATCCTTCCGATTTTCATTCAAAACACAGCCTTGTACATTCAATATTAAAAGTTAAAGAAACAAACAAATTTAAGTTATGAACTAAGTTGTAAAGTTGTCGAAGGTAAAGAAGTAGTTTCGATACGAATCTCGACTTGCGTGGTTAAACTCAACACATCTGAACATGGCTGCAACTACTGATTTTAAATGTTGTAAATGTTAATGATTTTCTGTGTGGTTCACTATTACAATACATTACATGCACATTTCTACTTGAAATGGTATAGTAGCATTCACAACAATGTATTTTTGATCAATATTTCCTATAATAATAAACAATTTTAGCTATGTGGTTATAGAACTCGTCTACATCTCATGTAAACTACATTGACTAATTATTTTATGGAAGAAGAAAGGTGTTGAAAGGTGGCATCAAGGAAATCTATCCTATTGAAATATACCCAAATAAGTTTTTCCTCTACGTACACAATCGTTAAACCATTTTATTTTTGGTTTATTTTTTTGAGTTCTAATAAAGGATGGAAAACAATTTTATTATTTACAAACATTTCACATTGGATATCGAGAGATAACCAGGCTCGCTCAATTAGAGGTATTAAGTGAGCCTGGTTGAATGTTTCAAACTATATGACTCTAGAAAATAGAATCAGATTGAAAATGTTCCCTAATCCCCCTATTTATGTTTCTTCTCCTAATCCAAGATATATGAAAAAAAAGAAAACAAATGACAAAGATCGTGGACCCCGGAGTCTATGGAGTTAATAAATTCAAATAAAAAACCCCTATAAGCAAATGATTTTGAAATACTAGCAGCGCCACGCGGTTTTACCTCTTTTCCAAACGCACTATGCAATAATTTATTGATTATGGAGGATACTATGACGATATACGTAAACTGTCCTACCAGTTGCAGTTACGATGTCTTTTCAATCTCCAAAGCTTCCCAAACTATGCTTGCGTAGTACTGTCGTTCGGTAGAGAGGTTCTTGGAATAGTAGAGCTCGATCCAATGGCCGCATCAAGAAATACTTAGCAATCGCAGATATCTGTGTCTGGCAATTTGATATTTGTGGGATTTATTTCAATGAAATTGGAATTCGGATTTCTTAATAAAAAATATAGGCAATGTTTTCAATAAACACATTTTTATGTGAATCTCGTAAACGCGTCAGAAGCGTAAGCTGTCAGAAGACACCAGGCAGAAGGTTCCCTTGAATCTTAAACTTTTATTAGTAATCAACGAATGCTTCGATCGCAGCTGGATAATTCAAGGTTCTGTTGATCAGATTTTGAATAGATAACGATTTTGATTTGAAATTTAAATTTTAATCAGGTCTCGTAGTAAGTTGAGTTCGAATTGTATCATTCACACTTGAAATGCATTCGACGAAATTAAACACCAATTCCGCGGACTACCAGTAAAAGAGCATATTCCGTTCGTTGTGAAGTTGTCAATGACCTCAAGTTGACTGTTAATTAGGACATTTTGTGCTTATCTCATCATTCAAGATCGAAAACATAAATTCTTGGGTAATGTAAATGTAATATAATAAATGTAAAATGTCTTGAAAACAAGAATCTAAGTTATCACAGCTTTAATACTTTTTCAGAAAAGTAAAACAAAAATAAGGTTTCATTAGTTGCCTGTTGTCAACTTTAAAACTTTATTCTTTTGTTATACTTTTTTATTGACACGTTGTGTTACTAAACTTATATGTGTAGACATATTATTATGTGCTCTAGTAGTTAAAAATATACAACAGGCATATAACAAAGGCCTATACAAAGAGGCACGAGGCTCGGGAAGCTCCACGTGGTGCAACATGGACATCAGACAGTAGCTTCCCTCGGTAGTATTTCGTTATCGGCTGGGAAGGACGGAGTTTCCATGTGTGTACTTCGCCCTCTTGAAGACAGACAGACAGACAGAAACTGTTTATTATACACACCAGTAAACTACAAACACTTAAACAATAAAAAACAATAACTTAATATGTAGTGCCATAAATGGCGGCCTTATCGCTAAAAGCGATCTCTTCCAAGCAACCATTAACAGCAGGAAAACATGTCAATAAGAATACAGTGAGAATAGAGTGCAAAAGTAAGAACATGAGTATAAAGTAAGAAAAAATAGTGAAGGTGATGTGTTACACATCACCTCCACATTTTTTTAACTATCAATTTGTTGTTATTACGTGACGTCACATTATTATTATTTTGTACTGACCGTAGAAGTTTGTTGAGAAGTCTGGTTAAGTTGGAACATTACTGGTTTTATCTGGCCTAATAATAGTCCAAAGTAATTACAGTGGAAGGTGGGGCCGGTCGCTAGAGCTTTGCCCTCTGAATCAACGGCGATGCGGCCTAATGGATGTCGCAACGCCACTCGATGGACATCGCGACAGCGGAGGCGGTACCGTAGCCATCTCTAGCCACGGTCGTAGAGACGGCCCTCTCGTTGCCGACCATCTATGTAGCCGAGATGCTCGACAGTGAGATTTTGTGTGAACCGGAGTAGCGAGAGGGGGCGAAACTTATGTAATATTTTGTCAGGTATAATATTTTACTTTACTAAACGTTACCTAACTACATTACAGAAAAACAAAATAAAAAGCGGAGAATATACATAACATGTACGATAAAATAAATTTACACCACATATTATCATGTAAAAACTACTTAATTATATCTGAAGAAACCAGAACCTTTCCCATGTTCGAAGTTAGTTAAATAAAAAAATTAGAGCTTGTTAGTAATACTTAACCTTAAGTACATGATCACAGTACGGTGTATTTACTGTACTATTAATACGACTACCCCTTGTACCCAAAACAAATGTTTTTTTTTTTTTTTTGTTATGGGACTTTTATGACAAGTCACATGGCAGTCCCATCATTTATAACACTTGGTATGCTAAAAATAAGATGGTTGGTAAGAAAAAGGTAGGTACTAATAGGCGCTAAGGCTATTTCAACATGTGAGAGGCTATTTCAACATGTACATATTGTTATGTTAACAAATTCAATATAACTCTGAAATAACAATAATTGGACGGAGTCACTTATCATAACTTAAGAACTCTGTAATCAAAAACAAGCTAGTGTAATTTGTAATTATTTTCTGTGAAATAACATTCAATATTATCTTTGCCCAAGAGACGCGGCACTCAAACCCCTTAAGGTCCTGATGAATCTCCGGTTAGTATAAATCAGAGCAGATATCGAAGACCGTGGCTACGCTTTGCAACGGATAACAATTAAAAACTTTATTCAACAAACAATGATTATCTTTTCATGTGGAGCAATGTTATGGGTTTCACTTACTTCCAAAAAGAAGATTTAGGATTATTTTGTAGAGCAGACATGTCATTATTCAATTATGCATTTGTAATAGGTTGACGTGCGTAACTTTTACAATTAAACAAATTAAGAACTTTAATGTAGCTTCTTTGGTTTGAATGAATTCTTAGAAAATGTTTTGTTAGATAGCTTTAATATATAGTTTTGTTAGAGAGCTAAAAATGTTTTATTACACACAGACTGGTATAACATTTTTTTATCGGATTTACTGTATTTTTTTTTCTTTTAGCTATCATACTTTTTAGATGTAAATATTGTTATTTACGTGAAACTAACAAAGAATTTCATAAAAATTTGCTTAATTCAGAGTGTTTAGCGAGAATTCGTTGATCTACATTTATTGCATCCAATTAACTCCACCGCCGTACATAAACCATAGTTTTTAGTGACTTTGTATTATTTCCATAATTCAACCCAACAAAGATTATTTCTTTCGCGTACATAAAAAAACGGATGAATTTTATTCTGCATTTCGTTGCTTAGAACGCCCAGTCAAGAAATAAGATACACTCATTCATGTAAAAGTAATTCATTAATTCTCTTGGAAACAAAAAATCTTCATTGAAGTAAATCCCATATGGCTGCACTTACCATTACGCAGATTAGAGATAGCCGGTAACTGAGCCAAGTGTAAATATTCTCTGGCAACTGTAAAATAAATCGCGAGGCGCTGAATGCGGTTACTCTAAGATAACGCGATGATAGCGACGGTAACTGCGGTTAGCCGGCCGATTCAAGAAACAATTCTATTTTATGTCCAGTGTAATGAAAATTGAGAATTGCGTGGACATATTGGTGATAATAATTTTTTATATTGAATTTACGTTAATGAAAGTTTTATAAGCAATGCTTCTCCATGATACTATCTAAAGAGATTGATTGCTTTTAAGTACTTATTCGTAGTTCATAAAATATTCTTACAAACCATTTCTATCCTAAGGTTGCCTGGGAGAGATCGCTTTTAGCAATAAGGCCGTCGATTGTAACATTAGTTTTTATTGTTTTTCTTATCTTGTATACGTGTTTTTTCTTTGTTTTTGGTGCAATACAAAGTATCTTTATATCTATTCCTGGTTTCCCCCAAAATACCCATTACACTTTTATTTCTTATTTCCAGGCGTTTCATCTTGTCGCTCTCATTAAAAGACAGAGGAACTATGGTTGGTCTTAAAAGTTGTTTTTTACATTTTGACATTACCTAAGCACAAATGTAAATGTAGATGATTTATTATACATAAAGTACACCGCAGCACAAAACTAAATCAAGAAGTTAGAAATAGTGGTAGGGCCAGAGTCTGCCTGGGGAAGAATCACACCTTTGCCAGTTATTCTTCTGCTAAGCAGTAGTGCGCAAACATTCCTGTGTTCCAGTGTGAAGGCAATGTTTCCAGAGAAATTACAAGGCTAAGAGTTAAATCAATTTATATCTCCCGGTGACGGGCGCACTGCGGGGCTAGTGCTCTTCATGTTTTAATAGCTACGTGTCACAGTGTTGTTGTGGGCCGGTATGTGGTTTATTATCAGGCACATGTTCTGCTCGTCTTGTTCACTTTATGAAAAAAAAAAATGTTTTGATTCAAGAAAGTTTGTTTATTTGTACACGTATCGAAACTGGTTTCAGTAAACATTATTTTGGAAGTTTTAGTAACGATTGATAAAAAATTGTAGATAAAAATAGCACATCCACGGTAACTTCGCATCTTTAACGTACAATGAATGCGCTAAGCCGATAGCAGCCTAAGGCAGCTAATCGATAATTACAAAGCTACAAAACAAACAGGCATCACCGTGGGATCGAATCGCGGATTTTGATATCTCAATCTGAGGGTCAGAGACGCCGCGATCACGACACCCCTCGGTGGTCACGACAGAAAATTAATTGTTAACGGACGTACGACTTACCTGCATGGAAGATGTGCAGAGCCTTATCTATAGGGTATATTTATGCAATAGACTTGAGCTGAGGGCTTAGCTAAATAATGCGGCACGTAGTTGTAATTAGGCATACTCATATCAAAATGGGAGAATATCGGCTTTTAAATTTTTCAACAATTCGAATTTTATTATCGATAAGCTATTTTATCTAACATACAATAATTTAAAATAATTTGTAAAAAAGGTTTTTTGTATAGTCGATTGGTTTACGAACGATAGCTTAACGTGACAACGCAACGTCATTAAAAAACATTGATAGATGCGGCGCAAACGTGCAACGAGCGTAACGAGACAATGAGCGCAACGGGACACATTTTTTCTGCATGCAGCCAGCGTTCATCGATTTATTAGATGTTGTCACGTCAAAATGTTTTCTCAACTATATTAATTCATTTAAATTGTACAAAAGGCAATCCGTTAAACGGTTGGTTTTTGATGTTCGCACTATAAATAAGACAATCTCACACGCACAGGGCAAAAGGTCCCGGATCAGAGTAGATAGGCCGCCAAAATTAAATACTGAACACATTCGCTCAAGGCTTCATGCAATAAATCTGACACAAAACGATTCCTGACTCGAACATTGTGCAACCAGATAAGTGATCGAGATTGAAGCACTTTAGAGGTCGGGATGCACTTAATTATTGTAAATCATTATTGAAAACATTTTGACGTACTTACGTTTTATATTGTGAGTTTCAATTAGATTAACATTTTTTTTTAATATTTACAGATTTTTATATTAACGTGTGATATGTTCGATTTATCTGGGATTTAAACGAGGAGGTTTTACTCCAATTTTATGATTAGAAGGTCTGGGATGTGTTGCCTGAATGAGTTTTTTCTTCTTCCAAGTAAAAATTTGGTGCATTCAAGTCAAGAGTGAATCAGTTTTTCTTGGGCAAGCAACGTTTCATAGCATCGTCGCTTAACTTTAGGTGAAATGATAATCAAGTGCAAAAGTATACAAATATTACAAAAAATACTTAACGTTAGCATTGCAACGATTAAATTAGAAAAAAATGTGGTTGTTCACGGTTGGGTCAAACTTTGATGACTATGTGGGTTGAATTTTTAACTTAAAATACTTACTGAAAATATATGTGTAACACAACGAATATTAAAGACATTTTACTTTTACATTACTTAAATAAGTCATTCATCAATGCTACTCGTAGTGATGACAACATCGACAAACAGATAGTAAAAATAATAAATGCAATGAAAACTTAGTATCGGACCCCAAACTAATTCTGTGGCCAAGGTCTTTAAAGCCTAGTTCGATAAAACACGTTATGAATAAATAAACCAATACTAAGATAAAATATTTATATATATTATATATTTTAAAATATTATGTATTTAAAAATATATAAGTATTATATCAGCTATCTGGCTGCCATCACACAAGCTTTGCTTAGTTTGGGGTCAGATGGTGTTGTGTGTGAATTGTCCACCTATATTTATTTATTTATTTATATTTTAGTTGCTGTTTTAGCTCGTTATGCCCACACTGAAGGTCACACACAAAAACACGACTTGTAGTGGTAGGACTCTTGGCAGAGTCCGCCTGGGGAAGTACCACACCTTTGCCAGTTATTCTACCGCCAAGCAGTAATGTACAAACATTACTGTGTTCCGGTTTAAAGGGCAATGTTTCCAGAGAAATTACAGGGCTTAGAGATATAAGATCTTAGATCTCTGGGTGACGAGCGCAGTGCAGTGCTAGGTAATGATTCGGACTCTTCATGTTCCAATAGCTGCGTGTCACTGTGCCGTTATGTGTCAGGCATGTTGTTTACCATCAGGCACATGTCCTGATCGTCTTGTCACTCTTTATTTAAAAAAAAAAAAACACCAGAGCCAACCTTTAATGAGTGTGTAATTACGTTAGACTCGGAGGGTGGTTCTCGGCCGGCGGTCCAACCCTTACCTGCAAGGGTGCATCCATCATTAGAATGAGGACACTGTATTAATCAAAGCTTGTGGTCATTAAAAAGCCGGTTTGATGTTTGCGCAGGAGCATGCAATTACGACAGAAAGCTAACGCTATTTGTCTTTTCCCTATGATAGATGAGACGCTTTCTAAGAATAAGTAGACCCATTGGTTGTCATACTCGTAATTGTAAATTAGATCACTAGTACGTTGAACTTGTGTATTAACTTTTAAATAAACGAATATACAAAGTCTCATCAACATTGCGAAGTACTACCTACTGATCTTTCGGTTAGCACAGAAGACGCAGAGCCCCACTGTCCCAATTTTATTTTACTTACTATGGTTATAAACGCACAGATATAATTATGTACAGCATACCTGAAAGCTTTCCATATACTCGTATTTATCATACTTACTAACTGTATTCAACGAATAGTACTTACGTAATGCATATTGCCTTAGGCTGCAGCCGGTAGAGAAGATCAAGGATCAACCTGAGGTGGGGTGACTCTTTGAGAGCAGGGTGGTCTACGGCCATAACGAGGAGGATTTGGCATCTCCCGACTTTTAGCCGATTCTAGCGATTCTAGCCGAGAAACTATTATTCTATTTTTATCTGATATCGGTTGATTATTATTTTAACATTATTACGAATTTCAATCAAACATAGTAATTACTGCTTTGAACTACGTTAATGGAAGATTAGGTCTCGTCCTAGATTTATATTTTAAATTTATCAATTTGTTTATTAATATTGATGCGTCTGATTAAAGAAAACATATAAACTTAAAGATATGATAACAATCAATCTATTATTCAGTGTTAGAATGTATCAAACTATTTGTTTAAATATAATTTCTGATACATACCTATTTATATGTAAATTAATATAATGCACATATAATATCTACATACTTATATTATATGGACAAATAATAACACAATAAACATGTAATCTGAATCTCGTAAATGGATTTGGGATCTATAATAGCTAGTTAAAGTTTTTAGAAAACTTCATTTTATCTGTATTTTCAGGAAAGCGACTTAACCTAGATGATTTAGGTACTACTACTTATAATGTACGTATTTGCTTTTTAACTTTATTTTATTGAGGGGGCTAAAAACATGTGCCAATGATTCATCAAACTAACCCTTAGTTAAATCGGTGGGGCTGGTATAAGGTTCATTAGTATTATTGTTTCTTAGACGTTTATCAGGGGTTGTAAATGTACAAGGGTGTAGCTTACTGTTATTACAATTTAAAAAAGAGATACAAAAGCTTACGATATTATGAAGTATTTATTTCTCAACATCAAATGTTAAATTGTCGCAAGCTCGTTAGTTTAATCGGCGCAAAGTTATTAAATTTGAACGTAATTTGCTGAAAATATAAGTACTGAAATAAAGCTATAATTGTGTGACGAATTTATCAATCATTGTAGTGTAAAGGGTACTTATTTACTAATAGTTACATAGCTACTTACATAGCCCCTGTTTTATCGTGATTTAATTGCATGTGTACTTTAGTGCCATGTTCAAGTAAAAGTTGTTGCTAAATCTAGAAACAGAGTCATTCTAATGTACGAGAATGAATAAGTTTCACAGTGACATAGTACTAAACCGTATGTATAACTTGGGTAAATAAGGAAGTGGTTTAGCGCGTGCCAATTTCAGGGGTGTCCAACAATGGATGCTTTGAGATCAGTTCATTGGCAACTCGGTCCACCCACGCAAACCAGATAACAAGTGAACACATCTGCCAGTTCGACACTCTTGATAGGATAATACCTGCAGTAGTTCCTTGGTCTGACTGCCCCCGTTTGGTGTTGCTTGGTAAATAAACGATAGCGGCTTGTATTGCTTGACACACGACTGTTCGGTGAATTTTCTTTAGATATAGACTGATTACAGTGTTTGCAAGATTTTTTTTAATGATAGATTTCTTTAGTAATGTTTATTTTCTTTATAACATAGTCAAATGTGTTGTTAAAAAATTGGTTGCCTGTAAAGTCGGTATACGGGCGAAAGTTTTACGTGACAACGACTTTGAGTGGTAAAATAATTTTACGGAAGGGACGCGTGCCTTTCACTTTTTATGTCTGTCTCTCTCGCTCTTAGGCGGGCTAACCATGCCCGAGTGGAAGGGACGCGTGCCTCTCACTCGCTCTCGTTGTGAGCGCATAACGTGAGCGGAGCGTAACGCAGTTTCTTGAAGTGTCACCCGGCAAACCAATTTATAAGACGTTGTCACGTCAAAACGAAATATATTTATATATATATATTGCAATCTATGCAGTATAATTGTAGCAGTTATTGATTGAATGACATTCCTAGCAGTAGTGTTGTATAAAAGCACGGTCTAATTTGTTTGTTCAAAGGGTTCTCCTAAATGGAGCCCAGGGAACTGTATCAAAGGACCCCGGTGTCATTTACGACGTCGGTCTCGCTAACCACAAGCAATTACTTGGGATTTCAATTTACTTTATTATTTATTTATATATGCGTTATCATAGAATTATGACCGATGGCTGAGAATATTAGTGAACAAAAACGCGTAGAGACTTCTTCGTCTTGTTTTATGATTGAGATTCTTAAGAAAATATAGTAGGTATGTGATAAGACGCTGCGTTAAACATTGAATATCATAGAAAAAATTGGTATGAGTACTAAATTGTTTAAATTTTTTAATAGCATTTTAGGTCTCAAAGTACTTGTTCTTATCATTTCGCTGTTTGATTCAATCGAAATTTATACTCTATGATGTCTATATTTGTCTCTACTGTTCATTGGCCGTCCACTAGGAAGAACAGTTGATGACATTGTCAAACCTGGATATTATTGACACATGTTACATGCGGACGAAACAGGGCTATACTCAGCTTAGGATGATGATGATGATATTTTTGAAAATATAGTAGGTATGTGATAAGACGCTGCGTTAAACATTGAATATCATAGAAAAAATTGGTATGAGTACTAAATTGTTTAAATTTTTTAATAGCATTTTAGGTCTCAAAGTACTTGTTCTTATCATTTCGCTGTTTGATTCAATCGAAGTTTAGACTCTATGATGTCTATATTTGTCTCTACTGTTCATTGGCCGTCCACTAGGAAGAACAGTTGATGACATTGTCAAACCTGGATATTATTGACACATGTTACATGCGGACGAAACAGGGCTATACTCAGCTTAGGATGATGATATTTTTGAAATGGTATTCAAATTTACGTAAGTATACATAATAAACAGTTGTAATAAAATACAACTCCCAAAAAATCACAGACACCTACAGAAAGTTTAAACGGATTATTCTAAAGCTGTGTAATGCAACAAGTCATTTAATTTAACTTTCATTTCTACGCCAGTCTTCAAACAACCGATCCATGCCATTACTACTCTAACACGGGAAATTATCGGTGCCTATCCACTTTCTATGATTAAGAGCATTATGTTTATAGTTCCGAATTGCTCCAGCATTAAATGGATCTAATAGGAAACGTTTATCTTAATTCTAGTCTTCGTCAAACGTTTGACGCAACCCTAATAGCGCTTGACTCTTTACTTTGAAGGAACTTGACAAAAAAGTTCTTCGAAGGAGGTGATATTATTAGCCATAAATGGTACGTTTATAGGCCTTTATAGCGTCTCCAATTCGCAGAATTTGTAGATTAATTTTATTATCTAGTTTTATGACCTGAAATTTAAATTAGTTCCTGGTGATGCCAAATATGTATAAATAGGTATAGATTCAAAGATAGGCAGATAAAACCTTTAGTGCTATTTTTCACCACTTCATGTACAAATGAGGAGCCTTCTGCAAAAAAGAAATCAATTCCCAAAACAAACATTAAGGAGGTGAAACAAAAAGTCTGCTTTCATGTGGTTCCTTCTAAATTAAATTTAGGCGTGATTAACTCACTTGAGGCGTTTTCTCTGTTCATCAATCAAAGGATGTTCTCAAAGAGTGGAAGCAACATTTATTTCCTGACGACTTTCTCCGTTCTACCAACGTGTTCTCCAGTTAGTGAGAAAGGGATAAAGAAGTCTTGATTAGACAGCATTCAATTACGATTTTTCAGAGTTCACACGGAGTTTCGACGGTGAGCTTCAGAAGCCTCCGGGTAATCAATTTTGTACACAAACTGGGTTATTAATTGATTTTTTCTGTCTAATGACTAAAAATAACATCTGCCAACATTAGCTGGTCGTTAACGTACGTGCCAAAATGTTATTTTGTTTTTGTAGTACTTTCAATCTACGGGTGAGTTTGTGACCACATGATTGTGCAAATAGACACCAAATGTCATTAGGTTTTTAGGACATTTTTTTTAGTGGTGGGACTCTTTGAGATTGCGCCTGGGGAAGTATTTTGCTTTGTCGGTTTATTCTATCGCCAAGCAGTAATGCGCAACTACCATTATCTTCCAATTTGAAGGCCAATGTTTCTAGAGCATTCATCTTATATCACTGGGTCACGAACGCAGTGCAGTGCTAAGTGATGATTTGGAATCTGCATGGTATCTGTGCGTGTTGACTTAAGCTGTTAGGATAGTTAACCATAAATTCAAAATAAATAAGAAGGTGTTTAAAAATGGTTCAATAGATTTGTATGCTTTACTCCATCGTGCAAAAAATATTGAATCGATTGGAATAAAACTACAGTATTTTATCTTAACAAATAAAATATATTAGAACGCATAGTCTATCAAACAAACTTAACTTAAAAAAAATGTGCCCAAATTTAAGATAACTAAGCTGAAATTGTAAACGCACACAGTTTATAATACAACACTATATTATTAATAATAATCTTGCAATCTTTTTACATTTTAATTTTTTATATTTAAACTAGATTTAATTTTTATTCGATTTTTCTATTAAATTTGTAAATAGTTTACCTACTACAGTAACGACTGAGACAATTTCGCTGCCTGATGAAGAAATAAAAGAGGTTTTGATTGCTTTGAATCGTAAAACAATGACAATCATTTTCATAAAAACGTTTCTTATTTTATTTTTTTATTATTTGTGGTCTTATTTATGTTTACATTTACCTGGTTCATACTCATGGTGCACTACATGAATGGTAAATACTAAAGAGTTTAAGTCGGGCTCTAAATTTGCTTTCTTTTGAAATAGTTTTTTTTTATATCAAGGGTTCGATTTTCGACAACGTAACACCAGACCATCCTACTTTTATTAATATTATAACGGATTGGTTGACATCCAAATCCGTACCCATAACTACGTATAGGTAGTTATGGGTACAGGATTTATTTGCTGAAAAAAACAAATTATGTAGTTCCTTAGAAAACTTGTGGAAGAACTATATTATACCAGTTATTCTACCATCAAGAAACAACATAAATAAATTGTTGTATTCCAGGGTGAAGTACAATATATAAAGAGAAATCACTGTACAAAGACATCATATTTGACTCTTCTTTGAAATAGCTGTGTGGCTCTATAATTATATGGATAAGCATGTTGCTTACTATCAGGAAGATGTCTTTCTACGTTTTTAGAAAATTAATGCGAATGCGCACCAGGCTAATTGATTGTCAATAAACTATATATGTATTATATCAGCTATCTGGCCATCATAGTACAAGCTTTGCTTAGTTTGGGGTCAGATAGTGTTGTGTGTGAATTGTCCACCAATATTTATTTATTTAGTTACACGAGACAATGCTTTTATTGACATAGATATTAAGAGAAGCAAAAGAAAAAATCAACTTAACCCTACAACTCCACACCTACACAAAACCTAATTTGCATGACTCGTAGGGAGTCGGCGCTCGCGTTTGCATTGTACCTCTATAAATCGATCTGACACATTCCTAAACCACAAGATAGAACATTTTTTAGCCGAAAATTTTCTGTGTTATGATAAATACTCGCCACGGGTGCTAGACCAATTTTAATTAAATTAATCGCTTATAATTAAATGATTTTTTGGAAACAATAAATAATACATATTGTTTGTTTTTGGTTTGATGGTATTTTTATTTGTTCAATTACTATGCCACAGGAATCATCTTAATTTTTACTAAAAACGTATATGTTGTGATGGAGTTAAGTTATTGCTACGTAATTTAACCAATACAATCCAATACGGTTCAGTAGTTTTAGAGTCAAAAAACACTATTATACTATGTATCCTATAATATAAGTCCACTAACATTTTTTTTATAGATATGTGCAACCTCTACATGTGTGGCGTCATTTAAGTAGTTTGTTGAATTGCAGTAGTTTTAACCGAAATTAGTATCTATTCATAGATGTATCGTACTGCAACTTAAAAGATCCAAGTAAATGCTTTTAATTCTTTTTTCATACGAGTAAGGTCAAAGTCCTTTACAAAATCGATCCTCTAAATTTTGGCATTACAACTTCACATTCAAATGAATTCACCAAACCGATGTAACCGATCTGCATAGCAAGCAATTGATTTAACAATCGCGATTGCAATCTCAAATGCGATTCGATATTCGATTCATACGATAGATTTTCGATTTTCTTAAATCAAAGAGTCCCATGCGATCCCGTTTTGCATCCGTCCGCACGTCAAGATTGGTATCGAGATTTACAAGCGCCGTCTGTGGGAGCCCTGTTTCCGATTGATTCGAATGTATTTATTTCGAATGTTGCAATTGTTGATCGGTGTGTTAATTTCATGTAGTGTTTGGTCCGTTCAATATACTTGAAAACATTGACAACATTTTTTTTAATGAAATAAAATTACTCAAGTCTCAAGAAGAATAAAGTCGGCGTTGGCCACAGCCAAACGGAGAAAGTACGATATCAAAACAAGACAAGCCTGACGTATTTTAAAATCCAAGTTTTACCATTTTGAATCAATTTCACTGTTAACACTTCACAAAGAGAGCATACAAAGATATAAATGTTCAGTACATTGAAATTGATCATAGGAGCGTAAAATTAGGATCTCCGTATCACCCTTTCGCCTATCGAGTATTACAATGACGTTTCCGGGTTGCGAATGCGTCTCAATCGCACAGGAAGTAGACATGCTTCATTAGGTCCATTAAAATGTGTATTATGAATGAAAGTTAACATAATCATAAGAATTTTTTGTAGCGTCGGTATTGGCCTTTTGATCATTTGCTTAAATTTGACAAACTGTAACTTAGCCTAGTAAAATACACGGCTTTGTGGTTGATGGAAATATTAAGCCAAAAGCAACTTTTAAATTTTAGTACTTACATTAACTAAAACTATTCTTCATCGTGTGATAGCCGCTTTACATATTTCGTAATTACCTATTTTATAATCAATATAATTTTTATCATATAATATATATTTTGTAATTGTAATCAATATAATTAATATGTGTATTATGTATTAATATAAGTTGTATTTACCTATGTATGTGTGTGTAAGACTCACTTTTATTTATTGTATTTTGGATGATTGTGTATATTATGTATTAATTTGTTTTATATAGTAGTATTTAATTAGTAGTATTAAGAAAAGTGTCACCTCGCTTTGCCTAACCATGTTTGTAGGCGAATTTCCTTTAAGCTGGTTGCCTGGAAGAGATTGCTCTAAGCAATAAGGCCGCCATTTGTGGTGCTAGTTCAAAAGTGTTCTACTGTAATATTTCTGTTTTTGTGTCACAATAAAGAGTTATCTATCTATCTATCTATCATAATCAATTTAATGGAAATATTGATCACACATTCAAGGAACACGATGTTTCTCAGGTTATATCAGCGAATGCCGAAAAACAGTTAACTTAACCTAAACTTAGCTTAACATAGGTCGCTAAATGTTCCCACTGCTAGGACTCTGGGTGTTCTCGCACAAGATGATGGATCATGGCCATACTCCACTATGCTAGATCCGGGTTGTCGGATGACGCATGACCTTGAACAGTCGTCGGGTGTGATTTGAACCTATGGACCTTGATCGTGAATCGCCCTTCTTGGCCTCTAGGCCACTTAGTTGAGTTACTTTTATGTTTGAGTTCTGGTATACGCAATTTAGTGACGATTTTTAACCACTTCTAACCGCGCTTAATTGAGTCGAGGACTTAGCTTTGAGTTTTTGTGACTTATCTAGACAAAACACTACTACCAATTTACCAAGATATTCCGTTTAAGTTCGTTGGGATTTTAGTACTCAAGTCTAGAGTGGATCAGTTATTCTAGAAAAACGCGCTATCGTTGAATGCATCGTCGATTAATATCAAGTGAGATGTCAAATTCAAAATTAATGAAATTATTTTTTAAGAAATAACATCAATCAATATCATTGTAAAAGAACATGTGTGATTTAAGAGCAAGTTATCTTTAAACTTTCATCGAAGTTAATTTTTATTTGACATTTTTACGAATCATTTTGTGAAAAAAAAACACTCGAATCTGCAATATTTCCAAAATAAACATAGAGGTATAATGACAGTCAAGCAACGAGACCAATCCTGTCTTCATCAGGACGTTTCAATCGCAACCCTTATCGCTAATTAAAATGCAAAGGGACATCGTTCATCTAGTGCTGACTCTTTGAGCAAGGGTTACCAGAAGGATAATGAAATTCTAGTTACATTGTTTTTTGTTTCGTTAAGCAAAGCCTAGACGAGCAAGATGAGAGCAAGACTTGTCAGAACAACTAATTGAATTAACTTATTCCATCCTGATTTTCAATTATTATTGTCGGTCTGTAAAAGAAATAATGCTTACCTAAAACCACTTTTGACTTATACTGCGTAACAATAAAAAGTGTATAATTTTGACCTTCGAGTTCTCTTGAAGGTTCAACGGTTTTTCACGTATTAACAGTTGGTCTCATTGTATCAAGCAAAAATTAGATCTAGTCCATAGTGTTCTTTGTAACTTTGAGGCGGTTAAGCTAAGTACTAGTTGAGTTCATCAGACAGACATGGTTTAAGTCTACCTAGCCCCTTTTTGGATAGAACATCAGGCCGCTGGAAGCTCAAAAAGACTACAATATTTCATATTTGCTGTAAGATCCAAACTAAGAGGTTTGTTGCCCGCTGTTGAAAAACGAACAGCTAATGTGAGGAATGTGTTTCATGAGCGACAACAAGGTTGTTGTCAAAGTTAAGAATGAACTCGTTGTTAATTATGTGAATGCGATCTATTGTGGACTGTTTCGTCGTTGATCATTACGCGAAATGGTAACCAATCATAAGCATATGATATGTATTTAAAAATCTGTTCGCATTTATCCTTTATCTAAAAAACTAAAGTTTTATCTGTAATTTAATTTACAAAAATTATAAATGAATAAAAACACAGACATATTGTGCAAAAAAAATAACATCTAAATATAAGAGTGAACGTGAAAGAGTTAATTAAATATATAGCAATACATTTCTATCAATACATCACTACTTCTGATAACCCTGAACCTGACTGCCTGTCCTTTGCTGACTAAATTATGTCTTTATAGTGACGGTGGTGTTATCTCCGACCACCATCTTGGGTGATCGAGCCGCGACGTCAGTAATTTGTACCTGCCCTTGTGTTGCACGATTTGATCGGGACATTGTGGTATTTGACATCGCATTTGTTTGTGGGACACACGGGCCATTTGTTATGAAATAATAGACACAAATTAGTGAATTATTTTAGATGTATTTTGTTTATTTCATTATTAGAAGATAGGATTAAATTCAGATTACTTATATGTCATTTACGCTTAAATGTTAGAGAATATTTATGTAGTTAGTTTTAACTTTTTTGCACGTTGGGAGTCGTAGTATAGGTATAACATAAAACACACTTAAAATGATGTTTTTTAGTAAGTAATATATTTTTCTCCTCTTTGCATTGGGAACTCCATAGCTAGCTATTATGTGTTAGTAACAACACATTTTTTTGTGCCGACTTCAGGTAACTTTTATTACATTATTCAGTTAAATTTCGATAATATCTTCAAAGATGGCATTTACTGGCGGATTAGGAATAAATAATTAGTACGGCGTCCGGACCATTGTCTTCAGTATTCGCTGCGGCGACTCCAGCTGATATCAGCTGTGAACACGTAGGTAGGTATTTCAAAACCAAATTTCGTTATTTTATCACTTATGTTTCATACCGACATTGGTACATGCAGTAGGATATATATATATATTATATTTTTTAACTTTTATAGGTTTACACTTGACCGCCATCTCGCCTGATGTTAAACGACAATGCGGTCTACGATGGAGCGTGTTTACCTAGAAAAAACCGATTCACTCTCGATTTGAAGACACAAAGATTGTAATCATCGGGGAAAACCCACTCAGGCAACGTATTCCACAGCCTAGACGTTCTTATCACAAAATTTGAGTCAAATCTCTTCGTTCGTGTCTTTGGAACATCAACCATGAAAGGATGTCGCTTTTTCGAGCTACGAGCATTCCGATAAAAAAGGGCAAGGTGGTATCAGATCATGCAAATCAGTCGCACACTCTCCGAAGTGTATCCGATAAAAACCGATAGGCTAGCAATTTTTCGGCGATGTTCAAGACTTTGAAGTCTTTTTCGCACAAGAGTATCATTGCCTATGAGCCTTTTGGCACGTCTCTCGATCGATTCCAGTGCCTCCAGCTGATACTTAGCTGATCCATCCCAAAGGTGCGAACAGTACTCCATACAGGAGCGAATCTGTGCTTGATATAAAGTTTAGAAATTTGCTTTTTGCGTAAAAATATATCTGACATGCCTTGTAATGTTTAAAATGCATATTATGTTCATTTAATAAACACATTCATTTTCGTTATTAGTAATAATTCATGGCTTCTATTGTTTTAAATTGAGCCTTGGTTAGTTTGACAGATTAAAATCCTGTATGCCACGTAATGTACAAGAAAAATTGTTGGCTTCCTAGTTCAAAGGGCTTGTATTATGTCTTTCAATACAGAAGACGTACTAATAAAAAAAAAAAAAAACTAAAATGTTGATTTTAAAATGAAACTTAACTACCTGGTAACGGGTACAAGTAGGTATTACATCGTCATAAATTTGACGATCGTTTAAATTTTATATATATTTTTGCTTCAGAGGCAGCGATAACGTAAAACCTGTCATTTGCAATTAATAGCTTGGGAAAACTTTGGAAAAGAGTTAATATATTCACTGTATCCACTGGGTGTACATAAAAATACTTGGTGTAAATGTAGATCCCACATATTGACACGTTATCCTGTGTAGGTACATTTGCAACTTATTCTCAAGACAAACAGGATTTTCAGTGGTTGACAACACTTTTGATTAATTGAAATAGATCACAATAAATTGATTGAAGTCGAAGCAATTGAGAATCATTTTACGTTAATTGAATTTATCCTACTATTAATTTTGCAGACTATCTGAATAATTATGTATTTGTAGATATGAATATTCCAAATTCTCACAATACTTCGAGTATTGAAAAAAACGTCTCAAATTACAGGCGCCGGTGGGCAAACTGCGGTATTTGTTTAGGCTAACAACTTTTTGCAAATTTGTGTGTTCTGCTCTACAACAAGGTCCGACAATGTTATAATCGTAGCCGTGGCTATTATTTATTTCTTGAAATCATTTGGTAGATTTAATATTATGTATGATGTTTTAAACCTCAAGATAAAGCAACAGGAATTTTAGTATCGATTTTCAGTTAATCAGTAATTTATAGTAACAAATTATTGTTATGTGTTATTATTAGTGACATATGTATATGTGTACACGTAAGTTTTTTTTAAATCGAAATGATCAATCAACATTTTCCTAACGTCAAATCTATCATCAAATAAATGAGAATAAAGCCGACTACACAATTTTATACGCGTGCTGAAAGGGTTTTTTTGCAAAATATCGTATTTCTCGTCGTGGTCGTAAAGTGCCCCTATGAATTGCATCGCCATGCACTCCACCCTTTCATTCTGTCGCATTGTGCAACCGATACGTCATATGTCAATGATAATCCTTTGAGTATTTGCCGACAGCGAGCAACTGGTCTAAGTAGATAAAAGTATTTGATGAGCATATTTAAAGTTGCGCATCTTTTATTTCCATTGAAACTACCTACTCATACAATTGTGACAAAAGAACGATTTCATAGTTACTTTGAGTTCATACTCATGTTCATGTCCAGTCTTCGATGATAGCCCTAAAAGATTTCCTTGATTTTTTTTTTATTTAATCCACAAAAGCATCACAATTACATTTTTCAATCCAACTCCGCCAAACTACACAGCAGTTTGTAGGCAGCAATGTTATTAGATTTTTTAAAATAAATATGTATTTTTGCATACTACTTAATATTTTAACTTCAGGATTTTAGTTTATGTAAGTACACATTATTATACTGAGAGGCTGCGGCCTGTTAAAAATTACTGTGAGCTAGAAATAAGCAATCTCCCTAGCCCATTCTTTCCAACAGTAGTTTTTCAGCTATTTTTGAGGACACACCTAAAATGTGTATACCTAAAATTTGTGAATTCAACGAAATTACCTCAAGAGAAATTGCTAGTTTTTTTATAGCATTATGAGTTACAATAAGCATGCAGTCCGCTTGATGGTAAATGGTAGTTGTCATATTGCCAAATACTGATACAGAAAAATGATAGATAATTCATAACACCGGCGCATGCCTAAAAAAAAGAAGCACACCTTGCCATTTCTATTCAAATCATAACAAAAATATTACTACAACCCTTACATCTGCTGCGAAATAGGTGCCCCCATTTGTACAGAAAGTATAAGAATGGTATTATTTAACTAGGCCAAGGTGCAATCCGATCGATAAGAGTCCCTAACTAGGAACGTGCCAAATTTGGACACCTTTGCCTTCAGTATATCGCGTTACGCACATTTTCGTCAGTCAGTGTTCCCGATGCCACCACCTTGCTCATTCACAATTGTTTGCAATAGGATTAAATTACAATTATCTTCATACGTGCTCCGTAATTAAGGACCCACATCGAGACAGTCCTCTGTAAATTCTATAAAAACACACTGGGATCAGCAGATGTGAAATGCAAACAACACATCTCCAAATCAATTTTAAAAGTTCAAAAGTAATTCAATAACATAATGTCGATCGGCGAGTAGAAATATTGCTTCCTTCCACCTTGAAGTATTGATCTTGAGCGAAGGGATGCGATACAGTTAAGTCTAAAACTGTAACATTTTTTGTTAATCGTAACGGTGCAGTGTAACACCGTTCATATCAAATAATAGAAAAAATAGCGGTCTATCGTTTTATAAAGACGTTTTATGAAAGGTTGGTAAGGTGTTCACACAGAGTAGCGTTTGTTCCGTTATATCAATAGAGATTAGAGGCACGCGTCTTTGCCCCGTTGAAGAGGTTTGCTGTCGGTGTGGTTTTGATGTGGCTGCAAAAGACGCGGACAATAGTTTAGGGATAATTTGGCAAAGAAACACTCAGGTGTATATCCTGTCTCTTGAAATGACCGCAATTGGACGTAAGTTGCAAGTAAATGTATTGTTATAAACTTGGCCAGTTGTTATGAAACACGGCGATTACTTTCTTAACACGCTGAAATAAAAAAAGCATTTAGATAGTAATAGTTATTTTAATTTGGAAAAGTTAATTTTGTAAAACTGTACTTAAATGTCAAAATGGATCAAAAAAAGTCTTAGTCATTGTGATACAATCAATAGTGTGAACTAAAATAAATATTATGAATAAAATAACCAGTAAAACTAAATCGGTATTCGAGTGGAAATTGATGTGATCCATCAGTACCGACAACGGCAAAGAGTTCCGACCAACTTAGTCCAATTACCACCGACCTTATTAATTGAGTGTAAGATCTTAGAGAGACAAACCAATTAAATAGAACCTTTTGATCACATAGTAGAACGTCACTTTACTTGTCTCGTTAGGATAGTTACTCCGTTCGTTAAATAAATGTGAGAGATATACAAGTTGCTTTTATTGAAATGTAAAATCACTTGACGATGAAACTTATCAAAAGTACCTACTCTAGTCGTAAATTTGAATTTACAGTTTTAATTATAAAAAGCAATACAGGTCACTTAACAGTTGTTTAAAATAAGAAAGTTATAGTTAATATAGAAATAATATATAATACAATAAAACAAATTAAGATAGAAAATGTGTTATTTAAAGTCGAGATTTAATTCATTTTTAATTTCCATTCATAATTTTTAAATAAAAATTCAAATTAAAATGTGTTTGCAATTTTATCAGGAGTTTTAAACCGCCCACGAACCTGACCTGAACAAATTAACCTGAGAGTCGCAATCTCACGGCACACAAGGGACTTCACGTACTACGCTGACGACACCGACGATGCCATCGGACGGTTTGTACGGCGAGCGTTGGCTGCAACACCGAAGACCATCCGAGAGTTCAATTTTGGTGGAGACGCTGAGTTGGCAGGAGGCGATTTAGAAAATAAAATAGGCCTAGAAATAGAATGAAAATGATCCCAACCCTATTTCCATTTCTTCTCTTAATCCAATATTCATGTAAAAAAGAAAACAAATGACAAAAGTCACGGACCCCGGAGTCTGTGGAGTTGCTAAATTCAAATCAAAAAATATATATTTTGACATATAGTATTTTGATAAAATTATTTAAATCTACTATTACATCTGAGAAACCACTATCATACGTAAACGATCCTTCAAAAATGTTGAAGCCGGTGAAAATTATACATGTACTACAAATTAAAATACATAAAACATACCTAGAGTCGAGTTAAACATTTTTTTTTGTTTATAATCGCCCTTTTTGCAACGGAGTTCTACAAAACCCTACTAATATTATAAATGTCAAGTTTTAGATCTTTGTTTCGCAATCACATTTTAACGCCTGAGCGCATCGGGATGAAATATGGAATATATTTTATATTCACAGATTATAGTCTGGAAGAACACATAGGCTTTGTATCCCAGAAAAATAACGAGAACGACGTGAACGGGAACTACACGGGTAAAACCGCGGAGCGCTAGTTGAATCTAAATATGTTAAACCCTAGGTAAATGACGATCACAACTTTGAGAATATAATTAGCCCAACAAATTACTTTTACTTGACGTGCAGTCGCGCGCCGTCATTGACAGCGGGCGCACGGTTTGACATAATTGTTTGTAAATAATTCTGGTGATTTTTTTTCATTTTATAAAATTAAGTACAAAAGGTAAACATGGCCGAGGTCGGCAGACCTCGATCATGTACCTTGGATAGCAACAGCAGCAGCAACACACTTACCTCTAGAGTAGAGAAACGATCAAGAGAAGATAGTGATGAACATGTCAGTGACGACCTCCATTTTATACCAGTTCAGAGTAGAAAAAATGTCAAAAGGATTAAAAACACGCAAAATTGTTTGAATAATGTGCAATCCCTTTCCGCGCCAGGGGTCTACTTAGCAAATAGCCTATTTATCATTCCGACTACTTCTCAAAGTGACTATGAGCAAACAGCCCACTTAGCAAACGTCCGATTTCTCATTCTGCCTTTTATCAAGTAGCCTAATTCGCAGACTGTCTACTTGTTAAAAAATTAATTAAGTACAGTCAGAATCCTAAAAACAATTGGTAAAGCGGAAAAGGCACACATCGGAATGTTCCATCACCGTAATAATTACAATTGCGCTTTTTCTTTATGATTTTCCGTGCCAATCGTGTCGCGAATACAAAAAATTTTCTCTTCATCCCCATCCTCACACACCAGGAAATCGGTACCTAATCCATTTGGAATGTAGACTTCACTCATGTTGTTGAACCTTAAGCGCACAGTTTCAAGAAACTTCTTCCTGGCTCGGTATAGTGCGTCTTTAACGGAATCAAATGAAGGAATGCAGCAGTCATACTTCTTTTTAAGCTCTTCAAAATGTCTTTCATAAATTTTTTGTACGGGATTAAAGTCTTCACATACGTCCGTCTTTGTTTTTTCTATAGCCAAAATAAGTTCATTTTTTCTCAAATCGGGACTACAAGTATGAGGTTTTTTATTGCATGGTGATTTTAGTTTTTGTTATATCTAGTGTAATTGTAGTACTACAGCTACTACGATTTGAGCACCGCCACAACGTGCTGCCTGTTTTATTTGTTTTTTTCATAATGATAACGATAAATGTAGCAAAGACAGGCGATGCTTGGTTTTTCACGAAATCAAATTGTAAGAATCCATTTACACAACATAGATGCAAAAGACAGGCAACAGTAATGAGATATCCATGACATTGTCACTTTTGTATTTTCAAACGAAATCAAATAAGTATGTGGCCAATATATATATATATATATATATATATATATATATATATATATATATATATATATATATATATATATATATATATATATATATATTTACATCCTCCAAACAATTACATAGATGCAAAAGTAATACGCGTATGCAACAGTAATGACGATATGGACTGCATGACATTGTCATAATTATCTTCTTTGATGCGAACTGTCCGAAAATGACATTTGGAAAAAGTAGGCAATCTAGACCACCATCTCGCCTGATGTTAAGTGACGATGCAACCACAATGGAGCGTATACCTAGAAGAAAACGGTCACGGAGATCGATGAGAAGTACTCAGTGTATTTCACTGCCAGCTCGCAACAATATATCACATAATATTTATCAAGAAATCAAAAAATAAATTCGCCTGATTATTGGAAAGTATTAGATGTAGATAGAAGATGAATTATCGAGGACTTCGGATAAAAATAATATCATATACGGACGCTCAATAGCTATATACGGACGGTTTGCACTAGACCACCATCTCGCCTGATGTTGAGTGACGATGCAATCTACAATGGAGCGTGCTTACCTAGAAGAAAACGATTCACTCTCGATTTGAAGACACCAATATTGTAACTATAAGGGAAAACTCACTGAGGCAACGCATTCCACAACCTAGACGTTCTTGTCACAAACTTGAGTCAAATCTCTTCGTTGGTGTTTTCGTAACATCAACCGTGGAACGCTTTTTGAGATACGAGAAGTCTGATAGAAAAAGGACAAGGTGGTATTAGACCATAGGACGCACAAGAGTGTCATTGCCTATTGTGCGAACACCATACAGGAGCGTATCTGTGCTTTATTTAACGTGAGCAACTGTTCAGAATTGAATCTGTATGTCTATCTGAATGGTATCTTCGCACATTTGAGAGAATACCTAGTTTTTGGTGGCTAATTTAGCCTTAGACTCAATGTACGTGCTAAAATTGAGCGTCGACGATAAAGAGAAGAAATATACGGACGCTCAATAGCTATATACGGACGTCCAATAGCTATATACGGACGAAATACGGACGCTCAGCTATATAATCGAATTAAATACGGACGGCTATATACGGACGTCCAATTGCCTATAAATGGACGCTCAATAGCTGTATACGGACGTCCAATTGCTATATATGGATGTCCTATTCAAATCCAGTGAGATATTTTCCCACCGGGCCGTCAAGAGAAATTGTTTAAAAATATTTCTTCATACTGCCAGTAATTCCCATTTGTCCCTCGTCATCTCTCATCATCATCAGCCGCCGCAAGACGTCCACTGCTGAACATAGGCCTCCCCCAGATTTCCACAACAAACGGTCCTGCGCAACCTGCAACCAGCGGTTTCCAGCGACCTTTGTGAGGTCATCTGTCCATATAGTGGGAGTCCGTCCAACACTGCGTCTTCCGCTTCATGGTCGCTACTGAGAAACTTTCTTCCCCATCGGTTGTCAATTTTGCGAGCGATGTAGCCAGCCCATTGCCACTTCAGCTTTCTTATTCTGAGCTATGTCGGCCACTTTCGTTCTTTGCGAACATCTTCATTACGGATTCTGTCGCGTAGAGAATAAACATAGCTCTCAAAGCTCGCTGTGTAACTTTGAGTTTCGTGTTGAGGCCCACAGTTAAGGACCACGTTTCAGTTCCATAAGCCATCACGGGCAACAAGCACTACTTAAATACTTTTGTCTTTAAGAATTGGGGTATTTTGGACTCAAAGATGGGCCGAATGAACGCTGCCCGAGTTGGATCCTTCGCTGGACCTCTTTGTCGAAGTTGGATCTACCTATTTAGATCTTTTGACCTAGGTAAACGTATTCGCCAATAACTTAGAGTGTTGTATTGCCAACAATAACCGGTACAGGTGTGCACAGTTTCGGAGATGTAACATCTCCCTGCCTCACGCCTTTCTGTAGCTGGATATGTTTTGTGGACTGATTCTGGAATCGGACAAACATTGTGGCTTTGCTGTTATACACTTCAACGCTGGAAAAACTGAAGCACTGCCCAGGTTTTGATGAAATCGAAGGCTTTCATAGCCCATATACGCTATACATCATCATCTGCAGCCTGCCCATTGCCACTTCAACTTGCTAATTTTAAAAGCTATGACGATGACGATAGCGATTGAGCCATAATGACTATATCGTCGGCAAATCGAAGGTGGGTGATGTATTTTCCATTAATGTTGATACCATATCCATTCTAGTTTAAAAGCTTAAAAATATCCTCCAATGCAGAGGTGAACAGTTTCGGAGAGATAACGTCTCCCTGTCTCCCCTTTTTGCATTTGGATCGGATTTGTGCATTGGTCCTGAAGACGGATAGACATGGTGGCTTTGTTGTATAAACACTTCAACACTTCGATATACCTACGCCATACATAATAGTAGCCGATTATACTCGTCGGCTTACTGTATAATCTGCCGAAGTGTATGGATATGATCTGTGGTACTCGTACTATAGTATTTTATAAGTATTATATCAGCTATCCGGCCGCCATAGTACAAGCTTTGCTTAGTTTGGGGTCAGATTGTGTTGTGGGTGAATTGTCTACCAATATTTTCGGAAACCGGCTTGTTTGGGTGGCTGGAAGTCGTCAAACCTGCGTGCGAGACGATTCGTGATTACTTATAAACGTGGCTCAGAAGTGAGATGGGTTCTTCAACAAAGTGATGTCACCTTTTTGTAGAAGAGCACCACCACACTTCAGCTCCACGCTTTCTGGCGTATTACCGTCAAGTATGACGGAGTAGAACAGCTTCTGAAGGACTTATGTAACCGTTTTCCACCCGCTCAGAAACTCAGCACCCGTTTGTTTCTACTTGGGATAAATGTGGAGACAAATGGGAATAAACCAGTATGGCGCAACACGATTGGCAGCAGTATTTCTACCATACAGTAGCTCGTTGCCAAACATAACTGCTTCACATAGTGCCGTATTTTTATAATTAAAGTGGCCAGGCTATTGAACATCCGTATATAACTATTAGGCGTCCGTATATAGATATTGGACGTCCGTATATCATATTGGACGTCCGTATATTACATTGGACGTCTATATATAATATTGGTTCAGTCCATGGCAGGATACAATCCCGATTTTATCTTATCTACACTTTGTTGATCCACAAATGAGGTTATTACGTACCTACTTGTTTAAAATTAAGAAAAAATATGACTAAACAAACATGTACATCTACATTTATGCTTGTTATTCTAGATACTACCTGCGATTATTGGTGTAAAAATCTCATAAATAGGAGCTTAATTTTTTTTATCTCATTAAGTAATTGTTTAGTAAACTTTGTCAAAATCCATTGTTACTAACTAGTAACAATGGAATGGACACTTACGTGGAAGTGTGACATACATTTGTCACACAATTCATTTATCTGTGATCATTCACAACAAGACGCCTTATAACAATTTCAATACCTTAATATTGTGAGAATAAATTTGTAGATAGATAATAATAAAGAATATAAAAATATCGGGGATCCGTATAACTATAGATCTTACGAAATTGAAGTAAAAGAAAGAGAAAGTAAATCTAAACTAGCTGGCAACGTCGCACTCACAAATGCCGTTCATCCTATGCAGACGCTAAATAGTCGATGCCATTGGTAAATCAAGATCAATATATCCAGGACGTTTATAATTAATGACCATGGTTCGGGGTTCAAAAATGTTGCGGCACGAACGTAAGAGGAATATCGCGAAAATAAAATTATCAGAAAACGATGTATCCCACGGAGCTGGCAATCGAAAAACTAAGCAATATTCATTAAGAGATGTTAAAATAAGCAAGAGGAACCGGAGGACGTCGTAATGATGCACGACGTGCATGACGCCAAAAATATTGTAGGATGTAAATATATATATATATATATATATATATATATAGGTATTGACCAAAGAGATCGGAATTCGAAAATGTATAGTGTCCAACAAAACTAGTTGAGCATTTAAAGGGCGATAATTATCTTCTTTGATGCGAACTGTCCGAAAATGACATTTGGAAAAAGTAGGCAATCTGAGAAGTACTCACTTTAAAAAGTAGGCCGATTGAGAAATAGGATGAATCAGAAATAGGACGTTTGCTGAGTAGTCCAGTAGCGAAATAGTCACATTAATAAAATGGTAATTTGCTAAGTAGACCCCTGGCGCGGAAAGGGTGCAATCGAATGGAATAGATTCATATGAAGTCTGTGTGAGTGCTACAGAAATGTTACCGAAACAAATACAATTGGCAAAATTACTAAAATCCGAAAAAATATTGAATATAACAAAAATAAAGTATAAAAGTCCTTACAAATTGTTAATCAACTTTGAAAATAAAGAAGATGCATTCAAATTGGTAAGCAATGAAGTTTTTAAAGAGCTAGGCTATAGATGCCGGCTTACTACCGAAGTAAACATTAGTTATGGAGTTGTCAAATACATAGAAGTGGACCTAAAAGAAGAAGAGTTGGTTAAATTTTTTGATTGTGAAATAGAAATTCTTTCAATAAAGCGACTTAAACGCTTAAATGTGAAAAAAGAATGGAGTGATAGCGAGACCGTGCAGTTTTACTTTAAAGGAGCAATTCTACCCATGCATGTTTACGGAGCTGGATGTAGATTTAAAGTAGAACCCTACACATTTCCGGTTTCCCAATGCTCATCCTGTAGGCATTTTGGTTACCTGGGAAAGTTTTGTCCATCCAAAAAGAAGATTTGTCCCAAATGCAGCGAAGAGCATACAAATTGTGAAGCAACTAAATTTAAATGCACCAACTGTAAGGGTGAACATGTCGCTTTTGATAGAAAATGCCCAAGATTCCTTAAAGAAAAATACATTAGAAAAATTATGAGCAAACGTAATTCTACTTACAGAGCAGCATTAGATGAATATCTGAGTCAACACAAAGACGTGAGTAAAAATAGCCTTGTGATTTTAAACAAAAATAGCAATAAAACAGATTTACCCTTACTGGACACAGATGGCATTCGTAAGGAATACGTCTCACATACAGATTTTGAAGTCGATGGGAGTTCCGATTCATGTGAGCGTGACGTAAATATAGATATGAAAAAAAGTTAAGAAGCAAAAGAAATTAAGTAACAAGCCTCTTTATTCAGATATTGCCAAAATCAATAAACAGGATAAAATAGATACATTGCCACATTCGTCTAGACAGGCAAAAGAGAAAAAAAGTGAAAAGAAATCCCCTAAAGTAGTTGAAAAGTTTAATATTAGCGATTTCATAGAAAAAATGAGAAACATCATTTTCTCTGACGTTAGTTTTGAGGAAAAAATTACTATGTTTTTTAAATACATGATGGAAGAGACAAAGAACTTTTTTGTGAGAGCTGTAAACAATGGCGATCTTATTACAAAATTTATCAATATTTTCCAAAATGGATGATATGTACAGCCCGTAGGCTGTTTCAAGATAGGGTTTTTATTATTTAATGTTGTTTAATTACTCGTTACTGTAATGTAATTTCTGTGTAACTATGGGACTGACATAGTCAAATAAGGCTCAATGTCCCTAAATTAAATTAGAATATAAAAAAAAAAACTTGACGTGTCATCTAATGACTTCTGTCGGTAAAATTGAATCATAGATTAATACTCTAGTTAAAAGCTGTTTCGTCAGTAAGTAGCTCTATATTGAACATGTTATCTGCTCACACGAATACCAGCGACAATCATTCATAGAATTAATTTCGATAATTCTGACGCCTCACCTAAGATACAGAAGCCGATGCTTTTAGCTCTATCTCACAGCTTAATTTATACAGCTCGAAAATTATTGACAAATGAATCGAAATGTCGATACATCCAATCGCAAAGGTGTTACTTTTAGTTTATGTTTTTTGCTTTTCTTTTTTAAGTTGCTACGTTGTTTTTCTGGACCTGTCGTATACTCTGATAAGATCTTTGAACTCATTTCTAAGGTGAGTTTTTGAAATAATTAGCTTGTTTATTTTGTTAACAAGAGGGTAGACTTAAAACCGTTATTTTACAAAACACTGTGTTTTATACAACAGCTAGTTTTTTTGCATAGAGATTTGGATCGCTCCTCTGGTCAGTCATTAATCAATGTCTAGTTTGGTATAACAAAAATGTTAAGATTTTTAGAATTTAGCATACCTGCCAACAGCGACCTTAAGTCTGTTAAGAATCCACAGATTCCTTAAGCCGTTAAACCGACCCGATCAGTACAATAGAATTATGGCAAAGAAAACAAACAAAAACAGGATTTCGGTGTAATCTTCTATTCTAAGCCGCTTAGGTAACGTTGTACGTTTCATATTTGCTTAAAATGAGGCGATAAAACTCAAAAACTTCCGGTTGGCTGCTCACTGAATGATTGGTACGCCATTTATTTTATTCTCGGTGAATTGTGCTTGAAATTGTAAAGTCGGATGTGAATTTACAATTCTTATTGTATTATGATATAAATCTCTTTAATGGCACGAGCGTTGTAGAGGCGTGAGCGATTTGTGTTAGTTTCATTATTCAAAGAAGTGCCCTCTGTCACCAGTGTTAGAGCTGCAAAGATTATTTATTGAGGTTGACCATCTTTGTTTACTTACTTCGAAATTGCGTATCCGTAATGTTGTCGAGAAATAACTCGTGTAACAATAAAAGATTGTGCAAATTGCACACAATGAATATATTACAATTCTCTTATAAAATACTTCCGATAGCCCTTCAAACAGACAATATTGTATCAAAAACTCAGTGGGGGGACTTCAACATCCGCTGCCCAAAAATCTGCTACTACCGTTTTGTTACGCAAAAAATAACTACAAAAAGCTAATGAGACTAACGTCTGCAATTTTAATCTTTTGTAAAAATCAATTTCTCACAATAGGCGTTAAAATAGGATACATAGAGCCTTGCAAAAAGTAATTCATCAGTTTTTGCAGCTTTATTTTTTATTTTTTCAATTTCTTAATCAAGTAAACTGCAGTCCGGACTATCTAATCTCATTTTCATCATCATTATCAGCCTATTTTGGTCCACACATAGACCAACCGTCACTAGGTTCTATCTTTGGCTTCTATCTATCTGTGTCTGCCTTGTCTTACGTAATTTACGAAATTCTGCTATGGCGAAACTTGACAGCGTAAAAAGAGTAAAAACTCATATATTTGCGAACATAGTAGAATTTGAAATTTCTGCTCCATAAGCTTCATTCAAATATTTAAACGTTAAATGCAACATTTTAGCTAAAACAGACGTTATAAAACTTTCCCGTTGCACAGTTATTTATGATAAACAAAAGAATGTATATATATATATAACACCTACATGTGTTTTGAGATGCACTACAATTTGTGGTTCTATATAGAAACAAAAGAAAAGCATTTACAAGAACGCTGGGAAGCTTTTGATTATCATTGACACTTCTCCAGCTTCAATCATAATTATTGTTTGACATATCTTAGCTTACCTTTGACGAATTTAATTTCACATCAGATAATGCAAATAAAAGAAAAAAAATGATACGAATTCGTTACAACTATTAATCTTACTACTAAATATTATAAATGTGAAAGTTTGTATGTATCTGTATGGATGTATATTACTCTTTCAACCAAAAATTCCTGAAAGGATTTACATGAAATTTGTTACACAGATGATAGTGAACAACACATAATTTAAAAATATTCGAAAAACTACCAGGGAATTAAGCGGGTGAAACCTCAGGATGTTACAAGTATAAAGTACATTTTATAATTCATAGTAAATGTTGAACATTTTTGTACATGAAGAAAAATCGTATTTTGTGAAACACCACACCGTAAGGTTTTATGGAATGCAACTTAATTTAATAATGTTTCAAAAGCGTTTTTTACACTAAGTATTTTAGTAAATTTACTGAACATAACAAAACATAGATAATCTTAAGATGTTACAAAGGTAACTAATCCATTTACTCTTTCGGCGCCAAATAAATTAGAATCGCTAAACTTCATAACGGGGTTGGTTTAATCCCTAAGCAGAATAAAAAAAATTGTGAACAAAAACCAACCGTGTTCTATTGACCGTGACGCAACAATTGTTTAGCAGTTTGCTGAGACCCTCGAGTCCATCTTGTTGACTCCAAAATTAAACACGAGAAAAAAACCCTAAGGTCCTTAAGTAGATCGAAGGGTTCTATTGTGAATATTGTGTAATGTAGCGAGACGACACCGTACAAAACTCCAAATCGTTTCTCCACCAAATTTAGCGACCACGAATAAAATTGTTGCGTAACCTTTGTGGAAAACTGTACACCTTTGCAGGTAGAACCCTTTTTGCACAATTCCCGTAACTGATTACAAAGAAAATGTTGGTTGTGTCCGCACTTGTTGGTGGAATAACATCAAACATGTCCAATTTCACGTTTGGTTGGCTCGTGAATGGGTAAGCACATGTAACTAATTTTGACTATCAATACACATCAAGCAAAAGAATCACTTTATGACGCGCAACCGTTTAACTAAATTTGCCGTGAAATAGATGACTTTCTAGAAAGCAGGGCGGTAAACAGCAGACCAAAAGCTTTAAAAAAATCTAACAGCTCGGTTGCATTTACATTTCCGAATCATCTATAAAATGAAAATAAGACGTAAAAAACTAGTTATTGACGTATTCGTTCATAAATTCCCCGTCCGATCATTGTTAATATTTATAATCGATGCAATTACAACGTTTGAAATCAAAAATAAACTCGATTGTTGAAAATCAAAGCTGTCTATCGATTCTGGAGCGCGACTAATCGAACCACAATAGTGTTAATATCACCATTACAGATAAATAGCCCATTAAAGGTCTTTAGAAACGTTTAAAAACTTTTTATTTTTAGTCAAATAATGTCTGACTTCTTAGCGATGCCTTCAAATGTTTTACATTTTTAGATATAGATATATCGTTATGCTCGTATTACAAAGAACTATTTTTATCGCTGACAAACTATCATTCGTACATATTTAAGTAATGATAAAATATTTATTTATTTCTATGCTGTACAGATACGGAGTATTGGTTATAGTTACGTTGCTTGGAGTAATCTTGATTGCTACGTCATCGTTTCATAATTGAAAGTAAAACTTGTTTGATACAAAGTACCTCGGGTCGTTTATAACAATTCAAACGATCATGACACAGGAACAAAGAAAGCAAAAGTGAAAAGAGCGGAAGTTAATACTTGTTTTATCGCTTATTGATATTTGATCAACTATTTTATTTGTAGATTTTTGTGTTGAAGATTTCTATAGAATTTCTTTTGTAATGCATATTTTCTAATCAAAGAGTCAATGTGACAACAAAATGGTTGTTTTCCATTTTTATTTATTATTTTTATATTAATTATCAATTACAGTGATTTTCATTGTATTTTTTGGTATATTTCATTAATAATTTGTAAACGCGTTTAAAATGTTAAATTATAATCAAACCACGTTTCCAAAAGTCCGGAAGCCAAAGATTAAATCCAATATTGTTTTCACACGACCGCTAGCGATTTTGTATCCTGACCATCATCCAATTTTGAAGTATCGGTTGCGGCCACAAATCATTAAAAAAATATTGAGTTTGAAATTTTTGGTTTCGGCAAAAAGTCGGCTTTCTTCAAGACAAGGCGGGACGCACATCGTCTTCTCAAATTATGGCAATTTTGACACCTAAGAAGTGCTAAGTCTTACAGCCTACTCTGTAATTTGACACGAACGTGTGCTGACGACGGCTAAGGGGGTAAAATCGAACAAAATACGTGCTCATCGGTATGGGCTCCCGGATCGTATTTTACTTGGCTATCCGAGTCTCATGTTTTATAATAATATTCACGTTCTGCATAGTCATTCGATTTTAATGACGCATCCAATCTTATCTGAATTTCTCCTGATCTAGCGCTATGTAATTTTTGTAAAAAGGTGCTGATTATTTTTGTGATAGGCAATTTGTGCTAGAATTAGAGAAATCTGTAACTACTGGTTCAACAAGCAGCTAAAATATGACCTTATATTGTCATTCTTTGAGAATATTCCATTGAACTATTAGTTTTTCTAATGAATGCAACGTTATAAAAAGATAGTTTGAGATTTACTACCACTTTTCAAGTCTGTCATTAAGGGCTGTAGAAATGGACGCCTAAGGTTCGAATTCTCCTTGCACTTCTGAGTATTTTTATTTCCTCCGTATTTTTTTAACCGACTTCCAAAAAAAGGAGGAGGTTATCAATTCGACCCTATGTTTTTTTTTTTTTTATGTATGTTACCTGATTTCTCGAGAACCTCTGAACCGATTTTAAAATTTTTTTTTGTGTTCGGATGGGTATGCTTCCCGAATGGTCCCATATAAATCTTTTTGAAATCGGTCAAGTAGTTTTTGAAATATGAACCAAAACTGAAAATTGCGTATCTGGATGACGTTGTAGATTTCACAAAAGTTATGAATCTCGACCCTGTCAATACAAAATTGTGTAAATGCTTTAATAAAACTTGTTTTTAACCCCGACCAAAAAGGGGTGTTATAAGTGACGTCGATGTCTGTCTGTGTGTCTGTCTATCTGCTGTGGCACCGTAGTAGAACTCAAACAGATGGGCCGATTTCGATGCGGTTTCTTTTATTTCAAGGTTAATACCATAGCAGATGTTCTTAGCTATGTCTGGTTAATCTCGATTCAAGATGGCCGCCTCCAAAAAATGGCGGACAAAATATTTTCACAACCTACCTCAATTTGGGTATCAAATGAAAGGGCTTGACTAGTAGAGTACTATGTACTATAACAAATTTCAAATCCAAAATGGCCACCACGACAAAATGGCGAATTATATTATATTTTTCATTACTACCTCAATTTGGGTATCAAACGAAAGAGCTTGACTAGTAGAATACTTTGCACTATGAAAAAATTCAAATCCAAGATGGCCGCTTCCACAAAATGCCGAAATACATTTGTTTTTTCACAACTCCCTTCCGCTTCCATAAAATGCCGAAATACATTTGTTTTTTCACAACTCCCTTTATATGGGTATCAAATGAAAGGGCTTGACTAGTAGAATGTTGTACAGATAACAAATCCAAGGTAGTCGGGGTTTAATCAAAATTTTTAATATTGTTCTTGTACACTAAAAAGAGTAAAATAAACAATTTTCGTACAAAAAATTAAACCGACTTCAAAACCACAAATAGGCACTCAAAAGCGAAAAATAAACTAAAATCATTGTTATAAGCGCTACTCACTCATCTATTTGAAGTCGGTGCCAGTCAGGTCAAAAAGTTAGTAGATTGATGCTATGTAGGCACAGGTAAGTAGTATCTATCATATACCTGTTAGATTTAGCTGGCACCGACTTCAAATAGATGAGTGAGTAGCGCTTATAACAATGATTTTAGTTTATTTTTCGCTTTTGAGTGCCTATTTGTGGTTTTGAAGTCGGTTTAATTTTTTGTACGAAAATTGTTTATTATTCTTTTAAGTCTAGTTGTTTGCAATAATTAAGCTTGTGCACTCAGAAGCTATGGGACAAAGCTATATTTGTATGGTTTCTCCAAATGTACTATGTAGCAACTTTACTTCAGTAACAAAAAATCCTACCAGAATATTGTTCCATGTCTTACGTTCCGGGATAGATATTTTTTACTAGCATGGACAAAAAACAGTAGCAAAAATGAAGAATTGCCGATTGCTCGGGAGCTATTATCCTACCATATAATTTAGAAGTAAGCCTATGATTAAAGCTCTGCCTACCTGTTAAATTAAATTAGGCTTTTTAAGGGTGGCGCTCGCGCATTCCGCGCTCGCTATTGCATTAAATTTAAAAAACGTTAAAAAAAGTATCAATTTATGGACTCATCGATTAATAAAGCTCTGTGTGTAATGGGTTTCTCTTCATTATGTTTTTCATTCAATCGTATAAATGAATTTGATTTTACAATTACTTTATAAGTACACACTTTCATTTGTAGGTTTTTTTAATTCCCTAGAATTTATTCATAAATATATACTTATTCTAGCATTATTTCTATAATATGGCTTGGAATCATAATGGTTGCATAACAGCTAGATAACATCGTCAGCTATCTAATTTGAGTAGTACGAGTACCAGCCGGTGGAAGTTAGAAGCGAAAAATTCAGGGTTGGGATGAGTGGTGTAAGTGGTGGGTTATAATATCTAACACCATAATTATATTGTTTGCAACCAATATTATGCAATAAAACAAAAAAGTCAAAAGTCAAATTATTACAACATTCATTTTTTTTGGAAACGTTTGCCATAAATTTGCAGAGAATTTTATGGAAATATTCGAAGTATATTAAATTTCTTCTTTTATTAAATTATATAAGTACTCGTATTTAAAAATACGTAATTACATAAGATAATTATCACGTTACAAAAATAACATCATTAAAAATTTCGAATACAGAAATGATCAACGTGAAACATGAGCATAGCACGTAAATACTTGTTTTATTGTAGTAGTTAAATAGTATTACTATTTCAGAAATATCATTAAAAATCTGTCCAGAACAGAAATCAAATCTAAAAGTTCACATCGATCGAATAATTGGAAGTTATTCTATACGCTACACTTGTACAGGAAACTGCTACTTACCTACTGTCTATCTTCTTGAGATATACTCCAATATCCCGAAGCAAAAGCAAATCACGGGTGCAATCAGTGCGCGCCGATAATCTCACAAATATTTATCGTGTGTCAATACAATATGCCAAAAGCGTACGCTTATTACGATTTTTATAAATGTAAATCTGGTAAAGGTTTACTGCAAGGAACAAGTCACAAGGTTTTCAAACATAGTTTTAAGAAATGCTACGGTCGTATGTTTTGCTATAATTATAATGTCATAAATGTGTATTTTTTTAATTACATATCTGTATGCCGAATTGTTAGGTGAAAACAATTTTATTTTATTTATTTTTCCTTTATTATACGTTTAAAATTAAAATACATATTTTCGAAATTGTTAGGGTCCACCCATATCAACGAAATAAACAATTACGAAAAAAATATGTATTACTAGCTGTGCCGCGCGGTTTTCACCGGCGTAGAATTTCGTCCCCGTTATTTAGCCTGCTAACTAACTAACTAACTAACCACGTTAGTTTTCATACTAATAATGCATCTGTGTTCTAAATTTCAACCCAATATCAAAACATTCATATTCGAGTGAACTACGAACGAGTATTAAATAAAAACCATGAAAAACAAACAATTTTGAAAACCCCTAAAAGCATAGTAAGTAATAATAAGTAAGTAATTTTAAACCTTTTAAAGCACAATGATTAATTGTACCATCTATGTATACCTAATATGTGCATACCACCTAATTTCACAGACCAATAAATATTATGATTATTATGAAATTTAGCACAATTTTCAAGAATTCTCTAGGATAACACAACCACGTTGATGTCTTTTGTACGAAAACATGCGTTTCTGGTACTCGCTACAAAATTACGTTGCCGGTATAAGATACGTTGATATGCGTCTTTATGTATTACGTATATCATGGCAGGATACAGAAATTATGTTGTTATTATCTCAGCGATCTGGCTTCCATAGTACAAGCTTTGCTTAGTTTGGGGTCAGATGGTGCTGAGTGTAAAAAATAAATGTCGACCAATATTTATTTATTTAAAAAAAAAATATTTAAGTACCATTTTGAGATAGAAAGGTTTCTTTTCAAAGTCAAGAAATATGTGAACTTGACACTAAACCTGCTACTTATGACAGCGAAATGTTGACGTACCTCATTTGTACACGCAATTTTCATTGCAAAATGGGTTACATCAGTTATATGCACGCACAGGAACGGAACCACTTCACTTCTGTCATTAGTAATTTGGTATCCTAAAGGTCCATGGGATTGACAACTTGCCACTGTTTTCTAAAGTAGTAGTAGTTCGTAAAAATCCACCGTAATACATTTTGTATGACTTAATGAGACAAAATTTTGTTATGTTACTTATTTATGTTTCGCGTAGTCAGTTCAGTTTTTTTTAATAAAGAGTGACAAGACGAGTAGGACATGTGCCTGATGGGAAGCAACATGCCTGCCACATAACAGCACAGTGACACGCAGCTATTGGAACATGAAAAGTCCAAATCATTACCTAGCACTGCACTGCGCTCGTCACCCAGAGATCTAAGATGTTATATCTCTAAGCCCTGTAATTTCTCTGGAAACATTGCCCTTCAAACCGGAACACAGTAATGTTTGCACATAACTGCTTGGCGGTAGAATAACTGGCAAAGGTGTGGTACTTCCCCCGGCGGACTCCGAAAGTTACAATGGTACAATTAAATTAACAGTTAATTTGGTTAGGGGCGCAATGAACGCAATGAAACGATCTCAACATTGCCGAGATACAAATACAAATGCAAAAATCTTTATTACTGTTTGCAGGTAAAATAAGGTTTTAAAAGTTGACCTATACAAACTGGCCTCTTCTTCTAGAGGCATGCAATATGTCTGACAACACAGTTTTCATTTAATCGGGTGTATCATATTATATGTCACCTAATTCATCGTCTATTAATTTCTGGCTTCTATCCGGTTGTGCTATGTCTGTGACAGTCTGTGTGATATGTTTGGTGAGCATAATTACGCCAACGTCTTGTGCTTCAGCAGGATGTATTTTTTTACATAGGAATATATTTTTCGATTTCTACAATTCTCTTGTAACTTGGAACTCTGCACCTACTTAGGTCTTGTTAGTAAGGAGTTACAGCGCATTGTCAAACACAATGGGAGGAGGTACGGACCCGAGGCAGCCTCGTGGCTAAGAACACCACAAACTTACGTATTGTGATGACACGCGTGGAATATTTTTGGAAATTTAAACGAGTATGTAGCTGAATGTTGTTCTCATCTAATTTCTTGCTCGTTACCTGAGACAGATAACCAGGAAATAGTTGTGTTAGTCTAGTAAGCGGTCTTATTTCTTATTCCAATATTTCTTTTCTCTTAGATTTTTAGTTTTTTTTATAAACATTATCACTTGGTGTCGTTATCTATACTATACGTTTGTTTGTTTGAACAAACTCGAAAACTACTGGTCCGAATTTAAAGGTGTTTTGCTGTTAGATAGTCAATTAATCGAAAAAGACTATAAGGCTATGTAACATTATGCTACTATCAACAGAATCGGAGCATGAATGAAAAATATAACTAAAACGGAAAAAAACAATTTTGAGAGCTTTCGTTACGTCCGCTGACATACGTTGAAGTCCATGACAGCATGTGTCTATCTTTTAGTATTGCATCGTTATAAACCTTTGCTAATAAAATTTGTTCTAAATCTGAGTTGGTGCGACCACCTTTAGTATTGATATATATGTATATAAATATAGTTTTAAATCATAAAATAAAATGTACAATAAAGAGAGATTTTAAAAAAACATCAACTAAGTCATAAATTAATTATTTCGAAAACTTTTCCAAATTTTTATAAGGATTTTGCTTCCAATATTTATTCAATTTAACTATACCTAAATATTGTCGTTCTGTGAGCTGTTGTCTTTTATCTGTATAGAAACACAATTACAGCAATACTAGTATAGAAGGTAGACTATGCCGGTAACCGATACGCATGTGATCATATTATCAAATGCACATAATCTCGCGCATATCTCTTTGTATGCACTTGATCTGAGCCTCGTATCTTTCTCTGCGCACATGATCTGTGTTACGTATCTCTTTGTATCAGTGCGAGAGACGCTCACGGATCCTATGCGATCTCGCCAAGAGATCAATCGAATTTAAACGAGCCATTTAATGATAAACTACGATTGGTATAATTATAATACCAATATACTTATACTTATAAATAAATAATATTATTAGAAACACTCTACGAATTATGTAACTTATCTTGTTCGAGGCTAGAACAAAGTTTGTGTAGTTATCAGCTAAATTTACGAAATTCATAGTTTATTCTTTATAATGTCTATATAAAACATTGACTAGCACAAGTTTTTAACCGACTACGAGAATGGGGGAGGTTCTCCATTCAGCTGTATATTAATTTTTATAATTGTGTGTGTGTGTTACGCGATAGATCCATCAATTATGAATTGTTTTTTTTGGTTCTTTTTTTGTTTAGTATATCAAATAGTTCAGAGGTGGTCCCATATTATAAAATCAAAATCTGTGTTGCGGTTTTTGAAATATGAACAAAAAACTAATGTGTAAACATTTGTGTGACGAATATGAATGTTTCTTCTCTGTCTGGGTGTTTCTTCAAATCATACATTTGTATTTAAACTTATATTTTGTATAGGTACGCTATTTGGTTTCCATAATAAAAAAAATGCTGTTGCTTGTTAACTTTGGAGTTTAGGGGTCAGATGGTGTCATATGAAAAAGTGTTAATATTTTTTTATTTAAATTGAGTTTTAATTTTCTAAAATGAAATGAATAGTTAATCAGTATTTCCATAGTATAACAGTTATGTATTTATATTAAGTTACTGTTAGTAGACATCTCGTTTAAGTTTAGACTGGAAAAAAGATAAAGTATAGGTAAACAGTGGACCAGACATTTTCAGTGACAAACAGAATAAAACTAAACGGGGCTTGAGCGAGAATAGTTAAAGCAGCTATCTAGGCAATATCAAATGGCGTCTACTGAGAAAAACAATATCAGAGAGTCACTTTGATCGAACATTGGATTGCCGTAAATGGCATGACGGCTAGCCCAGTCGGACCATCATACGGCTCGGCATCAGTTTAAATGGTCATAATTGGTTAAGCCGGTCTTAAAACCAACCACATGGTCATTAGAAAATATCTTTGGTAGCATTAAACGTTCTAAACTCAAATGATATCTTGCGATCTTCTTTGAAACCATTGGTATTGGCACGTACCTGTCACTTTTTCTGATATAGCATACCACTTTATTTATAAATGTCGTGCTCATTCGAAAAATAATAAAAAGTCAGAGTATGTTGAGACGTGCGTGACTGAATATTCAGGAGTTATAAGCAGGGCTCTAGTTGTTTAAGCCTGCGCGTTGTCAGAGGCGATGAAGTGATAAAGTTGTTTATTGATGATCTTTGGTTACATTAATTGCCAGCAGCGGCGGTGCTTGTGTTACCGCGGTGTCGGTTCGCGTCGGATCGCGCGCGAATGACAAAGATCCAGACGATACGCGCGAGCGCCGCAAACCGGCAGCCTTTGATCTCCTGCATTGACGAGTGCCACGACCAATCAAAATATTCGTGGGAACATTATTGGACTGTTCTGATCTTAAGCAGGTTTTCAAAAAGTAAACAAATTTTTACTAAAATCACATATATATGTCGTTCACTTTCAGTGCGGTTTTATTGTGGAACGAATTATCTGTGTCTATCAGACGTTCTTCATCACTAGAAACCTTTAAAAAATATGTCAAGCAACTATATTTGTCAAAATTGTAGCCATAGTATGCATAGTAGGTATATAACATGGCTTTGATGTTACTTATCAATTCATTGTGTTGGATTTCCTATATTAGACCTTTACAATATAGATCTATAATTGTTTATTTATTTTACATATGTATTATTGTATGTTATGATAATAATTATAAGTACTAGTTTATTTTATTTAGTAATAAATAAATATGTTTAAGTTGGGTATATTTCAATTTATTTTTATAAATATAGAACAATGTATATAACAATGTATAAATAATTTTATTTATTTATGTCATCTGCACACCCCGCATTTTAAGATCCCATCTTTCTTTTTCCACCCTAAAGTTGCCTGGAAGAGATCGCTATTAGCGATAAGGCCGCCGTCTGTCGCACCAACTTTAAGTGTTTAACCTGTTTCAATTTGTAAATGATTGTTATTTTGGTGTGTTCAAGAAAGAGTATCTATATATTTGTCATTGTTTATTTTTACTATGGTTTTTGTGTCTTGGTATCTATCTATATGTTTCATAAATACTCGCATCTCTCGTATTTATGAAACATACTCGAGTCGAGTTTGATCGACATGATACAAAATCAAGTTGGGTCGACTGTCTGAATTTAATTTAAAATAGAATCTAATTGTTTTTTGCGAAAATAAATAAATAATCATAAAATAATAATAAAAAAACTCATAGTGTGCAATCAGTTTGTCATAACCGTGTATTTTTCTATGAATAACAGTTTTATATATCTGAGGTAAATAACTCTGTAAATACAGGTATGTAAACAAACCGGAGTCGGACAACGGAGTCGTAAACTTTAGACTAGTTTATCACAACTGTGCAATGTTAGTTTTTGTCTCGATATTAAATGTTGTCTCTGCAGTATAAGGCTGTGGTATTTGGCCACCCTAGGATTTTTATTTTTACTGAGCGTTTCGAATAGTATGTGGTATCATACCGAAAAAGGATGTGGCAGCGAGAGCGTGCCACTTTTGTTATAAAATACCTTGTCAGAATCGATTGGAATCTTGATCGAAGTCATTGCACTTTTCGTCAGCTTTTGAAAAGTACAGAAGTGCTAAAGTGAAATACTTTCTTCTCTTGATTTGTATTTTTGGAGAGAAAACTTCTTTTGGCGCGTCACAGACACTTTTTTGTGGGCTGTGAATTTGAATCTAGCGTAACGATTGGGAATGATAAAAATCTTCCGCTAAACTCGGGACCATGGCTATTGGCCATAGTTGGCTAGGCAGGTTTTACCTGCGTGGTTTCCAAGGTAAGCTATCAAACTCTGAGTCATAAGTTTTCACTAAACAGCTCCTATGATTACCAATTTTTTAATATTATTTTCCTGACGACTATACTATACTATACGGCACAAGCAAGGTCTAGAGTCTAGACCTTGCTCTGATTGATGAGTCTAGACTCTAGACTCATCACAATAAAACCTTTACACTAAATATCACTGATTTGAAGACGCTACAGAACATATACAAAATAATATCTGGATTCAATCAATACTTACCTTAGTCGACCAGGAGTCGAACCAAGGGCCTTCTAGTTGTAGTATTTTATTTTGACATAATATTACTGTAGAACTAGCTAGATGTTTCTATTTAAGGCTAGTTTATAATCTAGAAATGTTTCTGCTGTAAAACGACTGCACACCTAAAAATGATCGATGAAACCATACGTCGAGAAAAAATAAAAAAAATCCTTTCGTGAAATCATTATATAAACAACAATACAATTAGCAAACTAGCTCAATTATTTTTATTCAATCGATATACTTCGTCAAAATCGCTGTAAGTAATTATGAGCGCGCGAGTTTTTTTTTTCATAACAAAAAAATCATTTACTTGATACTCCGTAGTAGAAGCCCTAAATGTAAATAAACGTTCGTTATTGGGTATAATTAACAAGCCGCGCGCGCACTCGCGGTCGTTCACTCGGCCACGCGGCCTTCCAAGGACAGCCATTGAGCTTTACTATGCCATTTGTCAAACTAATAAAAAAACATAGACTATAAATTAAACGTATAGGTACTCGAATTATAAATGCAAAGGCTTGTATGTCTTAGTCCTGTAGCAAAATATGTACAAATATATGCACTTTATTTATGTTTACCTTTCAAAGTGTGGTTTAATTATATGGGGAAATTCAACAAATTGTGAGTTATATTTTTCCATTTTCAGGACAAATATTTAACATGTGTATGTATTCCTTTATTTTTGTATCTCTATGCTGAAAAAAGTATTTCAATTTGGTTGAAAATATTGAAATACCTTATAATCAGAATTTGAGGAAAACTTGCTATTTCTAAATTTTAAATACTGAAAAAGTCGTCGAGCCCGTTTGTATTAGCAAGTGAAACCACAGGGCCTCGTTAGTCTTAAACATTTAACATATAATATTATGCATTATACAACCTTAATACTAATTTTATGCGCTTGCTTATTTATTAGTCATTTGTGTAGAGTTGTAGTTCTTGAATGGTGTTGGTAATGTAGTAAAAACTAAAATAAATTTTAGTATTAAAATTAACGTGGTTGTTACACATATTTAATTGGATAACGGGACACTCACGTATATACGGTCGGTCGGTCAATCCCGACTCGAGTTTCGGCCGCGTCCGGCGGCCTTTTTCAAGGCGAGTGCACACGCGCGGCGGCTGCCCGTTTGGCCCGTTTGGCAGTGCCAAACGGCAGCCGCCCGCGCGTGCACTTTTGAAAAAGGCCGCCGGACGCGGCCGAAACTCGAGTCGGGATTGACCGACCGTATATACGTGAGTGTCCCGTTATCCAATTAAAATAAATTTGTTGTTGTAACCACTTTGAGGCTATTTATTGTCTTAGAAACCAATGTGATATTAGTGGGAGCCCACAATTCACTGTGAGAGGTATAAAAATACATCCTCTTCATTTCATTTTTCTAGTATTGGTTATCATAGGGCTGTCCAACTTTTATAATCATTAGGACCAAAGATACTTTCAGTTCTTTCAAGAACTCTTGCAGGGCATTTTATATTTGTTTGGGGACTACAAGCGGTATGAGCTCGAATACCCTTAAAAAATATTTAAAGTGATTACCTAAAATATTATAACGACCTTACTGCATAATTTATTACAAGTTTGTCATGTGCTTTTTAACAGGGGTATAAGTATTGATAAACCCCAAAGAATAGAAAAATTTATATCATTTTAAAAAAATACTTTAAAATGATATAACAGACTTCTATTTTTATTTCGTCCCAAGTATTCAATTATGTACATACATATATCTACATAGCCAACACCACATCCTTGTATTTACAAGTTTAACCTGCACAAGTAAAAAATAGATATTCCATGAACCAGTATTATCAACAATTAGAATTATTATTAAGGTTTAGCAGGTGCAACTCCTTATGCCGACTAATTGTAAGTGTAGAACTCACAGAAGCAATGCTTGCATATTAAAGCGCAGGCAAAAACCTCGCCAATATAAGGAGTTAATGATAGAGCATTCTATTTAGACCTGTTTTATTCTAACTAGTCTAATCTTAATAAGACTGACGGACGGACGTGCATAATTGTAACTTGTTATACACTATTAATAAAGTTGCCATTCGTAGATCGTATAGGATGTGTCAATTGTGCAGAACGATTATTGAGAGGATGTGAAAAATCGATCTTTTTGTATCCTGTTAATGATGTTTTATGTAAAATAATCTATTAAAAAAAGTGATCTTGGTACTCTAGATAATAAATAAGACTGTTTTGAAGATTAAATAAATAATGTGACCGAAGTAGACTTCGGATAAAATTAGTCAATCATTATTTAGTAAATATGATATAATCCAAATAGATTTTTTTCTACAAATTATTAGAGCGAATTCTTGTAAACAATAAGTTTTTTAGTTCTAGGATACAAAACGACAGATAAATTTAAATACCAAGAAAAAATCGAATAATTTATAAATTATAAAAAAAGAAATATTCTAATTTGAAGTAAACGTCACGACGCTAAACAAATGTTAAATTCGATTCTGTGTTTAGATTTAAATGTTTCTCGTAAATATGATATGTATGGTATGTGATACTTATGCATGAAATATAGATCGTCGACACGTATTAAAAAACTAATTGGACTCAAACAACTTAATCAAACGACATCGTCTGTCAAACTCATAAGAAATTGAACTGTTATTTATCTTGTTGACAAGTCTATAAAACAAATAGATATCGATTTCATCGAACTTCAATTTTAATTACAAAAAACTTGACATGAGCGTTCATACATACAAGTTACTAGTTTGATATCGAAACATTAATCCTAACACTTTAATAAACTGCGTAGGAGGAGGAATAATTCATATGTAGATAGTACCTTTACATCTCTAATGTCAGCTGCTGTTACTGGTTCAGTTTAGCATAAAATCAACCACACCAACCACTAATTTCATTCCCATAAAATGAAATAACCTGTAGTGTGGCACTAGTGATGTTATGCAATAAAAACCTCATTAAATTTTCTTGTCTAACATGAAAAAAATAGTTTTCAATAGAGGAATGATTTTAAGTTTCGGAAAATTATATAACATCTAAATAACTTTTAAACTTCTAAGTTTTCTGGACATACATATCATTTAGAAACATTTTACTATCCACACCAGGCACGAAATACAGCGATATTTTTTTTACATAAAACGACTTTTGCTTAGCGACTTTGCTATAAATGGCGGTCCAATTGCTTACAACGATTTCTTTTAGGTAACCATTGATAACGAAAACATGAGTAAGACGAGAAACAAATTGGACATGGTCCGTAGTAGCAGTAAGAAGAAAACAATAGTACTAATGACTGCCCTAGTGGCTTAATGACTGCCCTAGTGGCTTAGTTGGTAGTAGCTCTGCCTGCGAAGCCGAGGGTCGTGGGTTCGATCCCCACCCAGTGCAAATATTTGTGTGATGAATTCTAATGTTTGCACTGTGTCTGGGTGTTTCTATGTATAATAAGTATGTATTTAAAACTATATAAGTATTATATCAGCTATCTGGCTGCCATCACACAAGCTTTGCTTAGTTTGGGGTCAGATGGTGTTGTATGTGAATTGAATTGTCCACCAATATTTGTCCACCAATGCCGTCACTAATACTAACAAGAAACATACTACTTCACTTCTACTTGAGTTTTTGAGTATATTTTGGTAAGCTTTTTTTCCAAAATATTAACTAGCATATTTGTTTGGCGCCGAGCGTAAAGCAGGTCAGTCCTAGGCAAAGATTCTACGATCTATGGTCATAGGCAGTAATTGGGATTCTTCATTCTCAAATAGCTGCGTGGCACTGAGATGTTAGGGGCAGGTTAGTATACTCGTATTTTTTACGTTAAAAAATTAAATAAATACTTATCGATTATCTAGTTTATACCAAAATTTTAAATAGTGACCAACATTCTTGTTTGTATATAGCTCAGCAGAGTTAATAAACAGCCTTAGTATGTGTTTCTCAATTACCATTATGATGCTTTTACAAAATTGTGTGACAAAATATACGTACCTATTACTTTTTAAATTTACATTGCGAAAAAACAAAATAAGAAACATTATCCTGTCGACTCTACGTATCTCCTTGATCTTGTCCCAAGACTAGATCCTAACATTACAGCTTCTATTTTTTTACATCAAATGGGAATACGGGCAACGGGTCTGTAGGTGAGCGATATAAGTGGCTTGCGGAATCCTAATGCATGCAGGTAGACCCTCGTCTTATAGACCGGACTGTTCCACGCTACACTACGGTACATGAGATCTTTTTAAGTACCTTTGAAGATGGTTATATAAGTAACCTTAGATTTCATTACGTTACTTTTTTAACTGTATTAGGTTTACACTTAACCGCCATCTCGCCTGATGTTAAGCGACAATGCGGTCTACGATGGAGCGTGTTTACCTAGAAGAAACCGATTCACTCTCGATTACATGCAGGTCGACCTCACGGATTACGGGTCGACCTAATGAAAGCGTGTTAATAAAGCTGAATAGGTTTTTTGTTTGTAATTTCCGCGTATCTCAGGAGCTACTGAATCAATTTCAAAAAGTCTTACACCGTTGGATTTGTACATGATCCCTGACAAACCGCTGCTACCGTAATAAAACGTGTGTATTGAAATATTCAAAATATGTTTTGTGAGTGTGACTTATACGATAGTAAATATTTTCTAATCTATTACTTTTCCACGCTAATGAATGTGGCTCTTACCCGATGCTTATCAGGACGCTTTTCTACCACTTTTGGAAACTAGAGATCGACAAACATTATGTACTGATTGATAACTATACAGTTTATCGACGCCAAGAAACCCGCATTTTTAATGTCATTTCAAATGCTCTTGAGGCCGTAAAAAACCATTAAACACATTGAGTAATTCTAAAGAAAACTTTTCAGAAATTTTATTCAAAATTATTGTAGAGACCCGCTGAGTGTGTTTATAATTAGACGCTGTTAATGTAATTATAAATTTAAGTGCAACTCAAGCATAATAAAATGTGTTAAATACAGTTTTTTAATATTCACGAGGAGTTAAAAATATAAATTAAATAGTTTTAAATAGTGTTCTGAAATTTTTTAATTGTGAAGATTGGTGTGAATTTATTTATGTTATTATCCCGATATAGTGTTATAACAATTTCATAATTAGTTAATAATAGCTAAATTACTTTCACCAATGACACTATAAAATATTCACATAATGTTGGTAGGTAGTAAATAAAGTTTATATCACTACATATAGGTTTGTTAGCACAACTTTGTTAAGCGAAAGTGTCTACAATCTTAATTCCTGGGCCATCTAAGGCGTGCGCGCACCTGTTTAGTTGTCCATCGGTCACTCAGCCCACTATTTATACCAGATATTTGCATATGCATGCCAGATAACACTCCTAGATTATAGGCAAAATATGCATGTCTAATCTAAACTCAATTTTGTTTTATTTTGAGTCCATCTAAGTGATGTAAATGTTGTTCGTTTTATGTTTTGTTGCAACGATCGCCATTAATTTATTGCTCCCTTATCTAATAAAAAATCCATCAATATATCAAACAATGAAACGGGAAATATCTCTTTTATTCTCTAAAATTAAGTTAGTCCACATAAAAGAGTTTGTTTAAAACATTAGGCGTTTTAAGATGTTATCGGTTGTGTTTGGTGTCAAAATTCTCGCATCATGCCGAACGCATTTAGTTGTCCTGATACGGATCGCAACGCTTTGTGTTCGGCGATCACTTCGTAAACAAGAATAGCGGGAGTCCACATAAATCATTTTTTACCCAAAAAACTGAAACCGAAAAAAATCTGGGAGGCCGCAGGATGGGAAGTCTCAAGTAACTGTGAAAGTAAGATACGAGAACATGAAAACGGGTCCGCTTTAGGAATATTTAAAAACGCAGAATTATACGTATTTGTGTCGTGTATTTAACATAATCTTGCACACGGAATCTCCGGCGACATGCAAAGTTGGAACACGAGCCCACCGCACAATTACGTTATTACGTTCTTTAGCTTCTGCAAGTTAATTACAAATTGAACGGCTTTGTTTGCTTTGCGGTCGCAGCGCGGACGTCATGCGTACACAGCATAGTATGTCATTTTCTTTGACAATCTATATTATTTTGTCGTAACACGTTTCAATGCGAACTATCTTTAGCAAGTGTTGATAACTGGTTCTACAAGTGAAGATTGAAAAATGTCATGCGAATTATTTACCTCGGGCTGGTTGTTACTAAATTGACGATAGGTTAGTGCATAGCAAGAAACCAAAGTTATTTAAATACCACTTACTGTCTATATGTTTATGTTTGCGATGCCACAATGTATCGTTATGCTTTAAGCATTAATGGCCAAGAAAGTCGTCGATCTTCCCAATAATAATTACAAAGGGTTTGTCAAAAAGAGTCAATAGTATTGCGTTTGTTTCATGATAACAAATTACTTTACTAAGTAGATTTTAATACTAGCTCTTAAAATAAATTGCTTCTATTTCACGATGTCCCTTAGCTGTCTGATATTTCTTGAATATGATGATGATGAATGATATTTATTGAATTTCTTTTTTGTATGATTTGACAAACGACAATTTGCGAAAAATATGCCCATACAGTAAAGTGTTTCAGTTCCATTTTGTAGTACAAATAATGTATTTTTTTAATTTTATTTTTTTATATATTTTTATTTAACTGATTAAATATAATCTGACAATTTATTCTTCACAAAAGTAAAAACGTTACTATTCCATTCTGCATCAAACCTACATTTTTAAATTGTGTGCAAATTGAAAGTATTACAGAAATAGAAACCAGTTGTATTTTAATCGAACTCGGTATTTTATACGTCATACAATAATTCGATCAATTAATATTCCGAGGAGGTTTTCATTACTTTTTAATGGAACAGGAGCTCGTATCTTGGCATCGCTAATTTTATGTTTTAATTTACGCTCTCGTATGCTATCTACGCGACATTCATCTTTGTAACGGGTTGAAAAATATTATGTATACTGAATAGATTTATTTCATTACTGGTTGGTTGAACCAGACTCCATGTGGGGTTTTTAAATCTGTTATTTATTCTCAAAATATATTTTAATGAGTTCTAAAATTTAAACTAAGATATTATGAGCCTCTGGATATGTGAGAAGAAGCTACTATTTAATACAAACAATGCTCCCATAGATAGAATACCTCTAAGGTACATTTTATGTAACACAAGCAGTGCCTCTCGGTTGTACCCACGTAGTTCCCGTTGCCGTCTTCCCGTTGTTTTTCGGGGTAAAAGTAGCTTAGGTGTTCTTTGAGACTATAATCTATCCATGTTCCAAATTTCAGCCCGATCCGTTGTGTAGTTTTTACGTGAAATAGTTACAAACATCCATCCATCCATACTAACAAACTTTGGCATTTTTTATAATATTAGTAAGACTTTGAAATAATAGCATAAGCATCATCTAGTCTAAGTCTTGAGGGTTGAATGACTATAGTATAGCTATATACGTATCTCCTACCTCCATAATATATATGATGAAATAGTTTTATAATATATGCTCAGTCTTCAATTGACCAGAACTGCATATCGGTAATCATATTTACTACGGGGAATTTAAAAAAGGCTCACTTGATAAACACTGACAAATAGTAATGAGCCAGTTAAAGGTAGACTTATGTTAAAACATTTAATTTAATGTCAAGCTGTAAATAGCTATTTGGAAAATGAACTGGCTATGGATGAACACTGTATTTATTTTGCAGTATGGGTAATTATTTCTCGTATTTGTAACTTTTGTGGTTTAGAAGTTATAAAAGTAATTATTACTTAAGAATAATTAATAAATGTTTGTTGTTTATAGACACATCCTTTATTAAACTTAATTATAATGAACACTACACTACATAACATACCTAAATATCATAGGTATAATTATTAAAAAAAAATACAGACATAACTGAAGATTACAAATATTTTTCTAACAGTGGCGTAGAATAGATCTATATCTATATGCTTGATAGGCACTTATAAGCGAGTCTTCGATCGGGGAACGACTTCAGCTTTAACGACACTTTGTGTATTTGATTATTTTTTTTCAAATGATATGTTATTTACAGCAACTGTAGAAATTTTTCAAATATTTTATTACAAATATAGAGCGGGCACTAAGTGGAGTCGAGTGTCCAAAATACGAGGACCGAACTCTGTGTGCGGTTTTGGACTCGGAAAAGCATGCAGATTAAGATTCTGGATGTTACCAGGAGGTGTATTGGTCCATTGTTTTTTACACAGTGGCCTAACGTGGCTTAAGAGGGTGGCCCTGGTAGTAGATTTCAAGGAAATGGACTGAACACATGAATATTATTGTTATGGTTATTACACATGGTTATGCCTAAGACATATTATAATGTACCATCGCAAGACTTTTTTAAGGGGTACAACACTGCATTACATTATTTTCATCGGTCTCGTATAGTTCAATTTGCCAGCGTTTGCAATGTAAGGGCAAAAAATTGTAAATTGATAACATCACATTAGAAACCTTTGATATTATCAGTATTTTGGTACTGTTTTATTCATGTGTTTCTTATACATACTCGTATAAACCGTCCTCTTGAATCACTTTTTCTACTAAAAACACAAAATCTGCAAAACGAAGTCACTGTCTGTATGTCCATAAATATGCTTAGATCTTTAAAACTACCAAATAGATCGAAAACTACAAAATGAAACGAAAAAAACTCGATGTTTTCATTAGGTTCTAGATCCTTTATCCTACTAATATTATAAATATTATAAATGCGACGGTTTGGGAGGATGATTGAATATACATATATATTTGTTGCTATTTAAAGCAAAAACTACTGAATTACGTAGTAGTAAACTAGTGTATTAAGATAAACACTAGTCTGGAAATACACATAGGTCATTTTTTCGCCGGGAAAAGAACAAGATCGGGAATTACGCTGGTGAAATCGAGCGGCGATGCCAGTTTTCTTTAGATTAAAAACTTTCGCCATTCAAAGTAAATTTGTTTCACAGGACTTGACCGCGATCCGATTCATTATTTAATTACCTTCCGACATTTCGGCGGCGTTACAACAGCCGTGGTCACGAGAACACTGAAGAAATTGCATGTCGTCTCACTGAGAAATATGATCTTCATCTACCCTTATTTGGTCTTCAAAAAATTGCAGGGTTGTCGCCACAAAACACGACATTAACCGCATCAACAGACTTCTCCAAACTCACTACACAATGTACATATACATTTATATTTGACAGTATTGTACGACGCCAGCAACCATCCGAAAACGATCCACCTCGTTGAAATTATGACGTTTTTTTGTTTGATTTCCAAGGGTTCCCCAGCTATTCTTGCGTAGTAATGTCGTTCAGTGCAGAGAACCTTCGAGTCGTGGAGCTCAATCCAGTTCCTGGATCAAGCAAGTGCTCAGCAATACCAGATTTCTCTTTCAAAAAGGAAGAGGTTCTCAACTAGGTTGTATTTTCTTGTATATGTGTTACTTACGCGATAGCTCCGCCATATTGGCAGTTTGACGATTGGCAAATTTAGCGCCGCCAACTGTGAATCGTTATTCGAAAATTATTCCACGTAATTTACCTAAGTGACTTTTAACTGGCCTCGTGGCTTAGTGGGTAGTAACTCTGCCTGCGAAGCAAAGAATCGTGGGTTCGATTCCCACCCAGTGCAAATATTTGTGTGACGAATTCAAACATTTGTACTGTGTGTGTACACCCAGTGCTTCTATGGCCAGCTGCCTGGCCGCCATAGTACAAGCTTTGCTTAGTTTGTGGACGTCGGAACGTTTCAATGGATGGGGTTGAAATATAGCGAAAATATAGTCTGAAGTAATAGCACTTAAGCAACTATTATCGCGTCAAAATTACGGGATCAAGTACAATGCGACCAAACCTCCGGGCGTTGCTAAAAAACTAAATTAAAGTTTTAATGTCAGGATTTTTTAAAATATTGCAGAAGAGTTATAGCTTTTGGGCACATTTGAATATTGGCAATTATTTATTTCGAGTTTGAATTAAAACTGATTCAAAATCTCGTGTGTTTGGTAAATAGATGCTTCTGACACACTAATGATCCAAAATGACCCCTCGATGCAACAAAAAATAAATTGATTATGCTTCTGCAATGCATTTCCCTAAGGCAACCGTGTGAATATGGGGTTAACTTTTTAATTTCGATTTGTCCTTATCGCACCAAAGTGATTTAAGTTGAGTGAAAGAGACGAACAATACAGACTGCCCATACTTATTGTGTAGAAATCTTTGATTGATGAAATAGAAATTGCCCTTAAGTTAAAATGTAAATTGAATTCTTCAAATTTTATATTTTCAATTGATGTGGCTCTTTCCTGTCTTCCTGGGAAATTTTACAACTTTGCCAATTATTCTAACGTAAAGCAGCAATACGGTAACATTACTGGATTGCGATTTGAAGGCCAATGTTTCCAGAGAAATTGCAAGACAAAGTGATTAATCATAGTAATAAATAATAAGACAATCGATGTGACGAGCACAGAACAGTGCGCGTGGTAGTGATTTGAACTTTGCACGTGTAAATAGCGACGTATCGCTGTATAGTTTAATCTACCTTCAAAAAACAAGTCTTAAAGTAAAAATATATTTACTGTCGGTAGTGGTAGGACTCCTGGCAGAGTCCTGGGAAGTACCACATCTTTGCCAGTTATTCTATCTCCATACAGCAATGTGCAAACATTACTGTGTCCTGGTTTGAAGGGCAATGTTTCCAGAGAAATTACAGGGCTTAAAGATATACTATCTTAGATCTCTGGGTGATGAAGGCAGTGCAGTACTAGGTAATGATTTGGCCTCAGTATTGTTATGTGGGAGACATGGCCAGCTCGCCTCATCATCCTATACTATAAAAATAGAAGTGGTCAAGTGCGAGTCGGGCTCGCCTATGAAGGCTTCCGTAGCAGCAAGTAACATAATACAAAAGTTCTTGTACTTCGATGTTACTTTAATCAGTGTTTTAACAATAGTCAATTTATGACGTATTAAAATAAAACTACTTGCTAGACATCATTCAAACCAATTTTCGTTGTCAGTTTACATGGTAATGTACATCATGCACTTTTTTTTATTTTTGTCATTCTCTTATTTTAGAAGGTACAGGGGGTGGACACACTTTTTACCACTTTGGAAGAGTCCCTCGCGCAAACTATTCAGTTTAGAAAAAAAATATGTTAGAAACTTCATTATCATTTTTGATGACCTATCCATAGATACCCCACGTATGGTATTGATCAAAATTTTTTTTGAGTTTCAGTTCTATGTATGGGACACATCTAAAATTTTTTGTTTTTTTTTTTTCAATTTTTTGTATCAAAATCTTAATGCGGTTCACAGATTACATCTACTTACCAAGTTTCAATAGCATAGTTCTTATAGTTTCGGAGAAAAGTGGCTGTGACATACGGACGGACAGACAGACAGAAAGACATGACGAATCTAAAGGGTTCCGTATTTTGCCATTTGGCTACGGAACCCTAAAAATTAAGTTCAGGCGTGTTGTTTACTATCACGTGCATGTCTTTATAGTTTATTTCTCGTCAAAGTGTCCAACATTTGGTACCAGTATTTGTATTTGAAAGAGTTTTAGTCATTTCATGGACAATTCCTAACATTGCCGAAACCAATTTCAAAAGTGATAACAGAATCTCACTTTTTGCACAACAGATGTAGACGGCGGGCCGTCTACATCTGATTGGTGAACTATGAGTTTCCAATCAATTTGTCTTCCGTCTACTCCGTCCGTCGTTCGTAATTTTTGTTCCGTCTACATAAATTTAATATTTTTTTTCTGATACCAATTGAATAGGTTTAAATAAAAATATGTTCATAAGAAGAAATTATTATGAACCCGAGGAAATTTATAATATTAGTTTCGGGTCAAGAAATTTAATCGCCCTTTTTGGGTAGAGACATTTTTTGTACCAAACCCTGAATCAAATTTAGTTTTAATAAAATGAATGCACAATCTCATCCCGCCCCGTAATGATAGCTCGCTCTATCATTTCACCCTTCTTTTGAAGGCAATTTTTAGCATTCTTTAGTTGCAGAACAAAAATTTCATACCTATAGAAAAAATGCACCATAAAGTAAAATGTAGCTGAATGCAATTTTACAGTGCAGTTTTTAAATATATGTATGTTATACTACATGTACGGCATACATTAGCTTAACTCATGAATAAATTAGTAAACTATAAATCCGATCTCTGACAAAATTGTTATTTAGTTTTTGTTTATGTGTTTTTCCACATCAGTTTCATACAAAAATTTTACCATTCCCAATTGCAAATCCCCCGCAATTGCTATCAAAATAAACTTCACCCGTAGGATACACCTGCACATTGACAACAGCTGATTTATTCAAAGTAAAACAATACCAGGACTTCCCTTGCTTGGCCAGGATATAAAAACTTAAAAAGAAGAGTTAAAATAGGCCGGGGGTTGAATCTTTGTCTTATTGGGCCATCCATCAAATGTAAAGCACATTAGTTGCATTCTATGGTGTTTTGGTCCCATCAAAGTAAAATTGAAAATGTGATGACAATGATAGATTCGTATAGGCGTTGCTGTTTGCTAAGGGAGTAAAAAATATAAATTTAAGGATTCACATTACCGATACAATAATAATAACACTAAAAATACAAAGTTATTTATAAACAAAAAAATAGAAATTAAATAAAATTAAATACACGTTAACAGTTCTTTGTTTTAATTGCTAGAAGCATTCAAAAATGTTTACCTATATTTGAAGCCATATTTTTATTTTCCAAAATTAAATAGAATACCCATTTTCTAATGTTTAATAAAATATAACCATTAAAGATAATTTCACTTCTGTAAGTCGGCATCGATAAAATGAAAACATTCTCCCATCTCATTACTTGAAAGTAATTTACAACTTTTAAAATTAAACACAGTACTTACGCTAAGTAGGTCTGTAACTGCAGCTTTTAACAGCTCAGTTATATAAATTATTATGTACAAATTCCATACATCGCGGCGAACAGAGGTGGTGGAGGCCCGTGTACTGGCGGCGCGGTGTTACATTCAAAAACTTACATCAATTAAATAAAGATGAACTGTAAGTATTCTGTAGAAGGTTGAGCTTGTAAAACGTTCATGCTATAGTGGATTTTGATAACATTGAGGGATTTTGAACTGTGTTATTGCTATGCGGATGATACTTTGATTATTTTTTGTTAAAGCTTTCTGGATGATTAATCTGGCTGCGACTTTCTTGATACAAGTATCAACTTATATTTTTTGGGACGCTATGTGTTATTCGAAATTTCAGTACTTCGGACGTGATGAAGGTATAAATTATTTGAACATCCAAATTTCTTAATTTATAATAATAGAAGAATAAAATTTCTTAGTAACATGTGACATGATATAGGTGTACTTAGTACATCTCTTCTCCAAATCCAAGAAATGTGTAAAGAAAAAAATTATGGTAATGACAAAGGTCACCAATCCCGGAGTCTGTGGAGTGGCTAAATAAAAAAAAATGTGTTCCTAGTAAATAAATATTATTGAAAATCAGCACACATTTAGATAAATTGACAGGCAAATTCTTAATCGAACATAAACAAATAGATTATAAACATAAAATTAAATGTAAAGTCAGATATGTTATCTTTTAATAACATTAAGCAAATAAGTGATATATATATTTCGACACTGACAGTATTGAGTGAACATGTCTGTATTTTCTAAATCGTTTTCGAACGTTAAACTAGTCTAAAAGCTAGAATCATCTTGAACAACCCACATTATTTTGTCGCTAGATCTAAACAATCAGAAAATCTAAATCAAATAAAAATTGGTTGCCTGTAAAGTCGGTATACGGGCGAAAGTTTTACGTGACAACGAATTTGAGTGGTAAAATAATTTTACGGAAGCGACGCGTGCCTTTCACTTTGTATATCTGTCTCTCTCACTCTTAGGCGGGCTAACCATGCCCGAGTGGAAGGGACGCGTGCCTCTCACTCGCTCTCGTTGTGAGCGCATAACGTGAGCGGAGCGTAACGCAGTTTCTTGAAGTGTCACCCGGCAAACCAATTTATAAGACGTTGTCACGTCAAAAAAGCTTTATTTGGACAGTTTACATGGCATTGTGCGACAATAGTAAAGATGTAATACAAATTTGCAAACTAATCAGGTGTGAACTCTGTCTCCCACACTAGGTCGGTAATGTAACGTGGGAGACAGCACTTAATAATATATGTCATATAATTTATTATATTACTGTGCATTTAGCTAAAATATTGGTAAGTACCTAAAAATGTAACATATTGTAAAAGAACATAGGATCTATGTTAAAAAAAAAACTATTACGTGCATGTCAACAGCAACTTTTTTATTATGACTGCTTTATTTTGAGTGTACTTTCTAGTAAATGTTACGAAATTACTCAAAATACTACAAATTTTTGACGTAATTGAAGATGAAATTGTCTTATTAATAAAATAGTTTTCAAACATTGCGAAAAACTTTTTTGCTTTTCAACGTTAACCGTGTCCGTGAAAAATTATGGCAAGTGGGATACCCTGTACACGGTGAGTGTCGAACTGCGGCACTTTGATCGCGCATGTTGAAAGCTTGCACTATAAAACAGTATTATAGATTTTTATACGAGTAAGTAGCTAGCGGTCCGCCCCGGCTTACTTAAGGTTCACGTACATATCCAAAAGTGAAAGACTTTTTAAATCGGGCCAGTTGTTTCCTGAGATTAGCGCGATCAAATAAATCTCTTTAGTTTTATAATATTAGTATAGAATGGTCGGTCAATCCGACTCGAGTTTCGGCCGCGTCCGGCGGCCTTTTTCAAGGAGAGCGCACGCGCGCGTGACAGCCCGTTTGGCACTCTAACGGTAAGTGTCCCGTTAATCCAATTAGATATGTGTAGCAACCACGTTTACCACCAAGTTTTCAGCACCTTTTTTAATTTTAATAATGTGACGTAATTATGAAAATGGTATTGTATGATTACATTGTACAGCTGAAGAAAGACATGTTTATTTTTTCTCTGTGTAGTTTCCTAGACCTACAATATTTTTAAAACAATGCTTGCAGCATTTTGGCAACATGCACAAATAAAACCATTTAGCAAAAATATAAACTAAAAGAGCATTTAAAAGTTTTGGTACTGTAATATAGTTGCTCCGAGGTCCGTTACCCACAAAGCACATAAAAATCTCATAAAACGATAAACGATACTACTTCAGAAATTTCGATTTATATCCTTACATCTCAATAGGATCCCAACCTTATACATGAGATCGTAACTGTTACTTAATGTTTACAATTTCCTTCAACGAGGATTAAAGAGATTATATTCTGTTAACTCAATATTTTCAAAGAGAACCGTATCATTTATTGATAGAAACGTGTTCTAATTGGAATACATTAACTACTCTATGTTATAGCCACGTATTCGACATCAGTGTCACATTTACCACGAATATTTAGATGGAACGAGCAATCCGAGACGTTATTTTTTAATTATATCTTTGTTAATCTGAAGAGTCGGTGTGTGACGACGCCGAAACGATTTTACGTCTCATAAGAAAACTTAATGCTTACTTAACTTTTTTTTATGCATAATACAATTCGTATTTGGAATGTTTAATTGTATGATGTGATCGGATGAGATCTGGGAGTTGAGATTATACAGTGAGTGTCGTATTTAAGCTTAATTGTCAAATTTTACATCGTTATATGGGTATAGCTGAAACTTTCGAAACGTAGGTATTCATAATGCTGTAATGTACTACAACGTAAAATTACCTCGTGATTAAAACTGTCTATTACATAATAACGTAATCTTACATAGATGTAAAAATAAGTTAATAGTAGCATCACCATCTTGAATAGCCTCGTGGCTTAGTGGGTAGTAACTCTGCCTGCGAGGCCAAGACTGGTGGGTTCGATTCCCACCCATATATTTGTGTGATGAGTTCAAATATTGTACTGTGTCTGGGTGTTTCTTTGCATAATAAGTTTGTATTTACAACTATATAAGTATTAGATCAGCCATCTGGCCGCCATAGTATAAGCTTTGCTTAGTTTGGGGTCAGATGGTGTTTGAGATTTTATCCAAGGTATAAAACAACTTCTGTACAAGATTTCAATTAAATCCGTCAACCAGGTAGAACGTTCAAAAATAGTAAAGAAGCACGCACATGCAAAACCGATTTTGAAACAGTTTGTACCATTTTCTTCTATGTATTTATACATATAGTATTTTTATAAGATTATTTTATGAATTCCTAACAAATCTTAAAAGTTTGTTAATTTTTAAACATACGATTTATTACTGAGATTACAACTTTCTTTATATACGTTCTAAAGAATACATTAAAGTCAGTCTGTAAGAGGCTAATTAAAAGTGTCATTTATAGAGCATTTGCGATCTCTATCTGGGAACATGACTGCGTGGTTTCACAGGAAAGAGATAAACATCGTTGGACAATAATTCATTCAGTTGTAAATAGTAAATTTGAAAGAACTTAATCAAGAGTTCTTCGTTAAGTATTAGAGCTTATTGTATTACTGAAACTTAAACCATGTAACAAATGTACTCCAAAACAGCTTCATTCTAAAACTAACTTTATGAAGTAATATGACCTTTACGTAATTGCAAAGCTTCAGTGATAAAGTTGGTTTGATCACTGATCGTTACATTAACCATAATATTTTATATTATGAATTGAAATTATTTTTTTACTTGATTAACGCAATACGTGTTTTGTTAAAAAAAAACTAGCAAGCCTATCTTTTTTTTAAAGTTAATTCACACAGAGGAAATTAATCTCAGTAATAATTATATTTCAAAATAATTAGTAACTTATTTCAGTAATAATTGTATCTCAAAAATAATTATATTTCAACAATGCGTCCTTTAGCGCAGATTTTTTTTTAAATGTGTTTTATCTTTTTGTCGATCGGTTTGGTCAGTTTGTAAATATATTGTTTAATATCTTACTAATACACTTTACTGAAACGCTTAACGAAAGAGGTTGTTTAACTATAGTTTACAAAAATATAGCGAACATATCTTTGCAACATCTTACACTACGTAGACAAAAATGTTTTTGGTATTAATCTTAGAAAAAACGTTGTTTACAAGATATTCTCATTCATCTGAACTTTTAACATTGCCTTTTTATGGTATTACTATGTGTTTTGATTGAATTATAGGTAAATGAAATACTTTTTAATGCAGTAAATGTATTAGCCCTTACACTGGACCGCTAGATTATACCTATATAAATCACAAGGTTTATGAACTTTGTTTATCTAACGTGGTTATTATCTTGGCTTTTCCGTCAGCTCAAGACATACTCGTACAACTCATAAAGTGATGGCGGATTTTATCCCTTCGAGTATTTTTTTATAATTTTTGATAAATTAATTAAATTTAGAAAAAAATACGATTTTTTTATTAAACGTGACGAATACAGGAAAAAATATTATACTGACTTTAGTTGGTATGATTATATAATATATCAGTTAGTCAGTTAGTAGGTAATAATCTTTTCAACTTTGTATTTTACACTCAATAGTAGCTAAAATAACAAAAAAATACGTAGTTACAGATTAGATATGCAGGTTTCCGGTCATTTTAGCTTGTTTTTTATTAAAAATAAGCACCTAAAATAAAAATTTGATGAAAAATTTAAAGCATTGTCTTGCAATGACACTTTGAAAGAATTAAAACGAATGTTCAAACAAAAAGGACGACAGATACCATGATCATAATTTGATCATCTGAAGTTAGTTTGACCTTTCGTCTAGATAAACATAAAGTTTTACTTTCATTTTGTAAAATGAAATAAAGTTAAAACTTCTTCGACCTATTGTTGACAAGAATAAGCAGATTTTGACTTGATAATCACTTTAAAGTGGCAATTTTGTGTCTGAGACAATTTGAATTGAATACCTTGGTATCGTACATGCGTTGCATCAAGGGCAAACTATTTATGAACATCGAGTAAAAACTCCTGTATAAACCATAGATGAGCCGTGTTAGTGAGGGTGTGAACGCAAAGGGAGTGAGTGCTGAATTGACAAATGATAGAGATGATTGGAAACGTACATGCTATACTAACCGATATTAGTGAAAAGCGTCAGCATGAGGATGATGTGTTAAGATTACTATGCAATTAAGTGAAACCATGTGAGAATTCCGATCGTGCATCTATGATGTAACACATTAAAATTACAGACAATTTTCATTTCGCTCCCAAGCCCATTGGGAATAAAAGCGTTTTCGTTTTGTTTTTCCAGCACCTGTCGAAATGGCGGCTTTGTAAGTGCAATTATTAATTTAGTATGCCTCAAATCCAATATGAAGTTGTATCCTTTAACAGGATTAGGCACGCTTGTTGGGCTGATGATGTTGTTAGCAACATTGGTTTTTATGACTTGTTTGATTTGAATGCGCTTCTTTGATTTGCAAGTGTAATTTATGCAGACGAATGTACCAAAAATTAGTTTTTGTGTTTTTAGTTGGTGTTTTATATGGAATTATGTTTAGTACGAAATTTGATTTGTATTTGAGAGAGGTGATTTGTATGCATATAAAGTAAATCTCGACTGCGTAGCCGAGATGAGGCAAGGTGAGTAAAAATTGCCCATCAGTTAGATCATTAAAACAAAATGCACACGTATTTATTTTGTTTCAAAAACCAAAAAAAAAATACGAAGATATACATAGTGCTTAGACTTGACGTCAGTCAAAAAGCTGACCCCAGTCAAGTCAAATACTAGCTATTTGACTTAACATCTGTCTACTAGCAATTACTCACCCATCTAGGTATTTAAAGTTTATAAATTTTGCTATTAGATAGATGTCTACTAGCTTTTTGACTTGACCGGCACTTGCTTCAAATACCTAGATGGGTGAATAACGCTTATAATTTTTTTTGAGTGCTTATTTGTGGTCGGTTGGTTGAAGTCGGATTAATTTTTTTGTATACAACTAGTTTATTACCTATAAAAGTACTCTTTGGTAACTGCTATTTTAAGCAACCGTAGTGTGAAAACTACAATATCTACCCTAGTACTTTATTTTTCGGTACATTAATCATTTCCTACGTTTACATGAATTAAAATGTAGGTGTTTGAATAATTTACATTTTTATTTAATTTTTAAGAACGAAATCTACATTGGCGTTCCCATGAATAAATAGTCATCACCAATTATTGCAGTCTTTTTTTTCAGTCTTTAATTTCAGACGCTTAAGTTTTAATTCATTGCAGTAACTTTTTGCGTGATATACACAAACATGTACACATCTCACACAAATAAAAAATGATAAAAATTGGGGACAGAAAAGGGACTGTTTGAATTAAAATTTTGAAATAACAAGGAATAAAATATATGAAAATACTTGGAATTAAATCTATGGTATGAACTACATAAGGCATCCTAAATTGCGTTTCACCTCAGTTTGTATACTCTGCAACTTATCCGCGAAATCGCAGCTCAGTAATCAATGAACCATAAGCTTAAATACGACAACTATCCCTGTTAATGTAAACGGACGTGATCCATAAACTGTTATCTTGTATGGGACATTGAGATATTACAAGCGTATACGCAAAGTGTGCACCGACGAGAAATTATACAGGACGGAAGATGATGATAAAAGTATAAAAAAAACTAAACTAAAAAAAAAAAATTCTGTGTGTAAGATTATAACCATGAAAAGATATAATACTGAAGTTTTATTAATTTTTTTTTATTCATCTTAAATTATCGGAAACATTATTTGGAGTTTTCAGAAATAGATTTGAATGATAAATAAGTGAAAATATTCACATTGACATACGTTCATAAAATTTCCTTATCATAATAAATCTTTAGCAATGCTAAGAACTGTAACAAATATTTTTGCGTTATGAAACCAATTTGTGTATCAAAACAAGCTAATTAAAGTAAAATAATTTTATGGCATAATGAGACAGTACATATAGAATTCTACTAGTCAATTCTTTTCATCTGATACCCAAGTTAAGGGAATTTGGAAAAAACTGTAATCTACCATTTTGTGGCGGTAGTAATCTTGAATTGATTTTAATCGAACATAGCTATGAAAACTTCCGACTAATTTAGTTTTCAAACAAAAAAAGAAGATGCTACAGACACACACACACACAATCACACAGATAGACATGTCAATATTATAATCCCGTTTTTGTGTCACCGTTTTCGGGGGTCAGCAATCATGACTGAATAGTATTAGTATAGTAAGTATAGTATAGTATTAGTAAATAGTAGTAGTTTAAAATAGTATTCCAATTGAAAAATCGTAAATATCCGCACCACGCCCCAGCCTTTTAAGACTCACTTTACTGATTAGAAATTATCCTATTCGACATTTTATCATTGTGTATTCCTTGCATTTTTACATAGTTCTATAATCTCTAAATCAGCGTCATCACTCACCATCTCCCATAACTGAGTGTCGACGCATCATCGATACGAACTGACGAATCGACCCGGCGATTCTTTGTGTGTCACAAATTACAATATTCATACGACAAGATAAGACGGTTTTGACAAATTAGTGGTGATTTTGATCGGTAATTTAGCTTTGTGATGTATTATGTTGAAAAAAAGGATAATAAAGTAACAAAAAACAAAGTTTGTTGTTTATGAGGTTTGAAAAACGCAAGTCAATCTCATCTGAGCGTAATAATATTATTTTATGCAAAGAATACGTTTCTTTGAAATGCGGATCTTATTTGAAACATTTTGCGGTCAAGTGTAAACCTATAAAAGTTAAAAAAAAAAAAAACATACAATCATTTAGCAATCTTTTTTTTCAATTTTATTTTTCATGGAAGCTAATTATCATGTTATATACTAAAAACTTTAGTAAAAAGGTTTTTAGTCTTAACTAAGAAAGAGTGATCTATACTAAATTTAGGAAAGGGGAGGAAAGATTTGTATGTATACTAATGAACTTCAAAAACTGGACCAATTTCAAAAAAATCTTATATGTACACTATTGAAATGTTTCAATATCTTGGAGTAATGAACATAGGAACCTCCCTCCCTACCAAAACTGTAATAAAATAAATACGTCATGGTAATATTTTCAACAATATAATAAAACATAATATTAATAAATACAAAAAAATGGGATACGAGTACCATAAACATAATTGTTATATCTAACACACAACAACACATCCACATACAACCAATTGCCTATTTTTAACCTTTATAGGTTTACTCTTGACCGCTATATTGCCTGATATTAAGCGACGATGCGGTCAACGATGGAGCGTGCTTACCTAGAACAACTCGATTTACTCTCGATTAAGATTATAACCATCGGGAAAAAACGCACTCAGGCAACTTATTCCACAGACGTTTTTATCACAAAACTAGGGTCACATTTGTTCGTTCGTGTCTTTGGAACATCAACCCTGAAACGATGGCGTGAAACCTGGTGCCATCTTGCTGTGTGATGGCTAATTCCGGGCCGCCAGGGAACTACTCGCGCTTCTTGCTCTTCGAGCAGTGCGCCATTATGGACTATTATATTTTTATACCATCCTTGAAATTCCGAAGAAATTGATTCATTGTATCCATCCAATATTGAACTTTGAACTCGGTAAAAGTAGGTGTACGAAACAGGTATATTTTCCAATTCCAGAGTTAGGTACTATCATAATAGAAGCAAATTTGATGAATGCAAGGCTTTCCTTTGCTTATATAAAGCTTGTATAAACAAAACAAACAAAAAAATACCTAGAAGCGGATGAGGCGGAATGTCGCATTTAACATCTGATTAATTTTTTCATGCCAAGAAGCGAAGTTGATTATTTATCTGCACTTTGATCGTAAATTAAAACTGGTTCGTTAATGATCATAACTTTTAATTTATTTCTCGTTGGCGAACGTGTCGATGCAAATATTGTGCTATAGTTACGTGTGAAATGAATTTATCGCATAGATTAACATCTATTTAAAACGTTTTAATAAAATCAAACTGTACCAATTTCTAAATTGAAACGTCTTCGTCGTTTAAAGTTTCATATTACTTAGTTAGATTTTAAAAAGATCTACTAGGGCTGCATACGAGAAATTGATTTTTGTTATTTTTCCCAATTTCATAATACCTGGAAAATGTTCTGTGACATTTGTTTTTTTGAAAAATAAATATTTATCGAACGAACGAAGAAACTGAAGCAAGATTTCATAACTATGAATTTAAGAATTGAACTACTTTTTTGAACTAAATGATAACTTATTTTTACAAGATATTTAAAAGTTCAAACAAGATAAATAGTTCAACGATCTCACGCTCCAATATAAGTTATACGAGCAGTACAAACTCAATAAAACGATTTAGGTAGTGTATGTTAATTGGACCTAATTCATTGCGGCTTGTGAGAGCTTTACAAGATACTCGCGTAAAGAATATACAGGCAGCGACGTCGAACCGCGACCAAACAATGTTGTAGTAAAAATTTGCTCGATTACTTACAACGCAATTTACCGAAGATGGTAAAGTGGTTCTATAAATATTTATTGCCACCCTATATTCTCTTGTACAAAATTATACAGCTCAACGCTTACCCTTTTTTCGCAATATCTTTGACTACAATACAACATGCTACTGTTGCAAACGCCGATTATGCTAGCCACTTTATTATAAAAACTTCAAGCCTACGTGTTATTCCATGTCAGTGTAATAAATTTCGTGCGTGACATCTCAAAATGATAGGATACATGTTGCTGTATTACCTACAATAAATCAGTCCGTTGATATCTTTTCATAAATGAAATATTTATGCGGTTCGAGTACTTGAAATTGTATTTTAGTAAATTCTATTTTTTATCATGTAATCGGACATGGGGGTTTCTAGTTTACATGGTGTTCCGGCCGGATTAATTCACTTAATCTGATGAAAAATGGTGTTGAAACAAATATCTAAGGTTGTTTAACAAATGTTTATAGCCCACGCAATACATTTGGAGTTTTAATCTGGAGATAGCGGGAGACCGGCGCCCACCCAGAGGTGTGGACATCTCTGACCAAATCGAATTATAAGCATTAACCAAAAACTTTACTCATATTTTTTAAAGATTGCGTCTTTAGTACCAAGTAATAGAAACCAAAATTGTACTATTTGTGTGTTTTAAAAAGAAAATACATTTGTGTTAGTTAAATAAGCTAAACCAAAGCAGATTAGCGGCATTGGAAGTCCATAAAACATATTTGTATAATTTTGTTGATGAGGTCATTAATTTTAGAATTACAAGAAAAGTATCCCACGATACTATGATAGTTATGAATATTTGGTTTACAAATAAGTTTATTTGATACTAACAGCGCCCCGCGGTTTCACCTGCGTAGCTCCGTTCTCGTAATTTTCCCTCGATAAAAAAGTATGCCATAGTCATGTCATATGTAAGAACCCTGCCGATCCGGAGATCCGGGTTCAAACACCACACGCACCACTGTCTTTTCGAAGTCATGTGCCTAATGCCGCTAACTTAAAACGGTGAAGGATAACGTCGTGAGGAAACCGACATGTACCTAGAATCTTTCGAAGTCATGTGTTATCCACCAACCCGCACTGGGCCAGCGTGGTGGATTATTTATAACCTCAACTCTCTCCTTGTGAGAGAAGGCCCCGAGTCCCAGCAGTGGGAACATTTAGTGGGCTGTTGACGATGATTTTTGATGATGAAAAGTATGTGCCTATGTGTCATTTCAGACTAAAATCTATCTGTGTTCAAATTTTTAACTCCATCCGTTCAAGTGTTCCGACGCGATTGAGCAACAAACACTCAAACACATTTATAATAAATATTGGTGGACAATTCACACACAACACCATCTGACCCCAAACTAAGCAAAGCTTGTAATATGGCGGCCAGATAGCTGATATCACAGATTTCTAAAACAAAAGGGCTAATGTAATAATTATTGTAGTGGGATTTTGTCTATTGCACTTTTCAAAACCAGTCACCAATAAAACAACTTACGAAATGGTCTTATAAGAAACAAATTAACTAAATGTAACTAATATTTTTTAAGCTATTATTTATAACCTTACTTAGAGGGTCTTAAGTTAAATTGTTATAGAATTGAATCTGCCTCTCACGCTACAATTCATAAATATCAACATTTACGAATCAGACCCAATATTGAAACAGAAAACCTATTATTATATATATACTATAAATAAAACTATTTTAAAAATTGTATCAAAACTTTGAAGTCTTGGGCGAAATTATATAGTTTGATAAAAGAATCGTTCATGGTAAACCGTACATGTCACACAAAGAACACAGTAGTGACAAAAAGCGTTCGATTTGTGGCGCCTACTGTTTCAGTCCCTATACGGTCATCTTTTTCCTTACAAAGAGGCTTGCGACACGCGTTAATCATTTTTATAGTTAACTTGGCGTGTACACTTGTAGAATCACGCAGCGTTTGGAATTCATTCATTCGTTATTATTTATTGTGATTTAAAACAAATAAGATCAAAATTCCCGCTGTGACTTTTTATTTATTGATTTCAAAAGTGGAAAGTGAGTTATTTTGAGATAAACATCGATTTGACTACTAAAAGGTCGGTTGATTGTGTATCGCTAACTGTTACCAACTATGACAATCTTAAATAAAATGTATAGAAAACTTTTGTTTGAAAACTGATCTTTCCTAATATTGGAAAGAAAGAGTTTACATTTTGTGTACTTGTTTATATTTTGCTGCATCGTTGCTTCTAGGCTTGGCAGCACGATACCTCACATTTCGGCCGGCAGGATTTCTATATCCAAAATAAGCATTATCCAGAAGGAACTGCGTAAATCGCTACGAATTCTAGGTGATACGAGTAACAAAACCAGTGGTCTGGATGGCATTCCCGGTCTAGTATTGAAGGTTTGTGCATGTATCTGTGCACAAATAGGCAGTGTTTGAATGAGGTAATAGCAGTAGGGCCAATTTTATCGAAATAAAGACATAGGACTGATTCCTTTTCAAAATGTGCCTGTTCTGGTAGCTGGCTAGTCAAACTCCTGAGGGTCACTTTGAGGTAAAAAGGTGTGCCGTGAAGTAGCCTTCACACCTTCCCTGAAAGGTGTGAAGGTACTTCAGAGATAAAATGACTTTGAAATATTTTTGTATTTAAATATAAAATAAATAAAAATATTTTTTAAATACTCGCAGGAAGCGTTTTGATTGTATTTTTGTAATAAGAACATTTTAACTGTATGTGTGGATATTTATGCTCTGATGGATAAAATTTGGGAGGCTGAAAGTCGAGAATAGATCTTTTTTTTAGGTAACCGTGCTTCATCAGAGACCGCACCATCACTTAACATTAGGTGAGGTAGCGGTGATACACGGCTGTAACTATCACAAGAAGTGTCAAAAAAAGTCTACAGTTTACTCAAACTATCTCCTTCGCTCAAAGCGTGTAATACGCAATAAGGAAAACAACTATCTTAAAACTGTGAAGAGATTTTATTACGAAACAAATTACTGCATAGGTAACTCTCCAAACAAAAGTGCTTACATCTGTTGGATGAATAGTCGTAGTCAGAAATATTAGAAATTATTGATTGTTCACTCATGTCATTTCTTACTGGATGCCATTTGCAACCGAAAAAAAGTTTAGGAGATTTAATGTACTTCTCATACTGCTTAAACCAATTAAAGAAGAACTGAAAAGGTTAAACAAACAAACTAAATTTCCTACAAGCAACTGAAAAGTCAAGTACAAATACATTGGACAAGCCATCAGCGTATCAAGAATATTGTTAGCGTGGCAAGAGCGGAATTTGCATGTGCTTGTTAACGCATTGCGTAGTGAATGACACGCGTCCAGCGCTCTGATTGTCCACCACTCAGGGAGTCTACTTCCAGCTAAATTTGAAGTATCGCAAGTACCGTATTTTACTAATTAAGTGCTGAGACTGACGCGGCATTTGTGTACTTTTTCGTTTTTTAAGCGCATCAACGGATAGACAGGACAGTATCTTAATCTACGCCCGAGCGCAGTTGAGGACGGAAAGCAGTTGGTTTTTACTTGTTTTTTCACAATCATAATTTTTTTTAGTATAAAAATTGTTTTTTAATGGTATGATTTTCTGGTATAAAGTAACAAACCATTGAAATATAGGTAAACAGGTTTTTACTAAAGTGACCAGAGTCAGTTCGTCTATGCCCTCTATTGCCTTGTTAACTTTGGGCTACGTTTAAAGTGCTGGGCTCTACATACTTTCCTAAATTTGCTATAGGTACCTACTTTACTTTATATGTGCTTACGAACACATGTAGATCAAACCTAAAATATACTTCGAATGCTCATTTATGGTAATGACTAAGCACTACATGTCGTATAACAACTAGTACAAGGGTACCTCAGATGGCGCACAATATTCGTAAAATATACTTTTTAATTGTATAAATCACTTCGAAAATTTGAACAAAATCACCGATGTAAAGTTGTGCCCCCTTTTCTATAAAACAAACTGTCTATTCACATAAGAAGATTGAAGTGCGCTATGGCCCAATCAGTCAGCCGAGAAAACGCTCCCTTTGCTTTTGCTGGTAATCCCTAATAATAAGTCAGCCGACATAGATTCACGCGTTAGTAGCGAGTTCGATACCGACTTACGTCGGAGGATATCTCATCCCCACTCCGCTAGGGCACCAGGAGGCGCCAAACACTCTGTCCCCCGGAACTAGCCCGAACCGAGGTCGAGCCGTCTGAGGCGCCCTCGTACTAGCAGCCGTAACGCGTTCCAGGTATTATCCCATGCTATAGCGCTAGTAAATCAATAGGTTATAAATAGGTTAGGTTCCTTTTGGGTACTGCGCCTTCGGCACTAGCCCGAATAGTCAGTTCGGTAGTATAGGCGTCTCGTGGCCAGCTGTAAAGGGGGATTTGTAAATGTATATAATTTGGACACCGTAAAGACAACCCTTTTAACGTATTGCGATCGGAATGTGTCTTGAGCAATCCATCGTGCAATCAAGTGTTTGATTGAAAGTGCGTAAACGTCATTTAGTGATCGTTAACTACGGTCGAGGCGCGAACAGTCTGCCTGTATCGGCAGCCTATAAAATTTTCATGGCCATGCGATTGGGTTTAACTGAAATAATTGTCTCAGTCATACTCGATTACCCTATGCGTAATTAATAGTGAAATGTGTGAATTGCGTGACTGATTTTCATTTAATGACCATTATTTTACACATTTTTAAATTAATGTTAATCATATTAACAGGTTCGTTAAAGATAAAATGTATACGTTCAAAATGAAAATAACGGATCAAATCACTATAACCTGGAAAAGTTTCAAGTCACACCGCGCAATAAGCGATAGCCGCGGTTCCGCCTATGTGGTCACATTGCGGTCCCTCTCCGGAACCCTCTGCTAATATGAGTGCATCGGAGAATCTTCATCTTTGAAGACATGAAATTGATCATGGAAGACTTAAGAGTTTACTAGGCCAATAAGAGTATCAACTAAAATAACCTTCCCAAATCTTCCAGTCCCTTCCCCCGAACTTTCAGATGCGCTGCTCGAAGAGCGAAAAGTGCGAATAAAAGTTCCTTTACTGACTGGGATTAGCTGTCATATAACAAGATGCTACCGAAGCAAGTTATTGTGTGGTGCCTAGGGTGTCCCATATTGAGGCTCCCAAGACTTATACCCCGTTACTATTCCAACTAGAAAACTAGTGTTAGAATTTTAAACATCAGTTTATCCACGTATGGTACTACGTAAGTATCACTAGAAACTACAAGCGTTATCGTCAAAAAGAGCCGAAAATTAATTTTATGAGGAAGAAATCAATTATATCAGCTAAATAGCGCCGGTGAAAGGTTAATGTGGTCTTTTTACTGCCGTTTTACGATCTACTTTATAGACATCTTCGAATCACTAAATTAAAAGTAAGATACGAGTGATACAGTTTTTTAGTCGTCTTAGAAAAGTTTGACTGAGTACTTTTAGTAAAATACTCTTTAAGTTTCTGATTTGATAAGATTTTGTTTTCTGCTACACGCTTCTCAATTCTCAAAAATACCGCATGGAATTCTAATCTGAGTTTTTACCAAAAATCTGACCAGAATATTAATTTCCTGCACCCTATCCAGGGACCGCCTACATAGAAGCGCTCTAACAGAATTACACACTCATTAGTTCTATGGAATGTTTGTTTGTTTTTTACGACAACCGGCGCCGAAAAACTAACAAAATTAGTCACAGTCTAAACTCAATTGATTGGACTTTATTGGGTTACAGGATATTGAGAAACCGAAAGTATTTTTTGTTTTAATCGTATTAACAGTGGCTCAAATTGACGTCGGCTTTCGATACTGACAATTGGAGTAATTAAACATGTAATTAAATAATTTCTCAAGGTAAGACGCCCGACATGGCGGATGGGACATCCGTAGACGTTGACAGATGAATAAGTGTGTGTAAGTGTGTGTTGATTGGAATTTTAATGGGCGTTAATGGGCGGGACAATAATGGAATCGTTGAAGACGGAGATTTTATCGACTTCGTCCACCGATAAGCATGATAGCCGGCGGTATCAAAGGCAAATAGCAGTTAGGCTCTTACATATTGCAAGGGTGGTCTTCAGCTAAATTGTTGCAGAAAATATTTCTAAACTCTGCATGTAAATGATGGGTAATTTCAAATTTTAATTGTGGTCGGCTTAACTTAAAAGATTTATACAATGTTGTTGATCTAATCTAACAGATATAATTACACGGCTCATTGCAGAGTTTGTCGCGTGCTACAATTAATTGACTTATCCTTAGAGTCATATTTTTACATCCAAATTATAATCTGCACATATTATTATAATTTTCATTTAACTTAACGGGTTAAGGTCGATGTGGGAGCCTAAGTATGCTCAGCAACAAGCAATTAATAATGTGAAAACATCATTGTGTTCCGTTTTGAAGTTTTGAGGGGAAATTTCAGGGCATATATATCTCTGGGTGATGACAGCATTGAAGTGCTAGGTAATGATTTGGACGCCATGTTCCAATATATGTGTGTGCCACTGTGCCGTCGTGGGCAGGCATCTTGCTTACCATCAAGCACATGACCTGCTCGTCTCATCTCTCTATACAAAAAAAAGTATTTAAAATGTATTAATCTTAAAGATTTTTTTTATTTGAGGCGACTAGATGTTTGAGGCAGTAGAGAAACTTTTTAAAAAATAGTTTTTTCCGCGCCGGGTTGACGGGAGACCAAAATGCTAAGGTTTATTGATCTGGCGAACTTTGTTCCACCTTGTAAACCTTCCCCTGAACTCTTACAAATAATTCAAATCCAAAATCAGAGAAATCAGTTCAGTAGCAAGATTCTAGCAAGATTTGCGAACAGAAATTCATTTTATATTTAAGAATAATGTACACATGGTAATAAACAGGAATTTATAGGACATTTTATTACATTATTTTTGGTTGTTCAGATTGTAGACCACATTGTTATTTAATTTTCATTTAGTCTACACAATTGGGATATCCACTTACTTCTACATAATGATAAAAACGTGTGAAAACTATGAAATTCCTATTAGAATTAGTGAAAAATAGATGTTCTAAAAATAAATGTTTCTAAGCAAGAGTGAGAATTTGGATTTTCTAGGTCTATCCCGAGGTCAGATGATTGTGGTCCACTCCTGAATGAAATAAATGCAAGATCGGGACGAGTGGCTTAAAAAAAGAGAGGCCTATGCCTCAGCAGAGGGCGATAACGAGTTGAGAATTATGATGATGATGATGATAAACTGTGGTCTACTATTTTATTCGCATCATTAGTTTGTACACATCGTGTTGGCTGCGTTCAAATGTAAATAATCTACGAGTATGGTAAAACAAAAACTAAAACCTCCCAACATGATACGTGAGAATATCCTCACGGATGTATAGCTATTAGCCCTTAATTGTGGGTACCACAACACCCCTGTAGACATGTATAGAATGTTCCTCCACAAAACTGCTGGCTGGTTAATTGTCTCCAAACTTCCGGTGAATTGATAATGACTAAACGCTTTATCGAAGTTGTAAATCATCATGCGACATTTTTTTGCTCATGGGAACTGTTGATTACAATTATTATATATTTGTGTACCTAATTGTTCTGCCTAATAATTCTTCTAATTTTTAATAAATCTGTTTTGGCTAGTATTTATTTTAAAAGAAAAGGGGATTTCCTTATAATATTTTGTGTTAATTAATTTACAAAATATTTAAATTTAGTAACACAAAAAGTAAAACAGGGATTTAGAAACATATCTAAATATATATTTCACAAACTTTTACAATAAATTTTAAAATAAACTTTCTATGTTTGTGCGATATTCTTAGAAAACCGTCCGAAATTATCATATACCTACAGGTAAAATAAACGACAGAAATAATGGGCAATGGTGTGAGGAACTCGGAACCAGTTGGTGCCCTTTGACACCGCATGGAGTTTACGGGTGACAAATCACTTCACATCATTGTTGTAATGACCACCAATTTGGTATCGTGAGAATTTGTCGACACTACTTCCTTTTTCACGGACTTGGTTTTATTTTCCGTATAAAGCATTTTTAACTCATAAATGTCTGATTCTACCATTCATCTCCATTGTTTACACAATTTACATATTTCCTGGTGATTTAAATGAATTTTAAATATCGATTGCCTATTCGTCTCACGGGGTACTTAATATAAATACGTGATAAGTCTCTCCTACAGAACACCGAATGCATACGAATTGTCAATTTGTTTTGTGTCTTCCAATATTGTTAACAATTTTTCTTTATTTGAACCATTTATAGGTTGATGAATTGCAAAATACACGCGTTCACTTAAAAAGCGTAAAATATAGCGTCAGTTTTTGCTTCTCGAACTATGGATCTGCCGAGATGCAATGATACCACACAAAAATAAAATGTAAAGGAAAAATCAGCTGTTGTAATGGATTCTTAATTAAAAGATGAAGGACACTTTCATCGAATTAAGTATCAAAATAAATTAAAGTCGGAACGTACGAGTTATTCTAATTAGTTGGTACAAAGTTCCAATTAGTTCGATTCCGTATCGAGACCCGCGCCGCGTCGCGCTCGCGGTGGTTAACATAAACTGCACAGATAAAATTTAAGCCCTTTAATGAACTCCAGGATTGCTTTATTTACAGGGAGATAAATAAATTTTCGGCTTTCCGTTTGCTCCGTGGCTGCGTTCGAGTGATTTATACCAGAGTTCTAATACAGATTTGATCAGGATTTTTTAAACTAAAATAATACGGCCAGGTAATACAGTGTCAAATGTTTCAATGACTGCAAATGTTTTAAGCGACTTAAGCATTAAATTTTTTTCTTAAATTTTAAAATTATGTCTTAGGTTAAATACTAGTAGAATGTTTGCATGTACTATATATTCTATTTTATGTTATGTTTTATGTATTTTATTAGGTACATACCTATTGGTCCCCTCGGTAGCTTTGTACCCCATTTCAGTAACGTTTGCTACGTAAGCAACTACACATGCTCACGTCCCACTACGTGGTCTATGTGGTTCAATCGAGTTAACGAATATAGTCACATTTGTGAACGTTCCAAATATTTGATGGTCAATTAAATAAATAAATATTGGTGGACAATTCACACACAACACCATCTGACCTCAAACTAAGCAAAGCTTGTAATATGGCGGCCAGATAGCTAATATAATACTTTGGTACAAATAATAACACAATTAACTGTGTTTTCTGTATTAAAATACAGAATTGGGTCCTCTATATAAAAAAAACGTTTTTTTAATGCTCATTTTTGTGGTAATGCCGTTGTCAAAATTGAATCCTTCGATCTTTTCATCGTTTCGGAATCGAATTTAAGTCAAAGTGATGAGAGGACGTGGGCAGTAATAAGCCTAATGATACCCTTAAAGAAAAGGTGTTAAATCGTTTATTGGAATACGTCTAAAACATTATTAATAGCTTTTTAACAAGCCGACGTTTCATTTTAGGTGTAAACCTAAAGTTTTTTGGGTGTTCGTATTTGGCCGTATTTTTTTTTCAGTTTGAATAACAAGTATCTATCGTGTTATTGTGAATAATTTTATCTGAAAGTAATCCAATTCAAAATGTGTATTATCTGAGTTTCAGTTTGACACAAAACAATAATTTTATTAAAAAGTCAACTCATGTTTTGGTATGTCATGAGGAAAAAAAGTTTTTCAATAAATTGCCTAAAGCTATTAAGTTAATTGAAAGGACATTAGTGTTAAAAGTCATTAATTAAGTAGATATACTCCGGTAAATGCTCTTCGGGCACGGTAGCATGAAATCGATTAAGGTTTTGCGCGATTAAATAGCAAAATTATGATTCATGTTATGGACAATATGGGCTTAATAGGGTATAGCAAAAAAGTATGAGAACCTTTATATTTGCCTTTTTAAGAGTTTTACCATTTTCCGAAAACTTTTAAGTCACGAATTATCGTATTCCAGACCTCATAATTGAGATACATTTTAAGTAGTTAAATCAAAACGTTAACGAATACTTAATGAAAACTACTATTATTCAATTATCTACTAAATACCACAAAATATGACCGCATGTTTATGAATAATATAATTTTAGCTGTAACTTTCTTGAGTTAGACTACGTTACATTTAATTTCAGACCAAACAACTATGTTCGGTGTAATACCTACTGCATAGAACCATTAAAAGAAAACAAAAAATACCGACAAAACCGAAATATGCAATCCAGCTACGTAGTGAAGCTTATTGGCACTGATATTCACGTTTTATGATGGACTTATCGCTCGATAACCCATAATTAATCTTGATCTAAGGCTTTGCAAAGAATTCAAGCTAACTGAGAAGTTGTTAATTAGTAAACTGAAAGCAATGAATAAAAACTGATTTGTAATTTTGTCTTGTCCACTGTTTTTCTACATCAGTACAGTCGCAAAAAAAACTCGTTATTTTTTACTTATTGCTCATGCCAAAACATACTTAGGTACAGAAAATACTTGTTTTGTCTAACATTTGTAATTTAAGCTTTTACTCAAAGCTTACGAGATCAAAGCATTTTTATACAAAATTTTTGAGTAAAGTCCACTTTCTATAAATAATCTCGACGTAAGCTATATTAAACGAACGCAATGTCACAAAATTTAATAAAACTCAGTCTTTGAAAACGGCGTGAATAAATGAAAAATACATTATTTCGACAACAACCAACGATTATAAATACTAAGAACGTTTTTTAAGAGTTAGTTTGTTTGGCCATACGTCGCGTGGCCGGCAGAGCATTCGCGTGAGCAAAGATAAAGGACGTGGCAATAATAACCCCCTAATCGAAGACTCGGCTACCGCTATAAAAATTCCACGTGCCCTCAGAAACCGTTGTAGCCCGCCCATTACATTTTGTGCCAATGTCGATAATTCCGGGCTAGGGCGCCTGCCAAACGCTGTCCACTGGTGAATTGTGGAGGCATCAATTTAGTATTGAAATCAGGCACGTGTTGCCTTCCTGATCGCAAAATTGGTTATAAAATTGGTGACCACTCATGCCGCGTGTGTCTACCTTAATGGCACATAAAAATATGTACAAGTCTTATTAAAAAAAAAGTACGAGACCAATTTTGTTTTGATGGAACTGCTCAATTACTAATTTTTTTTTTCGCGTTTACCATTATAAAATATTTTTTTTACCACATTTTAAGATATGTAGTACAATTTGAAAGTTTTCGGATGTATCGTAAGCAATTAACAATGTCTATGTTGAATAATGCATTGTCTGGGTGTGTTTTCCCGATGGTGATTATCTTGGTGTTGTCAAATCGAGAGTGAATCTGTTTTTCTTGGTAAGCATGCTGCATCGTAAACCGCATCATCGTTTATCGTTAGGCAAGATGGCGGTCAAGTCTGAATGTATAAAACTTAAAAAAAAACAATCTCGTCCCGAAATATTTAGTTTATCAAAACTTACTTATATACTTAAATATATATGTATTTTGTAAAAACAAAATACCTATTATTTTACAAATGTGAAAGTTAGGCTAATTATTGCTCAATTACATTTTTAACCCCCGACCAAAAATAAAAAAAAACTGCAGTGAAATCGGTCCATCCGTTTGAGCTCTACGGTGCCACAGACAGACACACACACACACACACACACACACAGAGACAGAACACCCGGGGTGTTATAAGTTTGATGTCGATGTCTGTCTGTCTGTGTGTGTGTGTGTGTGTGTCTGTCTGTGGCACCGTAGAGCTCAAACGGATGGACCGATTTCAATGCAGTTTTTTTATTTGAAGGTTAATATCCGTGCGGATGTTCTTAGCTATGTTTGGTTAATATCGATTCAAGATGGCCGTAAAACACTATACACTATAAAAAATATCCAAGATGGCCGCCACTACAAAATGGTGAGTTACATTATTTTTTTCACTACTACCTCAATATGGGTATCAAATGAAAGGGCTTGACTAGTAGAATGTTGTACAGATAACAAATCCGAGGTAGTCGGAGGTTAGTCAACATTTTTAATTTTGTTCTTGTATTTTTTCAATCAGTCAGTTTAAAATTCGAAATTTAGAATGTAGTAGGAAAAGGCTCATAGAGTATTTATTATCTTGAAAAGTGTTTTTTTTTTTATGACGCGAAGAAAATCGCTGGCAGGTGTTTATATTATAATCAGTGTGAAAGTTTGGATGTTGTGGCTCAATTACGTCACAAAAACTGAACGGATCAAATTTAGAACTCAAAACTGAATCGATAAATACAGTCATTTTTTTAAATAAGAAGTGACGACACGAGAAGGAAATGTGCCTGATGGTAAGCAACATGCCTGCCACATCAAAGTACAGTGACACGCTGCTATTGGAACATGAAGAGTCCAAATCATTACCTAGCACTGCGCTCATCACCCAGAGATCTAAGATGTTATATCTCTAAGCGCTGTAATTTCTGTGGAAACATTGCCCTTCAAACCGGAACACAGTAAAGTTTTCACATTATTGTTTGGCTGTAGAATAACTGGCAAAGGTGTAGTACTTCCCCAGGTGGACTCTGCTAGGAATCCTACCACTACAGAATAAATGCAGAAAGCCTCAAATACCAATTAAACTTTTCTAAACTCTACGCAGACGAAGTCGAAGGCAAATATTTTATCAATCCTATGGCAAATCAGGTGAAGTAGTATGCCTACCCATTAAAATTGAATTTTATACCAAAAACTATTATAACGTAGAGGAATATTGACTGATACTAATATCTAATCACAACACAAGAAGTTGGTTTCAAATTCTTACTGAAAATTATCATGTTACTAGCAGTGTCTTGCGGTTTCACCTGCATAATTTCTGTTTCAGTTATTTTCCCGAGATAAAAATTAGCCTATCTATGTTATATCTAATACCCCAAAACTCAGACAAATTTTATCTAAATGGTCTAAGTTCTAAGAATATGTGTACATGCTCGTAGTTTCATGATTATTGATGAGTGAAAGCATAACAAACAATCTTACATTCACATTTATAATATTAGGGATAAAGATGACCTAGGTATAAAGCAGCCCAGTAGCGCAAAAACCAAAGTTACTCAACTTTAATATCGATGGGGCCAATGATAGAGATACAGAACAGCTGATACAAAAACTTTTAGTGGACCCTAGTGGTTGCAGGAAGGAAGTCGATCGTACAGTGTGGAAGGATTAACTTGTACTTACTATTGGACGTAGAACTTCTTGTTTGGTGAATTATTTAAAAGGTAAGCTGGAGCCACATTATGACCTTGGCTTGAGCAAACTTGGTCTAAATTTATTTAGATAGTCCAGTGACCTACAGCGAATAATTTATATTTATAAATAACTTTTGCAAATATATCTTATGTATCATATCTATACGTCATGATAAACACATGGCACAGTTTAAAAGGAAGTAATTAAGTTACCTGATTTCATTATGAAAGCTCAGTAGTGGCGCACGTGCCGGTCAGTGCGCAAGCGCAGATGTACTGCGACACCTGCCACAACATCCACTTTTCTCGTTCACACATAGTCATAATCATATCTTCATCTCTTTCTTTTGTAACGTATTTTGATTCGGACATATTGAAGTAAACGATACCCCGATCAGAGCTACTGTGTTTTACATTATGTGACCTGTTTGTTAATAGTATGTTCTAAAATAGTTCTCCACTCATTAGTATGCTGGTGGAAGCTCGTACCTTGGGCTCTATGACCATGTTTAACGCTCTCTACTGGATTCGGAACTCGTTCTCGGCTCCAGGCTGGTATTTCCAATATAAGCTCGTAGGTTACCCGTTTATAGTGTTTGTTGGATGCGCAAACAGATCGGAGTTTTTGTTGAAACTTGTGCCTAGTTTTAACTACTTTTGGCATGTAAATTGGAATAATTCATCATGACGTTATCTGAGTTTTTTTATTTGTAAACTAGCGGCCCGCCCCGGCTTCGCCCGTGGTACATAAATATAACCAACAGCATTCAAGGATTACGTACATATGAAAGAACGGTGAATGTTTTTTTTAAATCGGTCCAGTAGCTCCCGAGATTAGCGTGTTCAAACTATAAATATGCTATAGGCTACTTTTGATCCCCAAATTATCGTGCTGTCTACTGGATCAGAAGTGACACCTGTAGGCAACTGGCGGGTAACTAATTAAATGACGATTGGTCAGTTAACGACCGGGGATGAAAAATAATTAAATTACTAAAATGGCTATTAAAAAATAAGGCTTGATCGTAGAAGGGTGAAAATTAAGGATTGTATTTATTTTAGTATGTTGTATCATAAAAAAATAGAAATTAAAAATTTTGACCAAAAAAATAAAAAATAAATTTAGGGGTGGACTACCCCTAACATTTAGGGGGATGAAAAATAGATGTTGGCCGATTCTCATAGATACCGGATAAGCACAAAAAATTTCATCAAAATCGGTCAAGCCGTTTCGGAGGAGTATGGCAACGAAAACTGTGACACGAGAATTTTATATAATAGATATTCAGTATAATGTATATATATATGTAATGTACCTCTCACGTCATAAAAACCTTTTTCATAAACCAAAGTCGATCTAAATTTAAATCTGAATGAGTAAATAATAGTTTTCTAGGTAGGCAATCCAAGTCTTTTAAATAATAACTTAAGTAGTGTCTGTAGTAAAATATACAATAGTGAATATTTCTTACACAACACCATATACGTACACCATATAGTGCTTTCTTTGTACGACATTGAATCGGAATACATGTCTAGTACTTTTAGGAACTTTATTATTTTTTGCCTAATTTTTTTTTGGTCCTAACCACGATATTAATATTATGTTTAATCTGGTTCGCATTTCTGGATATTATTGTTTGTAAATTTTCTATAAAAAATTGACATTATTATACTATTCAAGCTGACATTTTATAAAGACAGACAGACAGAAACTCTTTATTATACACACCAGACATATGCAATAAAAACAATAGCAAATAAAATAACTTATAACTAGTGCCATAAATGGCGGCCTTATCGCTTATAGTAAGTTATGAATTTGTTATTGGTTCAATAGTACTTACAATTAATTGTATAATTTCCACTCTTTATTGTAAAATTGAAATTGACGTGTAGGTAGGTACTTGCTGTATTAATAAATGAATATGAATTTATCTGATAATTAAATTTGTTACTAATAAATTTAAAGCAAAATATGAATTTACTTAAACAGCTTGCAATAAGCCACGGCTCGTTAGAATTCTTCGTTTGGCTCCGAATCAAATCCACCTCGTTAGGTAACTCTTTTTTTAGCACCGGATCAAATGATAACAAAACGAGGTGGCGCGATTACTTGAACTTGATTAATGGCTTTGGATTGACAAAGGCTCAGCATGAGAGAACTCTTGCTGAGATAATTAGCCATGAGGTAGCTAACGGAGGCCACGTAGTGCTGAAGTGACATTGTGAAAAAGTTCCCGCCGTTGCGCGTTGTTAGCTTTATTAAACAGAAAGGGTTTGGCAGTATTCTACGGTTTTCTGATAAAATTATATTGTAAACTCACTGAGCAAAGTAACATAAATATCTTTGGCCCACCAGTTCAAAGTTGTGGTGTGGATAGTGATTGTAACATTTAAGATTTTTGTAGTAGGTACTACGCAATTAAAAAATAAAGTGTTGTTATTTTAGGTGCCCGATTCAAAAAAAGGAAACAATATTTTTAACAATGTTTCGCAGTTTAACATAATTAATCTCAAATTTATTGAGAAAAATATTAATTTAAGTCCATTCGAGTCAATTACATACTGCTTCAGTACCCACAAAAACAACATTACATTTCAGGCCAGCAGTATCACACATCATCTGCAATGACACACCAAAACGAAATAGTAAACTAACCTTTATTAGTAAAGCTTCTGGATTCTATTATTTTGGTGGCTGGACGCGCCCCAAAACCCATTGTGTTTTTTTCGATTTACCAAATTATTAGACCGTGCCCTTTATAGCATAAAATTCGTTAATTAAACAAAACTCGATCTATGCGGTTAACGCCTTTTTCATAAAAGAATATTGCCGCTCATCAATTTAATAACTTCTTGATGTTTAATAATCTTTTCTTTGGTCATAGTTTTGGCTTATGACTTTATTAGGATAATAAAAAAATAATTGAGGCTTTAGTGTTCTTGCGCCACCTCAAAATAATGACTAAATTCTTAAATTTTGATAGACGAGTAATATCGTCATGCTTTGTAACTTTTGTCATAAGCTTTTATTTAGTTTTACCTGCCCCGAGATTTATCATAAAATCGTGCAAATTAATGTCGACCCACTTCCCGGTTACCGAGTGAGCTAAAATTCTGCTAACATGAGTAAATCGCGCGAAAATCCGATATTATGATTACATGGAGCTGGAAAGTGGCCAAAGGAACTTTGCAATAAAACGACATAATCTCATCGAGTTTAGGTTTACTTGGATCGTTTTGACGGTTAGTTTCTCTGGCTTGATGATGGAGCTAGAAAGGGGTCATAGGAACTTTGCAATGAAACAACGTAAGCCCATCGAAATTCAGCTTGCATGATTGGTCTTGGCTAGTATTTTAGTGGTGGATGGTAACCAGGTTCTGATGATAGGACTGCTCTGGAAGAAAGCCACGATTTTTGTTGTATATTTTTACTAATAAGTAATAAAATCTTGTTTTTTGAATCATTCAAGCCGTTTTTTTTACTAATAGCTTGACTGTTATCATTATTGACATCATGAAAAAGTTTGCATATCATGTACAGCGGTCATACTGTTGTAGATTTAGCAGACTCTGGCCTACTGGTTTAAGATTTTAATACGTTTCTATTTCTATTATTAGAAATCATAAACGTAGGAAGTCAAATAAATAATAGTAATAAGAAAAGATTTAAAATATTGTATCTTCTCGCTAAACGTTCTATTTGTAACGATAAACTATGAATGAACAGCGATAAACTGTAAATCGTTAGAACAGTACGTTTTATACGTAAATGACACCATCAACTTGTAAATTTTGCCCGTGCGAAGTCGGAGCGGGTCGCTAGTATTTTACAAATTTAACGAGCATTTTTATTAGTTTAGTCCATGTGCAAATTACAATTTAATTGGTATTATCGTTAATTCTGCCTTTACAGCACCCTCGTAAAGTTCTAAACTTTACATGAAGACCACCGCTACAAGACGTCAATTGCCATCTCCAAAATGCTATATAATTCGTTGACAAATATAGCGAATACGTTTAAAATGTAATTGTCACGATCTTAGGTTAACACGGGGACTGACTTTTACTCCGTTTCAAATTACAAGTTTTTAATTTGTAACAGATTCTTGTATCATGTGTTTGTGTTGTTTGTAAATGAATAAATAAATTTAATACATTTAAATAATTAAATTTGAGCTAAAAATGAATACAAGAACATTTATCTTTATACTTTAAAATTAGGTTACATTTATTTCAATGGGAAAAAGTAAGTTAAAACCTCTGAATTAAAATAAACATGAAAATCAAGGTCCTATTACATTTTGTCCATATTATGTATGTGTTTGTGTTGTTGTCATCTTTTAAATAGTTTGACCGAAAACAATAGCACTAAAATACATTTAAGAAAATATGTAAGGAGTTAAAATACCAAATTGAAATTGTTTTAATCTCAGCGGACTAAATTCGCTGAGACGTTATAATTTAATTAAGAGGCATCTTCTAATTTATTATTGGACAGCGGTTGGCTCTGAAGACCCTGGTGGTTTACTCGCGTGGATGAACAATTATCTGAGAGTTTTGGTGACAACCACAATTTAGTGACACACTGTCGAAATTAATGTCTTGAATTAATGAAATGAATACCTAAATTGATCATTGGTGTCATTGTTATAACGTTGTCAAACCAGTACATTAAGTACAAGTTTTGACAGTTGCCGTTACTAGGTAGATTTTGTATCGTGAAGTCCCTGTTAAAGTAATCTTCTTATTTATGTTGTTCTATTTTATAACTCGATAGTGAAGAATATTATTTATAAGTTTCTTGTGACCACGTTGGTTGTTATATTGCCGAAACGTCGAGGTAATTAAATAATAATTTAGATCGTGATTAGGTCCTTTATAAAGTAAATAATAAGTGAGAAATAATTATGTTGAAATTTGTGGTAAGTTCGTATTCATAATCGTATCATATATATGTATACAGTTCATGGAGTACAAAAGCGAAAAAGCATAATATTATAAATTTATTATAAGAGATAGATGACAATACGTTTCTTACTTTAACTAATCTAATTATAGTTGTAAAGAACATATTCATATCATACACATATTCAACCTCTAAAGCTAATACTTAATAAAACATTCCAACAGTTTTAAAAACCTAAATCGAATCATGATACATTATTTACGTAATTTGTGCTACGTACGGGCTTTCAAGAATTCAATTATTTTGATTTTATTCTAATTTATATTTCGAACATCTATTACGGCATAATAATAAAAACGAACTAGTTTTATTTTATTCAATTCAAAGGTCGATATAAACGACTGAATCTTTATCTGCACCGATCTTCCCAGCCACCGGGTAAGTGATGTCTTAATAATGACATGAGGCCTAAATAATCGTGAGACACATCACGATGTACCGAACCTCACAAAGGAATAAGCCCCAAGTATTTTGTCACTGTTTAACTGATTCAATCAGTATGTATGGCTACAAAAACTCACCGGCGACCCCAAAGGGTTGGTACATAATTTAAAGGAAAACAAAAAAGTGGTTTTGTAAGGAATCACGGTCTCTATAAGTTGATACTCGTAGAGCGATATTAATTTGTACTGTCACGAAAACGATCACTGTTAATAAGACATTTGTTTAGAACTACCACACGCAACTATTGGTAAATGGAGTAAAAACCAAAGATTTTATAAACACGAGACGTGTAATTTGGATTCAAAATAAGCCATCAAATCGATTGTTCAAAAAAAAAATAAACCGACAATCACATGTTTTTTTCAAAATTTATATGAGTTTGTAACATCTGCTTTTGTAGTAGGTACTTAAGAAAAAATTAAATATACAGTAACAAGCATGAACGTGGTAGCAAAATATGAAAACATATTCGTGCAAATTGAATAAACCATTACAAGTATTGTAAAAATATGTAAAAGCACGTTCAATTTACATAAACAGAAAAGTCGGTGAGTCTTCGTTGGTGTCACATTCATTATTGTTACTTTTACGTCTTACCACCCAGCGAGGGAAATATCAATTAGAGCACTTTTTGAATTATTAAAAAAAATCTTTATTTCTCAATTTTGCTAAGTGAATTCGCCGTATATTGGCGTACGTCATTTGCGTTTTTGCATACTGCATGTCGACGGTTTGGGCGGTAAGGTAATGAGGAAGTTGAAGTATTTATTACAACGTATCTGCCTGTTAAGATGCTACGAGTACATTTCTTGAAATTATAAGAAACATTTTTTTGATACTTTTGTGCTTATTAAAGTTATTAACTCAATTTAAATTTTCCGCCAGTATTAACGCAATATTTAATTAGTAAAATCGTAATAAATGATTTTTTATGTAAAGTTTATTTTGTATAGTATAATAACACTCCTCCATTAAAATTTTAAGAAAATAAATTGTATTAGGTAAGTTTGTGGGAACTAGATTTAAATATTATTCTGTAAGAAATTTGTCATCCTTCATTTATTCATACAAATCATAATGATATATCATTATTTCAGCAACACTAAAATACACATTTTATTTTTAATAAAATGAAGCAACTTTTTATTTTATTTGTATGAAATAAAATGGCATCTAGTCAAGACCAGGCAAGCCCAAGGTATAGGTAATAAGGCCAGACAAAATCTGAAATGTATGTACACTACTACCGTGTACTACATAATGATTTTTTTGGAAATATTCTGTCAGTGGATCACGTTCCAATTAAAATTTTACATTATTTCAACACTCGATAATATTTTCGTTCGCGCCAGTGAAGCCGCTAAAATAAGGTAGTATTCCATAAGCGCCATGTTTCCTCTTAAGGTTCTCGAGGATCTGGTTATTTTAAGGCTGGCGACAATGTCGATGTGTAAACAACGGACCTCAGTAACACGTATTTTTTGTACTTTGATTTATTGTTTTACGTTTTAAAAGTATGTTTTTACGCCGAGCCACACGCAGTTTGCGGTTCAGACATGTAAATTTATCGTAAGATTGAAATATTTGTAAGTTTAAGTTCTCACCTTAACTGACTGGATATTCTCTGAGATTTTTATTATGTGCCTTTACTACGAGTACATATAAAATTATCATTATTTTCAGAGGAAAATATTTTTCAATTTATTTTATAAAAACGAATTACGACTGTAAATATTATTTCTTCTAATGCTACAAATTATACTTAGGTAGTGAATTTCATAAAATGCTCCAAACTTTTATTGCCTGTTTCACTTTTAATATGTATACGAAACGGAATGGTCGCTGCTAAGATTTTATTATAAAGCTGTAAATGTCATCAGTTTAATGTCGATCACGTAAAATTATTAAAGGACATTATTACAATATCAGCACACTCGCTCCTTCTAATTGGCACCTTATTTAAATTCCTACTGGCGATTATTTCGGAACAGGACTCGCACATGTTGCATATCTGGTTTCTGTGTAAAATCTACTTCTTTATTAAGTGAGCAACTTTTATATTCGCGTAATGGTAAGCATACTCGCTAAGCGATCCGGTAATTCCATTGCCACTTTATTTCGTTGACTGTGCTAACCGGCCTCGGCGTCTCTTAACTTCGCTTAAAAAGACAAGTTTTGTAATCTTCTTTAAGTCCCTTATCGATATTACACGAAATAAATTTAGAATTTTAAAAGGGAAAACTGGGTTTTTTCTACTAAAATCTATTATCGTTTGATTTCAATTTAATTATTTTTTTAAATGAAGATATATTAAGTATTCTCTTTTTCAATTTAATACCGATAAAGTAAGATTGCAAAAATGTTTATGTGGCTTTGAATTTTAAATAGAGTAATTTTATCGTTGAATAGTGAATTGACACTAGAGTATGGTACACCCCGCTGGCTGTGGTCGACGTCAAGGGGCGCTGATTCGAATCGTTTCCAAGTTTTTACCGTATAACCTGACCATTTGTAAATTAGAAGAAATGTGTTATTTATTCATCGGCGTAGAGGCACACCCGCCGCGGCCTCATGTTAATTGATCGGCATTTCATTAATACTCTCATTGTTGTGATGCACTGTCTTAGGCTTTTTCTTCGGCCTCCCGTAGTCGATCACAAAATTAATCAGTTAATTATGACCCAAAATATCATTGAGTCGATTGTTGGAAAGGTGCCGGTATTTCTTGTCATTATCTCTGCAAGATTTCGATTCGCAGATCGGATTAAAGTGATAGCTTTCCGCTTTGGAATAAGACTTAAAATATTATGATTTTCTTTTTCAATGTTTGTGTTGCTTCTTTAAAGACGCCGTAACAGAAGTATTCAGTATTTTTGGTACTTTCGAAGCTAATCCGATTCATAAATATGGATACGTTACGCGTTCTAAGTAACATTAAACTTTTAATTAGCCACGATGTCTTCATCGGGTTTGGGACAAAAAGCGAGACGGCAAAACTCATGTGAACGGTTTCGGGGTCCATTTTATTTATTTACGGCGTCGTAAAACCTTAGATTGCTAATTAGTTTTATGGTCATTTTATTTCAGTGACAAGATAGCGCTGATCTTAGACTGCTCGACTTTACCGGATGAGTTGGACTAATTATTTGCTTGAACTTAAAAAACTATTACAAGTTTATTTTTAGCTTTTTATAGTCGGCTTAAAATGTGGCGGTTTGTATTCGACGCGGGTGGCGTTACTTACAATCGCACTCTCGATATCATGTTTATGTATTTGCCATTTCGATTTGTCGAAATGATTGCTTACTTTTATGTTGGTTGATGTTGATTCACGTTAAGGTAAGAAAAAGATAAATCTTTATATTTATCTATTATTTAATGCTTATATTATTTCCTAGAGTGAAAACATTTACAACACAAGACGAGCATGTAACTTAACATTTTGAAAGGTTTTGACTGAACTAGTTAACTATCTGTAATGGAACTGTTTTGATTATTATCTATACACATAAATAAAATTGGAGTGTCCTGCCTTTGTGACACTCCCAACCACCTCCCGACTAATTCATTTTTCAAAGAAAACAAAAGTGTATCCGTTTGGGAACTATGATACCACAGGCAAGACAGAACATACTTGTAATATTTATCTCGTCGTTTTTGCGCCAGGAGTTAAAATTGAACAAGATTGTTTTTATTTTGTTACGAAAAGATTTAAATCTTTAAAAAAATGTGTGCGCTTAAGACCGCACGGCAGAAGTGAAAACTAAAATAAGAGATACGTATATTTAAAGACCACTAAATAATTTTAATAATTAAAAATAAAAATTATTTAGTAATTGAAAATAAGAATAGATAGATACTCTTTATTGACACACCAAAAAAAAGATACAAAGCAAAAAAAATAGTAAATTAGTGCGACAGTGGGCGGGCGGCCTTTTCACTAAAAGCGATCTCTTTCAGGCAACCTTAGGATGGAAAACAAAATGTGGACAAGTCAGAAATTGGGGTGCGCAAATAAGAAGTTACAAAAAAAAATACGTACTCATAGTAATAAAAATAAATAATGGAAAATACCTAGTAAGCACAGCAACACGAGAATAGCATGCGTATATACTCGTATACATAACATCGGCTGAATGACTAGTGCATTAATGGCCAACATTGATATAATTAAGGAAAGGATGGCCAAGAATAAATTTAAAAAAGGGTCGGAAATAGCGTTTGACTAGCAAATTTTTTAGTGTTTAATATTTATTTATTTTATAGGTATTTCGCTAAAAATTCATAAGGAAATATGTTGTATTTATAGTGTATGTATAAGTTTTGTTTCTCGCTCTACCATCCCGAGTTTACCCGAAAAGCTATTATCATATCCGAGAGTGACGCTTGATTTAATTTTACAGCCCACGAAAATTCTGTCTAGACGCGCCAAAAAAAAATTTCACTTCAAAAATTTTACTAAAAGCAGTAAAACATCACTTTTACATAAAAAAAATATCTTCAAATATTTTTGCATATGTCTCGTGAATTCAAACGAATAGAAAAAATAAGCTGTGTTTGTGTTGTTAATACACTAAATAGGTACACGGCGCATAAAAAAGTATCATTTCATCTCATTCATCTCTCATTTTCATTCATAAAAAGAGATTGTATTATCGTTTATCTCGATTCAAATTCGAGTCACGGAAGCAATTTGAGCTTCCGAATACGCGTTGCTATGGGAGACATTATGGTAGAGGGCCAAACTTTTACTTTTAACAAAAAAGAAAACAATAGGGGTTCGTCACGCATTGTCACGTCGCGACAATCCTCCTTCATTACATGAACGTGGTATAATCTGTGGCGAGCCTCTTGGCGCCAGAATTTTATTGTTCTCTGGTAGTTAGAACGCACGTGCGGTTGAGTTGAATAAAAAGTCTATTTATCCTCATCAATCAATTTTTTCTTTCAATTCACTGTAGGTATACAACGTATGGCCAACAGTATTTATTGTAGTTCATCTATACTAGGTATCAACTCACATATGTGAATATTAGACACGAAAGCACAACATTTTTTTTCCATACAAAGTTAAAATAGTTGTTTATTATTTTATTTGACAACCCTAATCACCGGCCGCGCGGCGCGGTCCCTGACTGCCGGCCGCCGCGCCGCGCGCCGCTCCATCGTCGCTTGGCGCGCCGCCGCGCATTAGGGTTGAAGCTGGTCAATTTTACATCAAACTTTGACTCGTATTATCTCGCGATGTAAAGTGCCGAGGGGAAAGAGACCTTCGAAGATGAAGTCCACATCAGTGTTTGAATGACCTATTCAGATATTGTTGGACCTTTCCGCCACACGTTGTATATATTTTTTGATAAGCACCACACAATCCTTAAATTAAAATATGGGTATTTCTAATGAGACAATTATTTAATTTTATTACCAAACCAAACGTAAGGGGTTGGTTAACCATTGTTTTTTTTTGGCTTAAAATTTTCTCAATTGCAAGCGATGAAAAGTTTATAATTTCTATTTTCTATAAAATCTGATATATTATTATATTCAAAAATTAATTAACTAATAACCTAAAACTATTATTTACAGTATGTCTAAACACAGCTTGACCCGTTTATGTAGATTGCAAAACTAGGGTTTCCGACACCCGCGTTTTTTATATATTAATTCATTTGCGAGTTTTGGCATTGGAATGGTCATTACAACGGTTGAAATAAAAGTTATTATTCACCATCATCATCATCACGTCTACCACTGTACATAGGCCTCACCCCTAGATTTGCACAACGAACGGTCCTGTGCAACCACCAAGCAGCGGTTTCTACCAACCTTTGTGAGGTAATCTGTCCATCTAGCGGGAGACTGTTCAACATTGCGTTTTAATTGTGCAACATCAGTGCGGTTTAATATGAAAAAATCTAAGTTACCTAATAACGACTATAGAAGTGTTCACATCATTCTTTTTTATTTCATTTTTATTAATAACATGTTGCACTGGTTTCAATAGGAGTTTCATTTCAGAATTTGTTGAAGTACGCCTTACTGTTTTTATTCAGTACCTGTGTTCCTTTATCAACTATTGCAATACAAATTAGAAAAACATCTTCAGAAGCAAATCAATGGAAAACATTATCAGTGTAGATCAAATACAATGATATGATAGACAGATTACGCTCAGCTAATCTATATTCACGTTAAAATAACTGTCTTACTAAACGAAACACATAGTAAATAGCCGTGCAAATTTAGCTATGCATAGTCAAACCTTCTCTGCTGTGATTGGACGAAAGTTTTCCTAGAGGCTAAAACACGACCAATAGCCGACTTCTAAGTAACAATGGGCACGCTTTGCTACGCCTGTAACGGCACTTGCTTAGAATAAACATAGGAAATAGAATGTTAAATGTAGTACAAAGTTACAAATATGTAACTTTGTTATTATTTTGACTAGAATATAATACAACCTCTCGGCGTTGAGAACACAGTCAAATTAATACAATTTTGTTTTCATTTTTCTAATTTGTTTATGAAAACAAACGGCCAATAAAGTTTTAAAAAACGGCTAATTAGAATATCGCCGAAGGTGCTAAAGCAATCATTGGGTTCCAAATGCTAGGCAAATTTCAAACGAAAATTTGTTTGTGTGATATTTTGACATCGAAATTTGCTTTTTAAAAACGTCATCTATTGACTACCAAATGCAATATATTCCAAAATCCCTGACTAGAATTGCAACAAATTGCAAGCCCATAAAAAAATAATATTCAAATTGAAATTTTATACCTATTATTAGACAGACCCCCAGTCTAATAACATATTATTTTTAACCGATTTCAAAAAAGGAGATTATCAATTCATGTGTTCAGTTTTTTTGTGGATGTTAACTACGCATTAGCTCCGGCAATTGTGAATTCATCGTGATGATTCTTTTGGGTTTGATAGGTCATAAGTCAGAAATAGTCCCATACAAATTTCATCGAAATTGGTGCAGCGATTTTTTAAATATCAACAAAATCTAAAATTTTGCACATTTCAATGACAAAGATACCTATTTGTTTACTCTAAAACCTCTTAAACCCTTTGTCTCATTGGAGTCTCATTTCTGAGTAGGTACATAAAATGTTAATACTCACGGATTAATACTCGTAACATACTGTCTTAGTCCAAAAACATGTCAACTTAATCCAATAAGATAGCTGTGATGTGACATTTATTTTGAAAAAAAAATAGTTTGAACATTATTATTCAAGTATGTTAGAAATGTTAGTACCCGTTTAAGATCTGAGGCGTTGAAAATAAAACTGTACCAAAGTCTTATTCATCTGATAAGATTTCAGGGATAATGCAAATCCTTTGATGATATTTACTGTTGATTGTATTGCTTTCCTCAGCGCCGTTACTGCCCTGGATGTTTCTTGTAGATGTTATTAATGCCATTTACATTTCTAAGCTATTCTCAACACATAATAAATTTACCTACTTAGCTGGCCAACACGTATTGACACTTTTATTTTACTGTAAGTATAGCGTTTCAATATTTTTGGAATATTTAAAATACGAGTACATAAGTAAGTACGTATGTATTTTGAATATTAGATGATTTTAGTAACTAATGTTATTTATAGACAAATAAAAAATCAAATTTACAATACACATACTGGTTCGAATCAGGCACATAAATACCGTGTTAGGAGTATGAAACAAATTACTTACTGGCTTGTTTTTACTAAATGGAATCGAATCCTGATTTGAGGGACATTTTTTGGTTTAAAAGTATAGTCATTACGTGATGCAGACGTAACATAAAAAAACTGTTTTAGTATGAAAATAAACGTGGTTATTACACATTATATAAATACACGGGTAACTTACGTTTTAGGTATATCCGTGCTAAACGAGCTGCGATCACGTGTATCTGTTTAAATATATTCATTATTAAAATGTAGGAATTTTTATTGTTTTAATTACTATGGTACACTTTCGTTATTTACGTTTTATCCTAATTTCTACAAAATTTACAAGTGCAAAACTTTGTATGTAGTAATTTATTAAGTCGGGAGAATATCAGGAAATACCTACGCGAGTCAAAGCGCGGGATACCTTTTTTTTTTTTTTAAATCAAGAGTGACGAGACGATCAGGACATGTGCCTGATGGTAAGCAACATGCCTGACACATAGCAGCACAGTGACACGCAGCTATTGGAACATGAAGAGTCCAAATCATTACCTAGCACTGCACTGCGCTCGTCACCCAGAGATCTAAGATCTTATATCTCTAAGCCCTGTAATTTCTCTGGAAACATTGCCCTTCAAACCGGAACACAGTAATGTTTGCACATTACTGCTTGGCGGTAGAATAACTGGCAAAGGTGTGGTACTTCCCCAGGCGGACTCTGCCTAGAGTCCTACCACTACAAAAACCTTACATTAATACTTCTTCTTAGGTTACTACTTCTTAATCGAAAATACTTCTAAATTATTTTATGAATTATTAATTATATTTCGTGAGATAAGATAAAAGTAGCAATAGATGTACCTACTACAAATTTCAACAAAATACTGTATTTGATTATGTGCTACAACTTTCAATAAAATATCATATATATTAGTTACAGCTGGTCTAGTTGGGAGAACGGCACCTGCCGATCCGGAAACCCTGGGTTCAAACCCCACACGCACCACTGTCTTTTCGAAGTCATGTGCGTAATGCCGATAAATTAAAACGATGAATGAAAACATCGTGAGGAAACCGACATGTGCTTAGAACTTTTCGAAGTCATAATGTGTCATCCACCAAAGCGCACAGGGTCCGCGTGGTGGATTACGGCCTTAACTCTCTCCTTGCGAGAGAAGGCCTAAGTCCCAGTGGGAACAGTTAGTGGGCTGTTGATGGTGATTTTATTAGCTAGATACTTAATAAGTAGAGCTTTTGCCATTGAACTGAGCTAGAATTTAATTATGAGAATTCAAAAGAAAGCCGACTATTAACTATTGACCTTCATTAAGAAACACGTTGTTCTTTTAATTTCATTAAAACTTTCAGTGCTTTATAATATCGTCCATCGGCACCTTGGCGTCTTCTACATTTTTAATAAATAAAATGCACGACACAACTTTAAAGATCCGAAAGATATTCGTTTGATGAAGCTCCGCCATTTGTTTGATAAATGAATAATCGCCAGAGATGATCGTAAAATAAAATAAAATTCCAACACTATGGTGTGCGAACTTTATACCGTGGAAATAAATAAATAAAAAGTCCAGCTTGTTTAAATACTGCGCTCGCAGCCTCAGACGGTACAGTCGCCGTTTAAAATTTATTACAATATTAATATTATTAAAATGACATTTATTGTGTGCCAACCATCGTGGGTACTTAATAAGAAAGCTCACGTATTTTTCCCCGGGCATTTATTAAGCGACTCGGTAGCATGGATGCCGCTAAATTGCAGACTATTTTCATTCGCATAGACCGAACCGAGGCTAATGTTGTACTAGAACTACTGCATTACGATGGGAGTAAAAGGTGCCTATTATTTTAACTACCACCCGAGCTTAGAAGTAACGCAGAGCTATCAGGGGTCTTTTAATCAAACCGAGGAGCCTGGAGCGCAGAAAATGCGCACGGGTGTACGCAATGCGTCTGTCGCGTGGTAACTCGCTATTAACCGTCCTGAATCGCTACTAGTCCACCGTGCCCAATAAATTACACGAATTATACAGTGTGGCGGCGTACGCCACGTGATATATTGTGGAATTGCAACCGCGCAGAAGAAGCTTCGTGTCAGCGGTCGCGAAATTATACACCTAACCGCGGTGTTTGCGTCTAACCGCCGCACCGCGCCAGCTAATACCCCACACATGCGCATCGCGTTTTATTTGCGATTGTTATTTCGTAAATGATAGGCCTCTACAGGGCTAGCAAAATTATTGCTAGCAACATAGCGCTATTTGTAGTGAGAGCGTTGGCCGACGTTTGTTTCGATGACAATCAGAATCTGTCTGTGTCCGAGGACCAGGTATTATCATTTATATTGCATGTAACCGCCGCTAAACCCCGATGTAACTTTAGCTGCCTGCATAATTTATTTAGTAACGCTTCAAACAGCTATTTAAACAGTTTTCAGGTAACAAAAATCTTTATAAATTTATATTTTATGATGAATAAATTCACGTAATAGATCAAAATATCAATAAATTTGCGAAGTGACAGCATAATTACGATGTTGGTACGCAGATTGAAAATATATCGGGTTGGTAAATCTCTAGGTTCCGACTAAGTGAAGCTGCCGCTCTCAATCCATTAAGTCAAAAGGCTTTGTAATCAAATTACCCACATTGTGTCGATTAAGTTATCAAGTGAATAATTGCCAAGTTGTGATTGAGCCGTCGATGTTGGCTTTGAACTTGCGGCAAATAAAAGAACAGTCGTCAATCAAAATGTATCGAAATAATTCCAACTCATTTAAATACTAATGATAAATACTGAATATTTCTGAGTAATAAATTGCTTATAGGTACTATGTTTCAAGCTGTTACTCTAGGAAAATATTTCAATTGAGGGAAAAAAGTTGAGCTGAATTGAATATGGTAGTATTTCTTCTTTTTTTGACGGTTAACTCTCGTGGACTGGTTGATTTTCTCGCGTTATCTAATTTCATATAATCTAATACGAATTGATGTCCTAGATTTATTAAATAGAGATATCATAGTAATATCCTAGTAATATCAAATCCAGCACAGAATCTCTGGGAAATCTCAATGCTTTCCAGGTCTTAGGCTGCCTTAATTACTTAGTAAATATTTGCTATCCTTAAGCAATGGTAGTTTTATATCAGTGCTAATACGGCTGTCTTCAAGATACGTAGCAAATTACTGCGTAGAAACTGTTTCTCACGGGTATAAACGAAGTAATCTAGTCCAATCGAGTACAAATAAATTGATCGTTCTGATATAGTTTATATTATATAACATGTGTATTTTAATTCACATTAATTAATTCAATTACTGTGTTACATCGTAAACAACCAACACCATATTCTTATCTATATTTATTTTAATTATACTAAGATATTTTAAAGCTTCGTTAATTTTTGTGTTTATTAATTGCTGTTAATAAAAAGTGGCGTGAAAACTGAATCATTTCAAAAACTATGTTAATTTTACTTCTTGACCAATTTGTGCGTACAAGTACAGATACTTTTATAGTTTTTTTTTTAGGTATATAGTTGAGAGTGACGATACGAGCAGGACATGTGCCTGATGGTAAGCAACAGCTATTGGAACATGAAGAGTCAAAATCATTACCTAGCACTGCACTGCGCTCGTTGCCCATAAATACTTATACGATCTTTTATCTCTATTCCCTGTAATTTCACTCGAAACATTGCCCTTCAAATCGGAACACATTAATGTTTACACATTGCTTGGCGGTAGAATAACTTTACTGGTAAAGGTATGGTATTGGTATTTAGTAACTTTGTCACTTAATTATTATCCAGTATTTTTCGCCATCTATCGCTACTTTATTGTATTAACATGACAGTTTATTGAATTGATCCTTGAACTACCCCATCCCTAACATACCCCAACATTTAGCGCCATCTACTAAAATTTAATGGAAATACAATGGGGTAGCCGAGTGGTGAATTGACAACAGGGCTTGATTGTATCGATTTTAGTTCCTGCTTTTTAAGGGTTGTTTGTAGATGGCGCACTAGTCTTATTTCAAGGGTTGTTATGCCATTTTATCTTTAATTCATACTTGGTAACTTGACAAAAACAAATAACTGAAAAGGTAGTTTGGTGTAAAATTGTTTTTACCTCTTTTAATTTTTTTATTGAATCTTTGAATAAGAATAGTTAGTTGGTCTGAGGTGTACAAAATGTTTTGTTTTTTTATAATTTGTTAAAACATTCCTAAGATTGACATAACACAGTCAATAGCTAAATTGACTGAACTCGTGGCTTAGTGGGTTGTAACTCTGCCTGCGAAGCCAAGGGTCGTGGGTTCGATTACCACCCAGTGCAAATATTTGTGTGATGAATTCAAATATTTGCACTGTGACTGGGTGTTTCTATGTATAATACTTGTTTATGTATTTACAACTATATAAGTATTACATCAGCGATAGTGCTATGGCTAGCTGGCCGCCATATTACAAGCTCTGTTTAGTTTGCGGTCGGATGGCGTTGTGTGTGAATTGTCCACCAATCTAACTAACAATCTAACTAACAAATATATTGTGGGAGGACTCTTGGAGAGGGCGTTAAATAAACGCATTTATTTTGATAATCGTAAAATGAAAAATATAGATTTTAAAGTGAATAACTGAAGCTGCTCTAATCACACATTTTTGTCATAGAGTATTATAACTGTATCGATAACACAAATGATACATTTATTGTTAATTAAATAAATCAATTTATAGATATAAAATTCAATCATATATCAGTCACAACAATCAACCTTGCAATTGTTTCGTTGTTGTATAATACGTATTATAAATACATACCGCTCACAGGTGACACGAGACACCTCACTGGCAAGTACCACCTGCTCTTACCTGTTGCTCTCACGAGTGCGGAGGGGTCATAGCTTGACGCTTGACCTGATGCTTCTGATGAGATTGTTTTTTTGTCTTTTAAAATAGTTTTCATAGACTTGTGCTGTTTTTGTTTTAAATAATTTATTGTATAACATAGTACCATAAAAAATTTCACCATGTTTCTGTTGACGTAAGTCTATTTCACCTTGTGCGCAAGAAACTTACTACCTACTATTAGATATAAGGCTTTTAGTAGTGATAGGACTCTTTGCAGAGTCCGCCAAGGCACCAAGACAATTACACTTTGCCATTTATTCTACCGTCAAGCGGTAATATGCAAACAGCACAGTGTTACGGTTTGAAGGGCAGTGTTTTCAGAGAAATAAATAGCATAGAGGGCAAAGCTATACATTTTTTTAACGTAAGATCACATTCTATTTTAATGGTAATATTAAACAAAAATCGGAAAAGAAACTCTCATAGCTTATGAGTCATTTATAATCCATTCAATCAAGTAACGTGACCAATAAAAGTTTCAGGAAAAATGCTTTATTTCACTTGATTAAAATTAACAACTTTCTGTTGTCGCATAAAATTGTCTATGCGATATAAACGTCACTAACGTAAAAGTATTTAAAGATAATCTAAGGCCTGAAGCTTTAGCATCTGCTCCATAAACTGGAAATAAAAAGTGAAACCTATAAAATATCTAATGTCTTACGTGCTACGGTAAGAGTGAAGTCATCAAATAAAGTGGCAATGGCGACTCGCAATACTACACGGGCTGGATTACGCATTGATGGTGCTCCCGGCACCTGCAGGCAGAGGCTATCGACTTTATACCAGCTGGTTCAGCCACCGATTAAATAAAATAAGAAATCACTAGATTACAAGTTCTCTTGCCGTTTATAAGAATCGCTAATTGCTACGATTGTAGACCTTCTACGTGTGCGAGCTAACTACGAAGGAACAATAAGCCTATCACGAAATTGTTATCCTGATCAAAAGGGCAACGGCGCCCTTTACTCGGATACGATATCTTTGTTATACTTGTAATTTATAAAAAAAAGTTCACAAAGCCTAATAAAACAAAAGCTCCGAGACATTAATAACGCAATATCGTCCCCGATCGGTTTACAGCGCCTATTCTCGCTAACGACTTCTAAATAGACGCGAGTGGATCTCGTCCTCCGAACATGGTAATGGACGGGATAATTACGCTACGACGTGCAACAATAGCGGCGCGCGCTTACCGCTCTATGGCATAATAAGCACCGGCGTATTTTGACCGGTGCGGCGAGATGCGAGCGCAAGACGCGGGCGCAGGCGGCGGCGCGCGCGCACGGCGGCTGTCGACCGCGGGAGCGCGGCGCGCGCGCGGCACGCGTCCCACTCCCGCGCCGCGCGCGCCCGCCGCCCGCCGCCGCGCCGCCGCGCGCGCTACTTAGCGTCGGGGGGTGCGCGCCACCTCCGCCAATCCACCGGCAACCTCCGCGGCACGCACACGTGCGCTCGACCTCTACACTCGAACACTCGATACCAATCGCGATGCCCATGGCTACTATGCACAGTTATCAAAACATCAATGTGGACCAGAAGCTTGTCCATCTACAAAATACTGCACCGCGCAGGCTCGCTCCGGCTCCTGTTGATCCGGCTCGGTGCAAGAAGAAGTCTTACCTGCATCAGCCTTATCAGAGTCAGCCGGCGTCTGTGGCCCGCAGGAATGCCCGCGAGCGGAACAGAGTGAAGCAAGTAAACAATGGATTCGCGGCGCTCCGGCAGCACATCCCGTCGGCTGTCAGCGCGGCCCTGGCTGGCGGCAGAGGAGCTTCCAGAAAACTTAGTAAAGTGGATACTTTAAGACTTGCCGTCGAATATATTAAAAGCCTGAAACGACTATTAGAAGAAAGTGAAGACGGTTGTTCTGACTCGCAGATGGGGTTGAGTTTGTCAGCAAATGGACCCCAAACTCCTCCATCTTCCGAAGAATCTCATTCCCCGGCTCCTTCCTTCGTGTCGGAGAGTTCACCGGGACCGAATTGTCAAGACGCTTATGACGCCTACGAACCCATGAGCCCTGAAGACGAAGAGCTATTAGACGTCATATCCTGGTGGCAGCAACAGTGATCAAAGGTGAGTTTTCTAGTTGTTATTTTAAGTTCTAGTTTTCTAGTTGTTTTGGTTTTTGGGCACATTCATGTAAATCCTTATTTATCTCAATTAACTATTTCAAACATGATCATCGTGACCACTTTGTCAATTCCTCAAAATTGATTTAAGTGATAGTGATGAAGTTAGCCCATAGTTTGTTTTTTATTTATAATTCTGATTTTCTGTGACATTTATTTTGGCCTTTTTAGAAGGCTTTTGTTATCGAACTCTACCTTACGGAATTCATTTAGGTTAATTTATTTAATACTCTTTAAGTAGATAATTTTCATAAATAAATTTCAAAATCATTTAATTTGTTTTTATAAAATCTAATGTTTACATATTGGAATAATTCAGGTAGTCGGTGATTGTATTTTTTTGGAAAGATCCTTTTAGTCATGGTACCTACAGGTATGCCTTTTATGTTGCACAATCCGAAAGATCCACGTTCTATGATGCAAAAAGCTGCCAAGCCATTGTGAACAACCATTGAACCATAACGATACACTTTATCTATTCTCTGAATATTCGGGAACATAAAAGCGTACGTTCAACAATAGAGAATCTTAAAATTTGTCGCATTTATAAAAAGTCATCCAGCTAGGTAAGATTTTTTATCATCGCAGTTTTGCCTTCTATCCCCAGTTAAAAATACGAGTAATAGCAAGGACCCGCATTCTCTTGTATCTCTCGCTACAATAGCCGAAAGGCAATTACCTCTAACAATCTTGCGGTTTGCCCCGCATCTAGTGAGAAAATTGCACGTAAAACAGATGTATTCTAACAACATGTAGTCTCAGGAGACGATTTCTAGCTTCAAGTGGAAACACACTTTGTTTTTATATTGTAATCTCTTCATCCGGTCAATGAGAACATGGATACTTTGCCATCTGGTCCAATTTTATGGATCAGTAAAACTGGTAGCGCCGCTTCTAAAAACTAAATTTGATCTGCAAAAAATGTAGGACCGCATCTTAGGCTATTAATTTATTGTACCGGAAGACGAAATCTCGGGAGGAAATAGAAGGGCGAGGAGCTCGGCACACGTGTTACAATATTTGCTAAGCTCTAAGCAAACATCTGGTGATACCGGTTTAGTGTTCATGGGAATTTTTTACTTGATGTCTAACAGCCGACAAGCTCTTAAGGCTTCCTTATACTATGACTTTGATAAACGCCTTAGGTGATTCAAATGCCGATCGATTAAATAAAATGTTGTTTCCTTTTTCCCAGGAACCGAGAATTGCGGTGATCAAAGTGCGGCCAGAGCGGCTTGGTGATTATGAAAAAAACGAGTATTCCTCAGGAGTGATCTGAACGAGAAGCGGGAGGACTTGAGTGAACCTCTAATTAAGCGTAATCAGTATATTCCTAATGAGAGAAAATAATGGTGGACTGTAACGACCCCATCGATGCATTCCCGACGACTGAACACCGAATACCCACTGCATTTCATACGTCGACGGAATAACACTTCAAAGACTGAATTCATGATTTATTAGTTCCAATTTAGCATTTATTTTTTAAGTGATCAGATGACCGCTGTGCCTTAAAGTAATGCCTTTGTAGTTTTTAATTAGACCGTAAGTGTTACCTAGTCATTATATTTAAAAGTTTATAGTCATAAGTGGTTAAATAGTTCGAAGCTTTTTAAATTATAAGTTTCGTTACCTATACAAAAGACATACTTTCACGAAGTCCAATGTCACTGTTTATATAAAATATATTGAGACAAAGACTTTTAGTGTACAAAAATACTATTTAGTACCCTAAGACAGATTCCTAATTAGTATAAGTAAATAGAAGACATAGAAACGACGAGTTGGATGACAAAAACCATCAAGTTCTTGACGAATTTGTAAATAAATATTTAAAACGTATTGTGTTGTTTTAATAAATATCTATTTAAATAATTATTATTCTTATCGAAATTGTTAAATAAACCATCGTAAGTAAGATAGTTTATTTGCTTTGGTATACTAGTTGGTATTAACAATATGTAAAATGTTTAATCAAAACTGTTCCCAATGACGACACAAAAGCATACTTCGGTAAACTAGTCTACGCATAAATTACTAGTAAATTACAGGAATAACACAGTTCATAACGCATGATATTGACGCAGCAACTACTTATTTATTCATATCTTATTTTCAATTCATCTTCATAATTATGACAGAAATTAATATAATTCATAATTAGCCTCAAATCAATATGCAAATATAACTTAGATTTTTTCCATAATATTATTTCATTACGTATCTTTACAAATTATTAGATACTTGACAAAAAAAATATTTGTTATGTCGACCCTGGTAGGTGTTATAGGTATGTATCAAAAGTACTGCATTTTCTGGTCAACCTCAAAGTTCCATAGCGTCGGCAGCAGAAGCCAGCTGCTAAAAAACTTTTCTACACAAAACAAAACACAATAGAATAATGCACTTTATATCAACTTGCCGCAGTTGCGTCGATGCGAGATGGCGATCAAGTGCAAATCCATCATTGTTACAAAAGAACGGGAATCAATTTGATATGACTTGTTGAAAGGCGTCACTACTACGACATTCAACATTGCCGATTTACATTTCATATTGGCATCATTACTTTGAGTTTTGCTCGCAGGCCATTGAAACTTATGACTTTGTAAGTTCTTTGGTTGTGCTTTTATATTTATAGATAGGTTTTGCACGTTAGAAGTGGATTTGCGGATTTGGTACCTGCCTCAAGGGACCCCGTCTGCGTCGCTTCGCCACCGGTGCACCAAAACATCCATGGCACACTGATTCTATGAGAACCTCGAGGACCGACTTGAAAGCGAAAGCTAGATGCCCTTAAGTCTAGATATCCTTGGTCTTCCGCCACAGGCCAGGCGTTCCGCCCCATCGCCTATCACCTATATATAGCCTATCTACAAAGGACATCGTCTTATCGCAGGTTCATCACCGTTTACTTGGTTTATATAAAGACTTAGAGAGACTTGGCTTGATATGAAAATCAACCAAGTATCATTTCTTAGTCTTTCCAGTTACACGACATCTACATAACTTCTACTAGCACTGCTCAAAGAGCGAAGAGAGCGCATAAAAGTTTTACCAAGGCTGGGATTAAAGATTCGTCAAAAAGATTCTACTGAAGGAAGTTGTTTAGAGATACCACGTGGTTCGTAGACCACTTACCTACTCAAAGCTGCGGTATTGCTTAGCATCAGGTAAATCACGATCAAAGCCTGTGTTGTATAACATAATCATATAACGCCACATAGTATTTATTTTAATTATTATTTTTAAAACCTAACTGGTTATAAAATTAGACTAGTATTATTTATGTACTAATTCCAATGTTTGCACTCAATCACGTCGGAAAAAGTCAAAGCCTGAGATCCTATATATGTAAGTACACTTATTTTTCACTAACTCATGTTTTGAATTTATTATTTATATGTTTCTGTTATTACTAAGACTTTAATTTTTTAAAGTTTACAAAAACCACACAAAAGTAAAAAGAACAGGACGTTGCAAAATAACAACAAAAGTTTGCCCCACGTGCCTTAGCTCACGTTACATTTTGCAAACATAATAGCATATACGATATAAAATGGGGGCCTACGCATACATTTAATTTGAAAAAGACAATTGGAAACCCAACTAACACATGAATTAAAAGAACTGGATCACGTCGCTTCTCCGCCCACCGAAATCAAATTGCAATAGCAATTTTGATAACGAACAAAAAAATTACATGATTGGAAGCTCTGAATCCTTATGGGTGGATATTTCCGTTCAGTTCCTTGCTTGCAGAGTTTTTTTTTGAAAAACTTATACTAATCGTATCAGAGACGATTTTCTTAGCATTCCATGGATTCACCGTGCGGGTGCCGGGTCCATCGTGTGGCAGAGAGAGAAAAACTCGAGTAGTTCCCGAGACTTGTGACTCGGGCGTAGGTTTAAGGGGCACCTTTCTGACGTACATCAACACTCACCTTCACCACTCGTTTTTCTCTCCCTGCCCAGCCAAATCTGATATGAGCCTACTAGTGCAGCTTAAGATACACGTTCTAGTATAGAACTTACTGCACTTCTGGATAAGCCAAGGTCTTTCAGTAGGTTATAGAGAGATTTTGCTGGTATACCTCTCGCTCCCACTTCTACAGCGTATAAACTAACTACATAGCCGTTTTTTGTTAATTCGTTTAGGAGGTCGTAATACTTATTTTGTTTCATCGCGTGGTCTTTAGGTATATTAGTTTCCCACGGTACGGTAAGTTCTATAAGGACTATGCGTTTCGAAGCTCTAGAAAAAAAGGAAAATGTCCGGTCTGGATGACGAAACACCCACATCCTCTGGGATTTTGTAGTGCTTTTCATACGTGTCCATTAAAATAGTCCAATCAGGTGCTGTACCCAGGATTGAGTAAGGCTTGTTCCTGGAGTTTGAAGTTGAGCCTTCTTTTACAAAGTTAATTTGTCTGTTGTTTGTCGTCAATCCCTTTTGGGCTCTAGCTACTGAAAGGCTCATGGCTTCACGTATGATTTCAAGTACTCTGTCATGACGCCGTGAGTAATGACCCCATTAAGGAGCACCTTGCATCCCACCAATATGTGCCTTGCTGTACATATCGCCTCTCCACAAGTATAGCAACATTTTTCAGAGGCTTTTCCCCACCTTACCAAGTTACTCTGGTCAGGAGGGTCATTTGGAATGCATTTAGATAAAATTTTAATAAGGCAGGGGACCAGTCATAGATCAAGGTGCGCCATTTTAGAGCTAATGGGATACAGAACTCACCTATGGTTAACCACTCACTTTGCATTTCTAAATTCATAGCGTGCACTTTGTAACCGTCATTTTCGTCTTGTTGTAGAAAGGTTTTACCATGTCTCGGTCTTCCTTTTTTTCTCGCACCCAACCCAGCAGTATTTACTTGTGCACCTGCCATAAATTGTTTATGGAATTGAAGTCTAGATTCCAGGTCTGAAGCAGTTTTGTCTTTTGGGAGAGATGTAATTAATTCGTCTTGCGACTTTCCCAAAACATGCGTTTTTGTAACTCTTAGGTGTTTGTAAAGTTCAGACGGTTTCTTTAGTTTCAGCCCAAAACTATTGTGATCCCTAAAAGAGTAGAGGATCAGCCGGATGTGCCAATCCGAACCATGACTTCAATATCTTTATGACATTGGCATCTAGCTTTGCCAGGAGAGTTTTACCGATGTCATATACTAGGAAAGGCCAAGTGAGACGTGATGTGAGGTAGTTGTCATATATCCATGCTTTTTGATATTGCTGATAGGCTGCTGGTCTACCTTATTGAGGTTGTTCATGAAATTTTCAACAACCACCTCTAATGATTGTGTACGTCCTTTGTGATCTATCTTTCTACCAAGAAATTTGAAAGGCACTGCCTCTGCAATTGTGGCAACTCCTTGGCCACTTATGGAGAGTCCCGGATCGTAAGACGTAAATTTGGTATTTCTTCTACCCAGACAAAGACAATGACATTTAGATGGTTTTGTCCTCATTCCTCCGTCCATGTACAGAACTCATCGACTTCGTTCAACAATTCTTGACACTGTTTGGGATTACGTGTAAGTATTGCAAGGTCGTCCGCAAAGGCCAAGATTGACTCAGTGTACTTATTGTTGATTTTAAACCGGTAGCCCCATTTCTTTTCACGGGATATTAACTTGTCTACTAAAATATTTATAACTATATTAAATGCTATTGGTGATAAGCAGCACCCTTGGAATAGTCCTACATTGTATTCAAGTGGTTTTGTGTATTCCTTGTTTACTGCTATGACGAATTTTAAGTGGCAATAATAAGAATTAATTATGTCAATAATTTCAGCAGGAAAGTTATACCATTTTAGGGCAAATATCATAAGTTCATGCTGGACAGAACCAAACGCGTTCTCTAGGTCTATCCAGCAGACTGTAATTTGCCTCTCATGTGTTCTGGCATCTTTCAAACTTTCTGCTAGTAATGTATTGTGTTCCAGGCATCCAGAAATACCAGGCAAGAACCCTTTCTGGTGATTGGGCCTGAAATACCTATTGCTAGTCATAAATGTGGTCATTTTTGTTTGCAAAATACTGAAAAAGATTTTAGACTTTGTATTGGTTAGGGCTATCGGTCTGGTGTCTTTGAGATGAGTTACTTCCTGCTTTTTAGGGATGAGGACAAAAATTGCTCTTCCAAATGCTACTGGGACTTGCTTTCTTGACCAGATCTTAATGAATATATTCAAGATATGTTTACGAACTGATGGACACTTTTTATACACTATGTAAGGAATGCCGTCTGGGCCAGGAGCTGATTTAGTAGTTTTCTTTTTAATTTGATAGTTTACTTCCTCTTCACTAGGTGGGGTGCCTTGAAAGCCTGTCAGAGGATCATTAGGTCTTTGGATGTTTGGTTCTACGTACGAGCTCCCGCGTTTAGGCACTTCGTATGTGCTTTTAAAGTGATCGTAAATGTGCGCGTTAGTCAAGATAAGCTTTCCATTTTGCTCCCTGAAAATATTTTTGGAGTATTGAAAGGGTTTTATCAAAGTCTACTTCGTGTTTAGCTCTGTTAAAATTATCACGATTTTTACTAATTTGAAGCGATATTCCTTGTATTAATTTAAGGATTGATCTTAGAGCTCTGGACAGTTGGTGACTTAGATGGTTGTCGCCCATGGTTTTAGCTACACGAAGACGTTTTATTAACTCTCTTTTCTTCCTCCGCAATTTCATTTTGAACATATTTTCCTTGCTATTTTGAGCATAACAAGTTGATGGTGGGTAATGTTCCGAGAAGTATGTATATATGGTGTTCTGGAAAGTTTCTACTTGGCTGTTTAGGTCTTGTTTTGACCCAGGATGTTCTAACAAGATCGCCAAGTTTTCGTCATGAACTTTCCAGGTAGAGTTTTTTAGACTGGGAATGCCAAGACGTGTCCTGATGACAATGGACTCCTGGTAGTTTTCACTCGATGGTACACCTTGGGATATATGAGGGTCAACTCTATCCATAGTGTTTGTCGAAGTACTGACCGACGGCTGTCGTGCTTCAACACCATCATGTGTCTTTAAATGCTTTTGGTACCAGGCTCGTCTCTTGTAAATAGTAAGAACGTTTGTACGTATTTTCTACACTTTTAATTGCCGAAGTTATCGAAATGGTGCTTTGTTTATTTCGAAAATATATTTATTAAATGTTAAAAGATAAAATCATTTAAAGAATTCACTTTTTAGGCAATATATATATTTTTTGAAGTTATGTGTCAAAATACAATCTTTTTGTATTCGAAAATTCTGATGAATGATAACTGATGAAAATAAATTCTGATGAAAACTACTTTTAATTAAAACTAATCATGGCTTTAATTAAAAGTAGTTTGTAGTAATGCAGTATCTATCTATCAAATTATATATTAATTAATTTAAAGATTATTGATATTTGATAGCTAGGTGCTCTTTTTAATTTTTTTACTTTTTTCTATAAAATAGTACCTAACGGGAAATGTTTTTTCAATTATTTCTCTCGTACGTTTGAGCTTCGCTCGGTTTAAATACGGTGAAATCGACATTTAATGATAGGTCAATTTAGCGCCCCTGTATCCTTCTGCATATCTAAATTTCATGATTCGCGGGTCGAACCTGGACACGATTTGCACAGGACCGAGGAAGATGGCATGAAAAAAGAGAGGCCTATACCCAGCAGTGGGATAAGAAAGGCTGTGGATGATGGATAATAAAGTAAAAACTGGCAATGCTAGTGGTTGTTTATTAAACATCGTACCCTTACTTTAAGAATATAGAAAATTAAATTTTTAAACAAGATTTGATATTTTAATCTGCCGGTTTAATCTGTGTTGCCGGTCATCCAGTAAATACGACTTAGTTTTAATTGTCTGTTATGTGCTTCGTTGCATCCGTTTCCGAGGAACCTGTAAGTCATTATGTTGTCTATCTTAGGGACTAGTTATCTATGAACTATAATAGTGCTTAATGTTAACCTTATTTTTAATTTTGATTTTTAATGTCGTTTGTAAATTTAGGTATGTCTCGTTGCTGTTAAGTATTTTCACATATATCATTTACTTATTTTTTCCTTTTTTTTCAACTTTATCGCCACTGAGCAATTTGTAACTTTAATTATAATTAACAAACGTTATTGATTTTTAAATAAAATAAATATCATGATTTTTTTGTAAATTAATTGTAATAGCAGGATTAATTTAATTTATAAAAACACTGCAAGAAATTGTAAATTATGAATAGTATTTTAAAATAATAAAAACACACTACTAATTTGATGTTCTGTTCGTCACGTCATTCCGTATTATACCTACTTATAATAAATTTAATAGATAAATATCACTAATATCATATTAAATACATACTAAATTACTACACTGTTAAAAAAATTAGACACGTTTGTAAGAGGTAAAAATACCTTATGTAAGAATGTACCTATCTATCGTTTTATTTCAATAACACACCTACACATAAAATAATTAAAGCAACTTTGCACAACAATGTAAAATCAAAATCATGTAAAAACGTAATAAACATGCAAAATGAAGAATACATTTTAAAAACTAGAGCAATCTCATCAATCTTATTCTGCAAATGAGTTCCCTTTTGACAGCTAACTATGTTTTTCACAATTTAGAGACGCATTGAAGATTCCTTCTCTCTTAGCAGTTTTTGTATCATCGTCATTGTTTTCTGCTTGATCTGTTCTATTATTTTGAAAACTATTCTATTGCATGTGTAGTTAGAATTAATTGCTATTTTAGGTCATTTGGATTGTTTTGTCACAAATGGGTTTCAGGATAACGTTTTTGTTTCACAAAGTTCGGTCATTCTCGTGTTAGTTCGGCGCCGCTCGTGTCTCGGCACGCGACGGTCGCGCGCAAGCGCAGCTGCGCGGTGGCCACTTGCGCAGAACCGATTGCTCCAAATCGAAAATGGTTACCCGTTACGTTTTACATTATTTTCTGAATCTGTGAACTCAACGATCTTGATTCTAGTGATCATTGTAATGGGACTCTACGCTTATTTTACTAAAATACATTGTAATAGTTTTAGAAAAATAATTAAAAATTCCGTCAAGATTTTTTTCATCCGATCATGAATATTAAAACACCAAGGACAATGTTGTCTATCTAAATACGTATTATCTCATTTCATGTCGCCTACAAAAATGTGAAACCAAGCAAATGTTATTTACATTTATTTAAATGCTTCTTTCAATCGATTCGAAATGCACGGGATCAATTATCTTACATGTTGATAATGTTACGGCTAGCCTTTGGCAGTGGCAGTTAAAAGAAAATAAATTATATTAATTATTTTCTGTTACAGCACGCTAATTGTTGATAACGATATTTTTTTTTTTATTATGGGAAGAGGCGCCTTGAACGAAAGTTCAAATGAATTTTAATGCCAAAATCAATAAATTTCGATTTGAGATCGTTTTGTCGAGAAATTTATTGATTTTGGTATTTTTTATAACCATAAATTATCCTGCAATTTTTGAAGTACCTATGTACTCGTTTATATTTTTATAATACCTACATAGATAGTTCAATTAACCAGTAGTTTAGTGGTAGGTACTAGTGGCTGCCGGGATATCTATGACATGGTGAGTTAATTGCTGTATGTATTCCATAATCTAAGGTTACATTTAAGTATTGTTATCGTAAGCCGGCATCGACAATGTACATTATAATATATGAAATGAATACTCATAAATATAATTAATTAATTTATTGCTGAGAGCCACCACCGGTACATAAGAATGACAGAACGAAAAGGGGAGAGCGGAAACGGAACGAGTCAGTCCATAGACTAGGGTAATATGGAGATGCGTTCACAAACTCATAAAACACTCTTTAAACCTCACACTCTCCCCGTCTTATATTTAAGAAATTGGAATTAAATTTATACAGTAAAATAAACTTATAATATTACATCCTTACAAGGTAGAACTATTAGCAAATCTAATTAACATTATATATAGTAGCTTAAGAAGTTTGAATGAAACTTATGTAGTAAAAGAAACTTATAATATTACTTCCTTACAAGCTAAAATTAATAACAAATCTAATTTACATTGTATTGCTTAATCTACATTTACCGTAACTACTTGTGGATAAGTTGCTACCCGTTGCTTGTGAGCAATGTATCACCCATTGAGATAATTTGATTTACATGTCTTTAACAAATTGTACCATTGACATCAATTAAGTAAGTCACCCCCTGGAACTGATTCCTTAACAATAATTCCCTGAACCCATGGATCAGATCCCTTGCGATAATCTTTAACCATGACACTTTGACCCACTGTAAATTCTGTTTTTCTATCACCAGTGGTGTAGTTATTTTGCTTAATGTGCATGTCCTGAAGATTATTTGTAATGGGTGGTGGTCGCAATAATGAGAACCTACTCCTCAACTCCCTCCCCAGCATTAATTTAGCAGGTGTGACGCCGCTGGTACTGTGAGGAGTGCTACGGTAATCTGATAGAAACAAATTCATTGCATAACTCATATCGTGACCATTCTCCATAATCTTAGTGATGTGAGATTTAAATGTTTCTACAAATCTTTCAGCTGCACCGTTTGTAGCCGGGTGATAAGGTGGTGTGCGTGTGTGTCGTATGCTAACTTTTTTTACAATAATCTTGAAACTCTGAACTAGTGAAGCTAGTTCCATTATCAGTCACTAATTGGTGTGGGTAACCATATCTAGCAAATAAACTTTTAAAAATATCTAAGGTTGATTTTGTGGTTATATTTGACATTATGAAAGCTTCAGCCCATTTCGAATAGCTATCTACTATAATGAGAACCATTTTTTTATGGAATGGCCCTAAGAAATCGGCATGTAACCTATACCATACTGTAGGCGCTATTGGCCATGGTTTTGAAATTTTTGTAGGCACTTTACTGTTAATTAAGCAACTTTTACAATTCTTTGTTATTAACTCAATATCTGAATCCAACCCTGGCCACCAAAAATAAGATCTAGCAATTTCTTTCATTCTGACGATTCCAAAATGGCTTTGATGGACTTCTTGTAATATTCTTTCTCTCAAATTGTATGGTATTATAATTCTGTAACCCCAAAATATGCAACTCTCATCTGTACTTATTTCATTTCTTCTGTTGTAATACTGTAACATTTCTTTTTCCAAATTTTCTTTAGATGGCCAGCCATCAATAATATACCTGACTAATTTTGAAAGATCTTTGTCTAAAATTGATTCTTTTTTTATAATTTTCCAGTCCAACCCTTCCATTTTGGAATCGTTTACATAGTAAACGCTGCTAACATTTCCATCTTCACATATTTTATGTAAGTTTAATTGATGCTCGGTTTCATTATTTACAGTTCTTGATAAAAAATCTACTGGATTAACATTGGTTTTTATGTGCCTAATTGTGTAATTAAATGCTGACAAAAATATAGCATAATGTTGAAGTCTTTTGCAGCCATTTTTGGTATTGCTTTCATGGGACCAAATATTCTAACTAATGCTGCGCTATCTGTCTCTAGTTCAAAACATCTGCCATAAGTGTAATTATAGAATTTAGTCACACCAAATATTATTGCTAGAGCCTCTTTATCGATGGTGGAATATTTTTGTTCTGTTGCAGTTAGTTTCTTACTAGCATATGCTATAGGTTTTATGACTCCATCTTTATCTCTATTTGATATAACAGCTGCTAGGCCTATATCTGAAGAGTCACATGTTAGTATTAAAGGTAAGTTTGGATCATAATGTCTTAATTGCTGTGTACATGCTAATTTCTGTTAGATTTTTTTAAAAGCTGTATCACATTCTTGGGTCCATAAGAATTTGTTAGTTTTTGTGCAATTATAAAGAGGCGCTAGTGTGCTTGACATGTCTTTTAAAAATCTCGAATAATAATTTACTTTTCCAAGGAATGATTTCAACAAGGTAAGATTAGCCGGGGTGGTGTGTTCAACAATGGTTTGAGGTTGTCTGTAATTACATTTATGCCATTTTTATTGATTCTATAACCGGAAACATCTATGGTTTTTATGAAAAATTTACACTTTTCAGACTTCAATTTTATTTCTGATTCTTGTAGTTTACTTAAAACTTTTTCTAGTGTGACCATTGTGTCACTTAAATCAGTTCCACAAATGTAGATATTGTCTATAAAAATAATAACGTTAGGAATACCTGCTAATTTATTACACATTAATCTTTGAAAAGATCCCGGGCCCGTACTGACTCCATAGGGTAAATGCTTGTATTTAAAAGTACCTAATTCAGTTACAATTGTTGTTAATTCCTGGGAGTCTTTGCTAAGAGGTGCCTGTAAGTATGCTTCTTTAAGGTCAAGTTCACAGAAATATTCACCTTTACTAAGAGTGTGTAAGATTTCATCAATATGTGGCAGTGGGTAGTGATCCACCTCCAAGTATGGATTTAAAGTCACTTTATAGTCACCGCATAATCTGACAGAGCCATCCGGTTTTAATATTGGAACAACTGGTGTACCCCATTGACAATATTCAATTGGTTCTATTCGACCATTTGCTAATAATCTGGATATTTCTTTTCTCACCTTGTCTCTGAGCGAAAATGGAACGCGACGTACCGGTAGACTTTTAGGAATAGCTCCTGATTTTAGCTTGAGAGTGACTTCACCTCTAAAATTTCCCCATCCAGGAGTGAATATTTCTGCATACTTTTCCTTCAAGGATCGTTCAGCATCTGAAACATTATTAAATTGAAATTTAGTTTGTTGCATGTAAATATGCTGTGATTTGGTTGTTCTAACATTTTCGGTGGCCACAAGTTAAATTCAAATAACCAATCTCTGCCTAATATGCAAGGAGATTCATCAGATCCAATTAATATTTTTAAACTTTTTTGTACATTATTATAACAAACAGACAAATTTTTTATAACACCTATGGGTTTTGACAGGCTTTGATCATAATTTTGAATAAGATATTACATTTCTCTATTTTTGTATGTGGAAACCACTTATTTTTTAATTTTAGTGGCATAACAGTAACCTCCGACCCCGTATCTAATTGAAACCTTACCTGTACACCTTCCACATACATGGGTACATAATGAGCTGGTATTTTACTTACTCCCAATGATAACAGTTCATATTCTTCAGATTTATTTGGAGGATTGTATGTCTCTGAATTTTTTTTTTCTTCATACTGTTGTACTATCTCTTTATTTTCCGCTGTTACTATGTTTGTTTGTTTAATTCCTTTGTTTTTAAGGCACATCTTAAATATGTGGCCCTGCTTGCCGCACTCTGAACAGTACTTTTTGATGAGAGAACATTCTGAACGGATGTGATTTTCTTTGCCGCAGCAGAAACATTTCACTGCCCTATTTTGGACTTTTCTTTGAAAATGAGGTTTATTAGTGGGACCATTTGTACGGTATTTATTGTGAAAAATTGGTGCAATGTTATCGGATTGTGTTGCACTTGCCATATCAGCACAGTGTAAAGCCGCTTCTATGCCTCTTGCCACTAATATTACCTTGTCTAATGTGAGCTCACAGTTTTTTATGAGTTCAAACTTAATTTGCTGTGAAATTACTCCATCTATCAGTTTTTCTTTTATTTGATCATCTGTATCTGTAAATTTGCATTGTTTTGCCAACTTTCTGAGCTGAAATACATATTCTTCTATGTTTTCTTCTTGTTTTTGGTTCCTTTTCTAAATTGAGTCCTATTTATGGTATAGGAACTTATTTTTGCATAATTTTGTTTGAGTAGTTCGCACAATTCTGAGTAAGTCTTTTTAAGGGTGAAATAGGTGCACACAAATATATTAATTTCTCGAATACATTTTGTGAGACTTTCGTTATTAATAGTGGGACTTTCTTTTCTTCCTTAATGTCGTTTAATAATATAATACATTGTATTTGTTGTTCAAACACGTCCCAATCGCCGCCATCGAACTGTTTCAGATCATAAAGTGCCATAGTATGCAATTTCGGTAACGTGTCGTATTTATGATCTTGCTTTATTTTTGTGCTTATTAATTTTCGCAATTGATCTACAGTTTCATTGCCTTTAATCGTTGATATTTGCAAATCTTGTGCTAATCTCACTAAATTTTCTTTATTGTATTCGTAAATAAACTTGGTTTTGCCCTCTCGAATGTATTGTTCTTCCTCTGGATCACAGTTATTCATTTAGGATTTAACTTATTTGATGCGTTTTTCACTTAATTTAGTGATTTTCTTTGTGATGCGGAGAAATTCCTTTGGTTGGATTGGAGTTTCCTGAGCACGTGGCGGCGCGATCTATTATGTGATTTACGAAGTTTGATGTTACACGGATTACATATATTTCAATTACACTCACGCGTTTGGTCGTCACTGAGTCCTCGTCGCCATTATAATATATGAAATGAATACTCATAAATATAATTAATTAATTTATTGCTGAGAGCCACCACCGGTACATAAGAATGACAGAACGAAAAGGGGAGAGCGGAAACGGAACGAGTCAGTCCATAGAATAGGGTAATATGGAGATGCGTTCACAAACTCATAAAACACTCTTTAAACCTCACATACATAAAGTTCTAATAAGCTTAACGTAACACTCAGAGGCATAATGCCTCTGATTATTACTTATTATAGTCACTTATCCCTGTATTGAATGGACATTACGTAGGTATGTATATAGCATTATTTGATTTGATTTCTACTTACTTAGCAAAGTGTCTAGGTTGAAATTATTAAAATTACAATAACTTCTTATTTTAATAGCTTATTCAATTCATAATGACCATCATATTAATTGCGACTATGAAATGTATTTACTGCTAATAAAATCGACGGTCTACAACTCAACGTAATACTCATTTAGAAGTGACGAGCGAGTGCAACTAGCGTTATTGCTAGTGTGGCCCGATACGTTCCAGTGTCATAAATCCAAGATTGCCATAAAAACACGTAAGTGCAAGTGCCCCAAAAGGCCTGCGTCCTTGGTTCGGGTGTAGCGTTACTGGCAATAAGCGTGTGACCCAAATCCCTCGAGCATGCCCAAGAGCATATGGCGCACCGCTATTTTTGAATATCGAACAAGTTCAAGTGCTGGGTCGTGCTTCTGGAAAAATACAAGTGGCTTTTTCTTTGCGGTCCGGCACGCTTTTTGTCACAATTAAACCGAACGTGTATTCTGTTTTACTAAAACGAAATATGGATTTTATCATAAGAGGTAGATATGCTATGCTAAATTTGGTATGACTATGCTACATTTGTTTTTCGCACACATGCATTTGTTGGGTATATCAATTCATAAACCAAATTTATTTTAAATCATACTCTAAAGCAAGTAAACACTTTTAGGAAAATTCAATTACATAGTTTATATTGTATAATTTACTTTGCGTTCTGGACTTTCTTACGTTTAGTTTCATAGGTAAGTTCAGAACGCAGAAAGATTGATGCCCATGGTCTTAACATTGACATACATAAGGAAAAGAATCTGTGTAGTTTTGACAGTGAAATAATGTGTCCATTATTATTACTTTATCTGTTTAGTAATACGGAGTAACGAGACGAGCAAGACATGCGTCTGATGGTAATAAACCAGATAATATTAAGAAACACTACTACTGCCTAGCATTGCACAGTGTTCGTCTCCCAGAAATATGAAATGGTTTATCTGTTTGAGCGGTAATTGTTACTCAGATATTGTTCTTCAAATCGTACTTGTACAAGCCAGATCATAAAAAAGCAAAAAATATTTTTAATACATAACAAGGACATTATATGTAGATTGTTACGTTATTGTAACATTTCATTTACTAAATATCTAGTTGTCTAGGTATGTGTAAGGTCAATTTTAGCAAAAGCTTTAAATTTTTTTTTAAATAAATGGTTAAAGATACTACATACTCTACTGAAATTTTATTTGTCTAGCTAGTTTTTTTAATCTTTGTTTATTCTGAAATAAATTAAATACAAAATTCCGCAAATCTATGTTATTATTATTAAACTAAAAAATAATGAGACTCTGTATCTGTAAGAGGAAGCTGCTGCTGTAGTTAGAAAAGTGTATTTCTTTTAAAGAAACGTATGTGATTTCTACCTGCCAACTTAATGACCAAAGAAATATTTGAAACGTTTCACACAACATGTTTGACCCAAATCTAAATTCGTGAGTTTACGGGACCTTTAATAAGGGTAGAGGCTATTGATCTTTAGATCAGCACCCTCCGGTGACAAAAATATTCTATTGGAATTTTAGTTATTTTAATATAAATAAAAGGAACTACCTGTTTCGGAGCTCCAATTCATTAACGGCCATTAAAGAAGTTTATTGCGACCTTAAATTTATATTACGGCTTTGCCGACTGATTAATTAAATAGTCAATGAATGGGACATTACCTAGCAATGTTACTGATCGTAAGCTTTGTTCGGTATTCCGTATTTTTCCTGCGTCGTATTGTAATTTAGGTGGGACTGGTTTAGGTTTCGACTTCAACAACTGATGAAAGACATTTGTATAGTAGGTATAGATATTCTCGACTATATATTGTTTCATTGTATTTAGCAGTAAGCAATCCTGCGCAGGATTTCATCGCTGGACTGGAATAATGTAAACCAGGCATTGCTATAATTATACATAAAAAGGATATTTTGTTGAAATACCATGCTAGGTAAGCTAAAATATAAGAAGAACTATAGTAACCTACTTAACTAACCACTTACACTAAGCTCATCTGAATTATTAACTGATCAATGAAGGTCTACAGATAATCGAGATCTTCAAGCCCTATACCAGTCGGAAGCATGCCCAGCATGCTGGTAGCCTTACTACGCCGAATGGCAATGCTTATACAAAGGCAAGCTTAGAATACTAAGTACTTTCTTTTTTTCAAAGTGACCTATGGTAGTTGACATCACCATAATATCACATTGCTTTTATTATTTTCTATCTAACTCGCTCTTTCGTCGAAGCTTTAATAATGATAAAAAAATGTAAGAATTCAATGAAAAAATTAGTATCACTTCTCGCAGTCCCTACTAAAAGTAAATTATGGTGATAGTTCATTGGAGTTAAACTACTTGACCGATATGAACTAACGAGTTGTAATTGGTTATAACGGTTCAAGTTTCTGTAGGTTATGTCGTTTGATTTGGTTAAAGTAATTGAAATTGTGGAGCTATACGGAGTTTTTTATAATTTTCGAATTACATCTTGAGGTAGGAGAGAAAATTTATTCAAGAAAATAATTCGACAATCTGCGAATCACTTTAATATTAATCATGCTCATACATGAGACATATATATATTTACTAGCTTTCCCTTCGGTTTTACTTGCATAGTTCCTGTTGTTGTTGTCGTTATGTTTTCGAGATAATAGTAGTTTACCTACTGTTCCAGACTATATTTTAACTATGTTCTCAATTTCAGCCCCATCCGTTCAACTCTTCCAAAGTTATTTAGCAACAAACATCCAAACATCTAAAACTTTCGCATTTAGAACAAGAACAAAATAAAAAAAATTGATTAACCCCCGACTACCTGGGATTTGTTATCTGTACAATATTTTACTAGTCAAGCCCTTTCATTTGATAGCCATATTAAAGGAGGTGTGAAAAAATAAATGTATTACGCCACTTTGTGGTAGCAGCCATCTTGGATTTGAAATTTGTCACTGTGCAAAGTATTCTACTAGTCAAGCCCTTTCGTTTGATACCCATATTGAAGAAGTAGTGAAAAATATCATGTAATTCGCCATTTTGTGGTGGCGGCCATCTTGGATTTGAAATTTGTTATTGTAGGGTATTCTACTAGTTCATTTGATACCCATATTGAGGTAGGTTGTGAAGAAATATTTTGTCCGCCATTTTGAGGAGGCGGCCATTTTGAATCGATATTAACCAAACACAGCTAAGAACATCCGCACGGATAACCTTCAAATAAAAAAACCGCATCGAAATCGGCTTATCCGTTTGAGATCTACGGTGCCACAGAGACACACACACACACAGAGACAGACAGACATCGACGTCAAACTTATAACACCCCTTTTTTTGGTAGGGGTTAATAACCAAAGAGTTTACATATACTACGTATAGAGTTTTATTTTCCGCACAATCCCTTTGTGTCAATCGTAAGCAGATGACGTGCATACTTTCTATGGCAACAGAGTGAAGTGCCGCGACAAAAGTATGACACTTCCACAAGAGCGACAAGACAAGAAAGATGTTACCCGTGCTTTCGGTGTAAACCGTTTGTGCCAACTCTATACGTAGTACATATATGTAAACTCTTTGAATACAACTAGTAGGATAGTAGGATAAAATGCATTTCAAATATAAACGTAACTTTACGTTTTTTAACCCCCGACCAAAAAAGGGGTGTTATAAGTTTGACGTCGATGTCTGTCTGTCTGTCTGTCTGTCTGTGTGTGTGTCTGTCTGTGGCACCGTAGAGCTCAAACGGATGGACCGATTTCAATGCGGTTTTTTTATTCGAAGGTTGATATCCGTGCGGATGTTCTTAGCTATGTTTGGTTAATATCGATTCAAGATGGCCACCTCCACAAAATGGCGGACAAAATATTTCTTCACAACCTACCTCAATATGGGTATCAAATGAAAGGACTTGACCAGTAGAATACAATACATAACAACAAATATCAAATCCAAGATGGCCGCCACCACAAAATGGCGAATTATATTATTTTTTTCACTACTACCACAATATGGGTATCAAATGAAAGGGCTTGACTAGTAGAATACTTTGCACTATGACAAATTTAAAATCCAAGATGGCCGCTACTACAAAATGGCGAAATACATTTATTTTTTCACTACTCCCTTAATATGGGTATCAAATGAAAGGGCTTGACTAGTAGAATGTTGTACAGATAACAAATCCGAGGTAGTCGGGGGTTAATCAAAATTTTTAATTTTGTTTTTGTTTCAAAGCGCAAAACCCTAGTTACCTAAATTTACCAACTACCTTTACTCTAGGATAGTAAGCTAGTGTTAGCAAACTAGCAAGCTAGTAGTTCTGGCGTCGTGTAGACAGCGCTACGCAACGCCAATAGGCGTGTCGACAGGTCCTGCAATTATATTAAATTATTTGATATAATGACAGTATTTAAATAGAATAAAATGTGTACCAATTTTAATTTTGATATTTTTTAGTTTAACTTACTTTATGACCATTCAAAGCTGGATGGGCAAGTCCATTTTAAAAGTAGGAAATTATTAGAAAATTAATTTACCATTGGATAACCCATTCAATTTCAAGTTACTTTTGTTATGAAACCAGTTTCCTAAACGCAATATTTAATATAGCTACCATACAAACTATACGCGCGACGCATTGAAAATACGGCACTGTGACGTCACGCTTCGTAGTGTTTTTGTATGAAGCGTTTTTAGGAGAGTCCAAAATTGTGATTTTAAAATCGTGATATCACGGGAAGTTTTTAAGATAACAAAGTAATTCATTCACGTATGTTTCAGTTATTGAGTAGCCTTTTGATGGCACATTAAATCAAAAATGAGTCGACACGCCTATTCTGTCTACACGAAGCTAAAAGTACTACCTTGCTATCCGAGCTTGAAAAACTAGCCTCGTGTCGATCGGGCACTATTTATTTAGAGAGTAAAACTTTACGTCTGTTGCATTTTTCTCATATTTGCGGATGCGTCGATTACCAACTGATCAAATTCGGTAGACGCCGAATCCGAAGATGAATGGAACCTGATTACGATCACAATTGAGACCGGAGCAATGACCCGGCCGGTCCAGGTGTTGAGTGACAGCAAATATTAACTTATCAAAGTAACTCGAAGAAATTATAGTAAAAACCTTTGAAAAGTGTGCGATGGTTTGAATCTGTAAGCTTTACAAAGAGATATACATATTTATTACAGAATGTAATGTAACTATTGTTAAACTTTGTAGTAAATCAAAATTGTAAACTTGTTAGTATTTTAACAAAATATAATAAATATAAACTATAAATATTAATAGTAGGTAATTGCTTTTAGCTCACTCATCTAACCAAGCTTAAAGTCTTCAAGTTTAAAGGTCGTATTGTTTGTTTAATGCAAGAAATGTGTGCATTTAAAATGTTACTTTAGCTAACTCGTTTCTGATACAGAGTATAACTATCGCCATTTAGCGAGGCAACTCACCCACCGTTTTAGAAGCATTTGCGACCTTACACCCGGGGTGGCTCGAGACGGGTTATTCCAATAAGTTTGTCATTACAGACATGTACTTTTATTGATATGAAAATGTGTGATGTTGGTTTTTAATTCAACATTATTTGATACTAGCAGTGCCTGGTGGTTTTACCCGCGTAGTTCCCGTTATTTTCCCATGTAGGCTATACGTTTGTGTGTTAATTCAGCCTAAATTCTAAGTGTGTTCCAAATTTCATCCCAATGCTCACGTCGAAACGTCTCAACGGTGAGACGTTTCGACGTGAGCAGCAAACATCCAATTTTCCCATTTTTTTTTAATAAAGAGTGACGAGACGAGCAGGACATGTACCCGATGGTAAGCAACATGCCTGCCACATAACAGCACAGTGGCACGCAGCTATTGGGACATGAAGAGTCCAAATCATTACCCAGCACTGCACTGTGCTCGTCACCCAGAGATCTAAGATGTTACATCTCTAAGCCCTGTAATTTATCTGGAAACATTGTTTTTTCAAACCGGAATATAGTTATGTTTGCACATTACTGCTTGGCGGTAGAATAACTGGCAAAGGTGTGGTACTTCCCCAGGCGGGCTCTGCTAAGAGTCCTACCACTACACATAATTATGGAACTTATAATATTGGTCGGATTCATAATATATTTATGAACAAAACCCGTGAACAAAACAAAGCTCTATCCAGCACTAGCGAACGAACTAATACTCGTATATCACCGGTTTATTAATCTCAGTCAATAAAGCTGACCTACGATTACATGGTTTACATTGCGTCGACTTCAATGAACGCAACTTTATCGATTGAATTACATAACAGTATTTATCTAGGTATAGACGGAAATTCTATTCGTTTAGTAATAACCAAACTGAATTAGATCGATCATTGGATCGGAAACAATTTATCATAAAACCCTGACTTGGGAAATTTCCCTGATATGTTAGTCGTATAGAATAACCAATTAATTGCACTACTAAAACAATGAGAAATTAATTGAAAAATCCGAGACAGGCAAAAACAGACTGGCCTCGTGGCTAAGTTGGTAAGTCTGTCTACGTACCCGAAGGTCGTGGGTTTCATTCCCACCCAGTGAAAATATTTGCGAAAGGAATATAAATATGTGTACCTACTGTATTTGGATGTGTGCTATGTTTCAGAACAACTATTCTCAAATGAGCATTATTGTTAAAAATGGTCAACCGCATTTTATAAAGCGTTTCGTGTATGTCTGGATGTTTTGTTTAGGTGTGTAGCATTTGTCTTAGTTTGTGCTAATACAAACAGAGTTTTGTTGCTCTTGTGTGAGTTCATGTTTACAAATGTGTGAAATATACGTTACTTCGCGTCTCGCACAAATGTGAATAAGTTTGTTGGCAAGCCATTTGTCTTGCGTTATCCTATGGTAAAATTTTCAAAGTTTTAATGTACTTATAATGGGTATGTATTTATAACTATACACGTACTATTTTAACTATTTTTTACGTTAGATAAATCAAACCGATACCTACCTCCACAGATAATATACCAGAATTCGCAATTATGGGAAAGTCTTGCCTTGCAGACAGAGGTAACATGTCTTGTCATCCACTATCTTGCTTGACTCTAACGAAGGCGCATTCAAAAAACCCTTCGCCTCCGGTGGTCTGCTGTCAATGCGACCGTCGCTCGCGCGACAGGCGTCGTTGTTATGCAGAATTAGATAACTTACAATTACTAGAACAATTGAAACAGTACGTATGTACATGTGTAAATTCTCTGTATTCAATATTATATAATAATGTAGGTACGGTTGTACAGCTATATTCAGGAAGCCGTTAATAAGAATATTTACCAGCAGTTTCTTCCCTGGTAAGCAATCGAGTAATGAAAATATCTGTAAAGACATAGAAACACGAAAATATTTGTTTAAATAGATTTTTCGTAGCCTTGTCAACCTTTGTATGCCAAGAACTTGGATGCCAAGTGAAGGTTCATAGATGGATCACCTGGGATAATGTTCCAAAATAAGTTTGAGTTTTAACGTCTCAAGTAACAAGTTAAATCCACTAGTTTATCAGCCGGTATTAGCAGACCCGCGATTTTTTCCGCGTAGTTTTCTTTCCTGTAAAAAGTACCCTACGTGCCATCGATATAATTAAAGAAACGAGTTCGATGCTACGTGCTATTCCAGACTATACGTTAACTGTCTAATACGTTTCCAAATTTCAATCCGACCCGTTCAGATGGGTTCGATGTGATTGAGCAATAAGCATCCAAACATCTAAACATTCAAACTTTCGCATTTTATAATTTAAATAGGATAATATGATTTTAAACAACAAATTTTAAAATCAAATATTAAAATAAAACGCGTTTAAACGAGTACGTACATATATACATTAATATCGGTGAGTGCTTATGCCTAATTTGTCTTTTTTTCTGTTTTAGTCGAAAACGATTCCAAATTGATCTACACTATCATTTGGTTCATTGCAGTTTCGAGCCGCTACGGTACTTAAACCGTATTAAACGCTAACGTGTTGGTACTGGTAGCTACTCATTACCGTCGGTACCGCCCAGAAGTGTAGTGTTCGATGGAATACCCGATTATAATGCATCAGATACGAGGTAATCGTAGTGGAGCTTTTCCGCAATCACGCAATCGTAAGCATCTATAAGATAACTAGCGGCCCGTCCCGGCTTCGCTCGGATAGTAACCAAAATATCAAGTGCAGTGCCATCTGCCGGGCTGATTTGTGAATCTAAACCTTCCAAGGCCCTACCCAAGCGTATACAAAAAAAAAATCATTCGAATCGGTCGATCCGTTTAGAAGGAGTTCACTTACAACGAAAAGTAGCATTGATTTATATAGATGTTGGCCGATTCTCAGACTTGCTCTCAACTCAATATGCTCACAAATATTCATGAGAATCGGTCAAGCCGTTCCCGAGGAGTTTAACCACAAACCGCGACACGAGAATTTTATATTTTAAGATAATATAACTCATGAAACAACTATGGTAAGTTGCTATAATGACAATAATAATTATGTTGTTACTTGTTACAAACATTCAATATTTCAGCCATATCTTGTGATGACACTAAGAAAATGTACATATTACAAAAATACAGAGGAATATTATCGAAAATATGTTTTCATTTTTATAGAGATACTAGCGGTCCGTCCCGGCTTCACCCGTGGTACGTAATACATAACTAATAGTACTGACTCAAGGGTCACGTACACATCCCACGATGAAATAATTTTTGAAATCGATTCAGTAGTTCGTAAGAATAGCGCGTTCAAACAAAATACTTCTTCGGCTCTATTATATACTTAAATAAATAATGTGTAATTATGCTACTTTAGCAAATGTATGGTAATCAAACTAATAAAAACTATGCTCAGATTTTATTTATACAGAAGTTATTCCTCCACTAGGTAATAACTTAAGTGTTTCATTTTGTAATTTCATGTCTATATTTCTAAGTTTTTAATACATAGTAGTAAGGTGTACATAATTTTTTTCAGGTCAACGTTTTCAGCTCCAATCAGATATTTGTTACTTTGCTGAGTGAAATATTCTTAGCATAAGAATATCAGAGACATTCTCACAGTATTAATACGAGCTCTCATCTTGATTAACTGCTTTATAATCACGGAGCAATCGGATCGCATTTATCAGCGGCTAACGAGCCGATAAATTGATCACCACAGATAGACCCATTCACAAACAAGTAACATTACAAAAATATCTGTCCAAAAGCAATTTGTTAATGGCTATTTCTAAAAGGTAGCGCCTCATCAGTTTAATAACCATCGGTATTCGTTATAAATGCTTTTTTGGATCTCCACGATAAAGAAGCCACATTTAACAAAGTGCGGAGATAACGTACAGGATATACTAATTCAAATCCAGTTTCATATATCTTTCTCTTCAAACTCAGATAACGCTATCTGGATCGACGTTCTCATAAAGCTTAATAATATTTTACGACACAATTCTTAATTCATCAACTTTAATGTATTATTCATCGTAGCGCCAGACATTAGCTTCGTGGAATTTCGTTATGGAAGCTTCATGTCGGGATTCTCTATAGTGCCGATAGGTATGATTGTTGAAATTGTGGTCTATCTGTCAATTTTACGCTTGAAAACTGGTGGTATTTTCGACCGCACCGTCCAGGCCATACCACAGAAGTGTCGCTGACATTCAAATCTATCACGACAGGTCATTGTCTAAGGATAACCGCATCAATTTTCTGTTTCACTAGCCAAGGTAAGGCACGAGCCGTGTGCGGTGAACTGCGACGGCGCATCTCACTTTGTTCGTCAAAAAGGTAAATCGAGTTTGAAATTCCGATAGTCTATTACGAGGGCAATAAAATTTTCGATGTTGGAGGGGACCACCAGTGGAGGTGTTGGACTTCGCTTGGAAGCATCAATAATTAAGGGTTAAGAGCAAATTATTTCATGGTTCCGGTTTTGAAGGGCATTGAAGTATTTTGATTGATGTTCTGCTACTGGATGTTGAATATCAATTTAATATGCGGTACACCTACCTAGTACTTAAACGTTGTGTAAGGTTAATTTTAATAAAATCGACACTAATTCATCGTAATTGCACTGTGCATAGTCCAAAAGCTCTGATTTTCTTTGCTCTTTAATGTTATATCTAACTTATTACTATACAAAGGCAGACTTTTTTAATAGTATTAAGAAACGAGACGAGCTGGACATGATACCTGATGGTAAGCAACATGCCTGCCACGTAACAACGCAGTGACACGCTGCTATCTAAGATAATGTTATATCTCTAAGCCTTGTAATTTCTCTGGTAACATTGCCCTACAAACCGGAATCAGTTCTAAATCCAGTGAGTATAAGATTAATGTCTGGCTTTCCGAAAACTAGCTACAAGGCGTTCCTTTTCTAGTGAATTTAACAGCTACTGATGCCATGTGGTCGCTAACTATACTGTGTTTTGTGATCTTACAAACTTGTGGCTTAAATGTACATTTGCAAAACTTTAAGAAAAAACATCGTATTAGTAGTTTCCAACCTGTATCAAGTACAATAAAATAATCTAATAGAAAGTGACGGTGGTCCATGATACAAAAAAAAAAGAAAATGACGCCTTAGACATCTCAATTATCAAATTGACCATGACCAATGTTAATGATTGTAATTGTCGTTAGGGCAACACCAGACGCGGTTAGGTGGTAAGCCGTAGAGAATCACGTGATATAAATAGAAATTAAAAGGCAATGCGTGGAGTTGATGCTTTAAAATATCTTAAGCGTCCAAGTCATGAAAGGGCAAACGAATATAGGCACATACTATTTGGTGCCTTACTTGGTAGTGTCGTTACACAAATGGTAGGTCACTAAAAAGTACACCAGAGTAGAACATAATTAAAACATAGAACATAGAATTAAAGAACTATAATGAAAATGAACTAGTACTTGACCAGCTTATATTGGTGAAAAATGGTCTTGATAGTCTCTTTGTAAAAGAATGTCCCAGCATTAGAAATACACAGTGAATTAGCCCTTGTATCTTATCTGCTAATAATGAAATAGAAAATACAAAAAATTTAAAGTAATACCTGTAAAGGACAGTAGCAGGACAATCAGTACCATCATCTAATTCATTTAATGGTTGGTAGACGCATAACGAATGAGTTAATGTGGAACTACCTGGTAGTGGTTCTAACAATGATTATTAATAATCAGAAAATCTTAAGGGTTTCTTTTATTTCTTTACATCATTTGTATTTATAGTTCGCTCATAATTTTGTTATGTGAACTATATACCTACTAAGCAATAACTTTTCTACCACCAAAATTAGTTTGGTATATTTCTTCTTGGTGATCATGGCTTAAATACTCGTATCATAATAATTAAATGTGAGCAAAAACTAGTGAAATGCAAAATTAGCTATTATTATTATGGTGTTAGCTAACTTTGTCCTAATTTTGAGCAACGGTCTCTCTTCCCAAATACGTTCTAGAAGAAAGGAAGAAAGGTAATCATCATCATCAGCCGCAAGACGTTCACTCGTGAACATAGGTCCTAGATTTCCACAACGAACGGTCCTGCGCAACCTGCGACCTTTGTGAGATCATCTGTCTATCTAGTGGGAGGCCGCCCAACACAAAGGTGAAAAGTAATAGTGCCAGATTTTTTATTTTTTTTCGTATTTTATCGCTAATACATTTGTATATGTAATACTCTAATACTCTTGATCGCATCTAGCCCGATGTTGAGTAACGATGTGGAGCAATGCATGATAGGGCAAGCTACCTTAGAAGAACCTGTTTCACTTTAGACTATGAAATAAAAAAAAGCTTAGCGTCTGACGTGAACACTAAGTCCGTCAAGTGTCAAAGATTCATTGACGTGCCATAGGCTTAAAATGTGAATATCTGAACTTCACTGCCACACTACACTAATTCATTAAAATACACGTTTAAACAATAAAATTATTATCATTGTTTGCTATGTTTTGATACATATTATAAATACTTCTTGCAATATTGACCGAATAATAACGACAGTATAAGAGTTAATAAATAATATAACATTATTGTAACTACTCCATATAAAACGGAAATAAATAAACTAAAACTAGAATACCTGATATTTCGACGTTGTCATATTATATTAAAGTGCCCTTAGGCCCTCAGGGCCCTTAGTAGAATAAAAACATCGATTTAGAGCAGTGTTAAAATGTTGAGACATAATGACAAAACATTTGATTCATTTGTTTGACTGCAGAAAAATAACGGTGTCTCTATATTAATCTAGTAATGAATATCTGAAAATTTTGTGGAGTACTGACTCTTTGTAGAGTCTACTTCCTGAGTCCATTACCGTCAAGGAGTATCTAATATACAAATACCTATAATATCACTACGCGCCGCTACTTTTAAGGGCATAGAAACGTATTTTAGAAAAAAAATACAGGACAATGAGATAAATGATTTTACATATTATCTGAGTGACGAGCGCAGTACAGTACTAGGTGCATGATTTCCCCCTCTTTAGGTTGCAAGCTGTTGTAAGCAGTCATGTTGGGTATCATAAGGCACATGTTCTGCTCATCTACTCATTCTATTACTATTATAAAATAATAATAAATAAAATAGATTTTCTAATCCACTTTTAATCTTTCAGTAATTTGTCTGTATTTATTATAGTATATTAGTAAGATGTTTCATCTGTTGTAAGTAGTAGCCATGAGATTTTAACGTAATGATTACAAATTAATACAACCGTTTTTAATTTGAGGATAAAAATTAAATGTATCAATTAATCCATTCAAAAATCTGAACATAAATTCGGGGTTATTACTAAAGTCATGAGCAGTATGAGTTTTAATTATACCATTACTTTTAATTTAGCCCCAGTCCTTAGGACAATTTTTCTTCATACTGCGATCATGTAAGTTCACACTATGATATGATATTTGAAGAAAGTATTTACTTGCCAATTGCAAGTGGTTTTGGAAATTAATAACTCTACAACTCGACTTTCCTATGGATATATGAGCGTTCAGGAAACGTATATTTCAGCATGTACAATTTACTTGAACTTAAGCCTGTATAACTAAATGCTGTAAGGTATTTTTTTTGTTAAAATGTCTGTGTGCTATTCGAGTCTGTATTTTTAAGTTTTAATCGCACTAGTTCCATTTGATGATGGTACTACTGCGAATGTTTTTTCGCGTTAGTTCTATTTATGCATAAAGATCAAAAACAGTGTTCGAAATTTATACCCTATCTATTCAGCCGTTCCTAGATGAATGACCAAACCACATGCAAACAGCAAAATATTTAAACTTTCGCATTTATAATATTTGTAGAATAAAGCAAACAAACGTAAGAAGTCGCGGCAGGAACCGACTTAGTGAAAACAAGCTCTGATGCGAATGGTAGCAGTCACGCATGCGCCGGCGATTAATTCAAACCAATCAGGGGCTGATTACACGCATTACGTGCTTACAAACTAAGATATGACACCTCTCACAATTCTATCCCGACTACATAGAGTTCATTTTAAATTTAATTGTAAAGTTTGTGTTCGTTGGACGCAGGAGCGGGTTGGCTCAAAGTAGATTTTACAAGCATTTCATGCAATGTCACTCGACGTCAAGGGAGGCGTAACGGCGAAACTTATCCTGCCGCAAATAGTTACTGAATAGACATAAATCTATACCATTAAGCCTTATTATCCAGGGCTTTGACTCACAGTTCTTGTGACAGTTTTCAATTTAGACTTACGGACAATAACAGGAAAATATGTCATTCAACAAATATTTTACTTCAGGCAACATTGTGTGATAATCTTATAAAAATAATAATGATAACGTATAACCTTATCCTTATCAACTAGTGGAAAATATTCATAATTATAGATCAGGGTGACAACACAAAAAAAATTGACCCATTAGAAATAAATGTAACACATAAGAGCATTTGCAACAAATAAAATTGATTGTCTATACAGTCGGTTGGTTTACGAATGATAGTTTTACGTGACAACGTCATATCAAAACATTGATAGATGCGGCGTAAGCGTATAATGAGGGTAACCGGACAATTAGCGTACTGGGACATAACAGGACGCTTTTATTTATCACAAAATTGTGTTTTTTTGCAAAACATAACATAAAGCTTCATACGAGATGCTTCAGTCGATTATAGTAGAAATAATGCCATCAGGCTTTCGTTGTATATTTTTACCGCATATTTTACTTTAATGAGTATTTATCGTACGTTTTTTTAAAAGCTCTTGCAGAGCATCAGAGTTCCAAAAATTTGCTTCATTTAACATGTTACTGCTACCGCAAAGACATTTGCCAGGGCATCATCAAAATTATTGTCACACATTTCTAAAGTTACCCATTATTGTCTGACTTTTTGTCAGCTATAATAATTGAGGACACCCACGTTTCTATAAATTACTTCCGATCACGAGACCACTGACACGACATCGATCACCCCATAAATTAGGGAATCCGTAATAATTTGTATCTATTTGGCAAATCTTATTATTTTCAACAATAGACCTCCTGTAAGTAAACGTCTCCGGCAGAGGTCTCAATTTGTCTCATATCAACCCTTATGGCTAACGTAAATGAGACGTCATCCTGTGTGGTCATATTCTCTTGGAATCTCACCTTCCTGTATCACGCAGAGAGACACAAACACAAGTTTTGACACCGTTCACAGATAACAGTAGAGATAAAAATAATCAGACTGACCACAGTATGTTTCTTGGTAATATTTCGGAAGCAAATGCAAAGCATTTCACTCTATTGCCTACTCTATTCAATAGAATTAAGAGTTATTTCAGGATAAATGTGGCAACATCTATTTGCACCATATACAATTTATCATCCCGTATCCAAACACACCTTTGCATGATCTACTTACTTTTGCCACTTTTTGCCACATTGTCTTTCGAAAAATAATGGTATTTGAGTTTTTGTTTCAGAACCCGAGATGCGAGTGCAAATAAATTTAGCAGAGACAGTCAAGGTGGCTTAAGACTTATCTTGACGAGGGATGGTGGTCAGCGAGATTAGAAGTGTTAATTCCGCAGGATACATGTTTTCGGTGTTATGAGATTAAAATATCCAAGGGCCTATTAACGGAACTGCGAGACAAAGCCTTAAAAAGCTTGGCTTTTGTGTGATTTCCTTTCGATTTCAACCGCGACTAAATTTTTCGATATCATTAACGAAATCGAAACCTACGATGAGTTGAATGTCTCGGACACAATGGGCGTGTACAAAGCCCGGCGACCGCGCAATAAAGGCTCGCTCATTCCCGTCAAATAAAAAGTAAAATCTGGAGGAAGTGCATGGCGGGCGGAAATGCAAACTGGCATTGTGCAAACTTGCACGTGTTCCGGCTCGTTTTGTGCGCAGCCGCGAGTGGTACCTACGTCACTGCGCACCATAAAAGCCTTCCAAAATAATTAAATACCTATTTCCAGCAAAACGAACTTCGTATGAATGAATGAACAGTGTTTTAATGATTTGTTCTAAACAAGATCAGACAACTATTACATACAATTGACACAACTCACATTTTATCTATTTTTATTTTAGAACATGTTAATGGTTGAACAGAACCGTAAATTACTTTCTGTTAAAATGTATCCTTAACGAGTAAAATCAAATCTTAAATACACTTATTTATGTGAATTTAATTCTATATGAATTGAATTTTCGTTAAAAAAATATACTGAACAGAAAACTCTCAAATAGAAAAAAACTACATACCTTTACCTTTAAAATGTTAAATGAAAGTTGCCTACACACTTTTAAACTGACCATGTCCAACAGAAGTGACCACAAAACATTCACACATAAAAGAAATCTACCTACCCACCGATATATCATGTGGATCTTCTATCATAATTTTTTTCGATGATACAAGGAACAGTACCTACCATTTCTTCAAGTAAATTTTCAATAAACGAAATAAAATACCGAATTTCTGCAAAAAATCTGTCGGTCGCTCAGCAGGGTATGTTTGTGGCTTTGTCGCGCCCACAACTTGACAAAAGGCAAATAAGAGAACAGTGCACGCATCTTGTAGAAAAAAATACCATCTAAATACCGTCCTATTGAAGTTTAAAAGCCGTAGAGAAACGGGCATTGTTCGCAGGTCGAATGCGGTGGCGATATTAGACTCGTATTATTTTGCGATAGTAAGTGCAAAATCCCAAACCGTTAAAATTTACGAACATTCCTTTTGGGTCGACCCATTACAGATTTTCGGATGTCATCTCGATAATTTTATTTATACCTTCTTAATACAATATCGTATGATCGCAACGTCGGCGAATCAAAGTGCTTTAATCCATCAAGGTACTTGTTTGTTGAGCGTTGAGGCAAACATCATACTGGATGCGTTCAGAACAAAAACTGTAAGTTCCTCATAAACAGTAAGTTGTTTACTTCATGGCGGCGGCCGCTTGGTTTTTTTTTTGGAGTTTTTTCGTCCACCGCGGTCCCAGGCCCGTGGCCGAATGTAATTCGACCTGATCGTATCTGAACTGTTTTTGTCCTGTGGTCAGAGACAGCTGTCCTATAAAGCGCCATGCTTCGATCATTGTTTATAGACAACCACCATTATTGGACATTGGCAATTGGAAAAGCTTTTATCTTAATTTACACGTGTTTATTTTTTATTTGAGCCAGAATACTTACAAAAAACGCGGGCACCAAAATCAAAAGTTCCATATATTTCCATAACTCGATTTTTTATTTCACTGCAAGTTACGATAAACTTTAAAAGCCACGGTTGATTGAAAGCTTTCTTAATCATGATAAAATTTTGGCTAAACAACATTTTTTTGTTTCCAATTTCGAAAAACCAACATTAGTTTCGCTAAAAAACTAAGAGTTATGAATAAAATCTTAATCAGCGGTCAAAGATAAAGGGATAAAAGGGCAAAGCAATTGATTAAAATATACATGGTCTTAAAAATAGGCGGGCTGATTAATTTTGTGGGAGATGCCGGCACACCCTTGGTTTATGGAGTTGAATTGGCAAAGCGTATAGCCAAAATTGACGCGATGCTCTGAATTTGTAGTGTGACCACAAATATTTCCTTAAATTATTTATACTCGTAGGTAGCCTTAATCTTATTTTAGTAGGCTCAATGACGAACACATTATATTTTCTGGCTTAGTATTAGTTTATGTAATGGGTACTTTAAACCAAAATTAGTGTTTTCTCGATATAAGTTTACGTTTTTGTAAATTATACAATCGTAACTAATTTTTAACATAATTTTCCATGTAAAATTATTATGCATTGCCATTTAGTTGATACAATCTTCATGGTATTTGAACATTTCATAAATTTATTCGTAACATTAGAACTACTTCAGTACTTTTGTATCACAAGTTCATTTAAATTTTGCTTAGATACAAAATAACCTCTGTTAGACGAACTTGAAAGCAGATCGGAAAAAGTTCAAGTTGTAGAGTTTTCGACTGGACGATTTTGACTTCAGCTACTTTCGTAAGCAACCATTCCATTTATAAAGATTCGGTTTTGAGTTCAGAAGGTTAAATAAATGGAAATCCTAGTAAAAAAGTATATATATGTATATATATATATATTATATATTGCAAATAAATATATATTGCAAGTTAAATCATAGTAATCATACGTAACACGTTGTAGTTAGTAGTCATCGCTTTATACTATATACTGACTGAAGCCACGAAAATCATTGCTTTTATAATAGTTACAAGTTTCTGTAAGCTAATATATTAATTGCTGGCCTGGTGGCTTAGTTGGTAGAAAGTCTGCCTGCGAAGCCGTGGGTCGTGGGTTCGATTCCCACCCAGTGCAAATGTTTGTGTGATGAATTCAAATATTTGTACTGTGCCTGGGTGTTTTCTATGTATAATAAGTATGTATTTAAAAATATATAAGTATTACATCAGCTATCTGGCTTCCATATTACAAGCTTTGCTTAGTTTGGGGTCAGATGGCGTTGTGTGTGAAATGTCCACCAATATTTATATTTTATTTTATATTTTATATTTAATTAAATACTTAAATAAAAGAATTTTGTTGAGTTCACAAAGGGATTTTGGAAATTGAGGATCTAAAAATTTAGCAAATAATCATCAAAAACACACGCATGGTCATGGTCAATCTACGAATACGTTTAACGGCTTAGAAACGCGTTATTAATATTTATGGCAACACATAAACGATTGTTGTTTTTTCTTATTTGTTTAACAGCACGAAGCTTACAGGTGCCGACTTTGATCTTCGCCGAAACTGTATCAAAATTCTAAAAAACATGTTAAACTCTACACCGTGAAATTCAAATTTATAGATTTTAAGCTATAAACATTTTTCAAGACTTAATCTGGGCAGAAATTTGATGGCAAATAACACAAATTGTAAATCCATAAAATGTTTCTTTTTTAGATTAAATGAAAATTAGCATACATCCAAATAGGGTTTCAATTAGAGTTTTACACATGTACGTTTGTTTAAAAAACTTAAAAATATATATTTATATAATATATTTATATATTTATCTCTCGAATTTTTGTATTTATTACTCAGTAAGTTTTTCTGAAACATCAACAAATCACGTACCTAAGTGAAGTTATAGTCTATAAAATTCATATGAATAGTCATAATTTATAAATCAAGCTTTTTAATAAAGCCGCAATTATTTAATAAAGTAATTATTACCTATTAATTGAGCCTACCAAGCTACTTTATGGTAGCTTTGTAGTCTTTTGAGCGACTATTAACTGCAATTATGTTAATAAAACGTCTTTGAGAGATTTAGTTAACTGTATTCTTGTATGTAGCAACTTTTCGATCATTAAACATTTTATTCTAAGAAGTAGAGTGCTTATTTTATCCAACTCAAAAATAACAGTTTATTATACAATTGAGACAATAACAATTGAGTACAATATTTACGTGGTTATCTCAAATGATTTAAATAAACAAAAACTTACAAGTTTTGTCGAGTTGCATCAAAGAGTTTACATATATTACGTATAGAGTTAGAACAAACGCTTTACACTGAAAACACGGGTCTGAATGCTCTTGTGGTAATATCATACTTTTGTCGCGGCACATCACTCTGTTGCCATAGCTAACATACACCTCATCTGCTTACGATTGGTGGAACCTTACCGTGCGGACAGTGTGCAATAGGGATCACGTACATATCCAACGGTGAAAGAATTTCTCTTGAAAGTAGTTCCTGAAATTAACGCATTCAAACATAAAACCTCTTCATCTTCATAATATTGAGTAAAGGTGAAAAAAAAGATTTTCAACCAGAAAACCGGGACGTACAAACCCCTGTGCAAAAAATACAATAAAAATGTATATTTCAAATAGTTTATTTTTTAAATATTTCTAGTTTTCAAATAAAAAAAAACTATTATCTAGTCAGTTTAAATTTGGTTCCAAGATAACTTCAAAAACAAGTTACCTTCCCGATTTTATGACGCCAATCAAGCCATTAGTCCTATTAAAGAGCATTATGTCTATTATTATACACGAGAACCCATAGGACCATCTTATAAGTGATGCCGAGAAATATAATCAACTCGAAACAGTATGTGTAACATTATTTTATATGGCCCATAATGTCTGATTGGATTTCATTCACTATGAGAAAGTGGCTCCTGATAAAGAATCAATTGCTCTCTTGATGATGGCAGTTGATGAATTTTTATGGCTAAATATGCGACTAGTTTTACTAACTACTACTTGCATTTATAAAGGTTGCTGTCGGTGTAACTAGGTGCCTATGCAATTGAGCAAGTTATTGACTTGTCCTGGGCTGGATGATGAGTTCTAAAATAGTCATTCGTCCTCAGCCAAATAACATACGCGTCGCGCAATAATTAAAATAATAATTTAATAATGATAGTATAACACGTTTTTTACTGGGCACAGTTTTTTTATCATAAAGATCAGCTTTTCCCTAAGTGGGCGATAGCGCCCCCTTCTGGGCGCTACAGGTCTAAAGGGGGCGCTAAGAGCCCCACAAAAATAAATAGGAGCGTTGTGACAAGGCTTGGAGTCCACTGTGTACTACTTAGGTCTTAAATTAACTCTTGCGGGTTATAGAAAAACTCTCGTTTAGTCTCGAGTTTAATCTCCGCTAATATACACTATAATTAATTTATTTAATTCGAAGTTGAACTGGTTTTTAAGTATTTACGTGAAAAAATGGGGGCGCTAACAATAATTTATTCTTAAAGTGGCCACCAGACAAAATAAGTTCGGGAACCCCTGATATAGAGAGACATACGGGACATACAGGGCACATGCCCTGTATGTCCTGCCAATGATAAGCAAAACTCCGGTCCATAACTGCACAGTGTCACGCAGCTAAAAAAATCATTACCCAACACTGAACTGCGCTTATGTCCTAGAGATATAAACTGATTTATCTCCGTAACCTGTAATTTATCTGGAAACATTGACCTGTATTGTACAAAGATCACTGTGTTACGAACCGGAAGGTAGTGATGTATGCACAATATTGCTTGTCGGTAGAAATCTGGCATAGGTGTGGTACTTCCCCAGACGGATTCTGCAAAGAGTCTACCACTACTAAACAAAACTAGATTACATTGATAAACTTATTAGGTAACTACTTACACTAAGCGCAGCTGATTTTTTCATAGACTCAAGGTCTAGAAATAATCTAGGTGATCAAGTGAGAAGCGTGCTTAGAATGCGGGCGGGCGGTATTACAAAGCTGAATAGCAATGCTTATATGTTAAGCCAAAAAAAATAGCAGTCATTTGGTCACGCGTCGCGTCAACTTAGCGCTCTGTTAGATCATTAATTAAAAAAGAACATAGAACGTTAGAAAAAAAAAAACGTTTCGAAATTCTGACATTTCGAAACGTTTTTTTTTCTAACGTACTTACGTACGTGCGTACTTCTGAGATTTTCTTTGTAAAATAGGTAATGGTTCGAAGAAATAAATTGAAATTGAAAATATAACTAGGGCAGAGCTGGAAAGACTCTGGCGTATGAAATCGTTCAGGAAGGCGTGTCAGCCAATATAGCCCGAGTAAAGTTATATCTTTACAATTTACTCAAAATCAGACGATGACTACCTTGTTTTCTCAGATATATCCCTGATAAGATAAGCAAAGTTACCATAATTTAAAATTAAATTAGAAAAAATACAAAACCCGATTCAAATTTTTATAATCATAAAATTATCAAGCTTTGCAATTTTATACACAGTAGTTAAATATCGCAAATAACGAAGCCGCTACACGTCAAGATTTTAATTTTGCGATAGTAATCGTATAACCGCCACATAATAACATCAGATATTTAATTGGAACCTCCACTGGTTTGTTATACGTGTGTTAACATTCGTTCCAAGCATTATTTGTAATGCTATTTTCAGTCATTCGAATACTGCCCTGATAAACTTATAAATAGGCAAGTTTACAAATTACTATAGAAACTAACTTTTGGTTTTAATAGACTAGCATCGTTACACGATTTAGCTATTACACGATTGCTCTAAAATAGCCAGTTTACCTAAAAGGTATGCAAGCGTTAAGTGATGTGTATTTGCGTTTTAGGAAAAACATCACTTAACGTTACATTCATAGGATTAGGATCCTACGAGATATGTTTAGTGCCAAAGTTTAGATATTTCGATGTTTATTGATAAACCACGTTGCAACGGCTGAACAAATTGGAATAACATTTTTAGGAAAATCTAACTGTAACTGAAAAAGCACAAAAATACTGTTTATCTTTTTATTACGGGAAAGTAAAGTCAACGAGAACTAATCGGGTAAAGCCGCGAGTCTAATCGTAAGCATCCAAAACTACCAGCCTACCTCATTTGGCATAACATATTATGCTACATTAGCCCGAATACAACACAGTGCAGGCAACATGTTGTATTTATGTTTGCGTAATAAGTAATGGCTTAGTACTATTATAGCTCTAAAACTAAACAGACAAGAGTTCACTAGAATCATGGAATGTGCTATGACCACGGTCGCCACAGATAGGGATCGTTTTTTCACGTCACTTCAAAGCAAGAATTACAAGTAGACTGGATTTTCTCGTTGTCAACTTAAAACCGACGACCGGGCTGAGTGGCCTATATATTGGATAGGCCCATTTCGTCAATGGACGAGTATGGGTTAATTATGATGAGATACTCCCGAAGATGTAGGAACATAAGAACCAAATTGAAAATTTTAGTTTACCCCCCGACTACCTTGAATTTGAAATTTGTAATACCTAGTATTTATTCTATTAATTATTTGATTTGATACTTTTAATTACAGAGTTTTGAAAAAAAGTAAGATTTTTATTGGTTTGGTAGCAAAGTCCACCCGGGGAAGTATACACCTTTGCCAGTTATTCTACCGCCAAGCTGTAACGTGCAAACATTACTGTGTTCCGGTTTGAAGGGCAATGTTTCCAGATAAATTACAGGGCTTAGAGATATAACATCTTAGATCTCTGGGTGACGAGCGCAGTGCAGTGCTAGGTAATGATTTGGACTCTTCATGTTCCAATAGCTGCGTGTCACTGTGCTGTTATGTAGCAGTCATGTGGCTTACCATCAGGCACATGATCTGCACGTCTCGTCACTTTTTATTCAATAAAAAAAATGGCTAAAAATGACTGCTAAGAAATCAGATCAGATCTAAATCAGACCATCTGTTTGAGAGCCACAGACAGACAGACAGACATCGACATCAAACTAATAACACCCCGCTTATAGGGCCGGGGTTAAAAGTACTTGTCGTATCAATGTTGTAGAATTTGAAATAGGTTTTTTTAAGAATTATCATGTTAAGAAATAAAACATGCTAGGTATTTACTTGTCAGATAGTTGCTAACAAGCTAATAGCTAGCTTGATTAATTAATTTTTTTTTTAACATAAATTAGATACATATTTATACATATTGATAATAAAACAAACACATGCACGCACCAAAACATATACACACATACTCGTAGGTACACACGTCCCAAAGGCCTGACCCGGCTTTCTCCAGGTTGAATTAGCCAACCAATCCAAAATTACCTCCAATAAATTCTAATAATGAACGAAGTCCGCCAAATTACAGAAAATAATTTCTACCAGATCTGGAAATTACATCAATACATTCTTAAAGAAACATTCGAAACTGGTGTAATTTTTTTATTACACAGTGAATTGACCTTCTACTTTATTATCATGGGTAGTTTGAATGTTAGATCCAAAAAAAACGTATAAAAAGTTATTTCAGTTAAGTTAAAATCAAGAATGGACAAAAAATGTGATAAAATATGCTTTCTCCTTTCTTCGTCACCAATTTTATCTATAATAATTTGTCCTTCGTTAAAGTTCTGGGGTCGAGTCAAGATCCATGTTCAATAGTATTTAAAATACATTTTTAAATTGTGAAAGTGAAATAAGCCGGGAACTTTGTTAATTTAGAAGCCATGCTTTACTCGACAAAAGGTTTGCCCCTAATTAAGACATTTGTGTCAGCATAAACAAGTGAAGTCTATCGGTTTCAACCTTCCACTGAAATATACGATGACTTTACCCTAACACAAAGCGGCCGAACTAATAGCAGTCTATTTTCATTCAACACTTTTTGGGCATTTTCTAAAACAGACCATTTAAAAAATTGCATTTTGTTGTATCACTGGACTCTAATGAGGTTAGGGAATTAATTCGAGAGATCTTAAAATAGATAACGAGATCGTAATGATAGTGATAGAAAATTTTTCATCCAAACTTAACTGGCGACTTCCGATTTCGGATTTTCATTTTAATTAGCCGAGTTTCTTAACCGTCGGTTAACAGCTTCCGTTGTGATACCTATTTAAAATACCTCATATCTGGCGTAAAAATTAAAGTAGCCAATAAAATGAGTATAATAGTCCTGCTTAAACATAATTCTCTATGGAAGCCATAAATCTAATCAGCACGTCGGATACAGAATCAATCGTTGGTGATAATGGCCGCTGATCACGGTTAACAAGCGGCACGTGGTCATTAGAGTGGTCGAATACAAAGCTAGGAGCTCGGAGTATCAGCCGCTGATCTATATGGCTATCTCGCCTAATGGCTTCACGATGACTTTCTATAAATTAATAACAACAAGCCTTCGCCGCCGATGATTGGGCTGCCTTAATGAGGAAGCACATCTTCATCTCTGCTTCATAACAATGTGCTCGTGTTTTTATTAACTCGTTTCTTTTATTTTATAGATTGTAACTTCTGGTTACGTCCGGGGTTGATACAATCTTAAATCATAAGTGCGTTATTAAAACTGCCGCATATTCGATAAGAAACGTTAACTGCTATTGTTTTAGACCGTTATTTAATAAATTGATTTTGACTACTATCGCATCTGTGTTAAAATACGGTTGTAAAAAGCTTTGTTACGGCAATCTGTTATGTTTGATACACCAATTTTTGTATGAAGTGTACCATAAATAGTTTACGACTCAGATGCATTTACAACGGTGTTACTTCCTTCGGCTGAGTCGTGCTGGCGGCGGAATCGATGCAACCGGAAAGAATTCGTTACGCCATAATTGCAATGTATGTCGGACTACTTTCCTTTAAAACTAGATTTATGGCATAACTTTACAGAGAAAATATATTGGTTTTATCCTTGGCTTATGTTTTGCAACTTCTCAAAAGATTTGAGTTTAGAGGGCAGCATAAAATAAATAAATAAAATATTGGTGAACAATGCGCACACAACACCATCTATTCTGACACCAACCTTAGCAAAGCTTGTACTACGGCCAGATAGCTGATATCTGAAAAACAACCAGAGACAGTGCAAAAAATATTTGAATTCATCACACAACCCTTTGCAATGGATGGGAACCAGCCCACAGCCCGCGGCTTCGCACGCAGAGTTACTACCCACTAAGCCACGAGGCCAGTCAAAATTTAACTTCCTATAAGTAAGTATAAATTTTGGCGTTTACCTGAACGTTTAAATTTATAATCTTGGTTGTTAAATTTTTAAGCATGCTTTAACGGTGCGATGGAATGCATTAAATTATGGCAATGTAACTATTACTTTTTCATTCTACGTATGTAGAGATAGAGACCGTTAGGCCTCCGCGGTATTTTACATAAAGAAATTATAGATATACAGAAGAAGATAAAGAAATTACAATAAGCACAGTTATGGTGAATATTGCGTGTTGACATACTTGCAAATTATATTATTATTAACATCAGTAACATCGTAAAAAGTAGCAGCAAAATTTTGCTCACAGTCATTGTCGGTAGAAAGTCGTACCGCTCCAAAAGCTCCGATCATTAAAATGAATTCACTAGAAAGCCAATGAATAACGCACTAATAGATATTGTGGTGCGTAATTCAATCAAAGATGATAGTTGGTCTTTTGTGTTTGGTCAGCTGTGAAAGGTACAGCAAGTCTTGTGGAGGTCGTTATTTCAAAGGATTATGCCGAAATCAAAGCGTGCCAATGGGTCCAGCCCTTAACGCATCTGGTGGCGCCATTGTCGTGTTTATTTATAACGCAGGTTACAATGAGACGCTTATTGTCACCGACATTACAGGCACACTCGAAGTGCAAATTGTTATCTAGTGAAGGACTTCTGTTGACAATGGTCACGCCTCGAAATTTCCGTATAATTCTTCCTTTTATCTTTTCTCGGCATTGTGGTGTCAAGTTGGCTATTTGTCCAATATTGTACATTATTGTTTCTTCAGCAGGGGACCTCTAGCAGGGCGTTGTATTTTCCTTTATACCGCTTTCAATATGAGTAAAGAATTGATGAATTCAATAATCCAATTTTAAGATTTAAGCTGTAGCAGGTAAGGTTTACATTTCAAAACAGACGAGGTATACACATGTAACTTTTTGAAGCTTTTGCGCAGGTGGCAAACTGTGAATGAATGAGTTTTGTCGCGTGACAAGTGGAGCACTTATTACTGTTACAACGATCAAGTTCCGAAAGCTTGCAGTTTCATTAGGTATTTTTATTTTATAACTCAGAGTACACAAGGACGAGTAAAACTTGCACCTGATGGTAAGTGACCTGCGCCTATAACAGCACAGCACCCTCAGTTACGTTGCATTGCGCTCACAACCCGAAGATATTGATGATTTTGGTATTTGCACTGCAATTTTTCGGGAAGCATTACCCGGAAATTTGTATCTAAATCGGTGCAGTGTTTTTTTTTAATTTAAACACAAAGCTTTAACAAAAAAATATGAAATTTAGTCGAGTTTCTGTGTATAATTTTAAATTGAAATCGAATTTTGCTTTTTAGAGATAATTAAATTATTAATTATTCAACTGAAGATTTACATTGTGTCATCATCACTGGTCGAGTGAAACATCGAGATAAAACGGGGACGTTTCAAGAAATAAATATTTCAAGGACCTTCTTCACCTACCCACTCTTGGCTAGCATTTCGGATTGTGGTATGGGATCTTACGTTGTGAGAGGCGCATAGTCCCAGCAGTGAGAACAAATAATAGACGGCTACTTAATATGGTTCCTATAGTATTGATAAATAAATAATTCAAAGTTTAACTAAGACTCGAATTATTATTATCAGTGCTTCTATTACTTGGAACACTCACCAAGTCGTGGAATCTATTTCAATTAAATTCAAAGTTTTCAATCATTTCCACAGTCACAAATTGATAAACAATGCAATTGTACCATAGAAAACAATTGTTCCTCGTGCTAATGAAATGAAGTTTTAGAATTACTGGAAATTACTGTTTTTTGACTTACTGAAAACTACAAAACACTTTTGTTCTACTTTATATTTTTTAATTAAAAACAACTTTTTTTTAATTTTTTTCCTTTTTGTTCTCCAACTTTCTTTTCCCTTACTGCTACTTTGTACCACAGAGTATGCTTTGTACTTTCGCCAGATGCTAATTAGGAGGTTTTTTTTATATTTAAGTAAATAAGTTAGCTCATGTCGTTTATAAATATGTGGCCATGAGATGTTACATTTATTCCTCACTCAGTGTAACTTTTACACTATTAACGGTTTATTTAAATAAAACAATCTTTTTAAGTATTTTTCGTGAAGTGTATTTACTTTTCTTGTTGTGTTTACGTTTGAGCTTGATCCGCCGCGTGAAACTTCTTTTATCTTAATTCGATTGTTATGTTGATATTTTAAGCTTGGTTTTCCAATATGGATGATGTAGTTAGTACAAAAATAGTAAACATTTTTTGACTGTGAGGTATTACAAAAGTACGTATTTTTATGAAATAGTAAAATGCTTCAATTGAATTTAACGATTTGTTATCAGTACAAACTTCTAAGTAACACTTCCTCGGTCGCCTTAGTGTCGCATCATCGTATCTCGAGTAAATATTTACAGAGCGTGGGTGTAGTATCGATTTAATAGTAATCAGTATCGTACTAGTATCAATACTACAGAAAAGTGCTTATTCAAACCGAGCACCGTGTTCGGACAAATTGCGAGGGCTCCCAACACTGATGTGCTCTTAAAAGTGTTTGGTTACGACAATTGTAGATTCTTGAGATACTTAAGTACATGCTTTATGTACCTACAGGCATAACAAAAATATATTTTATATCTTGTTTTAAAGGCAATGGCTGATTTAATTTTTTAATGTTTATATCATACTTCTTGATAGGTTATTGGATATTGGGGTATTTTTGTCTCAATATTCTATGACAGAAAATTTGATCGGTGATGGGAGAACTTCTAAGACTATTTTCTTTGTCACGAAGTTAATCGTTAACTAATAAATAATAGACAGCTTACAAATAATATTATTAGTCGTTATGTTTTAAAACTATATATTCTGATTGGCCTCGTGGCTCTTTTTTTTTTAATATACGAGACGAGTATTTCATGTGTCTGATGGTAAGGAACATGCCTGTCACATAACAGCACACAGTGAAGAGTCCAAATCATTACCTAGCACTGCACTGCGCTCGTCACCCAGAGGTCTAAGATATAATATCTCTAAGCTTAATTTCTAAGTAGATAGCCAACTCACAGAGAGCCATATTCAATGCACGATATGTAATTCATAATACATATATATATATATATATATATATATATAGGTGCGTACAAAAAAGCGAACAATTACATTTTCATTATTTAGGATTTTTAAAGTTCTGATGGCAATAAGTGTGTAAATAAAATTAAAAACTTGGTTAATAATAAACTTGTAAAATCCAAACTACGCTTGACACAGTATTACCTTTATCAAATTGTGTCCTTGGTATTTGGCCGTGACCTTTTTATCATGCGCTATCTTGTCTCCCTCGCCCTAATCTCCGGCCTAAAAATAATTTTACTTTAACGACTACACTTAATAATAATCAGTGGAAAAAACCTGCAACTTCACACGAGTTATCAAACTAACCGATTTTTGGCCTATTTTTGTTCTAAAAAACTAAAGTAGGTACACAAATAAAAGTCTATAAACTGAAATCAAATAATATTTTAAACAAGTTTCAATAAGAACACGTTTTTATTAATATGTCAAAACTACGTTACTCGTATCAAACAAATAAAACGAGACAATAATTAAAAGGAACTTTGTAAGCGAAACCAGACATCGGCATCGGTCCATTAAGCAAGGTAGGCTCCAGGTAAAATGCCTCCAACAAAGTAAGGGAATTAAAATGACAGGTCGACGAGCTCGGAGCAATCCCGACAGCAAATTTATATAATCAAATATCTTCAGATTCTATCTGCTTTATGTCAGCCTAATGTTTACCCACTTACAAAATCGAAAACGCAATTTATGAAAGAAAACAGGACCTTTTTATCTGCACAATACGTGACCGTAACAAAAGAAATGTTTGCTAAAATTGATGGCAGTCAACGAAGAATTTTTAAGCGCAAGACCAACAGAATTTTATAAATAGCTTCAGGACATGGAGGTTAAACGGTTGAGTTGCGCAACATTAACTATTAACGGTCGAGGATCTTAAATAGAAAGTTCTTAATTCTCAGAGGTTAAAGCTTATAATTGCGTGTAAGCGACGATTAAGGATTGTGTTGCCATCCCGATTTATTTTGTCTATACGAAATCCAACTTAAGACATCTACTTAAGTTCAAAAAATATTCGTAATTACATCACAAAAATTATTTACTAGCATAGTTAACATGATAGAACCAATTAAACATTTACATTTTAAGTCTTACTTCGTTATTTATACGTACAATATAATACTTTTTTTTTTACCTTTTATAGGCTCACACTTGACCGCCATCGCGCCTGATATTAAGCGACGACGCGGTCCAGGATAGAGCGTGTTTACCTAGAAGAAACCGATTCACTCTCGATTTGAAGACACAAAGATTCTAGACGTTCTTATCACAAAAGTAGAGTCAAATCTCTCCGGTCGTGTCTTTGGAACATCAACCATGAAAGAATATCGCTGTTTCGAGCTACGAGCATTCCGATAGAAAAAAAGGGAGAGGTGCTATTAGACCATGCAGATCAATTGCACACTCTCCGAAGTGTATCCGATAAAAACCCCGATAGGCTAGCAATTTTTTGGCGATGTTTAAAACTTTGAAGTCTTTTTCGCACAAGAGTGCCATTGCCTATGAGCTTTTTGACACGTCTCTCGATACTTGGCCTCCAGCTGATACTTGGCCGATCCATCCCAAAGGTGCGAACAGTACTCCATACAAGAGTGAATCTGTGCTTGATATAATGTGAGCAACTGTTTAGACTTGAAGTACCTTCGCACCTTTGAAAGGACACCTAGTTTTTCGGCAGCAAATTTAGCCATGGACTCGATATACGAGCCAAAGTTGAGCTACGGATAATGTTAAAAAGTTAATGTTAAAAAACATGGATTAATCGTATTTTGTACACCAAAGTCATAAATACCTAAATGAAATGTATTTATTTAATGGTAACTTTGTAACGATGATAAACTAAATAGTGATGTAAAAATAATTAAACTTCGACTGACTATGTAGCGCGGTTGAAGATAATACGCAGTTTGTATTCGAGAGAGAAAAAATTAAAAATAAAATGCCTATACGAAGTTTCTGGTTTACACATAGCAACATTGCTTAAGAACCATCGTGAGTCTTGAATTAATCTCAATTTGCGCTCGCGTCTTGTCACGGTGTTTGTGTAATGAACTGAAGCAAGTCTGTATCATTCATTAGAGTCGGACACTTCTATACAGTTAATTGTTTGAACTTGCCCAGAGAGTTAACATCGTCTCGACTAATCAAGACCCGGTTAACAACGTCCGGCGGGGGCCGATGACTCGCTGATGATGCAATACTCCTGAAGAACTTGCCTGCAATTGACGATGCTTCCGATTGGGTGTCAAGGGTATTTGCGTGAACTCGCTTCATTGATAGTATGAGTAAACATGAATGAGTTGGTGGCATCTCATTTATTCAGGTCAGAATTATTCAAGATTAATTTAAGTCTGAGTAATAAGTAAGGCTATTCACCTTACTTTTTTACATATTCATCATGATTGGTATTTAAAAAAACGTAAAATGAAACAAATAACTAAAAACCTAAAAGTTAGTAAGTAGAGACATAATGCTGAAATAAATATGTTGGCTTTATTTTGAATTAAATTTGGGTTTTTCGGTGTTTTTGAAATAAATTAATGCTTATCGCGGTTTTCCGAGGCAAACCTTAAATTATTAATCCATTACATTCTATTTTATTATGCCGATTAGTTTTGTAATGAAATATTATTCACTTTTTATCTTTACTAATAATTTTATCTGAAAGAATAATTAGCGTAAGCTTCGGTAATTTTAGTATCTGCATTGGATACGGATTGCAACATTTCTCCATTAATCCTTATGAAAAAATAACTAATATGTTCAAGACTGTGTGGATCGCAAAATTATATTCAATTTATGACTGCATTTTTCATTCTCATAGTGAATCATTTTACATTTTACAACCCTTGAAATTACGTAACGACCGTAAAGTGATAAAGATCGTGCTTCCGAAGGTAAGTCGTTATAATCTGATTTTCTATAGGTAATGTAGATTAATGTGGTTGCATAATGCGATGAGGAGATCGCCGATAAGCGGATATCTGTAGGGGGATGACAGTTACTTTGCGAGTTTCAATTAAAATACTCATACTTACTATTACTATTATATTAAAATATAATTATTTTATTACTTTGTTTTTCGATTTAATTTTCCGGAAAATAGAATATTAAAAAAAAGAAAACCCTAGAATGAGACAACTGCATAAGTGATCCTTAATTTTAAGTTTTTTGTCAAATCAATGCTTTTGATTTTTCTTGCTTCCATTTAATAAAATAAATTAAACATTAAACAAACACTTTTACTTTTTAACAAATTAGTTAAAAAAACACAAATTGTTTTGATTTGATTAATAGCACAATACCACAACTAATACAATAGGCTTTTAAACAACAAATTAAGGTATTTTATTAAAATTTGTGTAGGTACTTAAAAAAACGAATTTACTCTTAGATTAAACCAACGGATGCATGATTAGATTCCGTCACAAAAAGTAAAAAAAAATGTTGGCGCCTCAGCCTTTTATATCTGTGTCTATTATATTATCTGTTACATTTTAGTGTAATTAATTTCAACAATATGAAAGTGTCCAGAGAGCTCGTTGACAAGTCTTACAACCTGTTCTTTAATTTCAACGAATTTCTCATCTTCACATCGGCATCGTAATAATTTTTTTCGATTCGTTTTTTTCTTCTGAAAGCGTCGTCTTGTGACTCTATGCACGTATTGATCAATATCGATCATGTTAAAATATGCGTCATATTTTTACAACGAACTTACAAGAAGATGAGTGAGCTCAGTAAGTAAGTATTCGTGCTAATTTACATTTAATGATAATTTTAATACCACTAGAAGAAATATTAGCGATTACGAATCGTAGTTTTGGCAGAAAATTTAAAAGATGTATCAATCTTTGCCATATGTGAGAACGTTAGATTTCTCAAACGTGAAGTCATAAGTTCGAATCCTGCATCTATAAGTATTGTTCAGTGCAGAACAATACAAGTTCCTTATCACCACTGGCACAATTGTATAGGAAAATTTTGCTAGGAAACTGCCAATGATGGCGGTCTTGGATGACTAAGAAAGACACGACTCTATAGATCCGCCAACCTACACTTGTCCTACGTGGTAGATATGACTATGGCTCTCTTCTTGTAAGAAAAGACTATGATTGGCAGCAGTGGGAACATAAGGTGGACTGATTATTATGCTTAAGCATGTCAATGTGAAATATTACTAAGTTTACATAACAAATATTAATTTTCGATAGTTACTTACCTCGTTAACAAAAATACTTCAACAATAGTGAACACATGAACTATCAAATTATCAACCATCATAATTACTTATTTTATTGATCTCAGTCATATTTTATTTTCCATAGCAGATTCGAAAAATTAAAATGGTTATTGGCAATAACTTTTTGAAGTAAAATCTTTTGGCGCACCGCCACAGGTTGTTTGTAAGTCAGCCTGACCCGTCACGTCTGTGTTAAAAGGCTCGATAGGGAGAAAGATACAGTCAGCTGTTCTTCACTGCTGAGTTGTTGTGTTTACTATTTTCACTTCATGTGTAATAGTTGCAAATATTAACTACCACGAGTATAATGAAGTTTTCATGTAGGCCATGGGGTTAAGCACGCACATTTTTTTTAATTCGAAGCTGAAAACATGTTGTCATTATTTAGTTGTTGTATTAAAACTATCCCAACCCTTTAAAATTACCTCAATCTTAGTTCTTAAAATACATCACAAAAGACAGTCTCCGATAAAATATCAAGAATGTAGTCGAACACAAAAAATCATGTGACAGGAAAGCGCCACTTTACCACCGCAAATATTTACTCTGGGACATCCTTGAGACAGCTCTGAAGTTTATTATATTTCCCGTAATTACTGTAACAGTAATACCGTCCGTTTTAATTGTGGCTAGGCACTAAGTAATTGCCCTCTGTACATTACTACTTCCATTCGAAATAACAATCTACTATTTACAAATTCACGTAGGCATTTACACTATACCTATTATAGCTATGTGTGCATTTAACGACTAGCAATGCAACTGCAGTACAATTTTGTGAGCCAGTTCTAATATACAGTATTATTAGGAAAATTCTATAACAAATTAATTATTACATTTCATATAATAGAATTTCCCGCTAGCTTTTTGGCATCCTTTTATTTTTAAGTGTTCTTCCATCGACCGCTATGCATGTTCTGCTGTTGCACTCCTTTCAAGATCATAACAGTTCTTGTTCTGGTGCATAACTCTGAAAGTTAAACTAAAACTGGCCTACTATACTTAAATAAAACTATACTATAATTTCATTATGAAAATTATATCCGGAAAATTGTGAGTATAATTTGTCTGATTGATAAAAACGTTTTATTATTGCTTATTAGAGCTAAATAAATACCCATAAAGCTAATTTTAGTCAATTTTGTACCTACACTCACATTGTAAGAGGCTTATAAAGAACTAATTATTTGCGTGGCTTCAAATAAAACAGGCTAATCAAAAATTATAATCGTAATATGTTCCTTAAATGCAACACAAAAACGTTTAATAAGCAACAAACAAGATCGCTCAAAAATCAAAAATAAGACGCTTGTTAAAATATCATATTTTGAGGTAAGTATAGCCTTCCGTGAAAAGGCGGGCGTAGTTGAAGTCTGAAATACCTCATTTTGCATTGAGTAATTTTAATTTTTGCGCTTCACTCTCTTCCGGGCTGAAATTAATTTTAAACTAAATTATGCAAGAAGGAGATTCTCAGTTCAATTTAATTTATTTATAAGTCGATATCTTGGACGAATGTGAATCGATTTACTGGTTTTCGTGGGATTCTAATACCATAAAACAAGCAATTGTTGTATGTAGAGATGTATTATATAATATTACTATTATCTTTTCGAAATAAGACTTACAATAAACATATACATATGTATATATATATTTACATCCTACAACATTTTTGGCGTCATGCACGTCGTGCATCATTATGACGTCCTCCGGTTCCTCTTGCTTATTTTAACATCTCTTAATGAATATTGCTTAGTTTTTTGATTGCCATCTCCGTGGGATACATCGTTTTCTGATAATTTTATTTTTCGCGATATTCCTCTTATGTTCGTGCCGCAACATTTTTGAACCCCGAACCATGGTCATTAATTATAAACGTCCTGGATATATTGATCTTGATTTACCAATGGCATCGACTATTTAGCGTCTGCATAGGATGAACGGCATTTGTAAGTGCGACGTTGCCAGCTAGTTTAGATTTACTTTCTCTTTCTTTTACTTCAATTTCGTAAGATCTATAGTTATACGGATGCCCGATATTTTTACATTCTTTATTATTATCTATCTACAAATGTATTCTCACAATATTAAGGTATTGAAATTGTTATAAGGCGTCTTGTTGTGAACGATCACAGATGAATGAATTGTATGATAAATGTATGTCACACTTCTACGTAAGTGTCCATTCCATTGTTACTAATTAGTAACAATGGATTTTGACAAAGTTTAGTAAACAATTACTTAATAAGATAAAAAAAATTAAGCTCCTATTTATGAGATTTTTACACCAATAATCGCAAGAAGTATCTAGAATAACAAGCATAAATGTAGATGTACATGTTTGTTTAGTCATATTTTTTTAGCTTTGCTTAGTTTGGGGTCAGATGGTGTTTTTGTGAATTGTCCACCAATATTAATTTATTTATTTTTATTAATTTAAGACAAGTAGGTACGTAATAACCTCATTTGTGGATCAACACAAATGTAAATAAGATAAAATCGGGATTGTATCCTGCCATGGACTGAATCAATATTATATATAGACGTCCAATGTAATATACGGACGTCCAATATGATATACGGACGTCCAATATCTATATACGGACGCCTAATAGTTATATACGGATGTTCAATAGCCTGGCCACTTTAATTATAAAAATACGGCGCTATGTGAAGCAGTTATGTTTGGCAACGAGCTACTGTATGGTAGAAATACTGCTGCCAATCGTGTTGCGCTATACTGGATTATTCCCATTTGTCTCACACATTTATCCCTAGTAGAAACAAACGGGTGCTGAGTTTCTGAGAGCGGGTGGAAAACGGTTACTTAAAGTCCTTCAGAAGCTGTTCTACTCCGTCATACTTGACAGTAACACGCCAGAAGCGTGGAGCTGAAGTGTGGTGGTGCTCTTCTACAAAAAAGATGACATCACTTTGTTGAAGAAATACATGCCCATCTCACTTCTGAGCCACGTTTATAAGTAATCACGAATCGTCTCGCACGCAGGTTTGACGACTTCCAGCCACCCAAACAAGCCGGTTTCCAAAAATATTGGTAGACAATTCACCCACAACACCATCTGACCCCAAACTAAGCAAAGCTTGTACTATGGCGGCCAGATAGCTGATATAATACTTATAAAATTTACTTACTTATAAAATACTATAGTACGAGTACCACAGACCATATCCATACACTTCGGCAGATTATACAGAAAACCCACGAGTATAATCGGCTACTATGTATAGCGTAGGTATATCGAAGTGTTGAAGTGCTTATACAACAAAGCCACCATGTCTATCCGTCTTCTGGACCAATGCACAAATCCGATCCAAATGCAAAAAGGGGAGACAGGGAGACGTTATCTCTCCGAAACTGTTCACCTCTGCATTGGAGGATATTTTTAAGCTTTTAAACTAAAATGGATATGGTATCAACACTAATGGCAAATACATCACCCACCTTCGATTTTCCGACGAAATAGTCATTATGACTTTGGCTCAGTGCTCAGAGACCTCAATACTGTCTCTCAACAGGTAGGGCTAAAAATGAACATGGGTAAGACACAAAATCATGTCAAATGCCCATGTTGCAACCATACCGGTCCATGTTTGAAACGGCAGTATCGAAAGTGACGACCATTACGCTTATCTAGGTCAGATGATCCAGTTAGGCAGATCAAACTTTGACAAAGAGATCAACCAACGAATCCAACTCGGATGGGCAGTGTTTGGCATCACATCTTCTCGCCAGAAATATCACAAACTCTCATGCCGAAAGTTTACAATCAGTGTGTGTTACCAGTGATGATATATGGTACTGAGACGTGGTCACCAACTATTGCATATTGGCATGATATGCAAACTCAAAGTTGCGCAACGGGCAATGGAGAGAGCTATGCTTGGAATTTCACTGCGTGACAAAAACCGCAACGAGGAAATCCGCAGAAGAGCGAAGGTCATCGTCATATCTTTTAAAATTAGCAAGTTGAAGTGGCAATGGGCAGGCTGCAGATAATGATGTATAGCGTATATGGGCTATGAGAAAGCCTTCGATTTCATCGAAACCTGGGCAGTGCTTCAGTTTTTCCAGCGTTGAAGTGTATAACAGCAAAGCCACAATGTCTGTCCGATTACAGGATCAGTGCACAAAACATATCCAGCTACAGAAAGGCGTGAGGCAGGGAGATGTTATATCTCCGAAACTGTTCACACCTGTACCGGTTATTGTTGGCAATACAACACTCGAAGTTATTGGCGAATACGTTTACCTAGGTCAAAAGATCTAAATAGGTAGATCCAACTTCGACAAAGAGGCCCAGCGAAGGATCCAACTCGGATGGGCAGCGTTCGCGAAACTTCGGCCCATCTTTGAGTCCAAAATACCCTAATTTCTAAAGACAAAAGTATTTAAGTAGTGCTTGTTGCCCGTGATGGCTTATGGAACTGAGACGTGGTCCTTAACTGTGTGCCTCAACACGAAGTTCAAGTTATACAGCAAGCTTTGTAGAGAGCTATAGAGTCTCTCTACGCGACATAATCCGTAATGAGGATGTTTGCAAAAGAACGAAAGTGGTCGACATAGCTCAGAATAAGAAAGCTGAAGTGGCAATGGGCTGGCTACATCGCTCGCAAAACTGACAACCAATGGGGAAGAAAGTTTATCGAGTGGCGACCACGAACCGGAAGACGCAGTGTTGGACGGACTCCCACTATATGGACAGATGACCTCACAAAGGTCGTTGGAAACCGCTGCCGCTGGTTGCAGGTTGCGCAGGACCGTTTGTTGTGGAAATCTAGGGGGGAGGCCTATGTTCAGCAGTGGACGTCTTGCGGCTGATGATGATGAGAGCTGATGACGAGGGACAAATGGGAATTACTGGCAGTCTGAAGAAATATTTTTAAACAACTTGTCTTGACGTCCCCGGTGGGAAAATATCTCACTGGATTTGAATTGGACATCCATATATAGCAATTGGACGTCCGTATACAGCTATTGAGCGTCCGTTTATAGCAATTAGACGTCCGTATATAGCTATTGAGCGTCCGTATATAGTAATTCGACGTCCGTGTATAGCTATTGAACGTCCGTATATAGCTATTGAGCGTCAGTATATAGTAATTCGACGTCCGTATATAGTAATTCGACGTCCGTATATAGCTATTGAACGTCGGTATATATCTATTGAGCGTCCGTGTATAGCAATTGGACGTCCGTATATAGCTATTGAGCGTCCGTATATTTCTTCTCTTTATCGTCGACGCGCAATTTTAGCACGTATATTGAGTCTCCGGCTAAATTAGCCACCAAAAACTAGGTATTATCTCAAAGATGCGAAGATACCATTCAGATAGACATACAGATTCAATTCTGAACAGTTGCTCACGTTAAATAAAGCACAGATTCGCTCCTCTATGGAGTACTGTTCGCACCTTTGGGATGGATCGGCTAAGCATCAGCTGGAGACTTTGGAATCGATTGAGATACGTGCCGAAAGGCTCATAGGCAATGACACTCTTGTGCGTAAAAGAATCCAAAGTCTTGATTATCGCCCCAAAATTGCTAGCTTATCGGTTTTATACCGGTTATACTTCGGAGAATGTGCAATTGATCTACATGATACCATCTTGTCCTTTTTTCTATCAGACTTCTCGTATCTCAAAAAAGCGACATCGTTCCATGGTTGATGTTCTGAAAACACCAACGAAGAGATTTGACTCCAAGTTTGTGACAAGAACGTCTAGGTTGTGGAATGCGTTGCCTCAGTGGGTTTTCCCTTATAGTTACAATATTGGTGTCTTCAAATCGAGAGTGAATCGTTTTCTTCTAGGTAAGCACGCTCCATTGTAGATTGCATCGTCACTTAACATCAGGCGAGATGGTGGTCAAGTGCAATCCTATTAAATAATAAAAAAATGGCAATTGGACGTCCGTATATAGCTATTGAGCGTCCGTATATGATATTATTTTTCTTCTCCGAAGTCCTCGATAATTCATCTTCTATCTACATCTAATACATTCCAATAACACATCATTTATTTTTGCAACTTTTGAAAGTGTAAATAAAGTCGGACTTCTAATAATACGCAACGCGTACAACGCCACCTACGGCGCATATTATTTTTTTGATTTCAGTCCGTGATAAATATTATGTGATCTATTGTTGCGAGCTGGCAACGTCGCAGTTGCGGACGCCAAATACGCGGATCCATAGTCAGGAAATCTCCGAGTTATACGCCTGTGAATATACGCGCGACAGCAGCGCCTCACCTGCGCTGAGATTTCGTCACGAACTTTTTAATATATTATTGAATCCATTTTAGAGTTTTTTTGGCTTCTATCGATATTTGTCCTACGGCTAGTCAGGACCGATAGGACGTAAATGGCAATGGCTATAAAAGTGGCGTCCAGTATGCGGACGCCAAAAGCAGGTGGACGCCAGTTTAAATGCACTTTTTTCTTCAGAGGACGGCTAATTGTTTGGAGGATGTATATAAAGATATACATATCTTTTCGAATAAGTATATGTTATCAGGAAAAATGTGTAAATGTTTGATTCCGTGTGTGGGGAAAGACACAAATATAAAATTAATATACCCAAACACAGGACTGAATGTTTTGGTAAGGGTGTTTGTGGTAGGTACGGGTCCACAAATCTTCATAAGAAGCCAAAAGCAGTCCTAGAGTTAAAATGTATGTATAAGATCAAAACAGAATTTTTTGATATTCTTTCCAATAAGAAAAAAACGACTATTTCAGATAAAGTAATATGTACTAGTATTCTAGTTTCCCTATTTACATTTTAACAGCAGTAAGACCAATTTGCTATCAAATTATTTTGACCAATTTACTATCAAATTCCCCAATATTATTATTGGGAAATCACAACGTCCTTGGTCTGATCTTGAGCCTTGGTCCTTGGTCTTGGTCTTGATCTTGATCTTGTCATCAATCTATTGATTATAAAACAATAAATTTCTTTAAATTACGATATGTTGAAAACCTAATGATACGAATTGGCTCTAATGCACTGCTGACCTATTTATTAACACATATATCTGCACTATATCTTCACAAAATAACTGTTTAGTTCTTTTTCGCTTTTTAGTAAAAAACATCGAAGTTGTTTGATAAAATTACCTGCTTTTGTCAAAATTTTCTTCAAAGGAACTCTACGGCAGAGTTTTGTTGTAGACAGTTACAATTTTGGCCGTTATAATTCTATACAATTTCATTGTACTTTGGAAGGTTCGAATGAAACAACGAAAGATATGGAGTAGTCATTTATAATTTACTGGTAGTGAAATCGTAACTTTAGATGTATTTCTGAGATGCAACATGAGTACTTAAAAAAGGTTTAATAAATACGTGTAAATTCTTTTTTTTGATTGTTTCATTTCATTGACATTGTTTCATTGACTTCAGCAATTTTGACTTTAAATAAAAACAGGTTTTCAAATTCCAAATGGCGTTTCGTTTGTTTTAGATTAATTGTAACGTTTTTTTTTAAATACATACCTGTTAGTTTTAGCTCTTCGTTGTTTTTCTAAATTAAAATGTGACAAGACTAGAAGGGCATGTGCCTGAATGTAGGCTGCCACATACAATCACAGTGACATGCAGCTATCGGAACATAAAGAGTCCAAATCATTACCCAGCACTACACTGAGCTTGTCACCCAGAGATCTTAGATGTTGTATCTCTTTGCTCTGTATTTTCTTTGGAAACATTGTCCTTCAAACCGGAACAAAGTAATTTTGCACATTACTGCTTGCCGGTAGAATAACTGCCAAAAGTGTGGTACTTCCCCAGCTGGACTCGGCGAAGAGTCCTATCACTACAAAATTGATATGAAAGTCAAGTAAATAATTTTTGTACAGTGATAAATAAATTACTTCATAATTAAAAATGTATGCGCATATTCGTAATATGATATTACACAACGTACAAAGTCACTGCCGTTCATTCAGTATCCAATACATTAAAAATATTACAAACTGAAGTATTTAGCTATCAACTCAATGATCTACTGTCCCTACATCACCTACCTGCCTACCTTCACACGGATGCACTGAGAAAATCCAAAAACATAATCTATAATCCATCGGCAACACGTGCACAGGCCTATTATTGATTTTGCTGTTTTTTGTCGGGAATCGCATAGTCTTCTTGAGATTTGACATTGAAAAAATCCAGGGGCTGTGTGAATGGACCTTATTATTAGATTGCGCAATGACACACAAGTTTGTGTTAGCTATAGTCGCGTGGCGTAAGAATGCGTAGATTTTTTATTCATTCAAAATTTTATTTGATCGTAATTTTTTTTTCGAAAAATTCAATTTCATCACGCGTTTGTTTTTGCTTTGCAAAAAAATTAAAAGCAGTAAGACTTTGAATGAAACAGTTATGTCGAATTGAAATAGAATTAAGTGTCTCAATTTTTTAAATTAAATTGTTATTTTTAGCCTTTTCACGTTTTGATGGCTCAATGAATTTCAAGGTTGCTTATAATCATCAACTTTATTAATTCAGTAGTCTGTCTAGACTCAGGTCTCTCTCACACAGTAAGTCAAGTTAGCTCATACAGTACCTAGATTTAAAAGTGAATAGATATGTATCCATCTTATAAATTTGATGATTTTGGCAAAAAAACTATAAAAAACTGAATTCGTCCGTTCGTAAATAATTTGAATACATTTAAATAACTAATCTACTAACTCACTTCACTAAATTCTGGTAATAATAAAAATACCTTTGAAAGTCCTGACGGATGTCAACGGACCTTTCCAACCCTTCAATGTGAAGCGATCCCGGAAAAAGAGTTTAAAGTTACGAATGAAGGTATGTTAGTTACCCTTTCAAAGGAAAATAAATATTGAAATTGATTTGTTTAAATGTCATTTCACTTTCAATGTTTTCTAGTGGAGTGTAACAAAAGTTCATTTGGGTTCAAATTTATTTTTTTCGTTGACACAATTGAAGTTCTTACGACAGGTACCTATTATATTAGAGATATATATATGTATATGCAAAAATTGTCTTCATATATTCTTAGTTTAAACACTAAAATAGAAATAAATATCCATTTACTTTTTGACTTCGCGATTTTAACTCATTTTAAAATGAGAATATTTCCTGGATTTTTTTTTTGCGGGAAAATATTAAATAGCTATGCAGTGATGTATTAAAATAATACAAAATCTCTATTAAATAAAACATGTACATAATTTGCAAAATTGTATAATGCAATTAATCGTTTTGGTGTGCATTGTGCAATGTAGACTGAACATAGTTTGCCCTGAACAAGTAAATTGATCACGAAAACTACTCCAAGGCTTAATAAAAGTCTAACACAATCGACAATCATCAACATCAACAAACAATCGATACACGACCATCACTCTCGACGTGTACCACCTTATAACCACAGTTATATAGAGAGAATACGTAAAGTTTTGATATCACTTACCTTCATTATCTTTTAAACAATTCAATCGAAATCTTAAAAAAATAAATAGATAAAATCTCTGTATCTCTGAAATATTTGTTCGTATTACCAACATAATATCATTCAAATTGAAATGCGATAAGATGAACTGAGGATGTAATCTAAAAATGATATGACACAACGCTCCGAATAATGAAAGATAAGATATATAGGTGAGCCTTCTCGAAGAACAAGATTATTTTGACGTTTATTAGTCTATCAAAGATTATTAGACAAAGAAAGATAAGTTCAGACAAGGAATCTCAGGAGATTCAATGTTAAAATATTTGTTTGGGAACTGTAAATTTTCTATTTCTCAAACTACATATGTAGTTATTTATCATGTTATTGTATACACGTGTACGTGAAATGCTAGTTGATATTTTTCCTTTATTATTATAATAATACGAGTATGAAGTAGAATATTTGTGTCTGAAGGTGTAATTATTATGTGCAAGTACTCATAAGGGCTGGTATGTTTATATTTAAATAATTATTATGTGCAAGTACTCCTAAGGGCCGGTATGTTTATCTATACTATCTATACTAATATTATAAAGCTGAAGAGTTTGTTTGTTTGTTTGAACACTAGGATCTCGGGAAGTACTGCTCCGATTGAAAGATTATTTTTCTATTGTATAGTCCATTTATCGAGGAAGGCTATAGGCTATAGAACATAATGCTACTATTAATAGAAGCGGAGCATGAATCAAGAATGTAACAAGATCGGGGGAAAAATATTCCTTTTTGAGAGATTCCGTACGTTTCGTGCTTTGACATGACACATGACAGCATGTGTCTAAGATTGCGTCATTGAATATCACAGATTACATACCTCTTGAATATAAACATCTGAGATGGTACGAGCAATTTCCGACAGGTGGCGTAGCAGGTAGCTGAAGAGGTTTTTTGTTTGAAAGCGATATTCTCAGGAATGACTGAACCGATTTCAGTCATTATTTCACCGTTGAAATTTACGGGATCCCGATAAATGCACTATATGTACCAGGGGTGAAGCCGGGGCGGGCATCTAGTATTTAAATAAAGAACCAAAATACTACTTTATAATGTTGTTTTTTACTCCAGATGATACTACAAAGCATAGGAGCTCGTAACCAACTGCAAACTTATAGACATAAGCTCCGCCTACTTAACAAACAAGTGTGTAAAGAGTACGAAAGTATGTCTCTAACAAATCACTTATTTTTTCAGGTAGAATTTTTGTGATTTTCAATATTCATTTTCGTTATTTTTAAATTATCTGAGAACTTAACTTCTCTGTCAAAACATTTCATCAATGAATTATTACTATTATATGGTTCTACCGTTGGTTACGCAGTTATAGCTTTGTTAAGTCGTGTATGTATGAACTGATAATTTAACCCAAAAATAATAAAAAAGAATAACTAATGAAGTTTAATCACAAGTCAACTATTCAAAATTTTACTAGAAAAGAACTCACACGAATTGTCCACGAGGAAAAGTGATTCAACAAGCCGCTCTACAAGATTGATGGCATAATAAAGTCAAGTTTTTATAACTCATATTATTACTTTATAATCTCAAATTTTGACTTTTATCTTTTAAAAGCTTGTATTGTAGATAAACAATATCTGGCGACACGATCATCTTGATTAAACTCAGCTTACATAAGGGTACAACTAATTAAGAACTTAAAATTTAAATGTTGCTTCCCTTTCATTTGGACGATAAATTATAAAAAAGTGAATGGTTATTACCATAAGAAATTTGAATGTTTTATATGGATAAAAGTAAACAATATAAATACATTTCTTGAATTATTTTAAAGTTTTATCGAACGGTGAAAAGGAATCTCCCTATAAACATTAATCTATTAACGAGAGTTTTACAAAAACTTTTATCACTTAGGCTATAATATATTCCTTGATCAAGTACTTAAAGTACTGTAAAATGTAATAATACCTAAGTGGATATTCTCAATAAAAGAAGTTTAAATCTACAACTAGCCGGTTTTTTAAAGTTAGCATAGTATATTGCTGCCACCATTTGATAGCATTTCGCTGCCGTATTTGATTTCAAACAAAACAAAATGTATCCTAATTAATATCCTATATTATACGAGTTCGTGTCACTGGCTTATATAATTATATTTGCGTTTTACGCAGTACATTTATTTCATGCTAATAACCTTTCAAGTAGTAATTTTCTTTGAGAAATAGTTTTTCAATAATTTCTTCCCAAATAGTTGAATATATATTATTTAGATATTACATTTATTTAAATCCAAAATAGGTAGCTAATTTATGAAACATTTCTTAAGGTCACTATTTTCTTGTAGTTTTAATTTTTTATTTAGATGTCTAGTTAACAGCGACAAGAAGAAAATCAGGTTTGAGAACATCCGCTTCACACCGATAGTTCTCAAGATGAATGGATTGTGTGGGACTGCTCGAAGTCCCGTGCCAGGAATCAAGGTAGTGCAATACCAGTTTTTTACAGCATTAACATCGTGGTAACATGCTCTCTTACATGCCTATTCGTCATTTTTATGACGTAATATGATTGCTGTGCGTGCTGAATTAATGAATTAGTGGCTATGAAATTGTTAGAAGTTCCAAGTGAAATGTTATTTTTAGCCCCCCGACGCAAAAACCGCATTAAAAGACCGGATGTAAATTTAACGTGTCTCTGTGTGTGTGTCTGTCCGAGGCATCGTAGCTCTTTAAAGAATGAACCGATTTTGATTTAGCCTTTTCTGTCTATTTGAAAGATGAAGTTATAGGGACGTGTTTAAGCTATGTTTGATGAAAATCAGTTCAAAGTGGCCACCGCGTCAGAATGGCTGATAACATTATGTTAATAATATATGTAATGGTGATATTACAGAGCTTCACTAGTGTAATAATATCCACAATGACAAATTTCAAATCCAAGAGGGTCACCGCCACTTAATAGTCTTATTTCTGAGACAATATAGACCTTAAACAAATGGACAAATTTTAAAAAAATGTTTTAAACCTGGTATGATCGAGATACTCGAATATGTATAATATGTGACCGGAGCGTCTAAAGCTTTTCATTGTTGTCCTAGTAATAATTAATGAGTAGGAGTTAAGTATTGTGTTGTAATGTAAATGCAATCTAAAAACTACGTAAAAAAAAAATTGTAGTAAAATTTTTTATTGGAAATTTGACGTTGGCAACCCTGATTACTTTTACTTTATGCTCAATATTACAAACACCAAATTCTATTGAATCTATATTATTAGGTCGATGTCTAAATATAATTATATGTTCGAGTATTGTTTTACTTGACTGTATGCTCCAAATACCCTTGGCATTTTAACATGTAATGACTAAATAAAATATGATGTCCATAATAATTATGTAATCTATTTTGCTCCTGTAAATTTGCCGCTTATTTTTTCAAACTTCCTGATAAAATTTCTTCATGCCATAAGTTATGTGGATATTGTTATAATAAACAAGTCGTGTCGTTCCCAAGTCTATAAAGGAACGATATCACAAAGCAATGTCATTCAAAGATTTCTCGACCGATGCGAGTCTCGGTCCATACAACCTTTTTGTATGAATGGCGAATCTTTTCCTGGTCGACGAGACGAGAAGCCGAGGAATCTTACCGGCTCTGCGCCACATACCATACCGTCATAAAATGTAAATGTCTTCAGTATCACTCATTGAAAATCATGAACAATTACCAATAACACCGCTTTACAAAGAAAACAACATTTTAAAAACCTGTAATCGAAATAAAAACTATTATTCCTATGTAAAAACTTGGCAATATCAATCAATCGTAACGGTAATCGATGTTAACAACAGTTCGGCAAATATTGATGAGTAATTCCTATGGTTGAAAAAATACGTAATGTTCCACGTGTCACTTCCAGTTTTGCCATCTGCAAAAATCGAAACTCGCCTTTTCACCTGTTCTCCTGGTAGAATATTTCTTTTGTTACAAAAGAAGAACACAGGTCGTCAAAATGTTAACTTTTCGCTCTCGGTCTAGTTACTTGGGAATGGATTTCGTAAATGAATTTGATTCATATTTCATATTATTATACCTGACATATCTTATTTCCTGGATTGATTTTATTGACTGTCAAAACTGGTTAATTTAATTTTTTTTTTTAAATAAAAACAATAAAATTAAAAAATATTTAGCATTGTTTTTTTTTTTTTTCAGTTGGGTATATTCGTTTTTTTTTTGTATTGGTTAATATCTTGCAGTCTAAGGCAATGTAATAAAATATTCTTAGATATGTTTTTCAAAGCATCCATTACAAAGACGTAACACGGTGTCAATATCAGCATTCACTTTCACAAAGAGTGGATGGGATCACTGACGCTAAATTTAACTTGCGACATGGTTGCTCACGCGTCGGCGAAGCTAAGGCAAAGTTACTGACATTCAAGGAACCGATACGCCCTATTGTTATGCCTGTTACAAGAAGTTTTAAGTCTGGGTGTACTGTTACAGTTTTACACGGTGCATTACTCTGTATTCCTTTTACATGTTTAAAGAACGTTTTTGAAAAAATACCGAAAAGGAAAAAAATAGAGCTACTAACGCGTTACTTTAAATAAAAAATTGCTCTTTTAGAACATAAAAGTATGAACAACATTTTTTCCCAGTAGAAAGTAAAACTGAAAACTATAAAAACCAGAAAACTGAAAACTAATAAAATCAAACTCAGATCATACCTATAACCGAAAAAATCAATAAAGAAATGTAGTAGTCGAGGCACTTGGTAAGCAACAATAATATGTGACTCTCCGTATTCTGGTATATGTCAGATGATAGCCGCTACTAAAAACAAGTAATAGATCTGTACTACAACTAAATAATTTTGTGTTTTTTTTTTGACAAAATTTAAGTCTAAAAGAAACAAATAATTTTCGATTATATAATATATAGGTACTTGTGTATAAAATAAAAATATCAAAATAAAAATATACGGATAGGTACTTAGGATTTTCCGGAATCACTATAGATCAAAACAGACGCAATACGTTAGATACGTTTCGCGGTTGTTATGACGCAGATTTATAAATATTGAAAATTGCAATTTTGTTACATATACAAACTATGATTAATATTTAACTAAATTTTATATAAATATGTACAGTTGTTTGTGAAAACATTAATATTTTAAATAATTCCCTGCCACGTTTTCTCCAATATCCACTCGATCGGGACCACCGCGTTGAAAATAAGACATCAGGCAAATTGAAACGGATCAAAAGGGAATGAATGCTTGGGCATTAGAATCGAACGTTCCGCGCTTCAAATAAATAATGGTGAATACAGGCATCTTCCGATATTGCAAACATTCGACGGAAAATTATACAGGATGGTTTGTGAAGCTGGAATCTCTGATAAATTGTGCATATTAGTAGTTCATGTACTATTGTAATGTCGCTACTGTGTAGGTAACTAATCATAACTACTGCGTAGTTACCATGTACTATTTCAGAGTAGAATATAGTGGATAAATACCATCATACAAAAAGTTCGTCACTTGTTAAAGACGTAAAGAAATACAGCCAGGAGAGTGGTAAATGCTTTTATTTACTTAAATTTGCAGTTGTATATCTACGTTTCTCATTTAATTATTGCACAAACCAGAATCCTTATCAATTTTTAAATCTTTACTCTTATTTTCGTATAACACAAAACCTTACAGTCGCACGCATAATGGTTCAAAAGCAATCGTAATACGAAAATCGATAAGCAATCTTTGAAAATAAATCACTCTTTACGTGAACTGTCTTCAAAGTTCAATCGAGAATCGTCGGGCCACCCGTTACATGGCTTTCCCCGGTGGTCCAATCTTCAAGATGATTAAATTAGGATACAAACAGATATAACATGCAAAATGATATACAATGAACCAAGTCCGATCCGCATAATGAAGCAATCAAATAGTTGCCATTGTGCCTCTGCCGATACCAGTTTCAGTGGGAACTTACATAATATTAACTTTACTTGCTTAACAGTGACGTATTTGTTAATCATTCAAATTTAGAATGGAATTTTAGTAATATTTATCGTATGTATTATTTTACCAGAAAAAAAGCCCATTACCTAACAAACAATCCCTGAATTCACCACTGTAAATAAAATACAAACATATAATAAACCGCGTTAACCTAAGCTGTGCTGTTGTTATGTTCTGGGTACTTGTCTATACAGCGTAAACTTTAAAATAAGTAATTCAATGAAAACTTTATGAACATAAGTTTGTATTATATTAAATAACAATTTTAATGAGCATGACTGCAAGGTTTGCCAAAAATACTACGAATCTTATCGCAAGGAACTCACCCCAGATTGGTTTGCATTACTAATGCTTTTACAATACTCTTAACAAAAACACGTTGCATTTTAAAATCCTTTTCGTAAGCAAACATTTGACGTTTCGAAGGAAATTGAGCGGAAAAGAGTTTTGTGATTCTCTTTGGAGGCACGAGCGTATTACGCTAAGCTGACGTTCGGTAGCGAGCCGAGACGAATGGAACCGGCTCGTCCGTCGATCTGGTCTCGGCGGAGATGACTTAAATCATCATTATTGATTTACTTCGATCGCAGATCGATATATTTTAATATCGCCGTTGTCGGTCCGCTACATTATTCCCGGACATTGTCAATACAGGCGCCTTTGTTCGCACCAAAATTTATAAGTTAGATATGTGTCCATTGTGAGAACGGGCGTCGTAAAGGAACACTACAAAGAGAAGTATTTTATACCGATCATAATTCTGACGTGTGGTCAAAATGTGTCGAAGCGTTAAAGATTTATATCAACGGTCGCACTTTTAGACGTGTGGGCCATATTTTAGTAAAATCTATTCGATGATCGCGAAGATTGGTAAAATATTTGTATCGCGAAGAATGTTTACTTAAGTATCTATAAAATTTTGGAATTAAATTCATAACAAGTTCCGGGTTTTTTTGATTTGATTCCTAAAATTATGCAGCGCAAGTGCATTGTCGTTTATCTTTCGCAGTTGTCCCCATCTTGTAGGGCCATCATTGTTATCTGTCTTAAACAGTCAGTCTACAGTTTTCTGGGAAACTTTTTTTCTGGTTTTTGTTTTTTTTTTTTTAGAAATAATGCAAAATCCATCATGTCAATAATTTTTATTGCAATATAATAATTTTACAGAACCCACCTAAGGTAAATATTTACCGCACAAAAGTGCGGCACTTTCTTAAATGGACTATGTTATTCTACAATGTGTTCTGGCTTGAAAATTTATGCTTTAAATTGAAATTTTGCTGAGAAATTACAGAACAAAGAGATTATTTCTTAAAACCACCTATAACTTCCATTGAATATTTTTTGTTAACAAATGCCATCATTGCTCAATCATACGCTCGATAAAATGTGAAAGATTTTAAAACTTTACTATCTATATAAATGCTTTTCATCTATTCTTGACCCGCCTACAGATCCAGAACTATTTTTTAAAGGACATTCTGAATAACGACAAAGAGACGATACTAATTTTATTTACGACTTGTCAAATTGTGGACACTATTGTATCGAAAAAATGTTCAAATCGCAATAAATTTGGGTCGGACTAGTTTGCTGCATTACAATTTTGGTGTTTTTTTCCTTTTCTAATACATTAAATGTGTAATTTTTCATTGCGGTAACGTCCATGAAGCTCTTCGTAGTTCAAGGTTTGTCGTTGATGGGCGGCATGCTTTTATCGCGTTTGTGCCAAATTAAATTAACGTGTCGTGTTTCTTTTCTTCTAATTTTCGAAAATAACATACCTACTTTAAGCCGGATTACATGGGATACATGTAGTTTTTTAGTTGTTTAAGCGTTGCGTTGTTTATTGTCATATTTCCCGTGTTCATAATAAAGTATTTCGATCCGTCCGCCATTAATAATAATTAATACACCCTCAAATATCATTCTCATACAAATCATAATGTGGCGAACATAAAGTGAACTGCTTATAATTGTAATCTGCAAAATCAAATAGATTTTTTAGATATCTTTAATTGACAACATATTTTACAGTTTCGAGGTAGGTAATTTTTTACGTATTTATTAGCCCTATCTGTATTATTGTGTATCGTATTGATATTGTCAAAGCCGTTTTGTTATCTCGTTTTATTTTGTGGTTCGCTAGGAATAAATGTGTACTACTTATAAGTCTATTTAATCAATTCACCAAACAACATTCAATTCAACAAGCTGCGCCGCTTGTGCTGCTAACGATCCCTACACTATCTACAGTGAAGAGTTATCATCATTTCACGATCATTGTTACATTAACTATGACCTCTTAACACCTTGTAGACGGTCAATAAGCCGATAATGTACACACCCCCATTGAATACTCGTATTTGTTAGTGACTGGCGACTTAAACCGCCCTTATGTTGAGAGACACACGGTTTTAGCGTTAAGTAAGCAGAATTTTCGGCGACAGGAGTTTTGACGATAAATTATAGCAAAACTAATATTTTATTTAAATACCTCGTGTTTGTCTTTGTACTCCTCTGAAAGACTTTTGATACATTTTTTTTTAAAATAGTTTTTAGTTGTATGAATAATATCCAAAGAATATAAGTGTCGTCTGCTTGAAACTTGTATTGACATGAAGTGTTGTCTTTTCTCTTTTTTTGTCGCTACATTTTACTTAAATTTATAGCAAATCAACATGTGCTAGGTCATTTAATGTAAAATGAAAAAAATACATATTGATATTGATTACAAATAAAAAAATACATACTAGAACTGAGCATGCAACTTTATATATAGTAAATTGAATTCTATTTCTTCGAACCATTATTTTACAAAGAAAACTTGGCAACGTCAATTACAAAATAATTATAAAACAGTTTAAATACATAAACAAGTGACAATATTTAACAGTAAGCGGCTGTAAAGAGGCCTTGTCCAACGGATTCAGTTATTTAAATTAGCTAAATCCTTTGTCAAAAGCTTTGTAAAAGAGAAAAAAAATATGTGTTTATCTTAAATTTTAAATTATGATGTTAATTAATTGGTAGTTACATTTGTGACACACTTTTTTGCCATACATTTTATTTTAAAGATCAATACACTACTAGTTTATTCTAATTTAAAACACGTGTGAAGGAAGAAATACATGACAGAAAACTCGCAAACGAGTGGTCATATAAACATAATACGGTATAATAAGTTTTTAAAATTACATAAGTGTAAAAAAAAATGCTAAAATCCATCCTTTCGGCACCAGAGGGTATCTGAACAAGGGCCATACAAAAGCGTATATAACCAGAAGAACCCTAAGAAAAAGATCACATTTTTTTTTCATCGTACAAAGTAAATCATCATAAATGATTCAGACCCAAATGTTATATATTATAAATTGTATACATACTGATCAATTATCCAGTTGGTTATCCTTCGTAGCAGTATGTAACGCTCTAACATCTGTCTAACCCGTGCATTCGTAATCAAAATAAAAATATTATTTTAGTAGATTTATTCGATAGCGGCGGCAGATGCGTCGTCGGTTCCTTACTCTTTTTCTTCGACCTTCCTTGTGTTTGGGAGAAGCTTGAGGGTCAATATCACGGCTTCCGTTCACGGGTCTTGTTTTGTTTGTAAACATATTAGATGCCAAATACTAAACGCTATTTCGAAAAAATATTTAACCAATTTTGGGGCAAAATTGTGTGTTGGTTATCCAGAAAACGTCCAGAAATGCAAATTAATACACAACTCATCAACATAAAAAATACGATCAATAAATCTACAAGGAGTATCTGTGTAATATTTTACTACCTGAACCCTGAATATAATCTATGGAAGTATTAAAATACGAAAGTGGAAAACCCAAATCTACTGTATACATATTCTCTGAAAATTAAGATTCTAGTATAAACTTAGTATATCCAACATAGTAATTGTAATTTAAGTAGTAACATAGTAACTGTATTTTTGCTATAAGCCTATGTTTCATAACTTTAATTTAAAAAAAACGCGACTGTAAAAAACATTATGTGAAACAGTTTACTACTTAAGGACACTAGTGATTAAGACGAATCTAACGATATCTTAAATGTCAAAATCCATCCAGCGGTTTGGACGATACGTGGGAATTAAGAAATTTACAAACATACAAGATACGCGCGAAAAAAATGATGCATTTATTTTTGTACATTAGTGTCCATTATGAAACTAAAATTAGTGTATACCATCAAACTTATTTATACATTTTATTTTGCTACGATAACAAAACTTACAGAAAGTAAAATGTACGCTAAATAATAATGTCGATGTAATTTTACTAGACGCTCGATACGCACTAATTTTCGACTCAAAGTTCACTTCACCGACAGCTCTCCATTTATTCTCTTTAATGTATAAATTAATTTAAATCGACCTTTTAGGTACAAAATTCCCAATCCATTACTCGAAGGACAGTTTAATGCGCACTCCGAGATTCTCACTGGAATAGACACAGTTTTGCCGCAAAATCCACGTATTCCAAACATACTGAACACAGGTGGTAAATTCTTGTGAAAGAAAAATAGCTTTCACATCTATTCACATACATTTTTTCATTTCATTAGTGTCTACTTCAAGTCTTTCCATTTCATTCTCGCTTAATTAAATGAAATTGAAAGCTGGCGGGTTATCTCATGTCTAGGTGTTAAGGACTAATTGATAACTGAAATGAATGGATACCTTTCGGTCGATGGGATAGTCGTCTGCTCGTGTGAACGCAGCTTAATCAGTAGCTACATTTCAAATGTCGTTCTTAGCGATAATTCCCCAAGGAATTATCTGGTTTATACTCGACCTGCGCTGGGCTTACTAACGAAAGTAGAGATTACGCCACAATCTCATTACTGTCAGGCTTCCACAGTATTTAACATCGGATAAACTGAAATAACAGCCTTTGGATTTCGCGTCGGCAATCATTAATATGCCACTCAAATGAGCCTTACACTGCAACTGCAGGACATTATTAATTAATTTAATTCAATCAATAAACTTAAATTAATTTCAATTCAGTGCTCTAATAAATATTCGAAGTTATAAGAAGCCGGTGTCAGACTCCCCTTTGGGATTAGCAATGAAACAAACACGTATACTTGATGGAAGCTGTTATTTTAAATAATTAAAACAGTATAATTTTATTAGTATGCCGATTTATAACGATGCTGATGATTTTAATGCGTTATTTGAAATGCAAAATTAAAATACGCTCCAATATGAATGGAGTCGCGTTGAAGTCTTCTGTATAGACTTTATCGTCCTTTATTCGCTCGCTTTAATTCATGATGTTAAAAATCCAATTGTGAAGTTTGAGTTTTTGTACACGACTCGAATATTTTAAAAACATTGACGCTTTATTGAGTTTTGATTTTAAATTGAATGTAATCGTTAAGGCCCATTGAGAAACAGAGCGAGACGCGCCCGGGCGTCTGAAATCGCTGTCAGTTCCATCGTATTAATAAAAAATACTGCCGCTTAATAGTGTTAAAAACTCTAAAGGATGGCAATATTTTCAAAATAATTACGTCAATAATTGGCACGCAAGAAGAAAGTTTGCTCGTAGGAGTTCGTCTCATTATTCCCGAGAAGATGTTACCACCAACCGAGCCAGATTAATCGTTTTAAGTATATCATGATTTTATATTCCCACAAATGGCATCCCAGCGTCAATTATGAAGCAAAAATACTATCTATTATTCATAAGAACGCTCATTGGCGCTTAAAACCATATTGCATACGTGGGAATAGAAACAGAAAATACGGCTCTGCGACATTCGCTTCGATTAAATCGAAAAACAGCGAAGACAACATTTCATTACTAAATATACTTTTAAAAATTTTTTCAAGTCTGTAACTGAGAAACTTTTCATAAGATCAAAAACACATTTAAAATTTAATGACAGCGAATGATTTTGAATGCATTTCATGTTGAATGTATTTGGTATTTCAAAAGAATTTGCTTTGGTAGTTTCATACAGTCACATTGATACATTACAATACTATCAATGATCAGATCACTAACACTTTTACTACCAATGCAACAATTCAGCTAGCTATTTGGTATGTTTTATAGAAGATCTTAGTAGAATGGTGTTAGTCAACTGCACACATAAATTGGCAACAATAACATTATGCGATATCTCTAGATGTCAACTAAAAACGTTTGATCTTGAGATATGATCAAAGAGTGACAATAGTATCATCGTCTATGTTGACACGTAAGAATGGTATGTGGTCAAAATAGCCAAACATGATTGCCATTGAAGATAATTTTAATCGCAATGATCAATATCGCTTCAGAATAAGGCTTTGAGAATAAAAACCGCAAGCTATACAATGTTCCAACCTAAAAAAAGCTAAACTCGAAACGCTTTAACGCCCCTAACTTATTTTTGGATAGGTACGTGCGATAATTCGTATTTCTTGAAGAAAACTTTACAGCAAAGTTTATGTACACAATAGTTAGGTAATTACTGCAGCGGTCTGTTAATACTCGTAATTTTGTATTTGGAAGCTGATGATGGTTAACACCTTAGATAAATTATAAAGGACCTCTTTGGTTAACACACAGCTGAGAGGCAATCGACGCCTTCATTCCACAATTAGCATTGCAGTCTTTGATGATCAAGATAAATTATTAAGAGTGCGATCTAGATTCGAAGTCTTTATAGTACAGACACCAAGGTTAAGTACGAGTAGATGATAAAGCTTGAAGGCTAACTAATAAGCAAGATTAAATCCATTACAGTGAGTTCAGCAGGGCAGTCATTTAATAAAATAACTTGAATATTTTATTATGAAAAGACACATTTGAAGGGAATGTATCTTTACTTTCTCAAAAATATATATAATATAAATTAATAATTGTCCACCAATATTTATTTATATTTATATTTATTTAATTAATATTCAACACGCTGTGCGGCATACTAAATGCGGACAAAGCATACATAAAAGAGATTGTTGTTTTTTAAACTGTAACGCAATTTTCAGTTCAATTTGTTTTTTTTTGCGCCTGACTATTCTTAAGGGCGTGTGGGCCGTAATTTTGAATTTTTAAAACAACTTTAAGACCTTTAAAATAGTGTATTAAACTCTGAAAAAAAAAAATGTAATAGTTAAGGATCTAATCTAGTGTAATTCGCAGTCAGTAACACGATTTAATGAATTTTACTTGATAGAAAAAAATCCCAAAGTTACCCCTTTGCAAAAAGGTTTTTCAAGTTTATGACTAAACTAATGATTTTTTACTAAATTTTTGTACTCAACGAAAGCCACTAAAAGTTATAGATGCATTCGCAGAGTTTGACTTGATAAAAAGTATCAGTTATTCACTATGTTTTAATATCTACCATATATATAGCGCGCCGTTCGGCAAGCCTGATCAGTCGCGTTTCGGCGCTCACGGACGACGGGCCTGTGCTTGATTTTGCAATTTTGACAACCGATAAATTTTAAATATTACGATTATAGTGCCACAGTATAACAAAATCAGTAGGTATTACTAGTGAAGCATGCTATGATCTTGATTTTTGATACCGTTTTCATTGGAATTGCAAATAGACGCTGATACTAATTAGTACGCTGTATACTTTATGTTGTAGACTAAAAGGGGAGTCTCAAAAAACTGACGTCGATACCACATCAGTAAAAAATTCAATGCGGATGCAATGGAAAATAGATAAGTATCGGTAAAATATTCGTCCGTTAAATCAGAGATCGGAATAAAGGAATAATGAGAGGGGAGATATCCCCTGCGTAAATCCCCTTATATAAATGCAAGTTAGGTATCATAAATGATAAGTTAGGTATCATAAATGCAAGTTAGGTATCATAAATGATACCTAACTTGCATTTATATGCCATTTAGGTAAATTCCTTGGTAGTAAGGTACTTAGTACTTGGAAGAAAAGTCCTCACATACAGATTTTACTACTTTGGAAGAGACTTTCGCGCAAACTATTCGGTTTAGAAAAAAAATGTTAGGAACTTCAATACAATTTTGAACACCTTTCCATAGATACACGTATGGTTTTGTTAGAATTTTTAATTTTTTCCAAGTTTGTGACACCACCAAAATTTATTGTTTTTTCTTTTTTTTTGGATGAAAATGTTAATATTGTTCATACAAATTTAGACACCCGACCAAATTTAATAAGAAGCCTTTTAGGCAGTAAAATTACTCGTAGAATTTAACTCTGCACTAAATTTCCGATTCGTATTTTTTATATAAGGCTTAGAATCATTTCCTGAGCATAAAATCACAAAATAATAACAAATCCAGGTGGAGCTTCAAGTGCCAGCTCGAAAAAACGTTTTGGCTGATATTCTGAAAAAGTTATAAAGCCTATTATTATTGTAGAAAATAAAATTTCCCATCCTTTTGTAGCCAGTAAACTTTTTTTTCGAACTTACCGATTACGATTTATTATGTCAAATTTGATGATAACAATGTAAAAATAATAAGATGTCAATTCTGTTCCCAGTAGCATAAACATGTCCCTTTTTTACCGGAATGGAAGTAGGGTTATGAAATCTTTTATTTCCACATATCTTCCAAACGGCTGGATGGATTTTGGTAACTAAGATATTCTAAGACTAGTCTCATTCGCCAAAGTGTCCTTAGATAGTAGGTAATATTTTTTTACGTGTAGATTTTTTTGTAGTCGGGGTTTTTTAATTAAAGTTATTCTATCATATTGCTCGTTGCTCGAATAAACAGCACCGGTCATCATCATGATTGAAGAGTTGAACGAAGAGTTTGGTCTCTACTTTTGTAATAAGAACAACTAAGCTGTGAAACGCATTGCCAGAGTGGGTTTTTGTCGAAGGTTCGAACCTTGGGGTTACGAGGTACACTGTGCTTGTTTCTATTGGAGAAACAAGTTCCATCGTAGACCACATCATTTACATCCACTATTATCGGCATCATCGCAATCGTATCATTAAATGGGTTATAAATCGTAAACGGTAAGTTTTACAAAAAAAAGTTTACGAGTAACAAAAGATGCAAAATTTTATTTTCTACAATTATTGTCAAAATATATAGTTTCCAAAATATCGGCTAAAACAGTTTTTTTCAATTGGCGTTTGAAGCTCTACCTGGATCTGTGAGCATTTTGTAATTTTATGCTCAGTAAGTGATCTTTACCTCATAGAAAAAAATTGGATTAGAAATTTAGCGCAAAGTTGACCAAAAAACCTTATATTTTTACTGGCCTTTCATTACTTTTCAGCACATTTTTTTTAATTTTTGACGAACTTGTGAATTATTAGGAAACATTTTAAAAAGATCCATGAAATTGGAAAAGCCGTTCTCAACTTATAGTGTGACCAAAAAGAAAAGGTTGAGTTTTGTATATCTACAAGTATAGATAAATGTAATATTTCTTCGTTTCACTTTACAATGCACAAAATTGTTATCACTAGTATAAACAGTATAAACAAATCTTGAACAAAAAAATGAGTTTAAATTACATAGTCCAATATTTTAATGTTATTTCTGCACTGTGGCACCGATTCCGCGGTCGGTGACGGTCGCGAGAACAAGACAGCGTTAAATGCCTAATTTGACAGAACTACCTGGCCTTAAAGCGCCATATTGTTGCTAAGCAAAAACTGAGTAGAAATAGATAAGTTCTCAAGTAAAATTTCGAGCACCTCAAACTCTATAGTAATGAAATTACATACAAGTTCGTGGCGCGGAATCAATTTTGAAATACGAGAATATACTGCTGTGTTCTTCAATATGCGGCAAGGTCGAAAGCCGACTTTAATCTAAGAACGTTGTAGAAATAATGAATTCGTCACAAGCATTTTTGAGTAAACATGTTTTATTTTTACTCTAACTTATAAAGGGCTATGTCTTTTCACAAACTTTAATACAAAAACAATAAGATGTTTGGTCGTTTGTAGTTGCAACTAAATCCAAATATCGGGTCGGTTCAGACTGTGCTTTCTCGGTCGCACTCATACGATAGTGTAGTAGGTATTTTTTTTTAGATAATAAGTCATTGTAATTTAATAAGTTTAGCTAGATAAATCTATTGCATTAATTGTATATGCAAACAATTTAAAATTATTACCATTACTGGACCCGATAAAGTTCAATACTTTACGTTCAAACGTATTTATAATAATCATTCCTGTTCCAAAGGGTGCCTTTTTTCAAACCCACTACACTTATTTGCATTAAGGGAGAGTAACGTGCTTTTACTATCTTTGAATGTATTAACTGATTATGGTGACTATGTTTTATCAATTTTAAATCGTAATAAAACATGTAACAGACATATTAAGTTAGTATTTGATTTGCTTGAAAATGAAATTAAGAAAATAAATAAAATTCCGGTAGAAAATAAGATAGCTTATTTGTCAAATATTTGTTTACTGTTCTGAGCAAAGCACCAATAGTTAATAATAGCGTTTTTTTCACTCAGCAGGTCAGCAGCAGTAAAAAATGTTGTATAATAATAATGTTAATAAAATGTCCGTAGTTTCTTTTTTACGGAGTTTCTGTTTCGATTTTATGCTCCATTTGCAGAGACTCGGAGCCTTCTCGCACAAAGAGATCAAAACCATTACCCACTAGTCTGACCCAGTGCGCATTGTCTTACTAGGAACAAGACCCTCACGATGTTTTCTTTCATCGATGAAGATGACAAACTAGTAAATCTGCACGTAGAAAAATAGTAAAAAGTTACAGGGGCAACTTAAACCTATGATCATACCGTTATGAAAGCCGACGTTGTTCTACCACAACAGCAGAAATTGGAAAAATAAGTTAGTTTATACATTACTAGAACAATGTCAACTCGTCCTAACTTATTAAAAGTTGGGCAACTAATATAGCTTATAACAATCTAGCATTTAACACTGTAATAAAAAATATGAATACAAAGTTTTTAAGTAGGGTCAACAAATCCAGAGACTACTTCATACATAATTGGCGCTGTCTTCACAAAAAAAAAATACAACGGAAAGATCTGTAGCACGTTATTAGTGGCTGAGATCTAAAAATGTATAAACAATGAGTCAAGTATTCGTTTTATACGTGTAATAATCACCTCAGAGTTCATGCTTATTACCTATAGGTACCGTAATTGTAATTTAAATTAACTCAAAAACATTTCACCGTTTTTGGAATACAAAAAAAATATGAGGAATGAAAAAAACATGACATGAGCAACTAACAAAACATTTATTTCTTCGTTTTATGACAAACGTAATTATTAAACCATTTGACGAAACCAATCGCATTTGGAATTTAGCGAATCATCAAAAACCGAAGTGGTTTAAAAAAAAAGTAATGGTCACCCTATACTATCAAACACCAGTATAGTTATGTGTTGTGGCCTTAAATTCCCTCAAATAAGGGGTGCGACACACCTGTCCCGCACCCTCGCTGACACGCGACGGCCGGCCGCGAAACTAACATAAACCAGTGTAAGTAGATCTCAGATTGGCAGGGACTTTCTAGTAGATCGAAAAAGAAGTGTTTTTTATGATGGCAACAACTAAGTGCATTGTTATTGAGTGTAAGGAGATCTTACGTGTTTTAGTTAAAACATATTAGTGACTCGCGGTCCGCCCCGGTTTTGCTCGTAGTACATAACACATAGCCCTGAAGCCCTGAGCACTCAGGCATCACGCGCATAAATAATGGTGTTTTTTTTTAATCGGTCCAGTTGTTTCTGCGATTAGTCAAAATCCCACAAAAACCTCTTCAGCTTTATAATTTAATGTATAAACATAAAGCATAAACATCCCACTAAATAGTCCGTCCCACTGCAGGGACCCGAGGCTTTCTCTTGCAAGGAGAGAGTCCAGGCCATAATCCACCACCCTGGCCCAGTGCGGGCTAGTGGATGACTTCGAAAGATTCTAGTTATATGTCGATTTTCTTGTTTTCTGCATGTTTTCTTTCACCGTTTTAAGTTTACATTACGGCATTATGCACATGACACATGCACTTCGAAAAGACAGTGATGCGCGTGGTTTTGAACCCGGGGTCTCCGGATCGGCAGTCGCCGTTGTTCCGACTAGACCAGCCGCAATTTAATGTATGCATTTTATTTATATTTATTTTTCAGGCATAATATAAAAGCTACATATATATACCAAGTCGGTTATTAATTTATTCAGTGTCATGAATTAGAAACAAAAACTGGCTTTGCAACTTCACAAGGATCAACTTATACTTGTACATTGAAATAAAAACACCCTAGGTGCGTTTTCAAAATACGATCTGAATCTGAATACTTGTCTGCCTGCAAAGCAATGTGCATTGTTAGGGATATGGTGCATGGCTTTGATTAAAGTTGGGGTGTATGAAGTATTATTATTACCGCTTACCAAATAATTTATTTTACTGAACTGGTTCGAGTTCGCGATCGATAGCGAGCCTATTGAATAGTAACAGGTCGTAATTTAACTATTCATATTTTATTCTGTTCCCAAGTCACAAATGCTCCTATTTGCGATTTCATCATCACCATCATCAACAGCCCACTAAATGTTCCAACTGCTGGGACTCGGGCCTTCTCTCGCAAAGAGAGAGTTAAGGACATGACCCACCACGCTGGCCCAGTGCTGGTTGGAGGATGACACATGATTTCGAAAGATTCTAGGTAGGTACCTACATGTCGGTTTCCTCACGATGTTTTCCTTCACCGTTTTTAAGTTAGCGACATCACACACATGACTTCACACGATGAGTTAATTTACGGGTGTTTCAATTGTTACAAAGGTGGCAAAACTCAAATAATTACATCAAACGAATATCATTATTATTTTTTGGATTTATCACTTTTTATTTAAAGTTAAAACGATAAGAATAAAATTTTCTGGATAAAGTATTTCTGTGAGGCCAATATATAAAACCTTCTTTAAAAATGAAAAAGTTATGGGCTGGAAAGAAAAATAGGTATGTATAAATTAGTTGCTGGCCGCACAGAATAACAAGAAAACCATTTGGCTTTCAAATGACGATTGTGTTTTGTTTTATATTCATTTGGTTGAAGTAAAAATAGTTACTTTGCTATTTTTTAGTTTACTATTTATTAGTTTTAAAACTAGGGACTTCTAAATAACATTTATAACAAAGTAATCAGCGTAAAAAAATGTTTTATTGTATTGTACGTAAGACACCAATGGAACTTCAGGACCTGACGTGAGGCAGCATCGTTTCTGACTTGTGTAAGTTACTTATTACTTGCTACTTTTATTTTTGTAAATTAGGTTTTTAACACGAAGAATAAATAATGTTGTGTCGGTTTTTTTTGTTCACCAATTTACCGTCCGTACAAGATTTACAACAGTAAATAAATAAACATACAAACACACACGCACCAAAACCTTAATTTACATTGCATTTTGAACGATTGTGTAGATAAAGTTTTTTTTTACATAAGTAGTGACGAACAACACATGCAATTTATGGTAAACTGTATGCCTCCCTATAACAGAATCGTGCCACGTAGCTATGTGGCTATGAATAGTTCAAATCACTGCCTAGCATTCCACTGCACTGATCACCCAGAGATATAAGGTAATTTATTATTTGCCCTGTTATTTCTATGAATACTATAACAAAGTAATATTACCACTAGAACATACTGATATTAAGACATTAATTCTTGCCGGCAGAATTATTGGCAAATTTGTGGTACCTACTTCCTCTCGCGGAATTTCCAATGTTTTCCACTGCTGTAAAATACAGGCCAATATATTGCGATCATGTGATAATGTGACGCTTATTGGCATGTCCATCTAGATAAATTTAATTGATTTGAAATTAAAAACGTAACAATATGAAGGTGCTATGTATGTTTGAGTGACTATGGCCGAAATATTAGATATTTGTAGAATACTAAAGTGACCATAATTTTGAAAGGTACCTATTTAGAGTAGTGGGAACGTACAATTACACAATAATTGTTAAAATTGAAGGGACGAATCCCACCTGTATCGTCGCGTTTTTTCAAATGTAGATGCACACAGTGAAGGAAAACATTCCGAGGTGACAGAATGTTCCAAGAAATACATTCAAGGATATGTGTGTCATCCACCAACCTCTACTTAGCCAATGATGTGGATTATGACCTCGGTTTCTTTAGTGAAAAAACTCCGAATCACAAAGAGAACACAAAGCGGAGTGCTTTTGCGATGCTGTGATAAATATGTACATACCTATAACACCTGGTAGAGGCCTTTTTAGACTGTTTCCCTGTGAAAAAAATCGATGTTTTACGCCAGTTTTAAATGAAGCATTCTCAACTCGCATGCGATATCAGCATTGTAAAATAGAATGTTTTGTTTAACACCACACAAGATCGATCAATCAATAGTCAATACGTATACATATTGAAATGGGAACGTTTGTTTGAAAGATATTAAATAGTAGACAATTGTTAAAAAAAGTTAGTAAACGTTCAAATGGTTTAATACAATATCAGTCACTATTAAATATACTGTTACTGAGCTAAGACAATCCAATCACATAAAATCTTCGAGGAATTGTAATTGTGTATTTACTACTAAGTTATTATAGACAAAAAAAAATACTATAAGATCATATTTTTTAGTAATATATTTTTTATGAATAGCATTACCTGAAAGCAAGCAGGTACTTGATGTCAGTACTATTTTACTTATTCTGTGATAGCGCGCTTGTCTAGGACTAGAAAAGTTAAACTAATAAATCACATTTTGGCTAGTGATTTTGGCGATGGATTTAATTTTAATTACCTTTATATTTTGTCTTCTTGAACCTGTAAATATTTAAAAATACCTTATATTTAAACATTTACAGGGTCAAGGAACTCAAAACTGATTTTCGACCAATTTCTAGAAAACTTACTATTTCATACTACACTTATCTATCTTTTTATATCAATATTCCATTCCGTTAATGATTAGGTATATGTGGGGTCTTTGTAGCAAAATAATATGCAATTTATCTCCCTCTCACTCACATAATACGGTTGCAATGGCATCATGCTGCAAGTAACAGAAACTGTGTTTACATAGAAGTTGATCTAATCGGTATAAACAATTTTGCAAGTAAAAATATATTAACAGCTTACTGAGACTCGAATAAAACCGTAGGCCCAAGGTAGTCAACAAGATGTTCCATTGTTTTATGTGCCGCTGAAGTGACGGTGATCCATAGTCCATTGTGTTTGGTCTAGAATTGGCAAAAGTGTCGCGGAAACCTATTTTATTGTACTCAAGACACCTCTCCCTTTATCCGTAATCTACATGAAGTGGTACAAGTTGCACTGCGCCTATTTTGGAGCCCGATTTGCATGTGACTGATTGACACCTTGCACGCCATTGTGTGGTATTTACAAATTTTATACAGGATCTAAAAATAGCCGAAGCCAGTACACACCTGTAAAATAAACTGTATATCTATACTAATATAAAGCTGAAGAGTTTATTTGGTTGAACACGCTAATCTCAGGAACTACTAGACCTATTTAAAAAAAATCTTTCACCGTTGGATATTTAAATGCTTCTTGAGTGCCATGTACCACGGGCGAAGCTGGGGCGAACCCCTAGTTTGCTATATAATTAAATTGCCATACTGTAAAGTACCTTTTTTCACATTTTCTTCGTGATATAAGTGCATGATATACCTTTCTAATTTAATATACCTACGCGAATTACTCATGCCATGAACTACAAACAATACACAGAATAGAGGTGGTAATTTTGTAGTGGTAAGACTCTTTGCAGAGTCTGTCTGAGTGAGCACCTTTGTGAAAACAATAATGTGTACCGGTTTGAAAGCCATCATATAAATTATCATTTATCACTGGATGAAGAGCGCAACTCAGTGTTATACAATGATTTGAATTCTTCTTATTCCAATAGCTGCGCGATACTACACATATTATGATCGTCCCGTCCCTCTTTATTTAAAAAAAAATAGTAATGAGTCCAGGAACCACGGTACCTATCCCGTTTTGGTTATTGACCATGGCCATCATCGGTTTCCACGGGGATGTGTTACTATGTAACTCTATCATTATATCGTTTATATTGCTTACGTGTGATTGGTACGAGTTTTCTTAATAACATACCTATATCAAAAATTATAAACGCAGCTCTATATTTAGCTCATCGTTATATTATTCTCTAGCTCACCTTAGCAAAATCATTCATCTATTTTTATAGATTTCGCGACAGACATGACCTACCCATTGAAATATAAACACACGATCCGAAACATGACCTACCATTTTATCGTATCGTATTTCCAAGTGTTGGAACAGTATAAATTTTTATGATCCTGTAAACTTTATTAGCGTAGAATGTCAACTACGCCATTTCTTCAGAGGTGAGTGCTAAAGAGCTAGGTTTTCGATGCCCCTTTAGGTACTTCATAACTTACGTTTGAGTGTAGACTAACCGTTTTGCCATAGCAATAAAAACGACTTTTATAGTCAAAAATAAATAAATTATATCGATGATGTTTTAAATCGACTATTTTGTAGGAAATACAGAAGTTCATATATCTTTGACTTTGTTTTTTTTTCAATTTTGTCCGTGTATAATTTAGAAATAGAGTAAATAAATAATAATGGTTTATTATCTCTCACACAGAAGTTTTACATTTTTTTTTAAATAACTTATTCAAAGTATACTTATCAGTATAGATTATCTATGTGAGAGACTGGTGTCTGCACTAGGAAAACCTGTATGACAGATTACCAGCCTCTCCGACACTGGACAAGTGGTGAAAATGGGTAAGTACTATTTGAAAATATTGTTTGTGTGCGAGTGTGTGTGTTTGAGTGTGTGCAGATGTGTGTTCGTGCGTAATTGTATATGAGATTATTTAATTGTTACAAGGATTTGATAATTACTTCACTATAGTGAGTAATTATTCGGTGTCGTCATAAGTGAGGGACTTCAGAAAATTTGAGGTAATTTTTTTACAATTAAATTTTTGAAGGGGGTACATTTCGATTTTAGCATTAATTTTGTTACATAAATAGCCTCCAAAAAACCCGAATAATTTTTCAGAAAAACCTGTGGACCATTGGTTGGTTGAAGGGCATACCATGTGTTTAAAACGTTTATTTACTCAAGATGATGGGTTATAGTTAAGTTGAAAGTGTTGTTTAAGGATAATATTCAGGATAAACAATTGGCGTATTGACAAAACATCGGACCTGGCATATAAGTCCATACATCCAGAGTACTTAATCTCTAAGAAACTGTAAAAAAAATATTATAGTAATGTATTTGTGTATGTGTGTTTATTATTATATTTATAAGTATTGAAAGAATCTAGATGAAAATTTCTTCATAGATAGATAATAATCTGGAATAACACATAATAAGCTACTTTTTATCCCAAAAAATAACTGAATCGGGAACAGCTTAGCAAGCGTATGATAGATAGATAGATAGATAGATACTCTTTATTGAACACACCAAAATAACAATAATTTACAAATTGAAGCAGATTAAACACTTAAAGTTAGTGCGACAGACGGCGGCCTTATCGCTAATAGCGATCTCTTCCAGGCAACCTTAGGGTGGAAAAAGAAAGATGGGATCTTAAAATGTGGGGTGTGCAGATGACATAAATAAATAAAATTTACATACAATACATACATATATATATTTATAAAAATAAATTGAAATATACCCTATTTAAACATATTTATTTATTACTAAATAAAATAAACTGGTACTTATAATTATTATCATAACATACAATAATACATATGTAAAATAAATAAACAATTATGTATCGATATTGTGAAGGTCTAATAGAGGAAATACAAAACAATGAATTGATAAGTAACACCAACGCCATGTTATATACTATGCATACTATGGCTACAATTTTGACAAATATAGTTCCTTGACATATTTTTTAAAGGTTTCTAGTGATGAAGAACGTCTGACAGACACAGGTAATTCGTTCCACAATAAAACCGCCCTGAAAGTGAACGACCTTCCATAAAAGGTTATATTATGTGTTTTTCCAAACCATAATCTACCTGTATTCCAAATTTCAGCCTGATTCGTTAATATGTTACGACGTGATTGATCATCAAACATCCAAACTGCTATACATTGACATTAATTGTTATATTAGTAGGATTTACTTTTATGATATTAGTAGAACACCCAATAATTTCACTGATTCGAATACAATAAAAAAAACAAACACATACTCGATGATGATGATTATTAGAGACCTTTTCATGAAATAGCAAAGAAAAACTAAAAGCTTTAAGAAAATAAATATTAATTTAGATAGTTAAGAACTCTCCTCACAATAAAAAAACGTTAGTTAAAAAGTTAGTCCAATTCATATTGTATTGTGCACAAAGGTTTACTGCAGTAACTGACACCAGTAACTCTGATTACTGTATTGTCCGCTCCACCAAAACGTGAGGGGTTGTTATTATTATTTCACGGTCAACTAGACACACGTGCTGAATATAAAAAATGCCGTTGCATAAAAATAATGTTAATTTGCTACATGGTCGCTTAGAATAATAATAATTTTAGGAGGGAATCGCGACAGTCGCGTGGCGTACGCATGCACATGGACAGCGAACACAAAATACATAGAAGAGCAGAATCCGAAGTTTACTTTATTGTGTACAACTATTTGTGATAATAGACGAGACGACTAAAAAAAAAACGTAATAAGTAATTCCGTCAGTTGTTAGGTTATTAAAAATATTGTATACGTATGTTTTCTTATTCGCAAAAAACGTCGTAGCTACATTGCTTGGAAGTTTCAAGTCACGTCACGATATGGTACAATTTTTACTATAGTGTGACGTCACAAGCCCCCTCTCTTGAAGTTTGATGTTCTATATCTTTGTCAATTTTTGATAATTTGATAAAACAAAAAATACGTGTCCCATTTTAAGTTAGTACCTACTCGGGATCTACTCGGGTTTTCTCTCTCTGCCACATGAAGGACCCGGCACCCGCACGGTGAATCCATGGAATGCTAAGAAAATCGTCTCTCCCTGACAAACTAATTACAATGGTATATTTCTGACCCTGTCGTGATCCTGATTAGTTTATTGATTAAAAGTAAGGAGAAATTTTTCTAAAACCAATACCTAATTTCACAAACTCTTAAAGTGAATTAAACTTAATGCAATTCATCTGACCATAACAAGTAACAAATGCGAGTATATTCGTTTAAAATTAGGCAGGACTTGAGTTGTCATTCTACTTCGTAAGTCAGCTTAAACTAATTAAAGGCCAGCATACTTGTTGGCATAGATTTGGTAACTTGTGTTACTGTTCTATAGTATTTTGTAGGACAGGTGTGATACAACCCTTATTTCGGAGGGAGAGGGCTATGAGTGTATAACAATTTTCTGTAGCACACTGTTTTCTGTTATAATGCACCATTGTCCCGTATGTGTCGTGCAATTGTGATTACAGATTTTAATATTTAGACCAGAACCCAATAACATATCTATTTTAATTGACTTCAAAGAGGTCGAATGTCATAAAATGGTTGTTTGATTGAAATGTTTGAATACCTTACAATAAGTAAGAATATTTACGCATATATAATGAAAAAACTACAAAAATGTTTCTAATCGCATTCTATAAATATACTTTTTCATAATTTAAACGTTAGTTTATCCAGACATCGAAGTAACCACTACCTGCCAGGAAACCACACTTTACGCAATAGAGAAACTATGAAAGTTTCGAGTAGTCCACACATGTTTTCTCCGATACATTGATAAAATGAAACTCGAAGAGTATTTGAAAGTCAATGTACGTATTGTTTTGCAAAATCGGCTTAATCCGGCACTTCACGACGAAGTATTGAGATGATTGAAGAATCAGATATTTCGAAACGACAATTAACTGACGCCATAAGTGCTAGTGGCCGCCTTTCTATCCGCTCATTAGCCAAAATGGTTTCGCAGGTAAGTACAACCTTATATCCAAATGCAAGAAAGGGAGCCACTTAGGATACTTCCAAACGATATTATGGATGTATTTAATTTATTCATTAAGGTAACTGAACAGAAATTTGGTCGGTTTCACCGGCCGCGTAGTTGACAAAAAGCTGTTCAAGCGTCCGCCCTACGTAATCTTCAAAACACCGAAGGCAATAATAACTAGAATAGGCCAAGGATTATCTGGCAAATCTGAATTCATGGCACAATGAGGTTCAGAACCCTGTAACTTTATGTAGAAAATTGTATAGTAAAATAAAACGCGCCTACCTGCTGTGCTTGGAATTAGAATGGTGTAAGTTGCACCTTCATTGTTTCCTACTAGATCTTGAAGTTTTCCTACGTGCCATAAAAGAATCATTCTCCCCAGTTTGAAAATCTCAGAAATATTTCACAAACCAAAAATCTACTGCATTTTGCAATTTAATAATTTGGATTTAAGTTAAGTCTAGTTAGAGACTGTACCAATTCAATACATTTCTCTCGCGATGTTTAGTTTATACTCGCAAAGTAAGTCGGTAGCAACTCCGCAGTTAACTAATTTTGCCGTTAATTTATTTATTTCTTTTGCGTTCCTTTATAAATATGTTTTTAATGTATATTATGACGAACCAGTACCTGATGGTAAGCAACATGCCTTCCATAACTGTGCCACGCCGCCGTTTGATCCATCAGATTTCAAATAGTTGCCAACAATGTAGGTACTGCGCTCGTCACCCGAAGATGTTTTTCCTCCTGTAAATATTCAATTCAGTAAAATTAGTAGAATTCATTATAGACTTTGTAAGTATTTCCATAAATAGCTTTTATTTTCCGTTACAACTCTACAACAATGGACTAAACAATCTCTAGGAAGGTAAAAAGGTTTCTCTAGTATGCACAAGCACATCATACTTCACATTTACGATAAACTAGATTCTGCTGACTTATTCACATGTTATTGAAAAAATATACTGAAATAAAATAAATTAATGTATAATTCCTACAACTATAAGTGCAAAAGTTTACATAATATTACGTTTGTTACTTTTTCAAGTAAAATCTTTAGAAGGGATAGAATAGAGGAAGGGTAGATGGAGATCTTCTCATTTCCTGTATAACTCAGTGGTTTAATAAAATTAATTGGTGTTAGATAAAATTAAACTTTGATTAGGTATATCCCGTTGTACATCAAATAAAAATGTATTAAGAAGCAAACCTGAATCTTCACTCCATTTCAAGTACGCGGCACACAAATCATTGAAGGCTTCTTCAGACTTAGTAATAAGTTATTAGTATAATAGATAAAATAGTTTCATTTTAGGAGGTTTGGATGTTTTAATAATATATATTCTGCAAAAAAAAAACAAAAAGCGACTTCAATTTAAAATGACATTCAGACTCTCGATCTCGATAACTATATCGTCTGAAAACATTAGATCAAATTTTAGTTTTTTGTTCATATCGAAAACCGGTACACCGCTTTCGATAAAAAAATTATATATAGTCTTTAGAGGTGACCCCTCTAAAGTATGTTCAACAAAAAAAAAGAACCATCAAAATCTTTTTTGAAAATTGACGGGGCTATCGTGTAACACACAGACAAAAAACATACAACCAAATTGATAACCTCCTCCTTTTTAAAGTCGGTTAAACAGAAAGCTTTAAGATGAACATCTAATGAGTTTTAGTAGTCGAAATGTATGCAAAAATGCTGAATTTTATTGCAATGATAAAGGTTTTAGCAGATCATTCTTAAATCATTAGTTTAAAGGGGATTTTTGAACTCATAGGTCTTAGGGTGCTTAAGCTCCATTGATATCCATAGAATAAAATTTAGAGAAATTATTTTAAAATCAGTATACACAGTAGGTGTGTTATAAGTACTAAGGTGATGTACCTTTAGAGTAAAGGCACACAGAATACCGTATACACAGATTTCTAAACAGATGAAACCTTCGTGAACGACACTGTGAGGCCAGTCATTAGTTATGTATGCGTGACAGCTCTCACCGACGTTGTCAAATTACTCACGTTGGTGTGCGTGTAATGTTCCCAGTCTTAAGAAAAAAAGTCCCACTATTGTTGTCTTAAGCTTTGGAAATTTTCACGTGTAATAAACACATAAAACATTATTTTAAAATAATTTATTATTACACCGATAATGTATAATGCAAGGATTTCTTGTTAATAACAAGAAATCTTATTTCCATTTTATGAAGTTAAGAATTTTGATTTTACATGCAACCAAAAATCAACTTGAATCGCAAATATTAATTAGTATGATTTGCTCGCTTAGATAGTTTAAACACAAGAACAAAATTAAAAATTTTGATTAACCCCCGACTACTTCAGATTTGCTATCTATACAACATTCTACTAGTCAAGCCATTTTATTTGCTACCCATATTAAGGGAGCTGTGAAAAAAGAAATGTATTAGAAATGGATGGACATATTGATCAAACTCAAAAACACAAGACAATATCCTGATGAAACACAAGATGTTGGCGAAATTGTGCTCACCAAACATTTATCTCACACAAATATATATCACAACCAAATAGAAGCCAGAAATTAATCTAAGATGAAGAATCAGATGACATAAATAAAAACCAGAAATTAATAGAAGATGAGGAAGAAGAAGACTTTAATCAGCTGACTATTATTTAATTAATTTTTTTATTTATAAATTACTAACAAATTGTCTTGCCAGACATATTGCATGCCTCTCGCAGAGGCCAGTTTGTATGGGGCAACTTTTAAAATGTTTTGTATCATCTTATCTCACCTACAAACAGCAATAAAGATTTTTGTATTTGTATTTGTATTTAGGCCATTTTGTGATAGCGGCCATCTAGGATTTGAAATTTGTCTTAGTGCAAAGTATTCTACTAGTTAAGCCCTTTCGTTTGATACCCACATTGAGGTAGTAGTGAAAAAAATAATATAATTCGCCATTTTGTGGTGGCAGCCATCTTGGATTTGAAATTCGTTATAATGTATAGTATTTTACTAGTCAAGCCCTTTCATTTGATACCCATATTGAGGTAGGTTGTGAAGAAATATTTTAACCGCCATTTTGTGGAGGCGGCCATCTTGTTTCAATATTAACTATACATAGCTAAGAACATCCGCACGGATATTAACCTTCAAATAAAAAAACCGCATCGAAATCGGCCCATCCGTTTGAGCTCTACGGTGCCACAGATAGACACACACACAGACACAGACAGACAGACAGACATCGACGTCAAACTTATAACACCCCTTTTTTTGGTCGGGGTTTAAAAATCACACAGGATGAACACGTATGGACAAGCCCGTACAAGATGAAGTTTGTGTCGTACTGACAGGAGTTTGTATTTGCTTTGGCCACATAATACTGAAATAAAACCTCTTAAACTCCATAGTACACAGAAGTATTAAAAACTCGTTTCATAACTATAGTTTTCATCAACACTGTTAGTATTTTTATTAACCCTTGTAACGGAGAGGATTAGTTATTGGCATCGATTCACATTAAATTAAAAAAATAACGATTATAAAAATAGGGCCTAAAATTGAATTATACAATGTTCATCAATAATTTGGTCTACGAGTATCTTCAAAACAAAATTAGAATCTATATTTTACCTTAACTTCAGGGAAAATAATTTCACTTTAGTGTAGCAGCACTGGCCTATTTTCGTTGAGGTGTCGTGTTTCTATTCATCAATCGAAATAAAATTGTCTAAATTGTATAAATACCAGTAAAAATATTCTAACTTTCCTATGAAATTTCCTTTTTATATTTTTGGGAACAATGTTTGCAATGTTTGATGACACAAGACGGCACAATCTTAAACAAAACATAAAATCACACGGGACTCCCGTACGAGGCGGAAGTCAGTTTCGTACTGACTGGAGTTTGTATTTGCTTTGGCGTTTGATATTTGCTTTCCGGACCTAAGGATCTGTGTTCCGCACGTTCCATCTGCCTTTTGTTTTATAAATCTGTGACCGTATACATGCTAAAAATCGTGTTAGGTACGTTTGCCGTAAAGTATTTTACTGCTATTCCAGAACAAATACAAGAAAAACACTTCCATACATTTTATCTAGTCAATATAATACTCGTCGTATGTACTTGCACATCTTTCATTCATTATTTCAGCATTGACTGACTGACAACATGGGCTGTTTTCAGTAAACACTCGAAGAATCAATTTTGGGAATAATTACCATTTTTTTTTAATAAAGAGTGACGAGACGATCAAGTCATGTGCCTGATGGTAAGCAACATGCCTGACACATAACAGCACAGTGACCTTTGGTATTCTACTATTATTCCGGCATTTTTTTTTTTTCATTTTCGATACATGCTAGCTATAATAATTATAGCATGGTCTGAAGAGGTAATCACACGGGACGCAAATCATTTACGATTAAGTTATCAACTTACGATTTATTATGAATATTATGACCAATAAATGTCAGCCGACGGTCGGATAAAAATTTTAGCGGTTACATTTAACGTCTCACGGTTTCATGGAAAATTATTTATGATGTACCGTTAATGACGATAAATTTCCAGTTATCAATCCATCCCGTGTCACCGTGCTTTTTACTTGTTCTTAAAAAAAAAAAAATTATTTTAAACATCATAAAGGATTTAATCGCGACATAAATTGTTAATTATCTATATCTATACTAATATTATAAAGCTGAAGAGTTTGTTTGTTTGATTGTTTGCTTGAACGCTAGGATCTCGGGAAGTACTGGTCCGAATTGAAAGATTCTTTTTCTATTGGATAGTCCATTTATCGAGGAAGGCTTTAGGCTATAGAAAATAACTCTACTATCAATTGAAGCGGAGCATGAAACAAGAATGTAACAAAATCGGAAAAAAAATATTCCCCTTTTGAGAGTTTTCGTACGTTTCGTGCTTTGACATGACACATGACAGCATGTGTCAAAGATTGCGTCATTGAATTTCAGTAATCTGTGCCTTGAATATAAACCTTTGCTATTTTTTTTTTCTAAATCTGAGTTGGTACGACCAATTTCCGACAGGTGGCGTAGCAGGTTGCTGAAGAGGTTTTTTTGTTTGAAATCGATATTCTCAGGAATGAGTGAACCGATTTCAGTCATTCTTTCACCGTTGGATATGTACGGGATCCCGATGAGTGCTATATAATATATCACGGGCGAAGCCGGGGCGGGCATCTAGTTATTATTATAAAATAGCTCTACGTTTTTCTGTATTCTCGTGACCACTGCCATTGTAACGCTGCCAAAGGATCGAGGTAGTTAATAAATAATTTAAATCATTATTCAGCTCTGTTTGATGTTTATAATATAACTTAAAATCATGAAAGTTATAAACTAAACATAAATAAATAGTCGGCAATGATAAAAATATTATACCTCCTATGTAGGTGAATCTGTCATCAGGTTTAAGCAGCCTGCGAATACAATCGAATCGCATAGTAAATAGTCTCAATCACGCTTGTGTGTATTACAAGCTAATTGCTAATATAAAAAATAAAATGTTATATTTTAAAGATACATGAGACAAATTTTTACTACATGTCAATTGTAAAAAATAAATGTGTCCAGAATACTAGTTGCTTATCTGCGTTATATAGCGGGGATTATACACTTTAAGCGAAAAAGATGCCAGCATTCCGGTCACTTATCACTCGCCAACACCAAATGCTTCGCCAGATTAATTAAATATACTTATGTAATTCTTTGTTAAATTAAAATATTTTTTACTGATTAAAAAAAAAAAAAAAAAAAAGATCCCTATGATATAAATTATGAGTAACTGGTCTGTTTGATGTATTTTTTATAGCATAGAATGACGAGATAAGCTGGGCATGTGTCTGATGGTAAGCAACATACCTGCCACATAATAGCACAGTGACATGCAGCTATTAACACATGAAAAGTCCAAATCATTCAAATCATTACCTAGCTCTGCACTGCGATCGTCACCCAAAGATCTAAAATATATTACATATCTAAGCTCGGTAATTTCTCTGGAAACATTGCCCTTTTACCAGAATAACTAGCAAAAGTGTGGTACTTCTCCAGACTCTGCCAAGAGCACTACCACTACAAAATATTTGTCCCGTACTTAACATACTAACAGGGCACGTTAAATAAAAGCTTATAATAAGTCTGTCTATTTTCGATAAAATAACAACTTATTAAGTGTAAAAAATATTGAATTCGATCCGATCGTGGGAAGTGACAATAAAAAGGGCTGCCATCTCATTGTTTCCTCATCAAGATTGATGGCGGAAGCTGCATATCCAACATATTCGTTTTATTTGTCATTTCCGTCCAAATCCGACTCGAAAATATGAAAACCATATTTAACGATCCACGATTAATGCGTACATAATTATACGATGCATAAAATACATTTTATAAAATAATGATTTCGCAATCGTAGGTCATTAATCATGGAGATGTATTAGTTAACTAGGAAATGCGAAAAAAACACAAGTGTCGTGGGTGGAACTGAAGAGTCGTTTGTGCGAAAAGAAGGTGGGTCGGAGGCGGACAGACGCTATCCTTACTTTAACTTCGCTAATGAACTAAAAATTTACGGTATTTTAGATGTCTTGTTATTTATTAAATAAATCATTTTATTGTCGATGTTACACTGAGTATTCCTAGAGTATCTGGTTGGGACCCATAGCATTTCTATAGACCGTAAAGACATTTAAATGTGCTTATTATTTACGAACAGTATGAAAAACAACAAAGACACAGAAAACTGTGAAAACAAATATTACCTATTCTGTAATAACCAATGTAAAGTACCGAGTGTATAAACAATCCCGAAATCGTGAAAAAAGTACGAGTAGTCGAAACAAATTTCACATGCGGTCTGCCTGATAACCATAACAACAAGTTTAATTTTGGAAAAAAATCTTATTTGGTACACTTTTTTCGGCCTACCTCCATTGAGCTATTAACACGAGGTAAGGAAGTTTGTTCCAAATGTTGCGTCTAACAAAAATGCTCATACGAGATTATTTATTTAGAAGAAATTCATTGAATAAGTACTTGCAACCCAATGAATAATTATTTAAAAACTGGCATATCGGTAGTCACAGGGACTATCGATAGAAGTGAAAACTTATAACATACCTAAATATTAAGAAACTGCTAGCAGCGCCCCGCGGTGTTACCCGCGTAGTTCCCGTTATTTTCGGGATAAAAAGTAGCGTATTTATTCTTCTAGACGATAATATATATGTATTCCAAATTTCAGCCCGATCCGTTCAGACGTTACGACGTGATTGAGGAACAAACATTCATACTTTGACCTTTTAAAATTATTAGAAGGATTAAACAGTACCTACGAGTATTAAAGTTGTGGAAAACGTCACCTGTACGTCGCTAAATACACCAATATTACCACTGCTTTTATTACGCATGTTAGTGAGGCGAACACACAAGATTCCACCCATATAAAAAAACGTCTAACACGTACAATGTCTCCCGTCTCGCTGCTCCGCCGCCCCTCCCATGCTACGCAGCATGTCGGTGACGTGAAATAAGACGATGCCCTACAAAAAATACAATACGGCTAAAGAAGGTTTCACTTCAAAAATAATAACTTTAAATTTAAAAAACCCTACTGCAAAAAATCAACAGTTCAGAAATACATGTGAACATCCATGTGATACTAAATACTATCTAAAGACATTTGGTGATTGAGACAAATCTAACGATACCTTAATTGACAAAATTCTTCCACCGTTTGGAAGAAACGAATAAAGAAATTTACAAAAACATACAAGATAGGCGCGAAAAGCATAACCCAGTTCAGTCGGGTAAAAATGACATCGTAATTACATCCATTTAACTTACAAAAAACAAACAGTCCTTAAATGTTAGTGAACTTGGATCAAGGAATAAAAACCTAGTACCTACCCAGTTTATCGAAATAATTAAGGGCTTATCTGTGGTGGAAGCGACGTCAGAACTTTATCGGAGTGCGTCCAACGCGGTTATCTTCATTACGAGTCCGTTGCGTTTAATTCACGGGCCCATTAATTTTAAAAGCTGCCGCATGCGTTTGTTAAACCAATAATTATCTTTACGGTAATACGGTATTAAGCTTCCACAACTGCGATAAATCATCCGCAAATCAAACGCTCTAAAATGGGCCGGAGTTAGGATTCTAGGAAAGAAAATATATAGCCACACGACAAATTGATACTCGTATAAATCACTTGACATGTTATGGATTCATAGGTACACTATAACTTAGAAAGTTTACAATAACATTGTATTTACTTTTTAATACCACATAGTCTTACTTAAAAAATCTGATCACATTAACAGACAAATGCTGTTACCTATATTGTTATTTTTTTTCACACACAAAACCACTGACCCCAAACTAAGCAAAGCTTGTACTATGGAAGCCATATAACTGATATAATACTTATATGTTTTTTTTAAATACATACTTATTAAACATAGAAAACACCCAGGCACAATACAAATATTTGAATTAATCCCACAAACATTTGCACTGGGTGGGGATCGAACCCACGACCCACGGCATCGCAGGCAGACTTACTACCAACTGAGTCACCAGGCCAGCCAAATTATATAAGTATTATGTCAGCTATCTGGCTCTATATTACAAGCTTTGCTTAGTTTAGGGCTAGATTATGTTATGTTTGAAATGTCCACCCATATACATATTTAGAGGTATTTTATTGTCAACAAAATATGCTCAAGAAAGACTTTATGGTGGTTCATATTATGGTGTTACTCTATAAAAACGAAAACATTCTACAAAACTGTTATTTATTTAATTGGTAAAGTGCATAAAGCCTTCAAAGCTCAAATATCTAATATTCTCACACACAGTGAATGTTTAAAGTTGATTATCCAACTTATTTTGTTTTCGATAAGTACTCGTAGTTAATGTACAGCGGGTACAGCGGAGGGCAAGTAGCCCTCTTTGTTCGACACTGATTACGTCCATATCGAATGGGGATAATCTTAAGGTCTGTTGAGATGGCAGATTTAAGGGCCAGCATGTTATGTGGCCTACTCGGTAATTGTCGGTTCGCGTTACCGTGCACTTGGATAATTACCTACGTTGCATTACCAGTTATTGAATGTTAGATGAAAACTAATTACGAAATGGTTTTCCTCAAGTAGGCACGGTGCTATTTATTACACTGTAGTTAAATAAATGTTGTTAATTTATAATAATATATTTGTGCTACAATTAGCAGTGTTTTGCGGTTTCACTTGCGCTGTTCTTGTTCCCCTAATTTTCCCGGGATGAAAAGTATTATAATAGTAAAATTAAACAGAAAATAAAAAAAGTATTCACCTCCGGTAGGTATGTAACCTTTTTTTTTCGCTTTGAGTGTCAATTTTTTTTAATTTGGTCTCGCAGCAAAATTCCTATTCTCTCCAATCTAGCCGCAAGGAACTTCGCTCCAAAAACAAGTACTAAAACTAAACATTATGTCAAATAACTTTAGGTTTAAAAGGCTGAAAATTAATTATTAGCACATAAAAACAGCTTTTATGTCGGCGACGTTATTATAATTGCCTGTGTTTAAGTGTCACTAAAACTTGTAAAACAATCACTTCTTACTGTAATAATATACGTGTTTTATTCTCGCTCTTGGTCACTCGTGCCAAAATCACCACTTTAATGAAAGTTATAAAGTCTCGTATTTTCAGACACGTTGGTGGTATTTACTACCTAGAAGGAGTATTAAAAATACGTTACGATTTTTATTGTAATAAGTGGGTTAGAGGGAATGAAAAGTAATTACCGGTAGTGTAAGACTTATAATTTATTTCTCAAATTGGATATTGTGTTTGTTTGCACTCTCACATTTTAATTCTTTTTTGGGTTTCAACTGAATTAAATGATGATTCACAGTAATAAAAGAAAATTCGTTATGTCAAAGGACATATACAAACACATGTGTATGCACTATAGTCTGTACTTACAGTAGATAACTGCCTGGCAGAAACATTCAAGGCAAAAAGGTTTTAGCTTTTCCAGGTTTGAGTCGCTGTTTTTTTACGCAATGAATATTTACTTTGAACTATCCGAAGTCAATAATTGTTTTTAACCGACTTCAAATAAAGAGGTTTCTCAATTCTACCTTATGTATCTTCGTCGTTTATGAACCGATTTTGATGATTCTTTTTTTGTTGTAAAGAAGATATTCCAAGGGTGGTACCATAATAAGGAAACTAGGATCTGATGATGACATCCTAGTGAAATCAAGTAAAACTTTTTTACTTTATGAGTTTTCCGTTGAAAGTCGGTTCTTTTTTGTTAAAATTATGTGAATATCGGTTCCCTTGGTAAAGAGAACTGGGAACAAACATCATGACACAGGATTTTTACTCATCAGTACAGTACAAATAAAATATTTCCAAGGGAGCCTACAACTTTTTCTAAAGTTTTTCAAAACCTTTACAGCCCTTGCAACATAATTTCTTTACAGCGCCAATCAACGTCCAATAAAGAGCTCCAATATTACCACAAGACAACGAGCACATCGTTCCCAGTTAAATTGTTAAGCTTGCTCATCTTTTTTACTTTAATAATATAATAACTCCAATCAATTACTTTTTACAAAAAGATTCAATCAATAAAAAAATGAGCGAGAGAATTTTGTCCCTTGCTGCGTTTTGAAGGCACACGTAGTCTTTAATTGCTTGTCAACAAATTCTTGAATGGACAGCTTTGCTGGACGTACTGAATGTTTGTTTTTACTTAGCAAAAATACTCGATAAACAAGTCGTCAATACTGGAACCTTTTCGGGTCCACTTTACTATACACTGAAGTAAAAATTAATGTTCTGGTGAACAGGCCACCTTTCAACGACATAGTTGCACGTAATTAGCTATCTAACTAATATTATAAATGCAAAAGTTTGGATGTTTGTCGAAACGGCTAAACGGATCGGGTTGAAACTTGAGATACAGTTAGGTTATAGTCTAAAATAACACATAAACTACTATTTATTGCAGAAAAAAATCGGTAAGGGTATCTACTTGGCTAAATTCGCAGGGCGCTTCTAGCAAGTAGTATTAAAATACTAGATAAAATACAATCATTTAAATAATGGAGTAGAAATAGCAATGGCTTAGGATTTTAGGTTTGATTGTTAATAGAGTTGAGTGTATTGAACCCCTTTCAGGTTAGGTTGGATTAGATGTTCTGAGCAACCGTATATAAATGAATATTCTCAATATTGGCATAATCAGTAAATTCGCTCTATACTAACAAACGTGATATATATGTAATAAGCAGTAATTGTACGCAAAACATAAAATTAGGTACACGTCTATTACTATGCGTATTTTAATAAATATTTATAAAAATATAAAACACATCCAAGTATATATCTACAGACCACTCACTGTTCTTTAATCCTTAATTAAACCAAGAATCCCGTTTCACTTATTAAGAAATAAATGGAACGTACGCCTTATTTAAAACGATAGGGAAAAATAAAAATTACAGATTAATCCGTACAGAATCCTCGCATTCTCGCGAGCTAAAACTGGAATAGGATGTTAATATTAATGAATTCAAGAAGGGTTTATTTTGAAGCGTGATAGCCGTCATCAGGTGAGTTTTGTTGTTTGTGTTCGGCTGATATCGGCAAATATCGGTGTGTATCGGCACCTCGCCGACCGGTCGCACGCCGCGGGAGTACGCTTGCCACGCGCCACAGAACATTGGCGCGATTTTCATTTTACATGCAATATCACTCTACCTGCAACTGTGTAGGATTCATGCTATAGTATTTTTACCTTTTATTTTGTTTTCTCAAAAACGTTTTCTCAATACTTCAGTATCAATAATCCTATAAACGGTTTCTTGTAAGAACAACAATCTTATTGGAATAACTCTCCTGTTTTGTAGTCAACTATGATGAGTACCTATTCATCATTAAATTCCTATAAAGTATTTTTGCAAATAATAGCTGAACTCTTAAAGTACTACATTCCTTAAATGAATAAAAATAATACAATGATTGTAAAAACTGTCTTGATTCTATACCTATTTCTATTGTGAAGTTTGAAACAATCATGCAATCAATCACACTTAGACGCTCACGGCACATCCATCTCTGTAGTCAACTATGGCTGCAACAGCACAATTAAAAATTCCAATCCCTATTTTGGAGGATCTTTTTGTCTGTAACATATTAAGGAAACTTTTTGTTGACAGAGGACTGACAGAAATAGATCGCATTCACTGTACTAGACGGAATCTTGATTGACCTTCGATTATTCGCTGATGTCCAGCGGTACAATAACCAGCAGTCAATAACCACGTCCAATTAAGTTCGGTAGCGCCTCTGAAACGCACTCGGACAAGTTTTTGTCACGAGTCATGCGCGGACGCAGTTTAATTGGCGGATACTCGTCATTAGGTATGTGCTGTGCTACTTTTGCGGTTAGATTCACCCTATACGCATGTTATATTTGCTTATTCGAACACGTTGATCTTTCGTTTTGAAAAAAATCAATGAAAGCGCTCAATAAACATTTCTCATTAAAGCGGCTATCAGCATGTGCATATCTTATGTGTCATACTTTAAGGTGCTGCAGAATTGGCAGTTATCGTTACTGAAAGAAGACGGTTAAAACGAAATTTTTGCTGGGATTGCTTGCGGCGGCTCTATTTTTATAATTTACCTAGTCAAACTGCAATCAAAAGTTGTAAAGTATATTTGTGCCTAGACTTACAAAACATGTCGAGTATTTTACCTTAAGGTCAGAGTAGAATTATTTATTATTTGGTTTTAATCACAACGACACATTCGACTATGAAGCAGTATTAATTTATTCTCATTTTGACGACAGTATTTAACAATATAACAAGAAAGGCATATTAAAGTATTTATGACTGTATGGCAAATGGTATTGTAATGTGTGTGATGTAAATGTTTTTTACAAATGTTTTTTAGTAAAAATAAAATCATTCTTCTATGTGTAAGATGTAGGTAGGTAAGTAATCGCATGAAATTTTATACTCCTCAATCCAAGCAACTTTCACAAAAAAAGTACAAAGTTTTTTCTTCACTTACTTACCTATAGGAAATTCCAGGAAAAAATGCGTTTATTTACATAAACTGTTTTGAAATTTGACAAAAACAATAGTACCTATAAATAATCTGTTCTTACAGTATTTATTCTGCACCCAATTTTAAGGCACTGGATTAAAATTTGTATTAGCACTGTAATAATAGCACAATTATTGATATTATGGATATGATAGGAATAAACATTTAAAAGCAGTTAAGTTCGTCGCTCGAATGTTTTACAACTAATGCGTGTTCACGTTTTGTTACGAGTTTCTTTCTACAAACATCGCTGATCGATGTGGATGCGCATCCAATTACTTTTCGTGTCATTGAAAAGTTATTTACAGCTGGGGGTGTGTGTGTATTTATCACGAGATAAGGATAAGTTATTGTAATATGCAGTTGAAAATGCATCTGCAAAGGCTATAATTACAACGATTAACACCTCGGTGTACTTTATCTGAGACAAATGCCAAATAAGGATGCCGCTTGCGAATCGCGACTGACTCCCATTCCAAGTCATATTATTTTTAAGCTTTGTTGAACAGACTTTACATTATCCTAAATCTTTAAGCAGGACTATATTAATTGAACCAGTTCATAAGTGCTTTCAGCTACTTCGACTAGACGATAATTTGTGGTGTGCGTTTTATAAATAGTTTGAGATAATTTAATTGGATAACGGGACACTCACGTATATACGGTCGGTCAATCCGACTCGAGTTTCGGCCGCGTCCGGCGGCCTTTTTCAAGGCGAGTGCCAAACGGGCAGCCGCCGCGCGTGTGCACTCGCCTTGAAAAAGGCCGCCGGACGCGGCCGAAACTCGAGTCGGATTGACCGACCGTATATACGTGAGTGTCCCGTTATCCAATTAAATATGTGTAACAACCACGTTAATTTTAATACTAAAAGTTTGAGATAAGTTTTCGAAAAATAGCTTCAAGCACTCACGTGCCGTTCGCGGTATTCTTATCGTCATTAACAGTAATTAAGGCTCATATCGAGTCTCGTATAAACAACTATAATGCTGTTCAGTCTTGTGTGAATAACACAACTCAGACGACCGCACTTGAGCAACAAGGTTTGCTTACAACGTGCCAAGCTTTAGGGCATTTGAATGAAGCCGTAACGTGCGAGTTTGTCGCAGCCACGAGCATTAGCCTGTAATGGATACGATCGAAAACCTGCTGCGGTCACATATTATGTCCATAGCTCCCCGAACTGGTCCCAATATCGCTTATTATGTATCGCTTTGTGTTAATCATATCTTTCGCTGCGTATGGCGACCGTGGCGGCTACCGGTCGTCGGTCTATTAATAAAAGCCAGGCTTCGAACCGACGGAATGCTCGCAACCTGCTATTGTACTCTAGTGGTTAAGGAATTTGTCTTTTTAATCGCACTGCCTTCACTATGCCCGGAGCCTATTATTAGGGTTAATTGGAATTATTAAAGTTTTTTTCACAGCAGCTAGGAGTTTTAGCAGATCGTAGTGATGCATGCGAGATAGCTTTGAGGGTGAAGCGAGCTTTTAGATTAATATACGGTTAGAGCGCATGTTATGGAAATTTTAATAGAGTTAGCACTAACCACAGCTCTCGAGATGAGCACATCTTTCACTTACTTTTATCAGTCTGTTGCCGTCTAAATTTAGCGTAGATCAATTTAGATTCAGTTGAGTTTATAAACAGAGTTTTGCTATTTTATGTAGGTAAACAATAAACTGTGTTATCTATAAACAGGAGCACAATTTCCATCTTTATGAAGGTCGTAAAGGAAATTATTATCACTTAAAACTACGACAGCAGCAATTATATCCAGCTACTGTATTTCCAAGCACGGCTTTATACTCGGTTTGTAAGCATACAGTCAACTTTTACTTGAACAGTTTTTCATAGACGTAGCTTTGGTCGTCATTTTGTATTTGGTTATTTCTTATTGGAAACCAATTGCGACAAGCCGGTGTATCATCGTGTACCATCGGCGTATCATTTACATAATAAAGGGTAATTAATCCGGGACCGTGACGGTGAGTGTATCGTAACCGGAGTTGGCGTTTATCGTCAAATTGCTAGATTTACACCACAATTAACTTCGCTCTTGTCTCCTCCAAAAAACACACGAGTTGTAATCGATAGGTACATTGGATTCAAAATTGCTTTTAAATCGAATTTATGACGGCAATTTATTTTGTTTTCACAGTGAAACAATATTAAAAAATTAAGAGAAGTTTTCTCTATTATCTAGATCTGTAATCAAAACAGAGTTTTTTCAGTGATAAGTTGTTCTTTATCAAATGATGTTTACGTTAAGTTTTATATATAACGATCAAAGATAATATTCATCTTACATAAATAAAAAACTAAGTTAAACAAGCTTAGGAATATGCATATTCAGTAGATAGATTGATGATATCAAATATCTCAATGTACGTTTATTTAAATGCGTTTTTACGATAATGAATGAATGATGACTCTTTATCGGATACACAATATAATACACAAAATATAGGATAACTAGTAAAAGTAGTGAAACAACTGGCGGCATTATCGCTGAAAGCGATTTCTTCCAGGCAACCTTGGAGTCGGCAAAAAGCTAGGAGAACTCAAAGCATAAAAAAACAATAGAAGTACAATATTATCTTGTAGATATTAAATAACCACATCACACGGTGGCATGCCTAAAAGCTAAACATTGAAATTAATAAACAAGTATTTACGTTATAGGTAGAAAATATTTTCAAATTGGCGGGACTTAGACTTGGAGGGTAATCTTCGTATAGTTAGGATACTCCTACGTTAAGATATTTTATACTTCAAAAGCTCTACGGCCATCAGTACTCTCTGTTATTGTTCGATTCCACCAATAAATAATATTCAAGTTCACGGCTGAATTTTCTTCTATGTCAAATAAGAATAGTAAACTTATTGGAGCGTGAAAGCCGCTCAGAAATTCATTAATATATCTTTATTTAGATTGAATTTTAACCAACGCATTAGATATAAGATGTCTTAAGCCCGAGGCGACGGGGCGTAACATGTTATCTATTAAAATCTCCAATACGCTCTTTGTCATTAACACAATATAAATATTTATTTATCGATGCCCTGATATGATACTTAATCCAGAAGCGATTATATTTAAGGCTCCATAGTTCTTTCTTTAAAACTATATTTTAAGTTCATATTCTTCAAAATAAGGTATGATGAGCGTTGTGTCGTAAATTTGTTACGCCCTGCAGTGTAACCCGCGGAATTTTCACTACCAATTATTGTCGCCAAATATGCATAGGCATCCGAAGATATTTTTTACAGACATTTAGTCTTATAATTAATCCAAATGAAAAACCTATGTATGTCTAAAATAAGTTTCAGGCTTCTTACTTTCAGCTTAAAAAAATACAAAACTTTCATGCCTTTATGAGTGAAGGAAATGCATTTATGTATACCCTTCCGCGAATCTTGCCGTGGCCTGCCTGTTACCGGACCCACCTCAGGGGCAACGCCCCGTCACCTGCCCTTCTGAACCCAATGCACGCAAGATTACCACGGGGACAAACCATTTTAAGTGGGTAGCCAGACGATTTCTGGAAGCCCTTGGTCTCTCGCAACGGGCCTGATTTCCAGTTCGTTTCCCACTATCATCCAGCTGCAAAAGACAAGAAGAGCGGCGCACCAATATACGGGCACTCCTCTTTTCATCCAACCCTTCCGCATTCTACATCTCACGTTGGTGACTACGCAAGGCAGCAGAAGTTGGTATTACGTCACACCGTAATACCAACACTCTTCTCTCGCTGAGGTGTCTCCTCTACTGCTATCCATCGATACTCATCGCCAAGCATCGAGGCCCTCAGTCACACCATCGCTGCCTCGGCCTCGACTCACTCCTGGCAGCATCGTTAGTTAGCTTAAGAGTCCAAAGCCCTACCAAGTGAACCCACCTTCTACTGGACTGATATTGCACTGTTAGTCGGCCAGATTTATTTATCAGCTGAGGAACGTTCCGAATAATTTCAGTCCCTCTTTAACATATGTATGTTAAAGAGGGACTGAAATTATTCGGTAGTCTATGTAGACTACCTAACATTAGAAGTCAAGAGTGCCTCCGGTATCGTGGTGATAAATGTAACTAAAATGTATTATCATTACGTTGTATAGTCCCAGACAGCTAATTTAGCATAATTATAATTGTAAATTCGTACTTTTCACACATATAATAAACTTGTTAGAAAATTTTGCATTCTTCAGTCAGCCACACTTACATTCTTCAAACAATGCTCTCAAATATACTGTTTCGAGAGAAAACGAAAAAAAAGAGAAGGCAAGCCCATTTCTGTATGTAAAAAATAATGTATATTATGTAATGTTATATTTATATAGCTCTTGAAAAATACTAAGTTTTCGCCTTAATTCCACTCTTCATTAAATTTCACCATTCCTCAGTCGCCCGCGGCGATGACCAAACACCCTCAAAACAAACATCTCTATTAATTCACCGCGCCATATAAAGCATCTCTATGATATTAGTATACTAACACCGGTTTCCATCATTCCAAACGTCAAATCGATAATCGATATGGTTTTGAATATTAAAATCGATAAGTAACTGACGTTACTCGAATCGATTTAGAAGTTAATTAAAACAAATAGCTGTGTGAGAACTGACACGGGAGCAATGCAATCACTATTGAATATTTGGACTTAGAAATTGAGCTCCGTAGAGATAAATTGCTTTTATTTTCGTTTGCTCCTAAAATTATATTTACATTTGTTCGCCTTATCCACGCAAAGAAAGAGTCTGAGAATTGGTCCACAAAAACGAAACGAAAATCAAATAATTATGCTGGGCACTTGAGCATAGTTATTTTAATTCAAGCAAAATATCGTATGCACGTTTAATCTTAAATTGTTATTTAATTATAAAATATTTATGGATATTGTATTTTAAAAACTATCAAAAACATTATTATTCATTGTAAGTTATCACATAAAATTACAATTAAGATGAAAATTTATTTGAATTCAACTTATAAATTTACAAAAGTTCAAAGTTTATATCAAACTTGAAGTAGTCAAAGTACGTAGAAATAATTCAAATATAACTATTTAATTTTCAAGGAATGTATCTCTACAAAATAAATATTCTAGATATTATTATATAAAGGTACATAATGTTGGTTATAGGTACTAGTCGCAACTGTGGATAGGCATCAGGATCCACCACGTGGTGCACCCTGGTCATCACACAACTACTTGAATCCGTGTCATTCATTTTATTGTGTGTTGGGTAATCCCAGGACGGGGACAGAAACTTCTGCACGTGAACCTCGCTATTCGAGGAGCAAGCGTAGAATTTTGTAAGAGAGAGCCTGACTTTGAACGTTTGTCGGCTGATAGTGTCTGGTCAAACAACACTCCAAAGTCATTATGGAAGAGTGCTCGTTGAGCGGTGGTCCACGGATTCAAGGTGGGGGTGATCGTGAGAGCTTTGGGCTCAAATCAACGGCGAAGTAAAATAACATGGCTGGTCGTGGTAAGTAGATATCACTGCCGGCTGTACTTTTCTCGACAGTGAGATGTCGTGTGAGGTGGAAGAGCGAAAGTTGGACGCCTCTAGCTCATACGCGGAGGCAGAAATGGACACGAGCGAGCAATCTCGTACGTAGTCTGGCTCGCATTCCATCTTCACTTGGAGGGTCTGGGGCGTCGGACGTTTAAGGCTTTCCGCCACCATACCTAGAGATAGTGCTTCCCGAGGAGTAGACGCGCCACCGATTTTTTTTTCTTTTTTGTTGTTCCCCCTGTACTTTTACAAAAAATTATAACATCATGGGTTTGTTACATAAGTTATCAAATATACTCAAAGTATTAGTTTTCTTTTCTTCCTTTTCTTCATTTTTTTTGTTCTTTTTTTTTTTTTTTTGGTGATAATAGTTTTACGCTTATCTATTACATAATAGTGTTAGTTGTTTTTAATTAACCATTTTTGTGCAAACAACACAAATAAAGCTTGCGTGTTAGAACAGTAACATGTCTACCTCATCCGTAGTGATTTTTTGGTTAGCGTTTAGAAGGATTGCAAATAAATACTATATATTATTTGATTTCTTTACTTATTGTATCGGTCTAATCGGTACCAACATCTACTTACATAATAAACGTCATATCCATATTTCATAACAGTAAAGATCTGTATATATAAGTAATATATTCTCAAATATATCTTATACACAGTTTTCGTATACACTTTTCAGGATACACAATTTGAAGCTTCTATTTATTTATCTGTCTAGGTACATTTCTTTTAATTTTAGTTTCATTTTGCGCCTTCATAAAGTTTTACTATAAGTATTATTTTATTCACACATTATTTTATTCACACATTATTTTATTCACACATTATTTTATTACAGATCCACTCATTCACTGCTAACAGTATACACACACGCATTCTCACACACCCTAACCTAACAAACCTAAATCTACCCTAAAAGGCGAGTATTTGTACACTCACACACATGCATACATACACCCAGTTTCAAATATACACCCTACCTATACACAAGCAACCAACATTTAATTCAAACTTACATTCGTATTCTACGTTTATAACTAATGTTAGTTGTTTCTTTTGTTACACTTTTTAGTAACATATTTACAGAATTCCAAAAATGCAGTCCTACTTTTCTCGTCTTGCAGCCACTCTGTCAGGTTATTCCGCCTCAAATCTCTTTTGAATTCAATCTCTAGAAATGATCTCTTCAGTATGTATACGGGACAATCAGTGACAACATGAATGGTGGTCTTTTCTTCCTCGGGATCACAAATACACCCAGGTGAGAGCTTGATTTTAAATTTATGAAGGTATTGCGCAAAGCCTCCGTGTCCTGTGAACACCTGTACCAACTCTTGGATAAGTGTTATATTTTTTAATAATTTGTAGGCCATGTCGACTTCTGGGAAAAACCACTTTGTTGTCCCTGCTGTATCTCCTTCTGTGTATCTAGTCTAACATATTTGAACGCTTTGTTTGCATACTATTCGCTTTACGTAAGATATAGGGCACTTGTCATAGTGAGCAACGCCACCGATTTCCGGCGCGTCACTGAAACTAAACGCAAGGCGAGCAACGGCAGTGGCAATGTGGTCCCGCGACTCTGCCGCAAACCTAAGGGTGGAGAAACCTGTGAGGGTTTTAGTTGGTACGGCATCATCTCCATCCATCGATTCGACCTCAACATACCCCTGCATGGCAAAAAAGCATTATGCATTATCCTACACCACATAAAAAAGTCGTAACTGTGGATAGCATACAGTTGATGCTGTAAATTCAATTAATTGACTTAATACAATACTTTATTTCTAAAATTGCAATAGAACCTGTAAAGTGTATAGAAACTTCACTTTAAGCATTTTCATATTTCTTCTGAGAAAAAAAAATTTAAAAATGTATAAACTCAAAAAATATCGGCTCCCTTTTTTACACCATTTATAAAAGGATCTCATTAGATGATAAAATTATTAGGATTAGCTCACAACATAAAATATTTGCCGCCGTTGAAACGAATATACGAGTATTGTACTTTATGGTTTATGTAACTCGAATCCGATATTGTGAATATGTGAAATCGGCACTTTTACACTCAGATTTGCAACGAAAAATTGTGTAGTAATAAGAGATAAAAGTTTATTAAAGTACACTTAATGTCGGATCAAAACTGAATAAGCCTTACAAATCGACATTAGGTGTCTACCGACGGTAGACGTCTATTCGATTTAAAATTACAAAGCTATACTAATTTAGTATGATTTATTTCAGCAGGTCTTTTTTCATCTTTAACGAAAATGAGTTTTATATAACAATAAAATATTTACATACAAAAGAAAGGCTGCCGACGGATGATAAACGCATGGCAAGGGCCCTAGAGGCATCTTACTCGATATCTGTTACTTACAAATCACTGCTTTATCGTTACTTCGATCGTAAAAAATATTGATATCAACATAAAAAGTGGCGTAAAAACAATAGAGTGGATCGATTGAAAGGATTCCCGCGTCAGATAACAAGACGGTTAGAAAAGATATGTATTAATAATAGCTTTATAGTGACCGTCTGTGAAGCGCTGGTCACTGTCGGCCGTGTCATTAGGGTTGAAAGGGTTACATTTGGAAAAATATCAGTTACACTATTGTTACAAGTAGATAGATAAAAATTACTACTTCTCCAGTGTATTAGCAGTAATATGAGTTAATACTAAGAATGTATAACACATAGCAACCGTTACTTTCACATACTTTAACCTGGGTCATAGATTTGGTAATATTTGTGTAAATATTTAGTACCAAATGCACAATAATATCCTTAATATAATTTTTTTAGTTAGACAATTTTTTGTAAATTTTTTGAAGACCGTTGATTCCCTGAATATAATTCAATCAAAAACCATATCTCATGTGTACAAAATGCAAGATGAATAAACAAAACGACAAAATATGATAAAAATCTATCAAAAACATACTCCTCTAATGTTCCCCAATGACATCAACAACACAGTTTCATATTTTTATGAAATTATATTGAAGATTATATTACAGAACTGGCAATGCAAACCATTGCCAACTAATATTTTATACTTCATTGTTAAAAACCTTATAATAAATAGTTAAAATGAACCAACAATATATTTTACAAAATATAATTCATCTGGTTTTTAATTTATGCTAGGTATTATTTTATATGTCAAAGCAAAATCATAATCATGGACGATTAACAAAATATCATGCCCCGATAAATTAGACACTTAATTGCTATTATTTATATCATGACCTACCCTAATTTGTCGAATGTTAATTATAAGAAAACGCATTATTAAACTATGCCAATGAAGCTATAATTTACCAAAATATCAGAAGATTATCTTTTTGTAATCTAATAGGTATCTAATTTACTTGATTGGATTAAGACGTCAAAGCGCGCTCTGAGTTTTACGGTCGGCAAAACAGATAGAGTTACAAACTACCATGTAAATGATACTGTGACGATTAAATAATATTCGAAGATAAAATTACAGATATTTAATTACTCCTTTATGATTTATTATCATCTAACCGCGACTTTGTTGACATAGAGTTTACGTAGTTACTATTTTCTCATATGTAGTAGAATTTAGGAAAAGATATAAGATGTTTTTTTTTCGGTTTTAAGATTGCTATTCCAGACTACTTTCCAAACTACAGACTGATCCGTTCATTTATATCAAATTAAGTGAGCAACAAACGTTCAACCATTAAAGGTTTAGATTTCATATAAATAAACTAGCAATCCACCCGACTTCACGTGGTACATATAAAATATATATAGCCTATAGCACTCAGGGGTCCAACGATAGAAGGTTTTTTATAATCTGTCAAGTAGTCCCTGAGATTAGTGCGTTCGAACAAAAAACTCTTCAGTATTGTAATATTAGTAGATAGGTATAGATAAATGTTGGACATTTATCACACTATTACCTATAATATTTATTTATTGTAATATTAGAAGAATTACAAAATAGACAAGTAAGAAAGTTTAAATTTTGCCTCCGTATGGTGCTTCTTATACCAAAACACCTTCGAAGGAATTGTATTTTATTTCTACGTTGTTATTTTTCTACTTATAATTATCCTTTAAACTATTTGGTTCTTCTTTGGTATCCGACGGCAACGGTTATCAATTTCTGAAACATCCAGAGATGTTATTGATGCTTTTTTTCTCTACCATACTAAGTTAAACTTGGCGTCATGCAACTCTGTAACTTTCGGTCCTACATAGGCACTAGAGTAAAAAAACAAACACGGTTGAACGGTGAAGTTTTATCATTACTATATTATTTAATGATGTATTTTTAACTACAAACGAGTCATTACGTAACTTCACGAAACATACCATATTCACAAAATTTTATCTAATGAATGCTAGCAGAACTTTATGTATTGATTCGATTCAACTAGAGTACGAGACTTCACATAAAACGCCTTATTTTTACCTGCTAACCCTATTCATAATAAAGGAAATACTGTATAAAAATCAAATTTGACATGGTGAATAACTTAAACAATGATAAAATAAAACACCAAATGATTTTCTAAACGACTTGCTTATTCACAGAAACAATCATCACAATCATCAATTCGTATGCAAGTTGTGACATTAAAACCGAAATAAGCAGTGAAATATTAATTCATTATAACTCGTTAAATATTTAAAATAGCAATAATATACCTATAGCTAAATTACTTAATTAATGTTTATTAAAATGTTAGATGATGAAGATTTTTTTGGAATTTTATTATATGTTTTTTTTCACAAATTTATTTGCTAAAATACTTATCAGGAAAAATTGTACAACCTATTCTTAGTCCTCTAAACGGAAGATTTTTTGCAACGCGATAGGTACGCACAGTGCTCGGGATTGAGACCATTCAAAATAACTCTTCAATGTAGCGTACTCTTTCAAAAATCGTGTATACAAACAGGTTCGAAGTTGTGTAAAAATCAAATTATTGAAGTATAGTAGGTAAATAATGGACTGTAAAAGATTTTAAGGCTTTTTAGGAAGGTGTTTTTGGTTTTGACCTTTTACTTACATTGGCGGTATACGTTTTTTTGTTGTATTTTTTGTCAATTCCTATTTTACAAGTTTTTTTTTGTGATTTCGGTAAAATACCCAAGGGACGTTATCGCAAAACTAGAGTTTTATTAGCGTTCTTCTTGTTCTTTAGCAACCATAAATTTATTAAATATGCCATAACTCTTCGTTTACCGAGATCAGCAGCGATAAGTGTTATTAGAACACGGGTGGTAGATCTCGTGATATAAAAACAGATGGTTGACAAAAATCGCCGAAGGTTTTGTGCAAATCTTAAAAAACGTTTCGGCTTATTTGAGTTTGTTCTACGCTATCTTAGTTTGTTTTGTAAATAATGATTGGTTGTAAATTTGTTAACAAGCCCTCTTAAGTTGTGTAAACGTTTTTTTTTTAATCGACGTAACATTTTTGAGACAACTAAACAAAAATGTAAAATAGTAAATATCTCCTTATAGCCGAAGATTGGGCTGAGTCCAACAGTTACCCACCAACCCGCACTAACCCATCGTGGTGGATTCTAGCCTTAACTCTCTCCATGCTAGAGAAGGCCCTGAGTTCCAGTAGTGGGAACATTTAGTGGGCTGCTAATGCAACAGTGGTCGAGTATGGACTGACTATTATGTTAATGGTGAAACAAATCGAACAAATTCAGATACCGTGTTGCAAACAAAGACAAAAAGAGAAATTTCAAAGAAATAGCCAATAATTTCACTAGCATTTCAAGTGATACCCAAAAATTACGACAGACCGGTGCGGTATCTTTTTACATTTAAAAGTATTATTTAGACCGAAAAATCATTAAATAAGAGTTTGCAAAATATGGACAACTCCAAAAAATCCTGTTAAAACGCCCACATTTTTTGCTCGATTGCTATATTAAAACCAAGTTGTCAGATATTGCAAGTATTTGCATAAGCAATTGGCAGTTATAACCGGCGTGTGTGGCACGCTCCCGTACCGACAATTATAAAAGTGATATAGGACCTATACACACGATATAACATAACGTTTGTCATCACTGGATTGAAATTGAGGTTTCAGGAACAGTCATTTTTAAAATAAATACTCGTAAATGCCTCGAGTGATGCTTATGGAATAATTACGGAATATATCAACCTGATTGTTGAATACCGGAGATCGTAAATGCACCAATATTATACCAGCTATTTGACTAAGCCAGAATCAGAATCAGAATCGGAATATTTTATTGCGTAAACTGTGTACAAAGATGTTATACAAAATAGATAAACTCAGAAACAACACTCTTACCCTTTGCGGGCATGCAAAAATAAAGCCTCTTTAGTATGAGGTTACAAAAAAAAACAATTAAAATTAAGCATTAATTAATCTAAGGAATATAATAATTATACCTATAGTATTACATTAAAGTTATTTTTTTTTCGTGGTCTGTACTGATTGCAATAAAAGTATATTTCTTTAATATTTTTGATTTTTTGGCTTCCTAACCTGATCCATAATTGATGAATACGTGATTAGACCAAGAATATATAAATTGTGATACCACAGTTAGTTAGTTATATTTTAGTGCATAGTAGATATTACCCCAAACTCAGAAGAGTTATCAAATTTAATTTGTTACGTATTGAAAAGATTATCGTGTAAAAGTAAATCGTACGAATAATATTATCGTAAGATTTTATATTTGGCGAACAAGTTTGCAAAACCGCTAACTCCGCGTCTTTTTTTGGGCATATGACATAATTAACTTGTGAATGAATTACGACCGATATCGAGTAGTAAATTAACGATGCAGATCGACGCATCCCACGGAGATTATTTATGGGCTGAATTTGTCTCCGGCAAGCGGTGGGTGTCTCATTATACAACCGACAAAGACACCACCGCCCGACATTTGTCACCCGAACAGTTGCAAATAGCAAAACTCTTAATTAGAGGTCAGTTTGTAAAGCCACCTTCTTATTTACGTTGCTAGAAGAATTCAAGTACGAATACTAGTTCCAACTCACGGTATAACCCGCAGCTTACTAGTATTATGACTTATTGCTTCCAAACTATCAATGTGATATAATTAAAATCTCATGATAAGTCTTAATACGCTTAAAACCGTGTTAACAGTCAGTGTCAAGCTTCTACTAGACTGCAGGCCCGTGAACAAAATTTATGGATCATATGATACACCAGGAGACTTATGTAAGATGATAGAAGGGTATAAAGTAATAAGATTCAGCACTATGCCGTCACTTGTAAGCTATCCAACTGATTGCAATTGAAGAGGGGGGACCTCTAAGCCTCGATCATTTCTCCTTGTTCCATGATTTTTGTACGGCGTTGCGGAATAATGATTAGAAGAGGTATTGAAACTATAAAAATTATAAATATTAAAATTATAATTATTAGTTTGTCGGAAAAATTCACGATTTTCCGAAAATTTTCAGAGTAAATGTGGTCATTTGATTATGTTCGGCATTGGTTCCATACAGTTTCAATACCTCTTCTTATACAGTATTTCGCAATGCCGTACAAAAATCATGCGACAAGGAGAAATGATCGAGGGTTGCAACCCCCCATCTTCAACTGCACTCAGTTGGACAGCTTACAAGTGACGGCATAGTGCTGAATTTTATTACTTTATACCAGAGGTTCCCAAACTTATTTTTCTCGTGGACCACTTTCAAAGTTTTAGTATTTTCGGTAGACCCCCTGAATACATTAAATGTATTTCTATTTTCTACTGTATTCCCAAAATTCCTAAAAATAGCACCCTGAACTGGGGTTGTTTAGAAGAAAAAAAGTAGCCCATTTTCTTGCGTCCTTTTTCATTTAAAATAATACTTGTGGTTATTAAATTTATAAGCATTGATTATTGCAAATATTCAACGATTGACAAAAAATCAACAATGAACTCAAAAATGGAAATCAACAATACAAAATAGTTATACTTTTAATGAGACGGATGTACTTGATGAATTGACAGCAAATTATCAATATTTGGTGTCAGTTTTGTAAGGAGTAATCTCAAGTCTCCTCGCTCTGTAATGTTCAATCTGCTCCTTTTTGCTATATAATGCTCCATATTCCCACTGCTAGGACTCGAACTATCATCCACCACGTTACCAGGTGCAGGTTGGTGGATGACACAAGATTCTAGCTACATGTCGGTTTCGTCACGATGTTTTCCTTCACCATTCTTTAAGTTAGCGGTGCAACGCAAATGACTCCAAAATGGACAGTTGTGCGTGTGGAATCGAAACAGAAGCTATGGATCGGCAGTTGCAGTGGTCCCGGCTAGATCAGCCGTAAGTTTTTATACATCATTTAATTATTATTAACACCTAAACCAAGTTCTTTTGGTATCTTTCGGATCTAATATTGTATTTACTCCACTTTTTTTTCATTCGCTTATCTTCAATAAAAAGTAGCCTATGTGGTATTCCAGTCTATAATCTATATATACATTCGTAATTTTAACCCGTAACATTTTGGTATTTCCACAACATTGAGGAACAACCATCTAAATGTCCAAACATTCGAATTTATGTTTTTTTCCTGTTTATAGGTTTACTACACTTGAACGTCATCTCGCCTCATGTTAAACGATGATGCGGTCTTCGATGGAGCGTGTTTACCTAGAAGAAACCGATTCACTCTCGATTTGAATACACACAAAAATTGTAACTATCGGGAAAACCCCACTCAGGTAACGTATTCCACAGCCTTGACGTTCTTATCACAAAAGTAGAGTCAAATCTCTTTGTTCGTGTCTTTGGAACATCAACCATGAAACGCTGTCGCTTTTTTGAGCTACGAGCATTCCGATAGAAAAAAGGACAAGGTGGTATCAGATCGTGCAAATCAGTTGCACACTCTCCGAAGTGTATCCGATAAAAACCCGATAAGCTAGCAATTTTCCGGCGATGATCAAGACTTTGTAGTATTTTTCGCACGAGGATTTATGATACTAGAAAGTTTAGTTTAAATTTACTTCAAGTCTTTAAAAAATTAGAGACAAAACTTCATATTGACCTATAAAAGTTATTTTGCGAAAAAACTGGTTTAAATTGCTATCAAATGTCGTGCTTCACATTTACTCGTTGCACCTACGAATTTTTACCTTTTTTGTGAATTTTAAAAGATGAATGATGAACTGATGAAGTAGCGTCTCGCGGTAACCACCAAAGTACAAAGTTCCCAATCCCGTTTTTTCCGGCATAAAAATAGCCTATGTAATATTCCAGACTATTTTATCTATCTCTATAACAAATTTCATCCAAAGCTTTTGGCATTTTATCGCAGTGATTAATTGAATATTGAATTCAGTAGCATTTTTTTTAGTTAAGCTAATTATGTCAGATCACGAAGAACACAATCATTATTGTAGTTCAGACGTTCTCACAAGATGTTCCCAGGATGCATTGCGAACACTTACCAAAGATTCCAGGAGGAACGATCAGTAAATAAGGCTAGTTTACGACAGAGCCAGTGCGAAGGCGGTATGCCATTGTAGACCATCGACGTCCACACTTTATTGGCTAATTTTGTTCAATTAAATTGTTCAGCAGCTTTATTTTAACGCCTTGGAAATTACCGCAATAGATAAAGTGATACACGTTCGAAAGGAAGGGATTTACATTGGCCTTTTCCAGTCTGTTTGGTCCGTGACTCCAGTATAGAGCTAACATTTATGCTCAACTGTTTCACACAACAATTCTGTACTAAATTATGAAGAACAAGTACAAATTCTTGTTGTTATAGGTTCACTTTGTTGTTCTTCTGTCAATATCTTTTTTGGTCACGAATGCGTGAAGATATCAAGCTGAAACTCATACAAATAAAATGCTCAGGTCTACCTTGAGCACGTGAAAAAATTAAACTTCTAACTACGCACTCAAATGATACAGCGGTTTACTCTGCAAATTTTTGACACTTTCAAGGCTACCAAAACCACGTCTTATAGCTGTAGCTATAGGAAAAATGCGTGTCACTGTACTGTTATGTGTCAGGCATGTTGCTTACCATCAGGCACATGTCCTGATCGTCTCGTCATTCTTAATTTTTTAAAAATGCAATAATTGAATTACAATATTTTTTCTACGCAACAAAATTTACGTTACCAGTATAAACTACTTACAGTAGTTTCGAAATGTGCATTCTGCACTGTAACATAATTGAGCGTTTTTGTCAAAATTTTCTTGATGTAGTGCTAGTGATTTTCTTTCGCTTTTATTATAATTCTAAATAATCTGACAAGTTTTGTAAAAGTTTATCGTAGAGTTACAACTTTAACACTGGATACAGGCTTAAACTTTTACAATTTATGAGCACGTCGTGACATGGCCGCTTCTATTTAATCCATAAACATAAACTAATACGATCTTGCCTCTCTTAGCCGTCTACCGACAGCGACTTAATGCGAAGGGTAAAAATGAACGTTATATGTTAATTTCGTAGAAAATTACTGCGGGTGGTGGCTTCCAAACGGTGAACGGGTCACACGCTGAGAGATTTCATCACAGCATCGTCCGATGGGACTAAACTATCCAAAGGAAACTGATAAAAACCTAATTTTACTGAGTTCGCGTCATGCTGACAAGACATTTCACGAACCTTTTTTTAATATTTAGTTTGATAGAATTTATTTTAGCCGGCATTTGTATGCGTGATAACATCGCGCGGGTAACAAAGTTATGTTTGTTGATATGATTTTCAAAGGGTTGTATTGTATAGATGTCAGCAATTAATCGGCATGATACCAGTTATTGTTAGGCTTTTATTGTGATCCTTCTGTCAAATTATTAATGACTTTGCGTGATGTTTTGAAAATATGTTAGGTAGAATATAATTCATTATTTTTATGAATTAGCACACGCTATTCCATATTTGAGAAATGATACTATATGGTTCCACGTTTTCACAGGGCCTTACTTGATAGTCAGTTTAAAAAACAAATGCATTGTCAATGAGCAATAATTTCTAAGCAAGATTTCAATAGCTGGTCCTAAATATTATACAGAACAGAAGAAACAAAGTGAACGTAATGGGGTAAAATAGTACACAGAATGTTTATAAATGTAATGAAGTTCCTATTAGAATCTATTTTACACATATCAATTGTATTTTGAATCAGTATATATCAGTTTTCAAACACGGCATGTTGTATCGTCAAATTAAATTATAGGTACCTACAGAGGCTACGTTATGGCTAGTAGTGCAAAGCACATAAATCGTATTTTACTTATGTGTCAGTCGTTTATTATTTCCTAATAATATCTCAAAACTCAAAAACATTAATTTTATACCCTACAGATCCCTTTGCAAATTATAATAAAAATAGAAATTTTTACCTGTCACTTCCTATAAATTGAAGAAAAAAAAACGTTTTAAATATCTATGTCCGATTCGGCAAACCATTTAAATAGCAAAAATTAAACAGAAACAAATAAAATGTCATATAATAGGCTTGTGAGAACTGTCGCCAACCACCCACTGTGTTTCTTAAATATTTTAATTGCGAGGTTAAAACGACCCCAAACTTTTATTTCTCGTAAATCAAATGCTTGTCCACGGTAGTCCAAGTTTTTATGGCTTGAGAAATACAACAAAAGATAAGCACTTATTTATTTTGTATTATAACACTGTATTAAATCCACGTAATTTTATGCACCTACCTATCACCTTAAAATCTAAAATTAAACATAATAGACAAATAAATTTCAACGTAAAATTAACAATAAGAGTCATAGTAAAAATATATTAACGTGAAAGAGATTGGTTTAACGATAAGGTCGTCATTTGCTTCGCAAATTTTAGGAAGTAAATCTGTGTTTATTTATTTTTGTGTTGTCGACAATAAAGAGTTTCTATTTATGTATTTATCCCATACGAAAAAAAACCTTTTTCTAACAATTTGATAGTCATTCAGGTATGTCGAATATAGTACGATGTAGAGGTAGGTATAATGATCTCAGCACCACATATTTCAACCTCTTGTTTCATGTAACGTCATCTGCAACAGGCTCCGAAGATTACGATTAAGTTTACTGGGAGCTAAAGCGTAAGCGCACCCAACACCTACTATTCTTCCAAACCATCGAATAAATCCCATCTAGCCTCTTATCTAAAGATCTGCTTATTAACATAGGTTAAGATAAGATAAGATAAGGCAAGGCAAGACAAGGCAAGGCAAGGCAAGGCAAGGCAAGGCAAGGCAAGGCAAAGCAAGGCAAGGCAAGGCAAGGCAAGGCAAGGCAAGGCAAGGCAAGGCAAGGCAAGGCAAGGCAAGGCAAGGCAAGGCAAGGCAAGGCAAGATAAGATAAGATAAAACAACTCTTTATTAAAAGCCATAATACAATAGAAAAACAATTAACTTAACTAAATATAAAAAATGACATTTCAATTGGCGGCCTTATCGCTTAGAGCGATCTCTTCAAAAAGATAGTAACATGGTCTGTTTTCAATACATTTCATTAATCAACAACATTACATACAACATACATAGGGACGGACAGACGCAGAAAGTGACTTTGTTTTATACTACGTATTGATTATAGGTCTGGTGGCTCTAGGATAAATGGGACGTTGGCCAATACGAAGACTCTCTAGGCTGTCTATACATCTATATATATACTATATATATATATCTATACTAATATTATAAAGCTGAAGAGTTTGTTTGTTTGTTTGTTTGTTTGTTTGTTTGTTTGCTTGAACGCTAGGATCTCGGGAAGTACTGGTCCGAATTGAAAGATTATTTTTCTATTAGATAGTCCATTTATTGAGGAAGGCTTTAGGCTACAGAAAATAACTCTACTATTAATTGAAGCGGAGCATTAAACAAGAATGTAACAAAATCGGGAAAAAAATATTCCCCTTTTGAGAGTTTTCGTACGTTTCGTGCTTTGACATGACACATGACAGCATGTGTCAAAGATTGCGTCATTGAATTTCAGTAATCTGTGCATTGAAACCTTTGCTAATTTTTTTTTCTAAATCTGAGTTGGTACGACCAATTTCCGACAGGTGGCGTAGCAGGTTGCTGAAGAGGTTTTTTGTTTGAAATCGATATTCTCAGGAATGAGTGAACCGATTTTAGTCATTCTTTCACCGTTGGATTTGTATGGGATCCCAATGAGTACTATATAATATACCACGGGCGAAGCCGGGGCGGGCATCTAGTATATATATATATGTGGTGTCTCACGAAACTGATTGTGTAGCAATTATAATTCAATACGTAATGGTCATGGACTCGAAATAGCAAGTACATGTTTGAGATTCATATACTTTTCAATCCAGGCGGAAGGCCGCCGCTGCACGCAAGAGGTTGTCATGCACTAAAATGCCCAAATGAAGCGAAGATGACGCGTGTTACCATATGTCCGATTTACATTGTGACACTGGGCAGCGTCTCTCTAACGCGCTTTATCTTATCTATGGCTTGGTTTAGCTGTAATGTCCTATAAACACGCTAGACTCTTGCAACAAGAGGAGTATAAACAACACTGGTGAGGGTCGACCAAGCAAACAGGGCGTCCAACACAAACGGTACTCATGCCCGATTTGTAGAACTTCTTGTTCACTTTGAAACAATCTAGTGCAATCCAATGCATCAAACATTCAGAACGTCGTTTCCAAAGCTTAGTTTTTTTATATAACGATTGGCAACAAGCACCTGTTGGTAAGCGGTAGTGGTCGTTTATGAACATCTACAACATCAGAGATGTTTATAAACGTTTTTTCCAGCCAGGGAGGTGATAAAAGACATTCAATTCAAACTTAAGCTTACCCAACTCCATTGGAAAATCCTGCGGAAATATACAACCTATAGGTTGGTGGTAGAAGTAATCGAAAAAATGGGATAGTTTGACATTCGGGATTGAGCTTTTTTAAGGTGTCACGCTATGCGGTAGTAAATTTCCTACGCAGATATGAATTACGTCAAAATACTTTTCCGAGTGCTCCCAAAAATAACGATTCCAAGATAAAATACAAAATGGTCCCATGTCACTACAGAAATAAAGCAGAGTTTAGTTCTATGTTATAAAAAAACGTTTTCTCGCTTTATTTTTGAGTCGCTTAACATTGTTATGATAATAAAGCGTTTTCATAATTCAAATAGTATTGAATAATTATATTCAAGCCAAAGGGCTGACTTGGCTAGTTTTCTTAGAGGAATTACTGTTTAATTAAACTAACTAACTAACTTGGCTCAACGACCCAAAGTGGGTCCTGGCCGCTGACACCAAAAGACGCCACTCATCTCTGTCTTGAGCCTTTTCCTGCCATGATAAAGAGGCTTGAAGCTCACGTATGTCTCGTTCCACTTGGTCTTTCCATCGGAATCTGGGACGTCCCACCGGTCGTCGACCATTTGAGACACCTAAATAGGCGCGCTTAGCAGCTTGATCCTCTCCCATTCTCTCTACGTGGCCGAGCCAGCGAAGTCTATAAGATTTAGTTTCACCCAAGATGTTAGGTTCAGCCACTAGGTTTTCAATTTCAGCATTCTTCCTCATCCTCCAGCTACCATCTTCTTTTCTTGCTGGCCCTAAAATTTTCCGGAATATTTTTCGCTCCGTAATAAGAAGTCTATTTTCCTCTTTTTGCGTAAGTGTCCAAGCTTCACACCCGTACATTAGGATAGGCCTAATAACCGTTTTATAGATACGGATTTTGGTACGTTTACTAAGAAGCTTGGAGACCAAAACCTTGTGTAGAGCCGCACTACAACGAAGAGCATTTTGCACTCGAATTTCGATTTCCTCTTCTCTGGCATTGGTATCTGTTATAGTGCAGCCCAGATACCGAAACTTATCTACGCCTCTGTAGATAGTACCCCCCACATTCAGGTTTGCTCTGAGAATTCGCGTGTTCTTGTAACGTCGCATATGCAGATATTCCGTTTTATCTTGATTACTTCTAAGGCCAACCTTTTCCGCTTCTATTTCTAGGACCTCAGCTGCTTCCACCACCTGGGATTGTCTTTCGCCCAAAAGTGCCAAATCATCTGCGTATCCTATAACCTGATGTTTGCCATTCAACTCCACTCCACCGTCAAGCTCAAGGACTTTCCTTAGCACAAACTCTAGCACTAAATTGAACAAGATCGGTGACAAGGCGTCTCCTTGTTTTAGGCCGGTAGCAACTTCGAACTCTTCAGTGACACCTGTACCAACTCTTACAACCATTTTGCTTTCTTGCGTAGCTATCTCGATCATTTTAATTAGTTTGGGTGGTATTCTGAAGTTTCTTAAAATCATATATAGAGCTTTTAGGTCTACGCTATCATATGCCTTAGCAAAATCTACAAATAGTGAATGCATACTTTGAGCATATTCCCACTTTTTCTCCATAAGCTGTCTGAGTAAAAATATCTGATCGATTGTACTACGGTTGCGCCGAAACCCACACTGGTAATCGCCTAATATTGCCTCAGCGTAGGGTTCCAGCCTTTTTAGCAACACATACGACAGAATCTTGTATGCTGTTGGCAATAACGCTATACCTCTGTAGTTGCCACACTTCTTCCTAGAGCCCTTTTTATGTATTGGACATATGATTCCGATATTCCATTGCGCAGGTAACTTTTCGTCATCACAAATTTTAGCAATTAGTTCATAAATTTTGAATTGAGTCATACCCCCCTCCATATTTCCACAGTTCTGCAGGTATATTTTCGATTCCAGGTGATTTATTATTTTTCAGCCTCAAGATAGCATCACGCACCTCTGCAAAGGTTACCGGCTCTGTGACTTGATCACTTTTTCTACTCAGTGGTTGAATTGAGTTGGAAGGGGGGCGGGCAATTCAATAAAGTCTTGAAATAATCTCGCCACATTTCCTTCACTTTACCTTCGTCGGTGACTAGATTACCATGTTTAATTAAAGCATTGGAAAAATGTAAAGCATGAAGTTTTTGTATTATTATTCCTAAAATTTATGGGACGCAGTATTTTAGGTATTAAAAGACAAGACCATGTTCACAACACCATACTACGTTCCATTACAGGTGTAACAGACGTAGGGTATAGATCTGGAGTGGGCGGGTCATGTTGTCAGAATGCACCCCGTTCGGTGGCCCAGAGTTTCTACGGAGTGGACGCCATCGGTCAGTCGACCCCAAGGTCATCCTCCAACACGATGGAAGGACGAGCTCGGAGCGTTTAAAAAATGATTGGACGATGGCAGCTCAGGGCCGGATAAAGTGGAGGGAATTGGGGGAGACTTTTACCCAGCAGTGAGCCAGTTGAGGTTAAATAAAAAAAAAGGTCTCGCTGGTAGAAACTAAGCTTTGAAACTAGGGCTCTTTTTTAAGTTAATTATTTTACGTTTCAATACTATATTTCATGATTAAAAATAAGTTTCAGGAACGACCCCTGAACTTGGCACCCATTTAGATCTCACGTTTCACGTTGTCACGTTTGTCGTTAGAATCAACAATCAAGGCATAGGTACATAAATATCATAATACATATTAAACTTGGCTCTCAATTCACATTTCCGTTTTTGATGGGATGTTCTATCTATCTATCTATATATATAAAACTCAAAGGTGACTGACTGACTGACTGACTGACTGACTGACATAGTGATCTATCAACACACAGCCCAAACCACTGGAGGGATCAGGCTGAAATTTGGCACACAAGTAGATGTTATGACGTAGGTATCCGCTAAGAAAGGATTTTGATAAATTCTATCCCCAAGGGGGTGAAATAGGGGATGAAAGATTGTATGAAACTTTTTATTCCTTTGGCATATTTGCATGAACTTTCATATTCATATAAATTGAGTTCGGCTAAAATCATGGGGTACGTATTACAGCGTTTATCGAAATTCAACCCTCAAAGGGATGAAATAAGGGATGAAATTTTGTATCGAAACGTTTTATTCCTTGGGCATATTTGCATGAAATTTCATATAAATTGAGTTTGGCTAAAATAATGAGGTACGTAATACAGCTTTTATCGAAATTCAACCCTCAAAGGGGTGAAATAAGAGATGAAAGTTTGTATAGAAACTTTTTTATTCCTTGGGGATATTTGCATGAAATTTCATGTAAGGTGACTTCAGTTAAAATCATGAGGTACGTATTACAGCGTTTATCGAAATTCAATCCTCAAAGGGGAGAAATAAGGGATGAAATTTTGTATCGAAACGTTTTATTCCTTGAAAATATTTAGTGTGGCCAAAATAAAGAGTTGTGTATCACATTTTTTCAAAATTTAACCTCTAAAACGAGTTAAATAGGGATGAACGTTTTATAAAATAAATATTAAACGCAGCGGACATACACTTAGGACATTCTTAAAATATTTCACACACGTATTATTTTTATAATGTAGGCAGCCACCAAGGAGGATTTCTCAAAATTCAACCCCTAAAGAGATGAAATAGGGATGAAAGTTTGTATGAAGCTTTTATTCCTAAGACATAATTGCATGAAATTTCATTAAATTATGTTTGGGTAATATCATGAGGTATGTATTACAGTGTTTATCAAAATTAAACCGTGAAAAGGGTGGAATAAGGGTTGACAATTTGTACAAAACTTTTTATTCCTTGGACATATTAGCATCAAATTTTGTAAGAGTTGAGTACGGCCATAATAATGACTTACGTAGTACATTTTTATCAATTCATTCTCTAGGTTTTAAAATAGGGATGAAAGTTTTATGATAACGCACAGGACGTACCCTTAAGACATACTTAAAATTTCACACACGTATTCTTTTTATGACGTAGGCATCGACCAAAGGAAGGTTTTCAAAATTCGTATGAATTGATTTCAGCTAGCATCACGAGGTACATATTACAACATTTATCAAAATTTAACCCTCAAAGGGGTGACATAAGGGTAAACTATCATAGTTTTATGAAACTTTTATTTCTTGTACATATTTGCATCAAATTTTGTAGAAATTGAGTACGGCCTAAATAATGAGTTATGAGTACATTTACTTCCAAAATGTAACCCATAAGAGGGTAATATGACATTCTTAAATTGTCACATACGTATTCTTTTTATGACGTAGACATATTCACTAAGGACGGATTTCTCAAAATTCAACGCCTAAAGAAAATATGTATGAAAGTGTGTATTATGAAACTTTTTATTCCTTGGACATATTTGAATGAAATTTCGTATAAATTGAGTACGGCTAATATGTGTAATGAGTTATGTGTTTCAGTGTTTTTTTTTTCAAAATACATCGTCTAATGTAGTAAAATAAGGGAAAAAAGTTTGTGTGAACATTTTTATTTCTTGTGACATATTTGCTTTAAGCTTTGTAGGATATGAGTATGGAAAAAATAATGAGCTATGTAAAACAGAGTTTTCCTAAATTTAATCCCAAAGAAAGTGTATGAAAAGTGGGTATGAAAATTTTATATATTATAAATAATATTACGCACAGGAGACATTGTATTTACATGTGTGAAAATGTAAGTATATTTATATTTTATGAAGCAAACAAGAAAGAAGGATATTTTTCAAATTCATACTAGGTACGTAATAGTGGATAAAATTTTGTACGGACTTTAGACATGTTCTAAAGACTATAACGAAAAGCTTTGACGGACTACTTTTGTTACAATAACGCCTAGGCTGTGAAAGGCGTTCACAAACTAAGTGGAGAGATACTCTAAGACGTTGCCTGAATGGATTTTTCATGATGATTACAACGCTGGTGTTTCCAAATTGAGACTGAATCGGTTTCTTCTAGGATAGCAAGCTCTACCGTAGACCACATAATCACTTAACTTTAGGCGACATTGCGGTCAAGAGTAAACCTATTATAGCAGTTAAAACATTTATTTGCATGAACATTAAAATAATGAGCGTATTAGTTTTCCAAAATTCAACCCCTGAGATGGTAAAATAGGGAATTAAAATACATAATAACGCATAAACTACCCTTAGACCTATTATAGACGAGCATTAGTTATGTTATTATTTGACGCTCATGCTATCAAAGTAGGAATCTACAATAAAAAACTTACTGAACGCGAGCGAAGCCGCGGGTTAAAGCTAGTCTATTATATGAGCTTTCTGGCTTCCATACCTACCTAGTAAAATCATTGCCCAGTTTAGACCTAGAATGTTTTTACTAAACAGGATACAGCTATTTTATCTTGAAATAGTAATATGTATTAACTTGTTTATATTATTAGACTTATTGGAAATTTAAACTTTTTTATCAGATAGTACTACCCTAACCTAACCTACACTATAATCCGTCACCACCGATTCGTGAAACATTTTCGTACAGCATAACGGTGATTGATATCGGTGCCTGCGCACCGTCAACCCGATGTTCTCGCTTCTAGGATTCTTTCAATGTGATATGATTATCGTGATTCGATGGTCAATTACATAAATTGATGGGCCAGATAGTTCACAGTGTATTATGTCTTGACAAAATATAGAAAAATAAATTCAATAGCACACGATTTAAAAAAGCTACAGTTACAATAGTGATGCATTTTTACGCTTGTGTGATTATGCATCTGTAAAACTATTGAAAATACAGATTATAGATATAGATTATTACAGATACAGGTTGTTACCGTCTTACTACTTCTAGAAAACATAAATAATTAAAACCATAATAATATCTCCTGCTAGATATACAGTTAAAAATAACTAGCCCATAAAACGATGACTTACCTACATGTACTTTCAAATAAGTTATGTGCCAAGATTGTACATATATAAGGAGAGCATTAGCAATGAAACGATTAAAAAAACGTTCGAAGTATGTAATACGTACCCAACGCACTTAATATTATTTTGTTATCCTGAAAATGTATATTTAGTACTATTTGTCTCCATAAACAGTCTGTTTCCCTGTATGTATAATGATAAAACAATTTCATCAATAATAGAGTATTCAAACCATCACAGCCGAAAGTCATTCAAAGTCCATCATTCACTCAAAACGAGACATTTAAAAACTAAAATTTCCGAGTCAATAAACGTGACTGTTTGTTTTTCTAACAGGAAATCTATTTAGTTTTGTAAAAAGATGGTAAAAAACAAAAAGGAGCGTGTGGGTGGCGGGCTGACGACAGTTTAAGTAGATGTAATATGATCCAAGTCCAGTAGTGTGTTTTTCTTACGCACTCCAAATTGTCGGAAGCCAATGATGTGATGATATTATTTTGCTAAAGGACCGCCGGGATGCTTTATAGTTACTAATGTTTACGGAAGTTGTGTTTAGCCACTTAACTGCATATTTTTTTACGTAACTATGTGATCTTAAAAATGGTTAAGAAACGGTTATAGAAGAAAATCGTCCAAGTCATTTACGGGATTGATTTTTTTCAAATTTTGTCTGGTCCATAAATTTATTTGATTTTCAAAGAAGTCATAAAATACAATGCTTTAATTTTAAGACCGTGTTTGAAGTTATTGATGGAGCCTGATGTATAAATGCACTCTTTTAGACATTCACGTAGATATAGACATATTAATAATACGTTTAAAATTTTAGAGTTAATTTAATTTTGGTTAAAAGATCTTTTTTGTGTTAAATTTCTGACACGAGTTCCATGATTTTACTTGTATACCTACTGCAGAAATTTCGATTTTAGAGTTATAGAAATCAAAATGTTGCTCCTGGGATTTGTGTAGATGCAACGTATTAGGTCACGTGTACAAACCCTCGGTGCAACCCCTGCTTTGATTTGCTGTTTCTTTCTCACTTACCTTACATAGAAAGAGACAGCTTCAAGGTTGTATGTGTGTAAGTCGGCCCAGCGTGAACATCTGCCAGATTAAAATGATTTAATCGTTGAATTTCAAACAAAAGATAAAATAATAATAGAAATAGATTTCTGAGGACGTGATCGCATAATTGTGAAAAAATGTATTAATTATGGTTTCCTTGAGGTCAGTTATTCAAATAATCTATAAGTACTTATATTATAAAGCGCAAGAGCTTAATATTTGTTTCTAATCTCAGGAACAACTGGACTGATTTCAAAAACTCTTACACCGATGGACATTTACGTGATCCCTAAGTGTTATTATAGGCTACATATGTACCACGAGCGCCGCCGTGGCGTACCGCTAGTATTATATAGCATTAAAAATAAATGAACAATTTACATCTAATGGTTTTAGTATCATTACAATGATTGAGAGATTTATAATTAGGTAGGTATGTGATTATTGTACAATATGATGCATATTTCAATAGTCTTAAAAATAAATTAGTTTTCCAACAACGGCTATGTTGTATATCAGTTATAATGTAACTGGGAAAAGTAAAACAAGTTGTCGTTTAAAAAGCATTAACGATATGTAACGGTCTTTCCATTGAGACTCGGAGACCAAAATTGTACAGAGAAGTTCAAAAAGAACTTGATCATGCGCCTCAAAACTGGATCTAAGTGCCTTGGTAAAAATTTGATGACTTTTAGCGCAACAAAATAAGAATCATTTTAGAATAACAAAAACCTACACTGCAGTACATAAAACGTGGTATTTTTTTAAGAAGTTCGCAAGTAGTTTATTGAAAACGAATGCAGTCCGGAGTTTAGGAAGAAAGGGCAAGTTCCCTTGGCTCTCACTTAGAGTGAGAAATTGAAAGGATTATTGTGTCTGGACCTTACGTGATGAATAGTGCTGGGAATTCTATTTTTATTCTTGTTCCAGATATGAAGGGCGTGCGACACTTTTACATGTTGCTAAGGAAGTTATGTATTTCTGAAATTTATTTGTTTGTATTAAACAAACATCACATTGACAACTTTTTGTTTATTTAATTTTAGCTCTATCATCTATCTATAGAGTTTTTAAAATGTTGTATTCACGCTACGCTATAACATTGATATATTGTAAATGTAGGTATAGAAAAATATGAAAAAGTAAGGATATGTCTGGTTTGATGTTATTGAAGTTACTTACCTAAGTAGTGGATTTTTGATTTTACTGCTGGAAATATTTAAAAATCTTTTTGCTTTAATACTTAAAATACCTTCACGCAAAAATCTTTACAATAGTACTTTGACTTTGACTTTGACGCAGCCTTAAAAGATAGGCACATCATGGATTTTTCTCAAAAAGGAATATTTTTCCCGTTTTTGTTACATTTTTCATTCATCCTCCGCTCCTATTAATAGTAACGTAATGTTATATGGCCTATAATAGCTTTGCTCGTTATATGGCCAATCCAACAGAAAAATAATTTTACAATTCGCACCAGTAGTTACCGAGATCCTAGCGTTCAAACCAACAAACTCTTCAGCTTTATAATATTAGTATTGACGCATACATAAATCTTCTTTCAAAAATTCCATCAATAAAATAATAACCCAATTCAACGTTTTAATAATGGAATTTACATTCATACTTCCCCTCGGTTTCTAACTCAATAGGTTGCCTAGCTGTCTAGATGCAGTCTAAGGGAGTCAGCCGGTGTCTTTGTGAACATGACCTTAGCTTATAATTTTCAAGTTGAAGGTCCCTCATTGTATACTCTCAATAGAGACATAATACCCTTCTCGTTGGGAAAGCCCTCAATAGACTAGTTTACCATGGTTATAGCTCAAACTTATTCAGTAGGTAGGTACATCTCTTTTTGCTAGATTCAATGTAATATGGACGTGTAGTATTTTAAATTTTGGTTCAGAATTGATTTTTAGAAATGCGTTTTAAATTTAATCTAGCAATGTTTTCTACACCTATGGTTTTAAATCGCGTAAGTTGCATAATAATATTTGGTGAATGACACAATTGTTGAAAATGTATGTAATGTAAAGTAAGTACCAATCTAAGTTGGGTAAAAAATAAAAGATTTTTGGCTCAACTAAACGTTTGGGTTTGGGAAACGGCGGGCAAACAGTTTTTCCATTTTTTATGTGCAGGAAATGAATTTATTCATGTCTGCCATGCGGGAACAGGGGTAGGTATATCGTGTCCAACACCACATGGACCGACATGGAAAAACAATCCTGACATGACACAATATAACACAACTAGAGGTCTAATACGACTTTGCTCGTTCTGGCATTAAAAAAACAATAAGTACATACTTAATTAATTTGCAATCCTACTAATAGTATAAATGTCAATGTTTGGATGTTTGTTGCTCAATCACGTTGCAACGTGTGAACGGATTGGGTCGCAATTTGGAATACAGACTAAAGCTTGGAAGAACACATACGTGAAAAAAATCTAATCAGGTATCCAAACATTCATACATTGATATTTACAATATAGGGTTATATTGGGATTGCGACCATTCGTCGAAATAAAAACTGTCCTGTCTCTCAATTTGGACCAAATTATACATAGGTCAATGGTAAATACGTGTCGTGTCTGTCGTGTCGTGTGACTGGGAACATAGGGCATATTCCACAAATCCCCTTAGATTTCCCCTCCCAAGGGATTTGTGCAATTTTTGATCATAAATTTCATATTTCGGAAGGAGATTTGTGGACCAAAATTCCACAAATCCCCTTTCGTTTTTATTTAATGTTTTTAGGCAGGGTATTTATGCAAACTAAAAGTCTAGCAATCAATATAATATTATGTTATAGTCATAGTGATTAAATAAATAGTTATTATCCATAATTACTGGTCATTATTTATAATTACTAAACTGTTTTGACAATTTGATAAACTAATCAGCTAATCACTCTATCCGGAGGACAAAAATTCCACGAATCCCCCTGGCAGGGGAAAACTAAGGGGATTTGTGGAGTTTGCCGAGGTACATCATATAGGTTTATACCTTCATAGGTTCAGAAGGTATGATGTAATAAACTGACTTTAATACTGGTATACCTACCTATAACAGATATTTAGGTATATACATATTTCATATTTTCCATACGTGTCTAAGTGTATTATTTTATAGATATTCAAATTAATTAAATTTGAAAATCCATAAAAATTTGTCAATACTTTTGATATTTAAGCATATGAACGATAATGTGGGTGAGTGTTTTACGATGAAACCTAAATACCTATTATGTTTAATGGTAATGATCGGTAAAAGCTTCTTTAGACTGTGACTTTACCCTATATTGAGATAGGTTAGGTTGGCATAGTGACTCGAGACCGGCTATTCAATACACAGATGTGGAGGAAGTAATGGGTTACTAAGCTTTATTTTGTTTGCTTTCGTCTAGACTAAAATGTTTTATGCATTGAACGCGAATAAGATGAGTATTTAGCCGTCTCGCTTTGCCTGCTTTTGTTTAGTTTGGAAAACACTACGTAGACATTGCTATGATAATAAATAAAGGATAATTATGTTTATAAGATAAGCATTGGTAGGTACTTAACATAGATTATACTTGTTATTGTAAACCGGGACATGTGAATTTCAAGCTTGTATCTTCAAACATAACGAAACTAATCCATATTAAGAATCTTGCTATTTCAACCCCTCAAACCCTTATTTGCTATTAAAAAGTAAGTAGCATACTTATATTCTTATTCAAGCTTTGGACTGTCTCTTTATCATTTCATTCAAATCGGTTCAGTAAAAACGAATATTCGCAAGTGAAGTACCATTTGTCTGTAATTATGTATGTCTTTTTTAATCTGGGCAGAGCCTTTATTAACAAAACTAAAATACAATTTAACTTAGTGTATCTAATATACAGACACAGATACGCTCAAAATAGTTTATGTAGCCGTATGCCAATCAGTAATAAGCTCTACTAATTAAACTGGAGCGTGCACAGCGAGCGGTCATAAAAGTGGCTCACAGAAGACCCTTTAGATATCCACCTGATAACTTGCATCGCGAAACGAATTATCTTAACGTGAGGCAGATTTGTATTATGGCTGTCACGCTTAGGTTTCATAAAACAGCTCTTACTAAACTGATAGATCCTCAACGTTTTTCGCGGCGTCACAAATGGCATCTTCCATTGGTCTCTACTAACTTTGTGCAGAGGTCGTTTTCATACAAGGGTGTATACCTTTATACTGTATGGGACAAAAAACTTCAAATCTTAAAAGATTCTAGGTATAAATGTAAACGAAAAGTGGAATAATATCTTAAATCACTGGGATACAATCAAACCGAGACTCTTATTGACTCCTTACTGTAACAGAGTCACCTTATATAGGACGTAGAAGAGCACTAACTGTAACACAAGTTCAACCACAAATGTACTTTTTTGTCGAACCGACACAGACATAGGTAATCGGTAATCGTGCACATAATGTAGATTAGCAAGCACACCGTCTCACATACAAGGCCACGCAAGCCCATATGCGCATTGTGTATGTATACACATACACGTGCAGATACACAAATTACATCAATGTGTGTTGTTTTGTTTTCGTTTAATTAGAATACTTATATAAGACAAGATTCTGCAACAGACGCATATAAACAACATATATAGAGACATACTCCTATACACTCACTCACGTACCATCATACTCACACACACACACATACATCCCCCATATATACGCACTCAAATACACCCTCTCCCTAACACACTCGTACACATACTTATTATTACTTAAGTTTCATATTTTTGTAGTTTTAATATAAGATATGTAAAAATGGAAGAGACTAGATTCTGCAACACAGGCATTGCCTAGTGCAGAGTCTAGGGTACGGCACAAAAATATTTTTCTTTTTTGTCATTTTGTATTTGGAAGAATGTTATGTTCATGTGTGCTTGTAACGTAATAAATAAATAAAAAATAGTTTTCAGTAAATTGAAGTAAGTAATCGTCAAACGAGGAACGAACGGTGACAAAATTAGTAAAATATTTTCTACAAATTATAATGCAGCTATATTGAAGTAGAATCTGTAACGAATTTTCGAATACAAAAAAAAAACACAATCGGATTACAATTTATTAACAAAAACAAATGGGTACAAACAGCTGAAGATATGTGTAATAATTATTATTGTGACCCCTAATTTCCTCATTTGAAAAGCTGTTTTTTGTGATTGAAAAGGGTTTATTTTGAAAATTCGCCCTCAATAGTTACATACATAAATACGCAAACTAAGTTGCCGGTTCAGCTAGTACTTATTTATAAAACTCTCTGTAGCCTAAACTAGTCTGGACTTGTAATGTTCAATTGTAATTATCATAACCTATTTTTTTCATTTCTTTGCTAACAGATAAATTACGCAAAAACATCTTTTCATGTTCGATTTGTTTTATTATTGTTACAAAAGAACTAATTATGTATCCCTATTACATGAAATATCAATAAGACGATCTAGTGAAATAATTTAAAGCACAACCCAAATTCAAGTTAGCTACTAAGGTTCTCCGGAAGGGTTCTTCCCTATGTTTTGACATATAAGTCCACCACATGTTCACATGCTCTTCATCCAGATTGCTGCACTTTCCCCCATCGAATTAACATATGGTGTGGTAGGCTAAATATAGGAGACGGATACACTCCTCCAAAAACGAATCTCATTTTACCATCTTAACACTTAAGATATTAAGGTTGTTTTTCAAGACGCTTCGAGTGTGGGAGGACTGTTCAGTGATGACTCGGTTTCCACATGTTCGCAAGATGCTGCACCTCACCTTACGGATTGAAATGTGAAAAAATCCCGCGACATCTTGTATTACAGGATGCAATGAGCTTTGGGGAATAATCTTAATGCGCAAGCAGAGTAAGATTACTATGCGGAGTATTTTTATTTTTAGATGTATCTTTGCGATCGTTTTTTGAGGACCTAGTTTATCTCATATTTGAACAATGCTGGTTTTGAGTTAAATGGAGAGATGCCTTGTCAAAAGTGTACATAAAAAGCATGACGTTCTGTGCTCAGACAAATAAGACAGGCGCTCAAATTGTTTTAATGATTCAAAAGATATGGATTTAGTTATTGTTTTGACCAAACTAAATATTATATTCACATACTATATAGGTAATCTGATATTCTACATTCCTATGAAGCCTAACTTAACTCACATAAAGTAGTATTTCACCTACGTAAACAAACAATGTTTTTTAATTGAAATCTCTATGGTTTATTGGAAAAGTAAAAAAAACCTTTTTACAATTTTTTTTAAGACCATGAGAAACGAAGGCAATTTAGCTAGTCCTTTGAAATGATAGTTGAATAGGACGGCGCGTGCCACCACACGTACAAAAACCAAAGGCAGCAGCTGGCATATGGTGTGGGAGTCTCGTCTACACACACATGCGTATGCGCACTGTAGCTGTTTGAATTGAAGAAAAAAGGCCCAGCTTTAGTTTCTAAACTGAATAGAATAATTATTTGTAACGGTATGTGTACCTATAAAATAGCTCACGTAGTATTAATTTAACTAGATATAAAAAGTTAAAAAGCTTATTTTCTACTAAATTTAATTTTATATCGAGTTTTTTAAAATAATAATTTCTAACAATTCAATAATTCTTTGTGCACAAAAACCACAGAAATATACGATAAATAATTTAATTATGCATTATTTTAATTTGGTTATATGTTTTTCTTGTGCAATTAAAAAGTCTCCGATAACTTCTCATAAAATTGTTAGTTTCTATAAAGGTTCGGTTTTATTCACGCACACATCCATGTTAATTACTGTATGATACAGTTTGTACTCGGCCAGATACGTACCTGGGTGCGTTAGTAGAGGGGTGAACACATTGTGTACGAGAGTTGTGAGCAGCTCCCCATTTCGCCCTTTGAGAGAGCATGTGTGTGCAACTAGTAAATGTAAGTACCCCTGTTGATCCCCCCGCGATATCCACCCCAGGTGCGTCCGCGTGGCACGCGCCATTCTTGCCGCGACCGGCGTTCTGACGCCACCGAAATATAACTATACCTCACTCTTATAACATATACATCTCTAGCCTAACTTATCAACGACGTATACTCATAAACCTACCCTAGTGAGCTATATACTCTCCAATCGCGCGACTAACTCAGTTCAAATAAACAAAGTATGTGAAAACGACAACTAATTCCGGCGAAATGAGTTCTATCGACCTTGTTGTTTTCCGCAATTCATCGCTCGGAAAGCAGGTGCTCGCGAACACCGTAAATAATGCTGTGAACATCTCAAATAACGACGCTAATCAAAACGTGAGACGTGAAATAATTATAGTGCGCAAGAAGAAGTTGGAAACTCCTCCTACTGTTACGGTGTCTTCTCTCGTGCGTGCAATAGAACCTGTGAATGTGACAACAATCCCGGCTAAAAAATCTCGACTCCGCGAGAATAGTGTCGACGAGTCTGCGCGCTCGCCTACTCCTCTGGCAGTCGCTCGACGAAATGCGCGGGAACGCAACCGCGTCCGACAGGTGAATGATGGATTTGCCGCACTACGCCGCCATATACCCGAAGAAGTAGCCGCTGAATTCGAAAGTACCAACTCAAATAGAGGAGCAAGTAAGAAACTTAGCAAAGTGGAAACTCTAAGAATGGCAGTAGAATACATTAGAAATTTGGAAAGTTTGTTGAATATAGGTCATGCTGACAAGGAAAATGCTAACCGTGCGTCAATGGAGTCTTTCCCGTCTCCTGCGTCTTCATCACCTAGAGACAATAGCCAAGAAAGAAATTATTACATGAACTCTCCAGTAATCGAAGAAGAAGACCTGGAAGACGACGAGAACTGCCACATGCAGTCAATTTCACAGCAGCAGTACATAGAAATTGCTTCTACTGAAGGCTTTCAAATGGTATCTACACCTCACCTTTATGAAGAAGATGATAGAGCTGGGCAACCACTAACGCCATCCTCTGACTTACATTGTCATGAAGATGCTAGCTCTCGACTACTGGAAAGCAATTTTCCATTTCCTAATTCAGCAGAACAGTTCACAGTGATACCGGAACAAAATTATATTAGTGAATCTGAAGCACAAATGAATGATGGAGATTTTGAGGTAAAATACGCAGATATTATACATCAACAGATTCCTGCATATGATGATAGTGCAACAGTTCCATTACGAACATTGAATCCTGGTTTAGTTTTAACTGATACGCATTATAAATATTCTGAAGAAGAAGCTTTCGAGAATCAAGAGTACAGCGAAATAGACTTGAAGAAAGAGTTACCGGATATTCATGTCACGCCCGAGGACAGGGAACAATTTGAAGAAACCTTAAAATGGTGGCAGGAGAAGACAAGACAAATTCGTACTATCTCTAAATCTAACAAAGAAAATCAATAGTCTAGGTTAACCAAAATAGTTAAATTTTAGTGTAATAAAAATTGTGTAAATATAGCATGTACCATACAGCTGTGAGTTCCAAAGCCAAGTTGTGCAAGGTGTTCTGTAACGGTTTGAAGCAAAATGCATGCGCATTTTTAACGCTTATTTATGTAACTAGTTTTACCTGGTATTTATTAGTAAGTTCTATTTTAAACCTAGACTTTATACATGTTAGTCTAGAATGTAAACGTTCCTACATTATACAGTAATTTTAATCTCTAAATACGAAATAAGTTTTGTAATAACGTGTAAATGTCAACAAATGTAAATAAATAAAATTATATAATTTATGACAATATAATTGTGACAGTATGTAGTAAAATTGTACGTATTTCTTATTAATTTATTGAAATAGGGCACCACATGATACAAATTAATGTAATTTACCTTTAGTGCCTTAGATTTTAACAATGCTACTTAGATGTAGGTAAATGTAAATTTCAGCCAATAAATTAAAATTTGAAAAAAAAATATCCACTCTCTGCGTCTGTTAGACGTTATTTATTTTAACCCTAAACTTTTTTTGTAAATTTAACCACGCTATTATCGACACATTCTGCTAATTCCAACCCTTTTATGCTGATGTAAGATACCAAATTAGAAAGTAAATTACCTATTTAAAACCTTTTGCTACCATTTAGTTTTGCCGCTGAGTCAGATTCTACAGAACCGTTAAGCAATGGTTTAAAATTTGTTAGTTCACGATTTTTTTTATGCATGAAAAATTAAATGATTTTATGCTCTGCGTTTGATAACACCACTGACTTATTATTGTAATCTAAGCTATCTATAAAATGTGTGTGTTCAACACTGTTTAACATCACTGCGTTCGGTTTGAAGAACAATGTTTCAAGAAACTTCTGTACTTCTGTTCTAGAAATTACAGTGCATAGAGAATAATCGTCTTATATCTCTGGGTGACGAGCGCAGCGCAACACTAAGTAGCTAAGTAATGAATTTGACTCTTTCATGTACTAATAGCGGCTACTTGCTGTTTTGGGTAGGCCTGTTGACGTACTTACCATCAGGCACAACTCATTCTCGTTCTGTCACTCTTTACCATAAAAAAATAATATAAGGTGGCTCTGATAATAAAGAAAGCTTTATCTTAGCTTTAACGAAAAGTCATTTTATGTGCATAAGGGAGTAAATGTTTCATTACATCATTTATTTTACTTGAGTTACATTATAAATACTATTCCTCATAGTTAAAAATGTGTTATAACATAAAGCCTAGGCTTAATTAGCGATTGTCTGTTAGTAGAACCGGTCCCAGCACTGCGGCCGTTAACGGTAAGCCGATATCGCTATTGTGATTGTAATGCGCCACCGTTATACTCGAGGTAAAACCCCTCGATTTCAAGAGAGCACAACGGGGTGATTAGGATTTTTGGGGTCGCTTTATAAATTTTGATTTTTATGTGATGGACCGTGAGGACGGGGTTTCGGGAATAAATGATGGGGAGGAACAATTGACTTCTGATGTAATTTAAAACTGAAGGCTAATAGAATAATATGACAGAAAATTAACCACCGAAATTATTACAAATATTTTAGACTAATAATTTTAGTACAAACAAATAAACGATCAACATTTTTTTATTGCATATTGTTACGTTTGACAGCCGTAACTAATTTATTTTGGTTAACGCTTAAACTAGATTTATTTGACTTTTTTACTTTTTTTAGATTTATTAGACTACTAGCGGTCCACACTGGCTTCGCTCCTAGTAGGTGCATATACAGGTAAGTATAGCCTATAGCACTCAAAAATCACGTACATATCCAACGGTGAAAGTATTATTGAAATCAAACAAACAAACTCTTCAGATTTATAATATTAGCATAGATTCTTAATTTGACTACAGACTTTGACAATAAATAAAATAGTATTTATGCGTGTATGCCAAATACATGGTGGAGTGTATTGATTTAATTAATTTTATGCATAATTTAAATTAAAAACATAATTAGCATTCTCTACGAGTTCTCTAAAAAACTATAAGTGTCACACTCCTCCGTTCGTGCAATTTTCGTGATAAGGGATACAAAGTTTTTGCTTCACGTATTAATTTAAAGATGATTTATTTTGAAACTATGTGTTTTTTAATAGATATTTTAACGGTTGTATTAAGAAACACAACCGTTTCAATGGTTGTATTAAGTAACACAACCGTTTCAACGGTTGTTTAAACTCACCGTTTCATGAAACATGGGACTGATACTTATTTTTAAATCATGACATTTTGAACTAATCGTATATCCAATATCACTGGTCGTTTAATACTTAATATAAATGTAAATGTTGATAAATATTTATGTACACAATTACGATTTCAACGAAATTCATTCAGGGTTACTTGAAAGCGATGCAAATGTACTCGATAAATGTAGAGGTACTCGAAAAGAGTTTTGACAACATATTTTGTTTTATTTTAAAACTCAAAACGACGATTACATAAAAATCAGGAAGAAAAGAAAACATGATATGTTTTTCTGTGTTATATATGTATTTTAAGGTCAGTTTTGGTTTCATAAGTCCCGTCATTTTTTAAAAGCTTACCGCTACAATATTCAAAAAGGATGACCTTCACATACTACGCTGACGACACCGACGACGCCATCGGTCGGTTCGTGCGGCGAGCGTGGGCTGCATCACCGAAGACCATCTGCGATTTCAACCTACAGATGGCCATCAGGGACAGAAATGCGGCCGTTGTGGAGGCTCTGGGCCGGGAGGAGGCAGCTTAGGCAAATGGCAAAAGGCAATTAGGCAAACACTCGATGTCGAGTCGATTACTAGCGGAATCCCAACCGGTAGTGATCGGCTCTACAGACGAGCACTAGAATTAGATTTTAAATGTACCCAAATCCCTCCTATTTTCCTCTTCTCCTTATCCAAGAAATGTGTAAAAAAAAAAGATAATTGTAATGACAAAGATCACGGACCCCGGAGTCTGTGGAGCGGATAATTTAAATAAAAAAAAATAATTCAAAAAGTACTATACTTTACTTCTCTTATTTTGTCATGTTGAATTAATCAGTAAAAATAGTAATAATAACTCTAAAAGAAATCTTATACCTTTTCTAAGTTTATTCGATTGTGTTCTCATTACAATTAAATTTAAATGGCACTTCATACAAAAGTAAAGCGAAAAATCAACGAAAATTTTCGGTGTTACATTTATATATGTTTTAGGTTTGGAACGAAGTTCCTTACTGCAAGGCTTGGAGGAGAGGACTTTGCTGCGCGACCAAATTGGAGCAAAATGTGAGACTGAAACCGCAAAAAAATATAAATATAATTATGTTTAAAGGAATTGACGCCTACAAAATGCCCGTGACAAACAAAAATTGCAAAATTTTATAATTTATGGTAGTAGGTACGATCATCTGAAAAACAAAATTGGCATTTATTTTTCAGGTGATCGTACCTACTACAAGTTATAAAATTTTGCAATTTTTTTTGCAAACGTGTTGCTGCTGCTTTTTTTCGAAGGAACTTTGGCTCCTACCTGGGGTTCCATGAGACCACATCTTTTTAATATTTAGTTTATTTTGAATTTTTTTTTTTATCGCGTATAGGTCCGCGTTTGACCACCAACTCGCCTGATGGTAAGCGACGGTGTAGTCGAAAATGACGCACGTTGACCTAGAAGGTGCCTATTCACTCTGACCTTGAAAAGTTCTAGATTGTATCTCTCAGGGAACAAGGAGGCCGGCAACTTATTCCACTCCAAAGCTGTACGTACGAGAAAAGTGGATTCAAACCTTTTAGTACGGATTTTGGGAATATCCACAGTGTATGGATGGTAGTGAGCCGACTTACGACTTGTCCTGTAGTGGAAAGGGGAAGGCAATATCAGGTCGTGCAACTCCGCTGCACACTCTGAAAATAACTTTATACGGAAGGCGTTTATTAATTTTAGGGGCAAAAATAGTTTTAAAATAATATATCAAATACATATCCAGTTTTAATACGTTCCCGTACGAAAAGTTAAATGTTTCTGGAATAGATTAAAATACTAATACAGAATAACTAGCATTAAATAAAGATGAAACGTATAAAAAAATAAAGCTTTAATAAAATAGCCAAATTTTGTATTAAAACATGCCTGTTTAATGTCGGGCATAATGTTAATAAACAAAATTAATAATATTCAAATTCTGATATTTTCGTAGTAAAATAACACTTGTTTATAGAACTGGCGAATATTGTTGCTTGTTTGGCTAATTTCCTACTTATATTGTAGCTCGTAATTAAATATTAGCAGTATGCCTAATATACAAGTGATATTTAACTACAACACAGAATATTATTCGTATAGTTTAAAGTAACTTCGCGGGTAATTTCTACACAATACATGCCAATAAAAAATATCTTAACAAAACTTCAGTTACTTAGTTAGAGATGTTCGCTTTTCTAGATTTAATATTCCACCTATATTACATAGGTGGAATAAGATAAGCTGTTATCCTGCAAAATGCACGGTTTCTCCGATGTTACAGACTAAATTACTGGCTTAAGACACGATCTGAAAACCAAAACTAACATATGGTGTGCTACTGGTTTTTTGCATTACAAACCCACGGAAATCATGCCTCCAAATATGCAAACGATCTAACAGTTGGTAAACTTTGTATATGTTTTTCGTTACGCACGTTCCCACGTTTCCGGGGCCGTAAGAATTTTAATTTCTTATTTTAAATTTGACAATATTGCTATACCCCGGTGGTGCGTTGCATGCTATTTTGGCTTCCATTTAAATATTTTCCGCTTCATTCGTCAGGCCTTCTTTCGGATGATTTAAGTTTTTACGTGACTACCCAAAATATTATATTTTAAGGTTATTATCGAGTAATATTTTTGAAATTTTATCGTATCTTTCCACGAATCTGTTTTTTTTTTATAAGAGTATTGTTTCTATGGCTAGTTGTCTACTTAGTTTAGTAATACTTCACACAGGCAACAAAACGGCGTGCGAGAAAAATACTTTGAAAAATACATTGACCAGAATTACTTATTTTCTTTCTATGTACGGCAGAACACGAGTGACAACTTTAAATAACGAAATAACCTAAGAATATACGAAATAGTGTAGGTATGAGGTATGTTTTGTAGTTAATTAGACATGTAGAATCGGCCGTAGCTGGTGGACATTGGACTAAACCATGCTGCCAAACGGCCTAGCCGTGTTCGTGTATGTGATGCCGTCGGAGTAAATTGGTCGGGATGTATTCTGGGGGAGTGATCTTATTGTGAGACTAGAATCGCACACTGGAACGATGTACCAGAACACAACTTATGGAAGGTAATAAAACCTAAGACACATTTCTGAAAAATATGAGGGTATTAGTTTTGGTTGAAACTCAACACCGTAAGCCACATACATCAAAAAGATAAATGGAAGTATTAAAGAGAAGATTTAAAGATGCTGCCCTGCCCTGTCTTGCATTAAGTGGAAAAAGGAACGCAGTAGCTTTGTATGCTCCCCAAGAGTAGCTAAGTTCGTAGTAGTGACGTCCATGCCTACTCTGCAAGACTTTAAAGTAAAATAATAATTATTTATTTATAAAATAGAAGTCAATGTATTTGCCATAAAAGAATAACAATTATAAATTTAAACTAGACTAGGTTTACAAGAAAATGATCTCAAAGTTTATGGCTTTTATAATGGACCCCAAACTACTCGTAGTAAGGTTAGTGCAAAATTTAATTAATTAATTTGATAATAACGCTGTTGTGAATTTAACTTTATTGTATGGCTTACCTGAATATAGCCCGAGCGTAAACTGTTTTTGTTAACTAGACGTAGGGTGACCAAAATAAAGGCCTTGCCTAGTTTGAAACTAGGGAAGAAAATAAAGTTAAAATCAAAACAACGTTATTATCAAATTAATTAATTAAATTTTACATTTACATTGTCACAGGTTTACACTTGACGGCCATCTCGCCTGATCTTAAGCGATAATGCGGTCTACGACGCAGCGTGCTTTTCTAGAAGAAACCGATTTAGTTTCCACTTGAAGACACCGAGATTGTAACCATTCATTGGAGTAGTTTCGAAAAATATAAAGTTTCATACAAAATTATATCCACTATTTCACCCATTTGCGGGTTTGTTTACATACTCGTAACATTGTAATAAAATATTTAACTCATTTTCGCTATAATCATTTCATTGGTATGAAATTGTGGGTGTTTCCAAGGAAATACTTGTTGCATTCGCCTCTCGCTCATGCACTGAGGCGGAAGAGGGACACCGGGGCGAGCCCGGCTCAAATTCAGTCCTCACTAGAAGGCCTGGGGCGTCGAACGTTTAAGGTTATCTAGAACACTACATAAGGCCTTCTCGAGGAGGTGAATCGCCGCTGGTTTCAGGTGTGTCACTAGAGCCAAATGCGAAGGTTTGGACGTCGATTCCGACAACACCTCCAGGCAGAAAAGTGGTATGCGTAAATGGATCTCCTCTACGTATAAAAAAAGGTGTAACTAAGGTAAATAGATCACAGCCAGTGATGACGGAGGTGCTCGGCGGGGAAGAACCTATTACAGTTTAGTATTTGTAAACAAATACGCCTTTCATTGTTTTATGGATAGTGCATATTTGAACGCTTAATATAATGATACGTGTACTTTTATTTTTGTTAGGTCTTAAAACTTTCAAAACCAAGAATATTTATATTAAATATAGGTATAATATATTCATTTATTGGCGTATATACGAGTAATAAAAATATGAGAATAATGTTCCTTTCGCATCCATCTCCAATATTACACCTTTATTTCATTAGTGTAACGAAACTGTTTTTAAACTATAAATAAACACATGTATTCCTTGAATAGAAACGTGATTTTTGTTAATCAGATTGTTTTATAAAACACTTTGTTGGGCCCATCCAAAGAGTTTTTGAACAGACAGTTGTTTCATTAGAAATTAAACGTTATCGAATCGATATAAGCAGCTGTTCTGATATGCGTATTGACGTTACATTTGATGACTTTGTTGGGATGCCTCGTGGTGATAATAAAAGGTCATGATGATGATCTAAGTTCATTGGTCTCGTACTTTTATTAGATCACGCATATTATTATATAACCCGACAACAGCAGACGGCAATATTTCTGTAATTAACAAATTAATTTACAATCAAAAAAGTAGGTAGTATAATGCCGCTCTTATTGTTATGTTTACGTCTTTTATACACCCATAACCGCAAAAAATGACTATTTGAAAAAAACTGAATAAAATTATATGACAACCAAACTTTTCACGATTAGTTATTACAACTTCTACTAACGCAAGGTCTTCTTCATTCATTCCACTACATTCTACAAAATCACAAGGCATGCGATATCGGTATATAGTCAACATTTACTTATTTACATTTACGTATTTACATTTACGTATATTTACTCTACGTGATACATTGTATAAGCATAAGCATCATGGATACATTGTATTATTTATCCGAACAGATATATACTGTTGCCTATTTGGATAGCCATTAATCAAGAATTTATATCGTTATTTTTTTGTTGAATAATTATTTAAGTATGTCATGTATCAATAAATAATTATAATTTGATGACCCAGAAACATCACGATAATTATAAAAAAATGGTGTATCTAAAATATTATTTACACAAATATTTATTATTTTAAATTAGTCGTTTATTGTTATTATTCTTACATTTTATTTCGTAATATAAAATTTTGTGGGAATGATTATCCTCTACCATCGCAAAACCTCCGAACCGAGTGCTATAAAAAAAAGTAAGAAGGATCGTTCAAAAAGTCCGTTACCGTGTCTTCGACCCGCTATCCTTTTGTTGCTTTGGAACTCGAACTGCGACCAACACGGTTTGGTCGTTGAACTCTTTTCGTTGATCTTAAAGACCTTTGCGTTTTTCTGCCTTTTTATATTGATCTTATTTCTTTATAATACTGTTATCTATACTTATAATAAAACTGTAACGGGTCGAATTCTGTACATTGAAGATATTTTGAAAAATTTTTTTTGGAGCACTCCATAGTCGATACTGATGGCGAATCTGCACTTTTTTTCTTTCATGTCTGTCTGTCTGTCTGTCTGTCTGTCTGTCTGTCTGTCTTTCTGTATAGGGATCACGCATCACGCCGAAACTACTGATTCAATTCAGCTGAAACTTGGCATGATTTTAGTTTAAACTAAGGAGATTGCTGTAGGCTACTTTTGATCCCCAAATTCTGATCGGTTTTCTTGCGGGAGGGGGTGAAAGTCAGAATGTGTATTTGGTTGTAACTCATGTTTGCGTTGTTTAATTTCATTAATTCTTTTTTTGTTAGAAAGAACACATTTTTTTATATTGTCCCATCAAAATTTGAACATTATCGGTTAGGTGGTTCGGAAATTACACAAACATTAAATAATAACGACACGCACGGCGCGTTCGGTACATACTAACTTCTAAGTATTCTGTGTATCACAGACGATCCACAGAATATCTAGATTCTAGATTCAAGAAGTGCCCACGTGATCGCGTCGCGTCGTCTTGAATGACAAAATAATTGTCAAAAATATATTTTTGTGTGGAAAAAGGAGGAGGATGAAAATATCCTCCTTCATACAAGGAGGATGTTCTCAATCGGGTTGCATGTTTTTTATTTGGTTTTATTTTACACGATAACTCCGGTAATTGTGAGTTGATTTTGATAATTCTTTTTTTGTTTGGAAGAAAATACTTCAGAGGTGATCTTATATATCGAAAACAGGGAGGTAGTTTTTCAAATATCAACAAAAAACAAATATCAGCTTAGATTTATCTGTATTTAGTTAGTCGAACGACAGAATTAAATTACCTGTCATAGAAGTAAATTTTTGTTCTTTTGGAGAAAACATATCAGCATAATAAGTAGCAGCATAAACAACCCATTAAATGTTCCCACTGCTGGACGTCGGGGCCTTCTCTCGCAAGGAGAGAGACAAGGCTATAATCCACCACGCTGACCCAGTGTCGGTTGGTGGATGACATATGACATATGACTTAGAACTTAGATTCTAGGTACATTTCGGTTTCCTCACGATATTTTCCTTCACCGTTTAATTACCGGCATTACGAACATGACTCAGAAAAGATAGTGGTGCGCGTGGTTTTGAACCCTGGGTCTCCGGATCGACAGTCTGCGTTCTCCCGACTAAGTCAGCTGTAGCTTACTAGACCAGCCGTAACTTAACGTATTATTTCAATCCAAATACTGTTTAAAATTTAAAGGTAGTGTTCAACAAGCTTCGGTAACCGAAGCAGACCGTTGTTAGGGTTCCGTACCTGACTTCGCTGTCCGTCCATCCTTCCGTCTGTTACCAGACTGTATCTCAAGAACGGTGATAGCTAGACAGTTGAAATTTTCACAGACGATGTATTTCTATTGCCGCTTTAACAAAAAAATACTAAAACTTAAATAAACATTTAAGAGGGACTTATTTCCATACAACAAACTTGACTTTTTTTACCGCTTCTTGCTCGATACTAATAACGTACCTGTCACAGGTTGACGCTTTCACTATTCACATAATATTAAGTTTTATGTTCTCTTTAAATGTAAGTAATTAAAATAAAATAAATTTTTAAGGCTCCCATACAATAAAATCATTTTATTTGCTAATGGTTCAGAACCCTTCGCGCGCGAGTCCCACTGGCATTTGACCGGTTTTATTTTTTCAAAAATTTTGTAATATCCTATCCTTTCCTAATATTATATAAATATGTCAATATTTAAATGTTTGCTGCTCAATTACGTTGGAATGACTGAATGTATGGAGTTAAAATTTGAAACATATTCTTGGCTTAGCTTAAGTAACACATAGGGACATATAGATAAGTAACTATACATAGGCAATGTTTGGCCTATTTTTGTTCTTCCAGACTATAATCTAATTGTATTTAAAATTTCAGCCCGATCACTTGATACGTTCCGCCATGATTAAGTAACAAACATCCAAACATTGACATTCATAATATTTACAGTTACAGGACAACGTTGGAACGGCTGAACATATTTGGAAGGAATTCGAAACACACGTAGTTTGTAATCAGAAATAGCAAATCGGTTACTTATAGGTTACTGTGATGTCGTCGTCGGAAAGACTAAGCAAATTTGGTAGAAAATTGAAACAGTGATAACTTATAGTCTGAAATACCACATTTATGTATTATCTATCAACCTGAAAAGAAGCATGGGCCCTAAGGAAACAAATGTTAACTATCACGTCAAAACGGCACAACGAATTGGGTTGGCATAACACAGATAGTTTAGAGTCTAAAATTTCACATGGGGTCTCTAAGTCTACATTTTCGTTTAACTCCATATTAATCTATAATCTATAATAAGTATATATTTTCGTAAGGAACTTGATGTGATGGTAAGGTAAAAGCCAAATATGAAAAATATATGCACCCGTTTTGGCGTAGATAATACAGGTGATTTGCGTTCACAATCAAAATAACAAGCAACATTATATTCTCATTAGATGGCGCTAATGCCAGTTTAAATCTAAAAGCACTAAAGGCCATTTAAATCAACGTTTTGCTATTGTGGTATGTATTTTTTCTTTCATCACTAGGTGGCGTTACTGGTATTCTAAATTGTACTAATAAGTTTTTGCTGCTAAAATGATTTTGATGCCGAATTTGGATTCTTTCGTTCTTGGATTTTTTTTTTCTGTGTTTCAATTAAATTCATACATTAACATTTCACTAAGACTTGGCTTAGATTTACGGGTTCAACTTGCTTGAGTACCTATCATTAAAACTCAAAATTTTAATCATTTTGATTCCACACAGGCTTCGTTCAAAATTTTACGCGGGCGAAGTCGCGGGTAACAGCTAGAAAACACCTTGCGGATAAAAAGAGAAAAGTAGGTAATCAGATCATGCACATCAGCTTCAGACTTTTCGTAATGTATCCTATAAAAATCCTACAAACTTAACACTTGCGGCTATGTTTGATACTACGAAAACTTAATAAGTATGTTTGATTTTGTTTAAAAAAATAAAAATAAAGATGATAAAATTAAATATTTTTTTGTGTGGGAAAACAAATTCACTCGGTTTTTCAATGATTACATTTTGCAAATATTTTGACGTACGATACTTCCAACTAATTTACACTATAAGTCAGTAACATCTGCTTACGCGAACGAAGTAGCGGGTTCAGCTAGTGTAGATAATATTAGTATCTACCCGAGTACCCGGTACTTCGTTCGCATACAATTTAGGCAATGGTTAATAAAGAATAATGCATTTTTCGGGACGAAAATTCTATGTACCTAATTCCAGATTTTCATCTATTTGAGTTTCAAATATCAACTTCAGTTCTCACGACGTGACTGAGCAACAAACATCTAAACACCCAAACTTTTACATATATGTATTTTGTTAGAAGGATTCCTAATTACTCTACTAACTACTATTATTTAATATTATTGTTTTGTAAACCAGAGTAGGGGGTTTTTGGCTAAGTTTATTTGTTTTAAAAGAACTTCCAGAGAGTCAAGTCATCTAAGTTAAATGATTTATCCGAAAAAAACTCTAATAATAAATAAATATTTGGTCCACCATATCGAAATTGAACTAGTAACTAATATAACATTGTTTATTTTAAAGTCTGACCATATTAACTAGACGCAAATCGATTCCAAATTTAAAACGTAGATTGGTTGAACCACGGAGCTCACTTTAGTTTTTACCATAGTAAATCCGCAAAGTTAGTACTAAAAGACATGCACTGAATAGTAACTTATGCATTTTGTGGACGACATAGTCGCAGTATAAAGAAAAAATAGTCTTAATGGCGGAGTCACTTACATATGGTTTTATAATATCATTTACGTAGCTAAAGTTTTCACTAAAGAGCTCGGATCATGGATAATACTAAAGTAAAAGTAAATAGCCAAATAAAGCCCAAGTCAATTATAATCAATGATGTTCACCTCAAAGTTGTGTGTTCTACCTGTTATGAACTGAGAACCAAAACGCGGACACACGATAGTTATGTAACCTTGGTGTTTTCAATTCGAGAGTAAATCGGTTTCTTCTAGGTAAACACGCTTTATCGTAGACCCCATCGTCGCTTACAATCAGGCGACATGGTGGTCAAGTGTAAACCCACAAAAGTAAAAAAAAACGGTACAATGGTTCCACATGTTCAGAGTTGTCCAGCCCGCAGCCCGCTATGGCAAGACCTATGCTCGGTATGACTTTGCTCGATAAAATTCGAAATAATGTTAGTTATCCAAAATAAATCCAAAGTCGCCGATATAATACAGAGAGTCAGAAAGCTAAAGAGACAATGTACCTGCCATATTGCCAGAAACCCCGTTCAAACCTAGTGATACTCCTTGCAGTCTAATGAAGCTATGACACACGTAAAGTACTGAAAAAACAAGGAAATTTTTTAGAAAAATTAATTACCCTCCGACTGCCTCGGATTTGTAATTTTTCAAACAATGGACTAGTCAAGACCCTTTCATTTGACACCCATATTGAGGGAGAAGTGAAAAAAGAAATGCAATTCGCCATTTTGTGGTGGCGGCCACCTTTGATTTGAAATTTGTCAGAATGCTTCGTATTCTACAGCCAAGCGCTTTCATTTTATACCCATACTAGCTGTATCCTGCCACCCTTCACTGTGGCACATTGTGTTCCAAAAACTAGATAAAAACAATCCTTGATGCGGATTATATATCGTTGTAAAATTTCAGCTCGATCGGCGCAAAACTTTTTGAGTTTTTGAAGCGTACACAAATCAACATAACATTTTATATATAGAGATTGAGGTATGTTGTGAAGAAATATTTTGACAGCCATTTTGTGGAGGCGGCCATCCTGAATCGATATTAACCAAACATCGCTAAGAACCACCGCACGGAAACTAACATTCAAATTATAAAGCCCAATCGAAATCCGGTGTCACAGACAAAAATACACAGACATACAGACATCGACGTCAAACTTATAACAGCCTAGCCTTTTTTGGCGAGGGTTAAAAAGTACAAAACACTGATCGTGCTCAATCACTCGCATGTTTTGTTCTTTTTATCGATGGACAAAATTGTTATCCGACGTGTCATGTCACGTGTCATCTTCTATATATGTGTATAAAAGCGAAAGGCCACTCATCACGAAATCTCAGAAACTACAAATGCTAGGAATTTTGCATAAGGCAAGCACATAGGCGCTCGCTAACATGGGGTTTAATTTAACCCCTAAGAGGGTGAAACAAAGGATTGACGGTTGTATGACGATTCCGTAATTTTCAGAGTTATAATCGTGAAATCCACAAAACTTTTTTTAATTAAATTTAGTACACACATAGACAAGATCCCAAAAAAGACTATAGGTTGCTTTTAATTACGGAAAAAGGGTTGCAGGAGTTGAAATGGGGGATGTAAGTTTGGACCGTCAGACGCCCCCCTAAGGATAGGCCTTCGAAGGAGGTGACGTGCCGCTGATTACCGGTGCGTCACTAGAGCCTAATGCGGGGGTACTAACGCCCCCTCGAGGCGGATCCCCAAGGACAATGGCAGGTGGGTCGACGTCGTGGTAGGAGTGCGAAAAGTGAAGCCGCGACCGTTACCCCTGGCCATTCAAGAGAAATCTGTGGCAGTCATGTCGTATCCCATGGTGTCGAGCCCGACATACCCCACCATGTCCCTCCATGATGGGGTCATATTTTTGTAGAAGTATTTCTCCCATAAAGCAAAAGGAGGATGAAAGTTTATATGGAAGTTCTTAATTGTTGAAGATAAAACCATAAAATTTCGTATCTAGACACTTGACGCGAAGCAAATATGTAGATGTTTGTTCTAACAATTTTGTAATTTCGTTCTGTATGGGGATGAAATAGGGGTTGAAATGGGTGATGAAAATTATATGGAAGTTCGACATTGTTAAAGATAAAACCATGAAATTTTGCAACTTTTTTGTTTAAAAATTTGCAAATGTTCATGGTTCTATCTATATTTGTTGTATATATATTGCTGTCGATACTAATACTATAATATGAAAGTAACTCTGTCTGTCTGTTGCGCTTTAATGCCTAAACCACTGAACTGATTTTGATGATATTGTTTTAAGTAATATAGGTAAGCTGTTTTTAGTAAAATAAATTTGTAAAAGTGTACTAGCTCAGTTACTTTAATATTTATTTTGCTCGGACGAAGTTACGGATAAAAGTTAGTCTTGTATAAATTGATTTGAACAAAAACAACAAATCGTTGTATTTAAGGACCAAAACTAGTTATGGCCGCGTCCAACAAAAATAAGCAAAAGTCAAAGGAGCGTTCCTATTGTTACGCAATATTTATTCTTGCACAGATTTGAGACTTCTTTCAGCGAGGTCGCTTCCATTGTGACAGGGTTCATGGGAACCGGCAAAAAAAGGGATCTTAGATTTACCTTTAGGGACCCAACGAATAATACTGAATAAGCAGTTTTTCAACGCACACAGCGCAGCGATCCACGTGTGCCTGTGATGGCGTGGCTTTAGATTTATAATCTGATGGCTGCATGCGGATAAAAGTTTTATTTGGTTTTGTAATTAATAAATAACGCTTAGAATAAGTCGGCCTTTTTATATAAAATAAAATTATTCCAAGCGACGACTAGATGACGGTGTTTAAAAATGTGATGATAAAAATGTATGTAGAATCAAAAACGTAAGCTACTACCTACTACAAAAGAAATTTCCACCTTACAGAGGTGTTTAATATGTGATATTACAAATGTAATTTGACAAAATATACGTCAATCAATTCAATTGATATTTACAGAATCTTGGATTGGGACAAAATATGTTCAAATTTACTTACTGTCTTACTATTCTCCAAATAATATAAATCCGGAAGTTTTGGATGTTTGTTGCTCAATCTATCGTCCGAGGTCTGAACGGATTGGGTTGAAATTTGGAACACAATTAGATAATAATCTGGAATAGCATATAAACTGGAAAATAACAAGCACGGGTACCGCCGGGGCGCTGCGAGTATAAAATACATACATAGGTATATCCAACTCATTCAGCAAGACGTCACCGATAATTTTTTTTGGAAGCGGTTATTTTTTTCGTTCAATAACGTCTCATTGGTAAATAATGAGAGTAGGTATACAGTAAGGAATTCGACGTTCGCCGGCTGCATGCACGAAAAAGTGTCGCGTTATGTACCATTGCGCTCATTGTCCCGTTACGCTCATTGTCCCGTTACGCTCATTGTACGCTTGCGCTGTTTTTTTTATGCCGTTGTCACTATCGTCCGTAAACCAACCGACTTTACAGACAACCAATTTTTTAAACTAAATTCGGATAACGTTTTATCACAGTTGTATGTGTATATCAGTTCGTCTTTGACTTTGTTTTACAATTAAAACAAAATTGACTAGTACGGAGAAATGTTAACACTGCAAGAACCATACAATATGGCGGAAATAAACTAAGACGCATAAGTTAAAGATACAAACAAGTTATAGTAAATTAGACGTTGGAAGATTAATATGATTAGCCAGCGCTAATTCTGTTCTTCATACAAATTTATTGCTATCAGACAATGACTTCATTATTCATATATAATCTCATTGTAAACGCAGCTATAAAATACGAAGACAGACTTTGTAGATTATGATGTCTGTGTATAAACCAGATTGTATAGTATGAGATACGAGACAGTATCATTCATTTCCTTCGAAAAAAACAAGAACCGACTTCAGTTTAAAATTAAATTCAGAGACTAGACTTCATTTCATAGGAAAAAATCACTGTTTCATCGAGATATATGAAAGAAAAATGTTAGATTTTTGTTCAAATTTCAATTGTAATTTTAAAAATGTATCGTTTTAGGAAGTTGTTGTTCTCAGCCTTACGGGATTTCCCCTACTAACTTTGAACCATGATCTACTAAACAAAAAAAGTTGAACCATGAAAACCATGGAACCATGAAACCATGGAACCATGAAAATTGATTCACAGTTGGCGGAGTTATCACGTAACATACATAAAAAACAGACAGCTAAGTTGAGAAGCTCTTCCTATTTTGAAGTCGGTTAAAAATTGCGCCATGATTCTGTGCTCACCATAAGGCGTATGGTACTGACTGCCTGGCATCTGGTTGCATAAAAACTCTAAATTAACTTCAGCGTAAGCCAAAACTTGAACGTCACGGTGGCATATGCTTTTGTTTATCTGCACGTAATTGCTTTAATTCGATTCGAATCGTTGGTTGGTAACGTAATCCATATGTTCAGTTCAAAATAACCAAACGGAACCTTTTAATTTGTGTATCTTAATAATTCCCACAGCATTTAAACTCCCATAGCAATGAATTTGACGTTTAGATACAGAACAAATAATCTACCCGCCCTTTATAATTTGCCAATTTCAGAGTTTTTTAACCGACTTCCAAAAAAGGAGGAGGTTATCAATTCGACCACCATATTTATTTTTTATTTTTTATGTATTTTTCTCGAGAACGCCCAAACCGATTATAATACTTCTTTTTCCGTAAAGGTATGCTTCTCAGATGGCCCCATATAAATTGTATTGTAATCCGTGCGGTGTTTTTTGAAATATGAACAAAAAACTAATATGTGCGTACAATTATCTGAATGACTTCATTGTAGATTTCACAAAAGTTATGGAATTCGACCCTATCAACACGAAATTGTCTGAATACTCGTACATTAATGAAAACTTAGGTATGTTGCGCTATGAAGGAAAAATAAATTATTTTCATATAAAACATTAAACCGACTTCAAAACCACAAAAAGGTTAATTAATACATTTATTAGAAGCGCTACTAGGTTATCTATTTGAAGTCGGTGCCAAGCAAGTCTAACAGTTAGTACTTAGATAGATACGATACTACCTACGTACAAGTATTTTTACCTAGTACGTACCTACATACCTCTAGTATTTAGCTACTATTCACTTGATTGACACCGACTTCATATACGAGTAGCGCTTCTAATAATTGTAACCATTTATTTATTTTTTGCTTTTGGGTGCCTATGTGCTATGTGTGGCTTTGAAGTCGGTTTAATTTTTTGTATGAAATAGTTTATTGTGTAATATAAAGTAGTAATAATTCCATTTTCTCCAGTTAAACAAAAAACAACTTCAATTTGGTATTAAATTCAGAAACGCGACTAAATTCCATTATTTTTGTGAAATCTACGACTCGTGACGACGTCGTCCTGGTAACTTTTTTACTTTTTTTAAATTATAGAACGACGAGACGACAGGCGACGAGCAGTTCATGTGCTAGATGGTAAGCAACGTAGGTAGGCAGGTAGGTACCTGTCCTTAATACGAGTAGCACAGTTACACGCAGCTATTGTAACATGAACAGTCCAAATCATTAGGTACTTAGGACTACACTGTACTCGTCACCCTGAAATATGAGATGTTTTACCTCTATACCCTGTTATTTCACTGGAAACATTGCCCTTCAAACTGGCACAGTGATGTTTTTAGATTACTGCTTGGCGGTAGAATAAGATGATAAACTGGCAAAGGTGTGATACTTCACCAGCCGGACTCTACAAAGAGTCCTACCACCACAAAAACTGTGAGAATTTTTTTGTTGATGTTTCGAAAACCACTACATTGATTTTAATAGAATTAAAATAACCACCTCTGAAGTATTATCTACCTACCATATTATTTTCTTATAAAAAATTATTCATAATTGACGGAGCTATCATGTATTGTTGTATCGTGTACACTCCGCGAGGCATAAGCTGAGCTTTGCATTTGTGTGAGTGTACATGGATAGTGTAGGTGTGACAACCGGCCTTAGGCGCGGCGCCATTCTGTCTCGCCGCGCTCCTGCCTAATTGGTGATCACTCACACTAATGCAAAGCTCAGCCTATACCTCGCGGACAAAATTTCAAGCTCCTGCCTGATTGGTGATCACTCACACTAATGCAAAGCTCAGCTTATACCTCGCGGATTGTACCTACGTATGTAACGTACAAAAAAACGTACTACCAAATTAATGAATTCCTCGTTTTTTTTAAGTCGGTAAAAAAACGCTTAATGTATTTACTAAGCGATAAACAAAATATCCTTAACAATTAAAATAATGGCAAATTGCGTCAAAGGTCTCAAGAACGATATCATTAAAAAAGGAAATTGATCTCTTCCAATGAAACGTGCGACTAACTATGAAGGCCATGATCATTATTTTCTTTCTTCATCAGCAAATCAAAAATTGTTTAAGTATTTTTTAAATTGTTTATTACATTACCCACTCTTAACTACCGCAATATCGTCTTTGTAACCATCACCAGTACAAAATCACAGTTATACATAAACGTTTAATAAATCTAAGAAAACGACAGTAACTTCCTATTTTCTTTCGTAGTTAATTATGTTCACATGATATACTATATTACTATATCATGGTCTTATCTGTGTTGTCGTTATTAGCTTAGAATGATAAACTCTGTCGGAAAAACATACTCATACCTGATGCCTACATTCACAACATTCAAAGTAATAACATATAGTTAACTTACTTAGATACATAGAAACATATAACTAGAACAAAATTAAAAAAAAAAATTAACCCCCGACTACCTCGGTTTTGTTATCTGTACTACATTCTACTAGTCAAGCCCTTCCATATGATACCAATTTAATTTAATTTCATTTGATATTAAGGGAGATGTGAAAAAAGAAATGTATTTCGCCATTTTGTGGAAGCGGCCATCTTGGATTTGAAATTTGTCATAGTGCAATGTATTCTACTAGTCAAGCCCTTTCGTTTGATACCCATATTAAGGGAGTTATGAAAAAAGATATGTATTTCGCCATTTTGTGGAAGCGGTCATCTTGGATTTGAAATTTGTCATAGTGCAATGTATTCTACTAGTCAAGCCCTTTCGTTTGATACCAATATTGAGGTAGTAGTGAAAAAAATAATTTGATTCGCCATTTTGTGGTGGCGGTCATCTTGGATTTGAAATTTGTTGTACTGTATAGTATTTTACTAGTCAAGCCCTTTCATTTGATACCCATATTGAGGTAGGTTGTGAAGAAATATTTTGTCCGCCATTTTGCGTGGAGGCATGGAGGCGGCCATCTTGAATCGATAGTAACCAAACATAGCTAAGAATATCCTCACGGATATTAACCTTCAAATAAAAAAAACCGCATCGAAATCGGCCGATCCGTTTGAGCCCTACGGTGCCACAGACAGACACACACGCAGGCAGACAGACATCGATGTCAAACTTATAACACCCCTTTTTTTGGTCGGGGGTTAAAAAAAAGGATACACAGCACAAATAAACAATACGTACCATTAGTTACTAAGTACGAGTGCGACAGCGAGTGGGAGTTTAGTTTAACTGTTGGATCTCAAACTTAACCAAATTTAATAGGAAATTCAAGTGATTGATGTAATAATGTTCTATTGGCGGTGGATACTACATAAAGAAGGGAGAATCTCTGTGGTTAAGCATGTACTAGCTGTACCCGTGGTTTCACTCGCATTTAAGGGTTTTAAGTTAAGATTTTTTTCACGGAAACTTAATTATTTTCCTAAAGTAAGAGAACCCTATGTTATGCCTTAGATTTATCAGTTATCTGGTAGTGAAAATCCTGTCATAATCGGTCCAGGCGTTTCTGAGATTAGCCGGTACAAACAGACAGACAGACAAGAAAAATAAAAACTTTTTTTTTAATAAAGTGTCTGTATTTGTTTGTGGTTTATTTATTTGTAGAATCATCTGTAATTTACTTTTCCATCGTTTTATTACAGTAGGGAGCTTCAGACCCCCAAATTGTAGTGGTAGGACTGTTGGCAGAGTCCGCCTGGGGAAGTACCACACTTTTGCCAGTTATTCTACCGCCAAGCAGTAATGTGCAAACATTACTGTATTCCGATTTGAAGGGCAATGTTTCCAGATAAATTACAAGGCTTAGAGATATAACATCTTAGATCTCTGGGTGACGAGCGCAGTGTAGTGCTCGGTAATGATTTGGACTCTTCATGTTCCAATAGCTGCGCGTCACTGTGCTGTTATGTGGCAGGCATGTTGCTTACCATCAGGCTCATTTCCAGCTCGTCTCGTCACTTGTTATTAAAAAAAAAAAGTAGTGGCTTGGTTGGTCAGTAGTTTAATCTGTAGGCTATCTGTCAGTCAGTCAATCAGACCAAACGCTTTTAATAAATATGAAAAAGGCACAATGTATCGGAATAATTAGCAAGTACATAGTATAAAAGTAGAAATCCGCAGAACAACCAAGGTCATAATCATAATCATAATCATTTATTTCATAAAGCCAATTTACATGTCAGGATAATAATTGTAAGCATACACAAATTATAAAACAAAATTCGGTATAATAATGCACAATATAGTGGTAAATATTAATTATTAAGTCATAAAATAATATAATAATTATTTTAATTTTTAATAAAATGTCAATTAATTTAAATTACACGTTTATAATTTACTGGGTTACAAAGGCAAAGCATAAAATTCCTCGTATCTATAAAACGCCTGCTCAACAAGCCAGCGTTGCAATCGAGATTTAAAACTACATAAGCTTGGTGCGGCTCTCACATGTTCGGGCAGGTTATTGTAAACATCTGGACCCATAACATGGGTCAATTTTGTGGCTTTGGACAGCTTACGCTTTACCACGCCGAGGCTGCCCGCGCTCCTCGTGGGGTAGCGATGGTTCGCACCACATACCTCGTAGGAGTCCAAGTTAGTTCTCACAAACAATGCTACTTGCATTATTACCACCGAGGGTAGTGTAAGAATGCCCAGACTCCTAAAATATGGTTTTACGGAAGTCTCATCGTCTACTCCGACGATAGCCCGGATGGCACGTTTTTGTAGCCGGAATATTCTTTGCCACTCCGCACACCTCCCCCACAGCTCGGCGCCGTACTACACGAGCGAATGCACTGTAGCGAAGTAGCAAACTCGAGCCACGTCTACGGGCACAACCTGTGCTACTCGCCGCAGCGCAAAACACGCACCACCGAGTTTTCCTCTCAGTCTGTCCACATGACTCTCCCACGTTAATCCGGCGTCTACCTCAAAACCGAGGAAAGTGGTCGAGTACACCTGGTTCAATATTGTGGTCCCTATTTTTATGGTCAGAGGCCTTATCTTGTGTCCTGAGAGGTTCACGTGGAGCAAGTGGGTCTTTTTTAAATTTAGAACCAATCCATTGTTATGAAACCAGAAAGAGAGTTGTGACGCGGCCTCATTAAGTTTTTCCTCTAGTTTCTCCACGCTCGGCGCGGTAACTATGGCCGCTACATCGTCAGCATACATCAGGATTTCAGCTGATGTTACCGCGTCGGGCAAATCGTTGAGGAGCAGGGAGAAGAGCAGATTTGAAACAGACGATCCCTGAGCTACACCCATTTTAGAAAATAAAGGATCTGATTTTTCCCTTCCCGCATCACTGACCACAATCTGCGCCCTGTTCTCGAGTAGATTTTTCAGCAAAGAAAATGGCATACCCCTCAAACCATAGTGTTCCAGTTTTGCAACAAGTACTGCGTGGTCTGCGACGTCGAAAGCCTTCGAGAGGTCGCAGCATAGCACAGCAACTTGCAGTTTAGGCGTACAATCGCGTGCTTCTATTATGCGGCGGATAAGTTTTCTTGTCAAAGTCGTTGTTGACCGCCCTTCTCTGTAAGCATATTGCTTATCAGAGAGAGAGTTCGTTTCACATAAATAGCCGACTAGTCTGCTGCTCAACCCGTTCTCGAAGACTTTCGCAATCGCAGGGATGATAGAAACTGGTCTATACCCATCGGTTTCGGACCTTTTACCTTTCCCTTTAAAAATAGGAACGACCTTACTCAACTTGAGTGGGGTGGGATAGACGCCTTCCTTCATACATCGGTTAAATAATTCAGCCAGTACGGGAGATAGAGGGCCCGCGGCCGTTCTTAGAAGTTTCATGTTTAGTCCGTACACATCTTTCGAGACCTTTGGTGGAATGCGCGACGTTATGATTCGATAGATTTCCACAGCGCTGAACGGCTGCAGGCGGAGCGAGCAGTCCGCCGCCGGGCGCGCCGCGCGCAGCGAGCTCAGGGCGCGCGCAACGTCAGCGCGCGGGGCCCGGCAGGCCTCAGCCGCGCCGAGGAACCTGGCGTTCATGTAGTTTAGGGCTAGTTTTTTTGTATCGAATTTTTGGCCATCTGAGTCCAGAATAACATCAGTCACGTTTATTTGCACCGAGTTATTATGCCCTCTTTCGGTATTTACTAACTTCCACATAGCTTTTGTTCTATTCGAATCGTTAATAATGTTTTTTGAGTCACCAAAATAGCTCATAAATAAAATTAGCAAGTTGATGTGGCAATGGGCAGGCCATATATCTCACAGAACCGATAACCGCTGAGGATGGGGAGTAAAGGTTGTCGAATGGCGACCACGAACGGACAGACGCAGTGTATGATGGACTGAAGATAATGTCTCGGTCGCGGGAAGGAATAATGGATTGAGGTGGCACAAGACCGGTCATTGTGGAATTCTTTGGTTCGGGAGGCTACCTGCAGGAGGAGGTCTGCAGGCTGCAGATGATGATGAGATGATAATGATAGTGTTGCTCATAATAGTTTATGATGTAAGTATTATATGTGTAAAAATAAATAAATACATTTATCTGTATAATTTGATCATTCAAAGTATTTTTATCTCTAGAAGTCTTAACCTTTTATATAATGACAAAACTTCGTGTTGTTTCTATGTTTCGATAACCAAGTAGTGATACAAACTCTATGATTACGCTTTAGAAATAATATTAATTTCAAAGCTAGATTTACAATATACTGACTTGTTGCGTTATGTGCCCAGTGAAATCAAGGGGCACATAAACATTTACGATCTAATAATACGGATAATAAACACGATAATATAGCTAATAGTAGTAGGAACGCCTTCACTAATATAGATATCATTACAAAGGTGATTGAAGGCAGTTTATCTTATAATTGATGTCAAACTTATTAAAGCCCTTATAGCAGAAACATATGTACGTATGACATTTTTATCCTATTTGGGATTTAGGAAAAGACATATTTTTGAACTTGTGTTTTTAAAAATGTGCACAGTAATAACGACTAAGATATTACAGGCTGATGATGGTGATGATAATGAAAATATTAAAACTTGATAAACTATCTAACGATGCCCAAGATTGCTACATAATGTAATCCGTAATCTTGGTTTTATCATTTTAATAATATAAGAGAAGCTTATTCATATTTTAGCGCGACAATGATTTATTGCTTCCTAGCAAAACCAGATTCGTAAAACTGTCGACAACAAAGGAATAAATTACCTACTTGCTACAAAGATAATACATAATACAGGTAATAGACGCTCGAATATAGCGCACCACAAATCAGTTACGGCTGGTCAAGTCGGGAGGACGGCGTTCCACACGGAGGCCCCGAATTCAAATCCCACACGCACCACTGTCTTTTCGAAGTCATGTGCATACCTAATGCCGCTAACTTAAAACGGTGAAAGAAAACGTGGTAAGGAAACCGACATGTACATAGAATCTTTCGAAGGCACGTGTCATCCACCAACCCGCACTGGACCAGCGTGGTGGATTATGGCCTTGACTCTTGCGAGAGAAGGCCCACAAGTCCTACCAGTGGGAACATTTAGTGAGCTGTTTATGCACTACGAATACTTTTCATGACGAACCAGATCCCATTGTGGTTGTGTTGTCCTTTGTAGAATCGTAAACCATGCGTTTAATGATGCGATGATCTTTAGCAAAGTTTTTGTGCATGACCTAAAGAAGGTGTTTGAGTTGGTACGACCAATTTTCGACAGGTGGCGTTACAAGTAATAACACGTGCAGGGTACAGCTAGTAATCAATAAGACTACGTATTAGGTTTTTTATAGCTAATTTATGAATGCAAGGTATCATCTATCTCCATCCCAAATTTCAAAATTGTGCGTAAAGAAGTCAGCGATATAAACCATTAGATGTACCTTCCCAAGCTTCAGGGGCACGGAACTACGTCATTGTTGGGACGAGTGAGCTGCCTCTTTCCATTGTAGTCGGCTGCAGAAACGGTGAACGCCGGACGTTTTTACATATCACTACACTATGTTACTAATCGTATTCGTTGGCATCAACCAAAATAAGTAGAGCCACAGTATACCTCGCCGCTAGCTATTCTAAGGGTCAAGTAGATCGGTGGAGTGTAAAGTACTTACGCTGCACACACAGAAGCAGTTCATTACCAACTTCATGGTGTTCAGGGCACATCTAATAGTTTACATCGATGAAAGAGGTATGATAAATACACCAACTTACAAACGTTTGCCATTTTAATATTAATATGACTGATGACGGCGATATGAAGTTCACAGGGTCAGCTTGTAAATAATCAAAATGTTACTGTTATGTTAATAAATGGTGATGAGCATTGTACTCAGCAGTGATCGGAACTACCTACTTACGTTTACTTAGCTACGTGGCACTGTCCTATTATGGGTAGACGTGACCCTTACTATCAGGCGTGCGTTTTGCTTGCCTCATCACTCTGTTTTGTAAAAAAAACAATAATCGCATCTGAATTGTACGTCTACCATTGAAAGGCTTGCCTTAAATCGGATGTCCAAGCTTACTACCAGTAAGAACTGTATTTCTCATGTTAATGCCGCTGCACTACCATACTGTATCGTAATAGGCGCGACGACTAAAAAACTAATTAGTCCGTCAGTTCGATTTAAATATTATTGCACACTTATTTTTTCTTATTTTTCACAAACAAAAAATGACGAAGATATACTGCTTAGAGGTGACGTCATAACCCTCCACTCCGGAAATTTGATGATCTATATCTTTGTGAATTTGTGATAATTTGATAAAATAAAAAATACGCGTTCTATATTTTTCCATAATCTACCTGACGTGGCCCTGTCGTCTTCCCGTTTGCCATATTTTCAGCAATAAAGACCTAGTGTTTCGATCACGAGTCGCATTGACCAAGCGCTCGAAAATATTTTTGAAGCTGAGATGAGCTATGGGGAATCTACCCCCCAACTAAACCTTGGCTTTATTATTGCTCTTTCATTATTGTAACTTGAAGTTAAACCAAGAGCAATAGTAAATTCATAACCATTCCAGAAAAGTGGTGGAAAAGCACAGTGTCTCAACACCCAGCACACGAATCAAATATGTAATACCTGTTAAGGTTAGCACATTTGCGCAGTTTGTCCTTCAGATCAGATTAAAGGCTTGTTCGCATTAGGCTAGTAAATTAATCTAGTAGAGAGTAATTTAGTAGCTAAAATACTCGCTACTATTCAAAAATCGTTCGCACCGTGCTTTAGTACAGTTCACAAGTGAGTAGCGTTTCGCAACATGAAGATCCTACAACGCATTTGTTTGAAGTTATTTTTCTCTCCAGACTAATTCGACAAGTTCGAACCTGTTTAATCGGCGAGCCAATGAGCGCACCGCTCGCAACGAACGCGTGGTGGGGGGTGCTACTCGCCCGTTGAAAATAGAACAAAATGGATCGACTCGACTAAATCACTTCCTAAATTACTCAACTAAATTTTCACTGTTCATACACGTTTAGTTGCTAAATTACTCGCCACTAGGCTAAATTACTAGCCTAGTGCGAACAAGCCTTAAGGCTCAGAACTCATGGAGCGGTTTCCAACCGCGCCCACGCGCGGGCGCGGACCGCGATGGGCGACGGTTTTATTTCAAAACGCACGAGACCGCTGATTTTCGTGGTTTCGCAGCCGCCGCGGGTGAGATTTTCGCCCGCGAACGTGGCGGGTGGGTGAAGAGCGGGCGACGACCGCACGGGAGCCACGTGGCAGCCGCGGGCGTAAACCGTCTCGTGAGTTTTGATTTCAATTTTTACATATAAGTCTGCATTCTACTGAAGCTGCGGGCAAGCGCTCGCGTGCGAGCGCGGTTGGAAACCACTCCATGAGTCTTAGCCTTAGCCGTCACCACCACTTATCACACTTGGTTGTGCCTTACTAATACTCGATGGTGTCAAAATATCGCTCATAAATAATTTAAAAGTACTAGAAATAACTAACAATTTTCATTACTATTTTTAATTACTAACCTATTATATTATATTACATATAAATAATTATGGCTTGCTTCGTGGCTTAGATGGTAGTAAAGTCTACCTGCGAAGCCTAAGTTTGTGGGCTCGATTCCCAACCATTGAAAATATTTCTGTGATGAAAACAAATATTTGTTGTGTCTGGGTGTGTTTTATGTATAATAAGTATGTACTCGTAGTTACAACTATTTTAGTATTAAATCAGCTATCTGGCTTCCATAGTACAAGCTTAGATTGGGGTCAGATGGTATTAATACCTACCTATTATATTATCATCTCTCATTCTCTCATTAAAGACCCTGCCTGACCCACTTTCCACTGCCCCTTACTGGTCCTGGTCCGCTTGCGGGGGGCGTTAGTGCTCCCGCTTTAGGCTCTAGTGACGCGCTAGAAATCAGCGGCACGTCACCTCCTCGAAGCTACCCTAGGTGGGGTGCCGGACGGCCCTAAATGTCCAACTTTCCAGGCCCTCCTGTGGGGGATGGGATGCGAGACCAGAGTGGCACCACTCCAGACTCCGTTTCCGCCTCAGTGGAGGATTGCTCTTTCTCGACCTCATGCGATATCTCACCGTCAAGCCTTTTGGCTAAGATGGTCGGCAGCGAGAGATCCGCCTTCACCACCGCGGCTAGGGATAGCAGCGGTTCCGCTTCTGTGGCCACATCGCGGCCCTTGTCCTTCCGCTGAGCACTCTGCTAATCAGAGTACTCATGGAAGGCCCTCATCTGGAAAACTTAGTAATTTTACCTGTCCAATATACCAGTCGAGTAACTTTCGCAAGTCCAGTCCCTTTCCACTAACTGTTCAAAAGGGAGAGGAGCGCGAGCAGAAGCACTCTCCTTTGCTGGAATTTGCCACCACACAACAAGATGTCATCGAAGCAAGTTGTTATGTGATGCTCAGGGTGCACCACGTGGAAGTTCCCGAGCCACGCACCCCACGTAGGTATCCCCTAACCAATCACTTAGGACGGTGAAAAAGAATTTATTTCAGAGAATGAGTTAGGAAACTACAAGAAGCTAAGAGATGCTTAACTAAGTGATCGTCTACTTTCTGCGGGTAAAATTTGGCATTGCTCCATTCAATTCATTACAGGTCGATAATTGAAAATAAAATCTGACTTGTATACTTAATTTAAATAATAGGGTGTGTACACGATGGAAAACTAAAACTACTTAGTAGAATGTCGTAATTTTTTTTTTTTTTTGACGACTTTGTAATTTTATTTTGACAATAATAGATAGATTATTTAGTAGTAGCAAAATACAATTTAGGGGCCATCCACAAATTACGACACACATCAAGGAGGGGGGTCGATGAAGTGTGACATTGTGTGACACCACATATTTAAAAATATCGTATTTTAGATCTAAGTATTACAACACTAAATTTAAACAAAAATTGCAAAATATGTGACGTCTCACTAGGTAAGTCTCAAAAATGTGGCCAATAACTGTCACAAGGAGAGGGGCATCAAAATCATGAAGCTCGTGTGACGTAATGTATGAATGGCCCCTTATGTATAAATACTTTTTGAATATCATATCATGTTCAGATCTAAGGAAACTATTAGGTTAGCAGGAGTTTTGGTTCGCGCCGACTTCAAACAGATGAGTGGGTAGCGCTTACAACAATCATTATATTAATTTATTTTTCGCTGTTGATGTTGGTTTTTTTACAAATGGTTTTTTTGTTTATTTTTTCCTTTTTTCAATGTCAAAGATACGCTTACCTGAAAAAATATGTATTTGACATTAGTAATTTACTTAGCAGAACCTTTATCTATACTTATAATAAAACTGTAACGGGTCGAATTCTGTACATTGAAGATATTTTTAAAATTTTTTTTTGGGGCAATCCATAATCGATACTGATGGCGAACTGCATTTTTTTTCTTCTTTCATGTCTGTCTGTCTGTCTGTCTGTCTGTCTGTCTGTCTTTCTGTATAGGGATCACGCATCACGCCGAAACTACTGATTCAATTCAGCTGAAACTTGGCATGATTTTAGTTTATACTAAGGACATTGCTGTAGGCTACTTTTAATCCCCAAATTCTGATCGGTTTTCTTGCGGGAGGGGGTGAAAGTCAGAATGTGTATTTGGTTGTAACTCATGTTTGCGTTGTTTAATTTCATTAATTCTTTTTTTGTTAGAAAGAACACATTTTTTATATTGTCCCGACAAAATTTGAACAATATCGGTCTGTTGGTTCGGAAATTACACAAACATTAAATAATAACGACACGCGCAGCGCGTTCGGTACATACTAACTTCTAAGTATTCTGTGTATCACAGACGATCCACAGAATATCTAGATTCTAGATTCTAGAAAGTGCCCACGTGATCGCGTCGCGTCGTCTTGGATGACAAAATAATTGTCAAAAATATACTTTTGTGTGGAAAAACAAACATCATTCGGTTATAATCGACTTCAAACAAGGAGGATGTTCTCAATCGGGTTGCATGTTTTTTTATTTGGTTTTATTTTACGCGATAACTCCGCTAATTGTTAGTTGATTTTGATAATTCCTTTTTTGTTTGGTAAAAAATACTTCATATATCGAAAACAGGGAGGTAGTTTTTCAAATATCAACAAAAAGCTAAAATCAGCTTAGATTTATCTATACGACATACTCGTAGTTATACCTTCTTATAAAATTTAGTCGAATGACAGAATTAAATTACCTGTCATTGAAGTAGATTTTTGTATTTTGGAAAAAACATATCAGCATAATAAGTAGCAGCATAAACAACCCATTACATGTTCCCACTGCTGGGCGTCGGGGCCTTCTCTCGCAAGGACGGACAGAGACAAGGCTATTATCCACCACGCTGGCCCAGTGTCGGTTGGTGGATGACATATGACTTAGAACTTAGATTATAGGTAGATTTCGGTTTCTTCACGGTGTTTTCCTTCACCGTTTTAATTACCGGCATTACGAACATGACTCTGAAAAGATAGTGGTGCGCGTGGTTTTGAACCCTGGGTCTCCGGATCGACAGTCGCCGTTCTCCCGACTAGGTAAGCTGTAACTTACTAGACCAGCCGTAACTTATTAGAAAACGTATTATTTCAATCCAAATACTGTTTAAAATTTAAAGGTAGTGTTCAACAAGCTTCGGTGACCGAAGCAGACCGTTGTTAGGGTTCCGTACACAAAGGGTAAAAACGGGACCCTATTACTGAGACTTCGCTATCCGTCCGTCCGTCTGTCACCAGGCTGTATCTCAAGAACGGTAATAGCTAGACAGTTGAAATTTTCGTAGATGATGTATTTCTATTGCCGCTTTAATCATGGCGGAACGTATCAAGTGATCGAGTTGAAATTTTAAATAGAATTATATTACAGTCTGGAAGAACACATAGGCTAAACATTGCCTATGTATAAGTACTCTATGTATTACGTAACAAACATCCAAACAGTGACATTCATAATATTTACAGGACAACGTTGGAACGGCTGAACATATTTTGATGGAATTCGAAACACACGTAGTTTGAACTGAGAAATAGCAAATCGGTTACTTATTTACTGTGACGTAGGAAAGACTAAGCAAATTTGGTAGATATGATAGAATTGAAACAGAAATAACTCATAGTCTGAAATACCACATTTATGTATTTATTACCTATCAACCTGAAAAGAAGCATGGGCCCTAAGGAAACAAATATTAACTATCACGTCAAAACGGCACAACGATATGGGTTGACATACGAAACACATATAGTTTAGAGTCTAAAATTTCACATGGGCTAATAAGTCTACATTTTCATTTAACTCCATATTAATATAAGCATATATTTTCGTAAGGAACTTGATGTGATGGTAAAGTAAAAGCCAAAAATGAAAAATATATGCACCCGTTTTGGCGTAGATAATATAGGTGATTTGCGTTCACAATCAAAATAACAAGCAACATAATATTCTCATTAGACGGCGCTAATGCCAGTTTAAAGTGTGTAAGTGCTTTTAGCACTAAAGGCCATTTAAATCGATGTTTTGCTATTGTGGTATGTATTTTTTCTTTCATCACTAGGTGGCGTTACTGGTATTCTAAATTGTACTAATAAGTTTTTGCTGCTAAAAGGATTATGATGCCAAATTTGGATTCTTTCGTTCTTGATTTTTTTCTGTGTTACCTACTTAACATTTCACTAGGACTTGGCTTAAATTTGCGGGTTCAACTTGCTTGAATATCATTAAAACTCAAAATTTTGATTATTTTGATTCCACACAGGCTTCGTTCAAAATTTTACGCCGGCGAAGTCGCGTGTAACAGCTAGAAAACAGCTTGCGGATAAAAAGAAATAGGTACCTAAGTAGGTATCAGATCGCGCACATTAGCTTCAGAGTTTTCATAATGTATCCTATAAAAATCCTACAAACTCTTGCGGCTACAATGTATATGTCTGTTCGATACTACAAAACCTTACTAAGTATGTTTGATTTTGTTTAAGAAAAGAAAAATAAAGATGATAAAATTAAATAAATTTTTGTGTGGGAAAACAAATTCACTCAAACTCAAAGGTTTTTCTAAAATGACTACTTATCCAAATATTTGACGTACGATACTTCCAATTAATGTATAAGTCAGTAACATCTGCTTACGCGAACGAAGTAGCGGGTTCAGCTAGTTTAAATACAAAGTTGTTCCTGTTTGTAAAATGTATGTACGTATGAATACGCCTTTACCTCTATATAACAATGTTCTTGAAACTAGTTAACTCACAAATTACTGACTGGGGTACGAGTACGGTCATAAGTGTGCACGATTGTCGGTAAGAGATTTTGGAAAACCTTTTGTTTAAAATTACTGAAATTAAATTTTATCTAGCTTATCACTGTCATTAGCGTTATCAAGATACGACAACTCGTACACTATTATCTACGACTACAACGTCGTTGCAAGGTCCTGTACAGTTCAGGGTCATATCATTAAACATTGTGTTATATTTCCTTCAGTATACGATACCATAGCATATGCAATAAACTGTCGCATCTATATGCGACAGTTTATTGTCTCTAAAGTATTTGACCATCAACATACATTGGTTTTGGCTGCGTTTGGGGTTGGCGGTAAAAGTGCATGTGAGTAAATCCCTCGACGCCGATTCCGAGGGTACAGTGTGCGAGTTAAAACCCTCTACACACGAGCCCTAAAATCAGAGGGAAATTACGTAAAACTAGTGGGGAGGACTCTACATCGCATCACAAATCACCAATCATATGGTGCGATGTAGCCTCCTCCCCACTACTTTTACGTCATTTCCTCTGATTTCAGGGCTCTTGTGTGGAGTGTTTTACGTCTAACTTGCAATTCTGTATTGTAAAATCGTTATTATATGACATCCCTGAGCTAAAATACGCTGCCTATCTGAACAAATCAGCTATTTCAGGAGAGCTGAAATTTGAGACCGCGGCATTTATATCCATCCTATTTCAATCTTTTTTTTTTGAAATGTTAAATACTAGGTATAAACAAACACAAGTTTGGAGTGATTGATTTTGTCTCTACGGTCGTCAAATATCCTCCCAAAAGTGCCATCCGACTGGCGGCAGTCCCATGCTGCATTGAATTATATACGGATAGGGAAATATTTGCGGCCTGATAGATACCTGAGTCTAACCTGATACCTGAGTGGATCCCTAAGGCGGCCCCTAGATGATCAATCATTTTACGCAATATTGCGAATAGGGAATATGCATGTAGTTTAAAATGGCTTGATTTTCTTTTCGTAGAATCCTTAATGTCCCGCCATTATGCCAAAACAATTATTTTATTATTTAGTTAAAAAAATATTATTTAAAAAGTGCAAAATAGGCGCGGGAAATTCAAGTTTGCGAAACGCATCACTATTGTTCGAAACCAAATGTGACGTCACATGACGTGTCGATATTCGTACTGAGCTAGTAGTGTTAGAGAGAAAAGTCGTGTTCTCCATCGTTTGATTAGCTAGTACAACTCAAAAATCGGTACAAAGTAACTGCAACACTTGTAGTAAACAAACACAGGTCGTGGCCTGTGACGTCATGCAGGCGCGGGAAAGATAGCGGCGTTTAAACTGGTCAAATTACATATATCGATATTTTAAATATTATTTTAAAAATCAATTTGTACATTTACAAGAGTATTTATATTTTTTACTGTGTTAAAATAATGTAAAAAGTGAATTAAAAAAAAATGCATGCATATTCCACCTATTGTTCAATATAATTGGCCGTTTAGGGTTAAAATTAAAGACTCCACAATGGAAGTTTGAGCTAGCGTAATTTTTTTTGCTCCATATTTTTTCATCGCGTCGTGTAGGGTCAGCATTGTACAATATTTATCAGTCCGTTACTCGTCTTGACGAGTAGTACACGTATGGTGAGAACGCAGAAGTTAGGATACAGAGGTTATCTGCGAATATGAGTATCCAATTGTACAGAAAATTGCCGTCTCTGTGGAATATCAAGAGCAAATAATACGAAATGAAACGCGATAAATAAATATTTAGTAATAGACATTGTTGTCCATATGCAAAGAGATGTTTCCTTTTTTTATAGTTAGTACATTATTATTATACCTGTGAAGTGAGGAGACGAGCAGGGCATGTGCCTGATGGTAAGCAACATGCCTGCCCATAACAGCCCAATGACACGCTATTGAAACATTAATAATCCAAATCAATACCAAACAAAGCATTGCGATCCTCTCCCAGAGATATGTATAATTTATTATAATAAATTTATAATAAAAAATAAATTAATAAATTTCACCGAAAACAATTCCCTTCAAACCCGAACACATTACACACAAAGGCAAGCAAAGATTTCCATGAACAACAACACTATAAGTAAATATATGTAGCTGCAGCTAAATCTTGTTGAGAGACATTTTGTGCGCGCGGTCCTTACGGAATCAACATCGTTCTCCGACAGAACACGAAAACATTGAGTAGTTCGTATTTTTGTGCAATATCATTGATCGTTTGGATGCTAAGTTCCTTTCAATCTTTTTGTACAATAAAACGCATTGCACAAAGTTATTGTAGGTCTAGGGGCTGCCTAAGAAGACGTCCTAAGAATGGCAACATAAGCGTTTCCTTTAGAACCTATTTGAAGTGTCTCAGTAAAGCGTTTATACTATCATTAATATCAAATCATTAATGTGAAATAAGAACAAAGTTCAATATTATGACAAATGCATTTGTTTTTTTTTTAATAAAAAGTGACGAGACGAGCAGGACATGTTCCTGATGGTAAGCAAAATGCCTGCCACATAACAGCACAGTGACACGCAGCTATTGGAACATGAAGAGTCCAAATCATTACCTAGCACTGCACTGCGCTCGTCACACAGAGATCTCAGATGTTATATCTCTAATCCCTGTAATTTGTTGACTTTGACGATAATATAGGTAAGATCTAAAAATCTAAATGGTAACCAAGTTCAATGGTCGGTCCTGAAATCCATCTACAGCAACATAAAATATTGTTTTTGCAACCTTAAATATAAGTAATGATCTTATACCTACTATTGATGTACGTAATTTTTTTAAATAATAATTATAACTAATTTCTAATCAATAACTTAGTAAATAGAAAAGCGGACTATAACTCTACGCACTCTTTGTTAAAAGTACTAAAACTGATGTGTTAAAATTCTTCGAATTATACAAATAAAACAGCCAGTGTTCCACTCGATAGGTACATACTCACGTAATGATCTTAAAAACCATAATATAAAGACTGGCAATCATGAATTTTGATTGATAAATACTTTTTGTAACATGCGCTGTATGTCCGAATTAAATATACCTACTCGTGAAGTATAAAACATTACTACTTTCAGATTTATACATAACTACCTACTTGGTCTGGAACTGAGTTAGAATTTGGGTCTTTATGTCAGTCAAGTATTCAAAAAGAAGATATTTGAGCATTGTTATTTAAATTACCGTATCTCAGAAGTCTCAATGTATGTGCAATTTGTTCATGTAGCATAATTTTTGAGATGAGGGAGTCAAATGGCTCCAAATGGTTTGTGTAATTTTACCTACACACGGTGCTGCTCCCCAGTTCTGTTAACTCGGCTTGATACGGTACCGTGTCTCGATTTTTTTTTATAATAATTGAAGGTTAGGTTTATTACTTAGCCATCATAACTAACCAGTCATAATATAGGCTAAGTTTACTTATACTTTAATTTCTTTATTAACATTTACAAAGTCAGACATTTAAATTTGTTTTGGATATTTTTTGTAAAAAAAAGGACACCCATGAATCGGTTGAAAATGATTTAGTTTCATAATTTTACCTCATTGGTGCAACTCCTCCCCACGGTAAAAGCATCATTATAAATTCCTGGGCTTGTTTTTATGGCTCTTTCTCTATCTAATTGATAGCACGTGCATCGTTTCCCGTCGGACACGTGGACTATTGTTAATATCAAAACATTCGTTCCGCTCTCGGCTTAGAAAAGTACTGCTCAAAGTACCTATACCACAAATGAACAGCAATACAGCATCTATTTAACAGAAAAATAAAGGTAATTTAAAAGTACGCTTCTACTTATATTACCGGATATTTGAACTTGTTTTATCTATTTCAATCACTGTTTTTAAGAGTTCAATGATTATAATACGATTTTATTCTCGACGAGCTAAACGATCAAAAACTTTAATAAAATTTAGTTGCCTAATTTAGTATAATATTTCCCAAAAGCATATTTTTTAAGGTTGTAAAATACGACCTTTAGATGATTACTCAACGACCTAAAATTGCAAATCATTTATTCAGAGCATTTTTTTAATTCAATTTTTCTAACTACATTTTGGTGAGGATCAATAAATCTAATATAATCGCTTGTTTTGTAATATAGGTGTAATTCAGGTAAATGTAGCACGTAGCCTATCTTGTGATAATCGTTTCATAAGTAACTAGCTTTTACCCGCGAGTTTGTCCGCGCAAAATAAATTTTAAGGTTACTGAGGCAGTAGTTTTTGTACACCTATACAAATTTAGATTACTAAAAACAGCTTTTTTGATTTATGTAAAGGTGTATATACACCTTTATATATATCAAAATCGGTTCATTATTAGCATTTTTAGTTTTTAAGATTTCGTAATGAGTGACCTTACGCATTTATATACTCGTATATAGAAGATTTATTCTAAGTATATGGCACAAATTAACATCTATTTTTAGGAGACGTACGAATATTTTTAAACCATTTTGATTTTATACGAAACTATTTTCGTTTATCCTCAAACAACACTTACAAATTCAAAAACAGCTATAGGCTCGTTTGCCATGGCATAAGGTCATATAATATATCACCAATAGCCGTAGAAATATTAGCTTCGGAATAAATTTATAGTTGTGCAATATGCAGAACTATTAATTTATTACGGAGTTAATTAAATCCTACCAATATTATATGTTTGTAAGTATGGATGGATGGATGTTTGTTACTCTTTCACGTAAAAAGTACTGAACGGTTTGGGCTGAAATTTGGAACATAGATAAATTATGGTCTGAAAACTCATAAGCTTCTTGTTATCCCGAAAAAAAAACGCGAACAAGAATTACGCGGGTAAAGCTGCAGACCACTGCTTGTTAACTATATTGTAGAAATGCGTTTGAGAAACTAATTTCTTTGCTTTATTAATAACTAGCAGCCCAGCGCCTAGCAGTTATACCCGCGTAGTTTCCGTTTCCGTTTAATTCCTTTGATAAAATGTGTGTGCCTGTGTTGTTCTTCTCAGACTATAATCTAACTGAGTTCTTAATTTTAGCCGGATCCATTCATACGTTACGACGTTGATTGAGCAACAAACAACCAAACATTGACATATATAATATTAGGATTTTGAGAAACTTGCAACAGCGCGTCTTCGTGGGAAACTTCGATATAGATCAGTGAAAAAAAGTATAACAAAAACTAAGCATATGTAAGCAAATGTGAGCCACGTGACGTAACAGGAAGAACTTTAGACACGTGCCACTTGTAAACGTGGTCGACTATGAAATGAACACCCTTGTACATTTATAATTTTGACGTGACAACGTCTTATAAAGTCAAAGTCAAAGTCAAAGTTCTTTATTGATAAATGTACAATTTACACGTCAATTTTATAAAAAAACAAAATAAGAGTATACAAAGAGTATACATTTTTAAAGTTTAAATTGAACTTTATATTGTACGATAATAGGTATCGTACAAATAAGTGTCAAAAATTAAAATATATGTACTTATTACAATTGTAATGAACAATGTCAATTTTTTACAATTTTATTGTGAGTTTGCCATCACTATATAAAAACTCGCTGTAACTATAAAAAGTTTGATCGATAAGCCAGCTTTTTAATCGGTTTTTGAAGCTACCCGAACTCGGTGCTAATTTAACTGTTTTAGGAAGAGTGTTATAAACTTCCGGTCCCATAATGTGAGTCAGTTTTTCCGATCTCGCGAGAGAGTGAGGTATACTATCCAGCTTGTCCGCGTTACGTATATTGCGCGACTGTCTCTCTCTCCTCGCGTGTCGTATGAGTTTAAGTTGTTTCTGACATACACAGCTACTTGGTAGATCAAGATTGAAGGCAATGTAAGTTTGCCAAGCTCTTTGAAATATGGTCTGACGGATGTGCATTGCGACACGCCCACGATGGCGTGTATGGCACGTTTTTAGGCGCGGAAAGCACGTTCCTAATCGGCAGCGCGTGCGTATAGTTCGGTTTCGTACTGTAACCGGGAATGCACCGTGGCGAAGTAACACGAACGAGATACATCTGCAGACACCACTCGGGACACCCGTCTTAGTGCAAAGCACGCACTGCTTACTTTAGCACACATCTTGTCGATGTGGTGTTCCCATGTCATGCAGCGGTCAATCTCAAACCCCAGAAATGTTGTGCTTTGTACCTGCTCAATCCGGACCCCGTCAAGTAAGACTTTTAGCGATTTTGTACAGTGACCCGATAGACAAAAGTGAATAAAATGAGTCTTTTTTGGAGTTTACCATAAAACCGTTAGCACGAAACCATGTGTTTAAACCGTTAATTACAGTATTTAATTTATCTTCTAATTCCTCTATCGAAAGGGCGGTTACTATGGCAGCCACATCATCTGCATACATGAATATGTCTGCACCCTTTACGGCGTCAGGTAGATCGTTCAATAGGAGTGAAAACATGATGTTTGAAACTGACGAACCCTGCGGCACTCCCATAGATGAAGACAATGGGTCTGATTTATTATCGCCATCGCCAGCATCCACCAGTTGAGAGCGGCCTCGTAACATGTCAGTCAACACAGCGTATGATTTCCCAGCTATGCCATAGTGTTTCAGCTTTAAAGCCAAGGTCTCATGGTCTGCGACATCAAAGGCCTTCGATAAGTCACAGCACAAGACTGCCACTTGCTGTTTGCGTTCACGAGCAGCCAACACATTACGAACCACTTCACGCGTTAGAGAAGTTGTAGACCTCCCTTCGCGGTATGCGTATTGTTGTTCACACAGCGCGTCGGTTTCCGATAGGTAGGCCACTAATCGCGAACTCAAGCCATTTTCGAACACTTTGGCTATTGCTGGTATAATTGATACCGGTCTATATCCATCAATGTCATCCCTTTTGCCTTTGCCTTTAAATATCGGGGACACTTTTGATATTTTCAGCGGTGACGGGTACGAGCCTTCCCCTAAGACACTTATTAAACAGTGTGGCGAGAACTGGAGCTAGGGGCAAAATTGCTAGTTTTAGTAGCTCCATCGACACACCATATATGTCTTTTGACTTTTTTGGGGGTATTCTAGACGAGACTATGCGGAATACTTCATCCGCCGAGAAACTGGTCAGTCTGAGAGAGCGGTTAGTTGGATGACGCGCTGACACTAAAATTTTACCAACGGTAGCAGCATCAGCTTTAGGAGCCCCACAGGTAGCAGCTGCATTTAAGAAACGAGCGTTCATAGCATTTACTGCGTCTTTTGGTGAACCAAACTTTTTGCCGTTACAATTCTATACGATATCGGTGAAATTCAACCTAGGTGTATTATTTTCCCCCCTCTCTGTGTTCACGATGCCCCCCACATAGCTTTAGACGGATTCGTACTTCCGTGTATAATTCTATTATAATGGTTTGTTTTAAACATCTTCAAAATTGAATTGTATTTCCTTTTGAGATCGTCAAATATACATAGCTATTAAGTCCTCTTCCTCAGGAAATTTGTCAACTAATTTAGAAATGTCAAATAGCAACGATTTCAGATTTAGTATGTGAGGTGTATGTAATCCACGACGCGTCACGTTTACTATTTGGTTTTTGTTTTATCGGGAAACAAGTATCATACTTATTTGCTAAAATATTTATCATTGCCAACACAAATGCATGAGCGGTCTTGTTTCTCTGATTTACTTCAGACCAATCTATACTGTCAACAGATATAATAAAATTTGCGCGGTTATTTTGCGAGAAATCACGCGTCAGGCGAGTGAGCTGTACTGGCATAGACTGAGCGAATGTCACTACTCCGCGGACGGCTAAATGATCTGACAGAAGCGTATTTATGGAGTTTGCGGAAGTAAGTTCTCGCGCTACATTTGTAAAAATAAGGTCTATCGCAGTTTGTGACTTTTCTGTTATACGAGTAGGGAAGTCTACAATCGAGCTCACATTATGGGAGTTCAGCAAATCAAACAGATTTTTAAAATCAGCGCTAGAGTTGTCTAAGACATTTATGTTTATATCACCGAGAATCATAAATGTTCTTTCAGCTTCGCTGAGCTTATCGAGCAAACGTTCCAAGGTACCTAAGAAACCTCTGACATGAGCTAGGCCCGTGCGATAAATGCAAACGATAGTAATGTCAAAATCTATAACGTCAATCGCGGAGATTTCGCAAAATCTTTCTTCTGACAACGTTGATAACTCAACGTTTTCGACACACCTTAGTGCTTCATTTACAAAGATACAAGATCCGCCGTGAATTACATTATTTCTACAAAAACTAGACACTAATTTATAGTCTTTTAAATGTATACATTATAATATAGTATACATATAAATTGGTTTGCCGGGTGACACTTCAAGAAACTGCGTTACGCTCCGCTCACGTTATGCGTTCACAACGAGAGCGAGTGAGAGGCACGCGTCCCTTCCGTAAAATTATTTTACCACTCAAAGTCGTCACGTAAAACTTTCGCCCGTATACCGACTTTACAGGCAACCAATTTTTTTATAAATAAGGTCCTGGTGATCGAATGGACGAAAAAGAATAGTTCATTGTTACTTATCAAAGGAGAATTAATAAGGTGACCAAAAAATATTGTTATACACCTTAAATTCAATTAGCTATTAAATTTCAAATCATTTATTCATAGTTTTTAAGTTGATTCATTCTTGTTTTAGTACGTCTTAAATAATCATAGTACAAATAATAAATAATTACAAAATATATCTACTATGGCCTGACGAGTAAATCGGATATAAATAATAACTTTAATGAATTATTAATGTCTACCTACTTATAGCTACACTACTACATCAACATCCAAAGCGATTACATGGCATTGACTTAGATATTCATAATGAGACAACGTTTTTCTTTAAGATAAAAAGATGTGTCATAGGACACTAGATAGAAACGAAGCTCCTTCGGATAACATAGGAACAACACAATTAGAAAAAGAAATGTGCTGTACGTTCACATGAAAAATAAAGCTGGCAACACTGGTCACGGGCAATTTTACGCGTCACTTCCGTTACATATTTTTCTTACGGTTTTAGTCTCACATTTTATTCAGTTCGGTCGCTCAGCTAAATTCCCATCTCCTAAAAGATTGCCGTAAGGAACTTCGTATCAAAAAAAATAAATTAAAGTTAAAATTATGAAAATTATTCAAGTTCTCAAACTCAATAAATGCTTCTAAAGAATAGTTTGTAGTTTATGAATAACTAATTGATATAGAACGACTCTTTGACCTACATAGTAATCTCATATCTTAAACATTTAGAATTGCACAAAATCACTTGAAAAAACTTTACAAAATCGTACATTGACACAAATTTAAAACTGAAATAACATGATGGCACATTTCCTCGTTAACTAACAAATGACTATAGAACTTTATCAAACGTTAAATGAAGATATTAAAATATAATTTTTTGATATTCTATTCAATCAACAGTCAATAAAATTTAACTATCACAATGCATTTTTATAATATTTCGTTACATTTTATTAAACATACTACTAGCTCTAAAACATTAAACAAGAGCGAAATGGTAACATAAACAATTCCAATAATTACAAGGCAAGAATTCCTTAAAAATGTTTAAATAAGTTTGTGTCCCCATAAAATGACGAATATTTGATTGAAAATAACTGGCTCATCTAAGAAACTCTTATAAATAGCTCTTGATAAATTAATAAAATTATAGATCTGTATTTAAATGTCCATTGCAACACTAGTTTAGTATTATAATGGTCAATTTTAATTACATAAATTATTTCGAAATTGGATCAAACGCAATAATAGATAAGTCTAACATGGCCTTAAATAGCCAATAGATTTTAGTCAATTGTACTATCTGTCTATCTTACTAGGTTAAACATATCATACACTCTGCTCCAATCAATGTCTTCTACAATAATTATGATTACTTCAAATGAGTAATAAATAATACATCTATAATATTATATCTACTCATTACACTTAGATTGCTGTTCTTAAATTAGTATCATTTTAGACGCAGACTTCTTTTAAACAAATACGTTTTATTTGTGATATAAAATAAAGTGTGTGCATTACTTAAAGCTTAAATTCATAAAATGCAATAAATGACAAGTCAGGTCATTCCTCCATACCCACGTTTAACTTGTTGCTCATAACAAGATCTACAAAAAAAAAGTTGTAACATGTTAGGAGTCGAGACAAATAAAGGACGTCACTGATTAACCTTTACTGGTCGAATTTAAAAACTATACGTCATTCAATATATTTTTGCTCGCTTTTAATTCAGATTCTACTAACGGTGGTCCTTTTTTTCCGTACCTAAAGTGTTCTTCAATCTGCAACAGTGTTTTGTCTTTGGTTTCAGGTAAACAGAAATACAAAAATATTGTTCCTAATAAAGTAGACACTCCGTAGAATAAATAAGCGCCGTGGTGACCTATACTTTCAAACATAGCTGGAGCTGTCTTTACGGTCGTGAAAAATGCTATGGAAGTCATCATTACACTTATACCAGAACCTATGCCTTTAGTTTCTACTGCAAACAATTCACCGACCATGTTCCATGGCAAAGGACAAATACCCATGTTAGATACAACAATATAAAATGCCATCAAGCCTAAAGATATAATAGGCGACAAGTGATGTATGTGATTCGTTTCAACTAAGTATAAATATAGTGCCAACATAATTAACGACATTGAGGTAAATACGCCACTGAAAATTGCCATAGGTCTACGGCCAGATTTTCTTAACAAAACACAAGCTACTGCTAAGGATACACATCGAAGAATGTCTATGCTAATCATAGCGACATCAGCAAGATGTTTGCTAGATTTTTTGCCGATCAAAACTTTCATCATGACAGTTGTGTATGCGCATATAACATTAACTCCACACAACTGGGTTACAATAAAAAATATTGTCATAATTCCCAATGGCTTCCAAAATTCAGGTTTCTTAATATTTTCTCGGATTGTTTCAAGCTTTCCTTTTGTGTTATCTCTTTTAGATTGTTCCGCTATCATCTTGTCAAGTTCCGATTTCATAGCAGGACTCTTGCCTCTATACCATTGGAATGACATAATACAATCATCAATTCTGTTCTTTGAAGCAAGCCAAGCGGGTGATTCAGGAGCATAATAAATAGTGATTCCACCCACCAATGGAAACAATCCACATAACAAAGCAGCATAACTCCAATGTAAGAAAGTTCCAAACAAGTGGGACAAGAGTACACCAAATGCTATACCTAAAGATAATGCTGCTAAAAATAGACCTCTATAAGATGGTGAACTGATTTCACCGACAAATACTGGACCTAGAGGTCCTAGCCAGCCTTGACAAAAGCCTGTCATGAATCTTCCAAACAAAATCAAGCCCATAACGTCGTTGGAAAATCCAATGATAACCCATCCGGTCACAAAACACGTAGATAACATTATTTGAGCTTTTTTTCTTCCGAATCTTTCCATTAGATATCCCGAAGTCAAATTTCCAAAAAACAATGCTAATGAAGATATTGAAGCTGAAAAGAAAAGTATAAAATTTCACTTTATGGAAAATATACATATATGTCGCAGCCAACTAACTTATCAGCCGTTCAATTACTATACGCTATAGCGGCCTAAATAATATTCAGGCGTATCGTTTGTTACTACATTCAATAATCTGGCTGGCTAATGCTTACGCCATTCGAAGTATAGAGCGAATATGTGACAGCAATAAAAAAAAATGGTAGATATAGAGACTGCTGAAGAAGTAAAATAAAAACACAGAATTTGATAGCTTACTTTGTAAACTACGTTGGTGAAACCGGAGGGCGTGGCCATGACCATGGCCGTGTAGATCATCCGAGTTTACCCGAAGATTTCTTTCATTTGGTAACGTGACGCTTGAGTTCAATTCACAAGCCCACAGAAATTGTATTATGTATGTGGAGCGCCAAAAGAAGTTTGTTTACGCGTCAAAATGATTAAACATCTGAATTAAGGAAGTTTTTATTTAATGCTATAAAATATAATTAGTTTCGGTTAGGTTAGTCCCCAGAGTTCGGCACCAGATGACAGAAACAGCAACAACAGGCACTACAAATTCGATGTTTTTTTTATAAAGTAAACTAACCTAACCGAACCTTGTTACAAATTGCAATGAACAAGCTAGGCTAGCAATTAAATGTCAATTATCCAAGTTATTTGCCTAATAGCTGTATAATCAACCATCTAAATATCACTCAGGTCACTAGAGTTTAGTGAACATGCTAGACTATTAGTTGAATGGCTGATTAAACTAGATAGCTGCGGCATATATTTAAATGTTTAAACAAGAGAAAATACATTGGCAAAAAATACGTACCTACCCATGATACCATTTCCGTAGAAAAATTATGATTCCCTTTGGCATGTTTAAGTTGTGGTATAAGGATTGCAGAAATTCCAGCTGTAGCACCTGCACCCAGGTTCAACATGAATACACCAAAAGATAAAAAAGCCTGAAATTAAACATATTTTTCATTGATTTGACTGTATCGATTGCTATAGAGACCTGTAATGTATAGGACTTGAAGTTTGTATCGGCGCCGGTGTTGAAATAATAGATTCTGATAATTTTATCTATATTATTTATATCTAAAACGATGTTTAGATTATTTATCTACTAGCAACTAACACTTTATGGCTAACAATTAAAGATAACAGACTAATAAAATGAATACAATGAAATAATAAGCCTATGCAATCCACTGCTGCTTATCCTCACACAGCCGAGACCTACTATCACAAATTCTAAATGTTTTATTCCAATACAAACTGATGGGACACATCCGCCAATCACAACACAGTGCCGTGCCGAATATTGTGTATTCGAATATGAAAAACACAAATTAATGCTTAAGACTGCACTGCGCTCTTCAACCCGAGATATAAGATAAGTGACAGCGCCCCGCGGTTTTAACATACAGTCCTACAAATTTTCGCGTTTTAATATACTAAATATACATACTATTAGCAGGATTTGTTTTCCAAATTTTAACCTGATCCGTTTAGGCGTTCGGACGTAACAAACACTTAAACAACCGAACTTTATAATATTATAAAGTATATATTAGCACTAATAATATTAGCATATTCATAAATATGTCTCATTGACCTAATTTTTTTCTAGAAACATAACATAATATAGGAAGAAATAAATCTCTAATTCAAAGTATGAATTTTTCAAATTAATGTATTGAAGTTATGCTGTATGTTTGTCGAAATAAGTAGCTGGTAATAGTCCGCTAAACAATACGTCAACATCAGTTTTGAATCAATTACTGAATATTTAACTAATAGGTAAAAACCATGGTGTCTGAAATAAAAAAATGTAACAAATACTTTAATCTTGAAAATGAATGTCCAGTGGTAGTCCGACTGTCGTTATTATCACAAGTGTTATTAATAGAATGAACTACATAATGAAAATCACTAAAGACAGATTCCAAAAACGAAAACAAACAAAAATCAAGAAATATTCGATGAACCCTCAGTTTTAGCATATGAATCAAAATGTTCTGTTAATAAATAGACCTCAGCCTTTACTATTCATGTAGTACATTACGAACTCAAACAAAATGCTAATGACAAAATATTCCGAGAGCTGGCAGCAAATTTTGGGTTGGTATTTGAGAGTTGGTATAGAGAGACAAGCTGAAAACTTGTCACATATCTTTCCTTTTATAGCCCAACACGGTGGTGCACCGTCAGTACCGGGGCAAAATGAATCTCTCAATATAGATCATCTGCCAGTTAGAACGTCCCACCAAAACGATCTGTCCTATGGAGAATCTATTTTTAGTCATAAATAATTATACCCTATATAAATTTCAAGTGGCCTCGTATACATTTTTTTATTTGTGAAAACCTCGACTAAACCATCTGGCTTATTTTTTATTATTTAAATATTCAACTACGATAATAATAATATAGAAATTGCATTTTGCATGAAACATATTTTTTTTACAAAAAAAAATATTTAAAAAAAATAGGGATTCATTTTGCCCCCTACTCATGCTCTATACCATTTCGTATTTACTTCCTCGAATGCATTGCACTTCAAAAAAATTTGAGTTTTGTTAAGGGACGACAATATTATAATCCTAATTCCGAATTGATTCAAATAGCTACTGTTTACAATTCAATTCTAATTTCAGTATTGTTTCGAATAAAAATATATTATAAATATGAGAGCCACAAAATTTACTGTAAAATGTTTACTACCCTAATATCATCAGGTTTGTTTAAAGTATTTGAACAATTATTTACCAACTTATAATTATTGCGTAAATTAACGTGGCATAAAATAATTATCTATTTCCAATTCATTTGCTAAGTAATTATAAAAGATTGGATTCACGTTTACTTAAATTACTCGTATTTCCACCACACAACACGATATTTTTTATCATTTTGAAACTTTTCATTCACAGTTTTTATTAATTCACAAATTATGTATCACTAGAACACACCTGTCTTTTAAAAGGAGACCGCTGTTTGATAAAAATATCATTTTTAGTTTCACTAATTTCCTTTCCAGCTCCATTTATGTTAATTTTTTCTAACTCTGTCAGTGGATGGTTGTCCATGTCTCAAGCTCTGAGTTACACTGCACTACATATGACCAAATCGCCTACACCACGTCTTGACGGATCACTTATTATCTTATCATTAGAATACTTGTTCACAGTAAATAACGCAAAAGTGTCTTCGCCGCACGCATTTATTGTATTCTGGCTTAGCAATGAATGCCTCTAGATCGCCTTTGCAGCCTGTTGTCAGTTTCTCAAAACCTGTTATGTAAATTTGGTTGATAATCTGTTAAATATTTTATTCGACCCTGATTTTGAAAAAGGTTGTGTTGTTACTTTCGAATATTTTAACAGTTTACTTTAAAAACAATGGGAGCAATGTCCGAGCTGCACTCATTTACTGGTTTCGTAATAAGCATTATTTATCGTTATTTCAATACTTGCCTATCAGTGTTTGTGGTATATCGGTGATGATGGCCTTTGTACATTCAATTTTAACGTTATTCAAAACGTAGACTGTCTGTTTTACTATATGCTCAGAAAAAGTGGAGTAGATAGACAAACTTATTCCTAAAGTTTTTTAAAAATGTGTTTAAAATATTATGTAATAATAGTAACTCTGTTTTTAACTACAAACGTTACTTTATCATTTATCTCTAAATACGAGTAAATATAAATACAAATTGAAGCTAGTTAAAAAATAACCGGTTTATTAAACATATTAAAACTATTCAAACTGCCTGTTTATTGTGGTTTCCTGACTGGATCACTCTGCTATTTAGTTTTTGTTTTTTTTGGTAATAAATATATTAAGCAAATTGGCGAACAAAATCTTATACCTTTAAACGAGCAATTCTTGTATATATATATAGAATCTGAATCTCGGAAACGGCTCGAACGATTTTCATGAAATTATGTATACAGGGGGTTTCGGGGAGGCTAAATCGATGTAGCTAGGTTTTATTTTTTAAAAACATCATTTTATACGCGTTTTTAGACAATGAAAAACTCCTACAATGGTCATTAGAATATGATAACTTATTTCGCCACTATTATATAAGTCTAAATGGCTCAGACTGTACATGCTCGCCCTCGGAGACAACAGCCTCCGGTTCGAATCCTGGTGGTTACTTTTCTTTTTGTTCTTTTTTTTTGCGCGCCCTCGGAGTCAACAGGCTCCGGTTCGAATCCTGGTGTTCCTTTTCTTTTTTTTTCTGAGAAAATCTTTTACTTAGCGCCTTTTAGTAGGTCTAAGTAAGTCATCACTTCGTAATTCGTACCTGCCTAAATATCATTTAAAAAAACCGAGCAAAGCTCGGTCAACCAGGTACTTATTATAATTTGGTCGGATAAATTATTTCAACTTGCTCACCTATTGTAATGTAAATATTGACACTGTCCGTGTACAGCAATTGGGAAACATCTTTGTACATCGACTATATTATTATAAGGAGCCTATTGTTTTTTTCTTGAGGTAAATGTATTTACACATGTCCGCCATGCAGAGCAAGGGGGGGCAGTTGAGTATGGCGAACTCGACACCACTTGTAGTGGTGCTCCTAACGTCTAAAGCCCCCGCGGGTTCCTCCGGCTGTGGGCTAAGGATAGACGCGATTCCAACTCCGGCGCTGCGATGCCCATGTCGCTCAGATCGAGGGCCTTTGTCTCAAGTCAAGTCTCAAGTCTCAAAATCCTCATTTGGCTGCATCGCTGTCGACTGCGAACTGACTGCAAACTGGGCAAAGAGCCCAGGCAAAATTTTTATCACCTGTTTGGCTAAAAACGTATGTTTTTTTCAATCATTTTATTTTTCAAGCCACACGGAATATTTTACTCAATACATGACATCTATGTACAACACAACTATTTAACTTGAACTAGCTGATAAGCATAGTTAGATTTTGGGATAGTCGATATGAAGACGTCGTAGGTAAAATATTCATTTTTTTTATCAAACAAAATTACACGCTATATTGATAATCAGAGCAAATCAAATTTAACACTGTATCATCTCAAATCACTAAGTGCAAAGTCGAGTGCATTTTTGAGTAAAAACAAATTTAGTGTTGTAATTGTTCAAAGTGTCAGTTTTTAATGGGACTTTTATGAAATATCACTTGGCAGTCTCATCATTTATTATAATTGTTTTATTAGTATTTGGCTATGTAGCTAAGGGCAAACGGCTGTAGTGGTAGGACTCTTGGAAGAGTCCGCCTGGGAAAGTACCACACTTTTGCCAGCTATTCTACCGCCAAGCAGTAATGTGAAAACATTACTGTGTTCCGGTTTGAAGGTCAATTTTCCAGCGAAATTACAGGGCTTAGAGATATAACATCTTAGATATCTGGGTGACGAGCGCAGTGCAGTACTAGGCAATGATTTGGACTCTTCATGTTATAATAGCTGCGTGTCATCGTGCTGTTATGTGGCATGCATATTTTTTTACTATCAGGCACATGTCCTGCTCGTCTTGTCACTCTTTATTAAAAAAAACGTGTCAGTTGTCAACAAACACTTTCCTCGTCTTATTTAGATACTAGGCTCTTTCTAAAAAAAATCATCAGCAGTATTTTATTCCCAAGCAAATTCATGACGTTTTTATCGATAGATCGTCTATACTTCGATTAAACAATGGAAATGAATTCAAGATTGATAGAATTGTTTATATAATTACAACTTCGTTTTAGGTCGATCAATTATATTTGTTCTTGATTTGGATTAGTCTGTGAATTAATTAATTTTATCAGCGCCAGTGAGAACAAGGACTCAGTCCCTATTGCTTGTGTTTAAAAAAAAGAAAGTTTGGTTTGTTTACTAAATAAGAAGGTCACAAGGTTGTTAACTCTCACAAAATAGCCAATTACATTTAATATATTTGCATATTTATGAACCAGTAATTTATAGTAGAATGAGGTTGCCAGTTGAAGCCATGTTGTTTTTACTATAACTACTTTTGTATACCGCGGATTCATCTATAGCTTTGAAGGGCATCAACGTAATAATATTTGTCTGCTTAAGATTATGGAAGTGCCAGCATACCTGAAGTTGAAGATGGTCTAGTTAGTAGATAGTCTAGGACTCGGAAGAACGGCGACTCCCAATCCGGAGCCCCAGGTTCAAATCCCACGCCAAATCACCACTGTCTTTTACGAGTCATGTGCGTAATGCTGCTAACCTAAAACGGTGAAAGAAAAACATCGTGAGAAAATTGACATGTTCCTAGAATGTTTCGAGATCATGTGTCATCCACCAACAAGCACTGGGCCAGGGTGGTAGATTATGGTTTAGATTCACTCCTTGCGAGAGAGAAGGCCCCGAGTCCCAGCAGTGGAAACATTTAGTGGGCTGCTTAGCATACCTTTATCGTCATCGTACTCGTTTCAAATGAAACTACCAGTACTTAGTCCTTATTTCACAAGTGACAATTACCACGATGCATTATTTTTTAGTGGGGATATAAACGATGTTTCATAAACCTAAACTTCATACGCTACCTCATACTTCCCAACTTATCTTCTTTTCCACTTTCAACTTTGAAAAATGCTCTCATTTTCGTTATAGCTTTACCGACTTACCTAAATATGCACGTGTTCTTTTTTTCAGAGCCATGTCGGTCATGTCTGACTTCACAACATACTTATCACAGAATATCTTTTATGTTCTATTATTTATTGGCACAAGTTTGTGGCTATTGCGCAGATGGCAAATGAGTTCTAGGTATTATCGCCTAGGAAACAAACTCCCTGGACCATATGCACTTCCCTTATTTGGAAACACACTTGAAGCTATAGGAAAACAACCAGATAGTAAGATTACTTTACTCATTCCGGATTATATTATTTAAGTCACTTCTTTTAACGAATTAACGTACTCATTAAACATTCCATGCTTTTTATTACACGGTGCGGTTGTATTTAATAACAACAGGATTATTTCAGAAGTTGTAGAGTTAGCACTGGATTACGCAGAAGAATATGGAACTGTTGTTCGGGCATGGCTTGGTTCGAAACTTGTCGTCTTTCTTCAAGATCCAGATGATATAGAAGCAGTTTTAAATAGTCAAGTTCATATCAATAAATCTGATGAATACCGTTTTTTTAAGCCATGGCTTGGAGAAGGGCTTCTCATAAGTTCTGGTAATGTAATAATAATAGTCCTATAATCACGTATTTATTTATTTCATTAAGTGTAGCGTTTTACAATATATAATACGTAAAATAACATAAAAACATTGTAAAAATTTAAACGTAGATAGCCGCCAGGAGCGGGGTAGGGCCCAAGCAACCGGTTGTTAGGGCTGCAGAGAAAGGAACCTCCTGACGATGCGTGCTATGTCAAGGATGACTAGCCCAACACTCTCTTGAGATGTTGGTCGAAACTTTTCGCTATAAGGCCGTTTGCCAACACAACTATTGGGACTATGATCGTAGAATCAACATCCCACATGGCGGTAACCTGATGAGCCAAGTCAAGGTACTTGCTAAGCTTGTCCTTCTTGTCCACATGGTTCTCGTCATGTGGTACGGTGATATTGGCGATCACAGCCCGGCGTTGAGACCGGTCTACCAGCACGATTCAGGTCGCTTATTGGCGACATCTCGTATTATTATTATTACGTCTTATGATTTACTATTATGTTACCGAAAATAAATAGTGTTTTACTGCCTGGTTTATTTACATTCCAAAACATAACCAATGATAATTTCAGGTAATAAATGGAGATCACACAGAAAAATGATAGCACCGACATTTCATATAAATATATTGAAATCTTTTATGGACGTATTCAACACGAACAGCAGAAATGTCGTAGAAAAAAATGAAAGCAGAACTTGGAAAACAATTTGACGTTCACGATTATATGGGTGGAGTTACTGTGGATATTTTACTGGGTATTTCAAATTTTTCATGATCTTTACAAACTCTAAAATAACATTACCACTGTCGGAACTTCAACCCTTCTGTCAAGTGGAGAGGCAAATAAATTAATCCACCACGCTGGCCAAGTGCGAGTTATCAGATAATATCCTCGAATTTTTTTAGAACATGTCAGTTTCCTCACGATGTTTTTTTTTCATTGTTAAAGTCAGTGGTGTTGACAACCTTGTGTATCTGCACTTGGAAAAATCTACAAGATTTTGAATTTACAAAAGATTAAACTTACGTCCTCACAATAACGAATCGCTCGTTCTAGCCAGTTCCACCACGGCTCGCATATTCTGATATGAAGCACTCATATCACCTACCAAGTATACATTTGATAACTCTCATGCTCTACCCGCTAAGGCTGAGACTTTACTAAAGCGGAGATCTGCGAACGGAGACGATATATTTTTATCAACTAATAGAAGTTGGTTATTCACATATCTCGTCTCCACTCAGCTCCAGCAGAGACCACTAAGCCGAGATGTATTATATTTGTATGGCGCGATGAAAGCGGAGATGTGAGCTGCAGCGGAGCTGAAATGTGCCCAGGCAGTTTAACTATTATAAATATTATCTGGAACGTTTACAATACTGTAGTTTACTTTATTAAAAACCTTGACAAAAGATAAATCAGATCTCTTAGAAGGCATTCAGCGTCATAGTAGTCGAAATTTTTAAAACTAATTGGATAGAATTAAGAATATATATTCGTGAAAACTGATTTCACATAGATAAAAAATATATCGTTTTGTAGAGTAAAATTAGCTTTTTTTACAGAAACAGCGATGGGTATTACCAAGACAACGCAAGATGACTCTGGATTTGATTACGCGGTCGCTGTAATGAAGTGAGTGAATTACATTAAATTTGAAGCAGACAAACATTAAATTTATTAAACTTATAATAAGTGATTGACTATTTGTACATAGTTATTTTTTATTCTCTTAATATTATAAATAGATGTCAATTTCGAATTTTTTGCTGAATCGTCGTAATGTCTGATCGGATCAGTGAAATTATTTATAGCCTGGAAATATATTTTAGATGTGAAAAATACGGGAACGGGAACCACGTGGGCAAAACTGTGGGGCTAGGCTATGTATATTTTATAAATTTAGTTACTAAAATATGCAACGATTTTTTAATATATACAGAATTTTTAGAGTGTGTTGATATTAGGTATCATACTACATATTTTTTTTCCTATTGACAGAATGTGTGATATAATTCATCAGAGAACTTACAAATTTTGGTTGCGGTCTGACTTTGTCTTCAAACTGACTTCATTCTTTAAGAAACAAGTGCAACTTTTGAAAATTATTCACGGACTTACTAATAAGGTAAATTTATGAATAAGGTCATTAGATGAGTTAGTTGTTTTTAAACAATCGTGGAAGGCATTAGACACAAGGGATTAGAGTAATGAACGAATCAAGATTTTAAGGGCTTAGTACGAGTACTATCGCCATATCGGCAGTTCCGCTTGTGGTATCGCTTCTATACTAGACGGACATACAAACATACAAAATTTCATACAAAATTTATTTATTCTTGTACTTACGGACATTTTGGATAGTTTTTTTAGAATATTGAATTTGTCATTTTATGTCCAGGAAGTTATAAAATAAGAATAAAAATTCGCATGCCAATAAATTAATTACGTATGACAGTAAATTTTTATAAGTTATATGCTACGATTATTCAAAGACTTACTTAGGACTGCACTATATCAGAAAATGCTCGTTAGGAGTACCCAATATTGTGAGAACTAAGCCAATCAATTTTAATATCAGTAAAACATCGCTGATAAGCTATACTTAATGATAATTTTTATTGCCAAGGTAATAACAAGGAAGAAGAAAATTTATTTGGAAAATAAAGAACTAGGCTTTATTCCTCCTACATTAGAAGAACTGACGCGCACCGATTCACAAGACAATGTCTCTACACCAAAAACCGTCTCAGACAGTGTATTTCAAGGTTATAAAGACGATCTTGATTTCAACGATGAAAATGATATTGGTTTGTACTATGATGGGTTAACATTACTTTTTTTTTAATTAACGTTGTATCTCAGTCTCTGTTCAGTTAGCTATAATTCAATACTAGCCTTAATTTCCACACCGACAGGTATCTGAAAAACCTGAATAATTTGATACGAATGACTATTTTCGTAGTAACTAAGCAGCGTATTTCAATACATTTATTCAAGGTTTTTGCAACCCAAATTTCGATTTCGGAAATGAATGGGCAACAACACTAATCAAATCACATGAATAATGTATACGAAAGAAAGACATGAAAAAAACATAACAGTAATGAAAAATAACGCTAACTATTTAGAATTGAACAAGTGTTTTATTTTTTCAGGTTTAAAGAAACGATTAGCTTTCTTAGACCTTTTGATTGAATCGTCTCTAAATGGATCGAATAATTTAACTGATGAAGAAATAAAAGAAGAAGTAGACACCATAATGTTTGAGGTAAAAAAATCATACTAAAATAATAGTTATTTCAAAAATGTCAGAAAAAATTATAAATATAAGCTGACATAACATAATATTCTCAATCATTTAACAGATCTAATATTAGATAAAGAAAGAAAATATTTTTGAGGAAATCGAGTAATAGTCCAATCAAGTAATTTAATTTCAATTTCAAACCACCAGGGTCATGATACCACCGCTGCCGGATCCAGCTTTGTTCTTTGCCTCCTGGGCGTCCATCAAGACATCCAAGCGAAGGCTTATGATGAACTTTATGAGATATTTGGCGATTCCGACAGGCCAGCTACATATGCTGACACATTACAAATGAAATATTTGGAAAGAGTTATATTAGAATCTTTGAGATTGTACCCACCAGTTCCAGTGATTGGTAGACAACTGAAAAAAGATCTTAAAATCGGTAAGTGAAATAAAACTGCAAAACACAGTGACATACTAAGTACAAGTTCATAGCATCGTGACACTCTCTATTATTTATTTTATTTCAAAATTAATATAAAAAAGTGGAAATATTATGTAGTTTAACAATTAATAATCTCAAAAAGTGTCACAATTTAATAAATACGTTTAATAACAGAATCACTACAAAGTGTGCTGCTATATTGTTAATCCCTTTTATTTTTATTACGTATGGTGTAAAATTTACTGATAGATAAAATAGTTTTAAACTATAGTTTTATGTTAGGACACCAATTTTCTACACTAATTTCTAGACCTTAAATATTTCACTATCTGTTCGTACTCGAGCGAAACTTCAGTTCTGGCCTCACACAATTACAGTGACATAAACTAATAGATTCTACATGCTTAATAATAGACTGACTAATAGAATTTAAAATTAATTTTCTTGAGTATTCTGGCCATTCTGGAGAATGGCCCTTTATTTTACATTGTTTGACAGGAAGCTAAAATGATTCAACATTCTTGGAGTGCAATTCAGTTGACTCACGTTGCAACAAAAAGCATTACATACAATAACAAAGATCAATTACTCATCTGATTAAATAGAAAATCTTTGCTGATTCATACGTGCTAATTCAACAGTTGTTATAGTGATAAGAAATTAACAGTCTGCGATTCATGTGTGTAGTCTAGCTACATACACATATATCGACAAAGATCTCAAGAATAGCAATATGCTAAAACAGAATACCAGTTGTGACCGTGCTCAGTATGCTGGTGCTGGCCACGCATGACCAACTGTATACCTACGTGGCATCTATATGTGGCATTTATATGATCCTCGGCTGAACTAACCACTGTACATCCCACCTATGTGTCTCTGGAAGATGTGATGGAGCGGAAGTATCAAAATAAATTGCTTCTCATTCATCCGTTCCAACATCCATAGCACATCAGTTATGCCGTCAAGTCTTTTGCCATTGTCAGGTGCAAAATTGCCTGATATTATTCAAGCTGGCGTGGTGGCCAATATGAGTTGCTTTTTGAAAAAAAAATCGTGGTGAATGAGTACTAACCACTTCGCTTACTAGACGAAATTCAGTTGGGTCTTATAAACCGATTACTTTTTTCTGAGTGAAAGAAATGCATTTACGCATGCTTAGCGCGTCAGCAAACGGTCGGGTTATGTTGGACTCAGAATCACGCGTAATGCGATGCTCCTACTGAGTGAAACCTCCACGGGGTCCCACCTTTGCTACATACAGCGAGAATGCGGGCTGGCTCTTGTCTTCTTCCGCGAAGTCACGACGACTTGTCGTGCCTCGCATTGGAGAAACACTTCGTCACCCGCGCGCCCGAACACGCATGGCCCGAATCAGGGAACTAACTAGTGAGGGTGGCTAGGGGTGCTAGACGTCTTCACGTCTGGACACCTTTGGTCCCATGTTGGTTTGGTGGAGACGAAACAGATTACCCAGATTAAGCAGATTGGTGTTCGACCCATTACCTTACTAGCAAAAAGTCAAGAAAAATTACTGCCGGATCCCCTGGGTGCGCTTACGAGTAGGTCATCGAGCCACATACCTTATACTTCTGTTCCTCGTTCACAGAGTTGTTGTGGTATTAATACGAATATCTAGTGCAAGTCTTAGTTTATTAATAAACAAACCAATGTCATTATTGAAAAACTTCAAAATCAATGTATTCACAAAATATTGTCATCTATTGTTTTGTAATAAATGTATTTTCATTGCAAAATGAAAACTGCAAATGTGTCAAATCATGCCAAACAATGTCGATTTAATTAATTAATTCAGTTAATTCAATTGATGATAAGGTTCGATGCATTTGTATGCATTATTATTTATTCTCTAAAACTTAGTTTATTACTGGCTAAGCCGATAATAATCAAAGAATAATAAATGAATAGCTTGTTATTAGTGTTACGCCGAATACTTGTACTTGCAATACTCCCAAAGAGTCAAATCCCTACCATAATTAGGTACTAAGTAATAGTTTACTAAGGAACCAAACCTAGAGAATCTTATAATGGCTTAAAAGGCGAACTACTGAATTTTTTCATGATGTTAGGATTTATCCAACTGTAAAATTAGTTCATTATAATGATGGGTAATGAGTACAAGAATATCGTTTACTTTTGGCTTAGTACCGGCACAGTGCGTTGTAGTAATATGTAGGTATGAGTAAGAAATCTTCAGTAATTAGGTTCCTCTTAATTTCAAGAGGTGATCTTCAAATCGGATTATGTCCGAAGTTATTGAATTAAATTAATTAAATGCTTCTTATTATAGTTGTTTATTATAACTAAGTCATTTCAATATCATCATCGGCAGCTCTAATTAATGTACTTCTATTTATTCAGTCACGATATCAATTTTTTTTTTAATTAGGAGTGACAAGACTAGCATTACGTCTGCCTGATGATAAGCAACATGCCTGCCACATAACAGAACAGTGACACGCAGCTATTGGAACATGAAGAGCCCAAATCATTACCTAGCACTGCACTGCGCTCGTCACCCAGAGATCTAAGATGTTGTATCTCTCAGCCCTGTAATTTCTCTGGAAACATAGCCCTTCAAACCGGAACACAGTAATGTTTGCACATTACTGCTTGGCGGTAGAATAATTGCCAAACATGTGGTACGAGTACTTCTCCAGGCGGATTCTTCCAAGAGTCTGTTCCTGCCACTCCTACAAAAACTCTACAATACTTACCAAAGACGCCAATGAACTTAAATTTAACATTGCATTCTCTATTTTAGCCACCAACAACTACCTGATACCCGCTGGTGCTACCGTAGTCTTGGCTATATATGCAACCCATCGCAGTCCAAAACACTACAAGGATCCTTACGTATTCAATCCCGATAATTTTCTGCCTGAGAACGCAGCTGCTAGACATTACTACAGCTTTATTCCCTTCAGTGCAGGGCCTAGGAGTTGTGTTGGTAAGTCATTATGCAATACAATACATGTTACAATATAATATATGTATGTACCGATAACTACCTTTTTGATTTCCCTTGTTATCATCCGATTTATGTATTATTTACATGTTTTCAGGTCGCAAGTACGCTCTCCTCAAACTAAAAGTTTTGCTCTCGACGATACTTAGAAATTACAAGATTGTATCAACCGTACCGGAACAAGAATATAAGCTTTTAGCTGATATCATTCTGAAGAGAGGCGACGGATTTAGATTATCTTTAGAACCTAGGAAGAGGGTACCAAGTAGTATAGAATCCTAAGCAACATTAAAAACGTAAGGGTTTAACATAATGGGTGTTCTGAGCTAAAAATGATGTACTATACATAGGTATTCATCAATATGAATGAAACTACACAACTCTTACTGTAGAACCAACCCTGTAATCAAAGAAAGAACTAAGTATTAGCTGTACAGTATACAAATCAACTAAAAACTCAAAAATGTATAAAATAGCGAGCGAGCAGGAATCCTACTGTTTCCGTCAAAATTACGTAAACTTAAAAATCTACTGAAAATCATGTTGCCCTCGGTAATGACGCTGGTATTATTTGGGCTTTATTGTTAACACACATTTGTGTGTAATTTTGAAAATTATAAATTTCAAAATAACTTCTTTTCTACGTTTCTATTAAAAAACATTTGCAACAAAACTGATGTACTTAACTGGAAAAAAAATGGAAATGGTATTACCATTATTTTTGACTACATTGACTAACCGTATGCGGGTATATGCAATAGTTACAACTTACTTGTTAATTATAAATAATATTCACTGACAAACGGAAGTGATTGTATTTTAATACGAAACAACTGATGGTAATTTATTTAAGTTATTGATTAAATCAAATGAATACGAAGTGGTGCTAAAATTGTAATCAGTGTGGACATTTGTCAATCGAAGTGAATAGATTAGAATACTTTTTATTAACATATTTAAACAACCTATTACTATTATTCACTCGTTTCAAGCGTTTATTATGTCTCGTCACAAAAACCATTAAATATTTTTAATTCAAATCGCAAGTTTACTGTAAAGGGGCATAACAATTAGCATCTTAACATTTAAATAATGGCACTTCGACATGGATAAGGACGCTATCATCACTATAACAACTGAGGCACCAAAAAATCTGCGAGAGAACCTATCGCACCGCATCGGAAATCTGGTCAAACCCAGGGTGCGAACTATGGCTTCTGCTCTGGTCAATGGTTTCGGAAAAGAGAATTTCAGCCGCCTCCTGGTGGATGAGGCTCTCATGAACCATTTCGGAGCCATTGTGATGATCTCACGGCTGCCTGGTGTTGGCGAAATCGTTCTCATCGGAGACGTCAATCAGGTGCCTTACATCGATAGGGAAAATCTCTTCGAAATGACGTATCACCGCCCGAACCTGGTAACAAAAATCAGCCAGGAGTTGCTCTGCACACATCGCAACCCGATGGATGTCACATATGCGCTGAGGGAAATATACTCGGGTATGTACTCCTCAGCACCCCGTTTAAAGTCTCTAAAGCAGAGAACGTATAAGGAGCGCAAATACCCGGCACCCAACCCAACACTATCTTCTTAGTGCACATACTGAAGAGGAGAAGGAGACCCTGACAAACCAGGGTTGCGGGTTAGGCACCGGGTCACGCATCCTTACCATTCATGAAGCTCAGGGAGTGACATACGAGTCGGTCATCATAATTAAAACTAAGGTAAACATGTAGTTACACGAGAGCGTGTCCCAAGCGGTTGTTGCAATCTCAAGGCAATCAGGGACCTTCTCATACTGCGCTGACGACACCGACGACGCCATCAGTCGGTTCGTACGGCGAGGCTTGGCTGCATCACCGAAAACCATCCGAGAGTTCAACCTACAGATGACCATCAAGGACATAATCGCAGCTGTAGTGGAGGCTCTGGGCCGGGAGGAGGCAGCTTAAGCAAAAGACAACGTCGAGTCGATTACTATCCGAATCCCAACCAGTAGGATCGGCTAAAGGACGAAATCGGACTAATTAGTACTAGAATTAGGTTTTAAATGTTCTGATACTACTCTGTAGAGCAACCCTAAAAGATGATGCCGTAGGTCATTATCGAATGTACATAGAAATCTATGCTTAATATTATAAGCCGAAGAGTTTATTTGTTTGAATGTGGTTCTTCCCTAACAGAGTTACATCAAGTTGAAACCTTAATAGCTTTACTTTATTAGTAGGTACTCAAAATATCCGTTTCATCTGATAAGTTCACAGAAATTGCTGGTTGATTTGACGATTCTGTTTTGAAAAATTAAAAACCTTATGTTTGTTTTGTCAGTGTTTAAATTTAGAGGTACATATTTATAGAACAAAGGCTGTAAATTTCACGTTTTAGAGTGTATTTGATGTTATTGTTAAAAATATACATACATTTCTTTTTATAAAAAAAACGCCTTTAGTTATTTACTTCTTGACTTATTTTTATTTTCTGTTGTAGCTTAGTTGTGTTCGATAATATTATAAATGTGTCATCCGCATGTTGGATAACCTTACTATGTATTTCTAGAAGTCAAAATACCTTTACAAGAAAAAAGTGTATTTCCCTAATAAGATCCTTGGGGATTTCCTGTGTATATACATGTACTGTTGCGGCTGATGATGATGATACATGTACTCGTAGTCTGTGAAGTAGGGCTTGATTGCAGTGCTGCTGCTGTCGTTTGTCATCCATTTTGACTTCGACTGCTTGTTCTCTAAAATTTAGTAAAGCTGACTTTATGCCTCATTTTAGATTTAGTAAAGCACGAAATTTTTAATGAAAGACTCGTGATTAATTCAAGACCTTTGGATATAAGTATACAGAAATAAAGCAGCTTTTTACTTATTATGCAAACCTTTTACTGACGTTTTCTATGAAATCTTTGGTTGCTGATAATTATATTAGACCAGCTGCTTCTCTTTCACTAAAATAATATATAAAATGATAATTTCAAATTATCGTTTCAATACAAGAGATAATTGAATCCAACAGCAAATTCAATTAATCTTGGTAAAAGTGCAGGTTTACATAGATTACAAATACTAGCAATTTAACAAAATTGTCAAAAATATCAAATTATTTTTTACGTTTTATCCATAATAGTCCATTTCGTCATAGCAGTAAACAAGGAATACACAAAACCACTTAAATACAATGTAGGACTATTCCAAGGGTGCTGCTTATCACCAATAGCATTTAATATGGTTATAAATATTTTAGTAGACAAATTAATATCCCGTGAAAAGAAATGGGGCTACCGGTTTAAAATCAACAATAAGTACACTGAGTCAATCTTGGCCTTTGCGGATGACCTTGCAATACTTACACGTAATCCCAAACAGTGTCAAGAATTGTTGAACGAAGTTGATGAGTTCTGTACATGGACGGAGGGAATGAGGACAAAACCATCTAAATGTCATTGTCTTTGTCTGGGTAGACGAAATACCAAATATACGTCTTACGATCCGGGACTCTCCATAAGTGGCCAAGGAGTTGCCACAATTGCAGAGGCAGTGCCTTTCAAATTTCTTGGTAGAAAGATAGATCACAAAGGACGAACACCATCATTAGAGGTGGTTGTTGAAAATTTCATGAACAACCTCAATGGTAGACCAGCAGCCTATCAGCAATATCAAAAAAGCATGGATATATGACAACTACCTCACATCACGTCTCACTTGGCCTTTCCTAGTATATGACATCGGTAAAAGTCTCCTGGAAAAGCTAGATGCCAATGTCATAAAGATATTGAAGTCATAGTTCGGATTGGCACACCCGGCTGATCCCTCTACTCTTTTTAGGGATCACAATAGTTTTGGGCTGAAACTAAAGAAACCGTCTGAACTTTACAAACACCTAAGAGTTACAAAAACGCATGTTTTGGGAAAGTCGCAAGACGAATTAATTACACATCTCCCAAAAGACAAAACTGCTTCAGACCTGGAATCTAGACTTCAATTCCATAAACAATTTATGGCAGGTGCACAAGTAAATACTGCTGGGTTGGGTGCGAGAAAGAAAAGGGAAGACCGAGACATGGTAAAAACCTTTCTACAACAAGACGAAAATGACGGTTACAAAGTGCACGCTATGAATTTGGAAATGCAAAGTGAGTGGTTAACCATAGGTGAGTTCTGTATCCCATTAGCTCTAAAGTGGCGCACCTTGATCTATGACTGGTCCCCTGCCTTATTAAAATTTTATCTAAATGCATTCAAATGACCCTCCTGACCAGAGTAACTTGGTAAGGTGGGGAAAAGCCTCTGAAAAAGGTTGCTATACTTGTGGATAGGCGATATGTACAGCAAGGCACATATTGGTGGGATGCAAGGTGCTCCTTAATGGGGTCATTACTCACGGCGTCATGACAGAGTACTTGAAATCATACGTGAAGCCATGAGCCTTTCAGTAGCTAGAGCCCAAAAGGATTGACGACAAACAAAAGACAAATTAACTTTGTAAAGAAGGCTCAACTTCAAACTCCAGGAACAAGCCTTACTCAATCCTGGGTACAGCACCTGATTGGACTATTTTAATGGACACGTATGAAAAGCACTACAAAATCCCAGAGGATGTGGGTGTTTCGTCATCCAGACCGGACATTTTCCTTTTTCTAGAGCTACGAAACGCATAGTCCTTGTAGAACTTACCGTACCGTGGGAAACTAATATACCTAAAGACCACGCGATGAAACAAAATAAGTATTACGACCTCCTAAACGAATTAACAAAAACGGCTATGTAGTTAGTTTATACGCTGTAGAAGTGGGAGCGAGAGGTATACCAGCAAAATCTCTATAACCTACTGAAAGACCTTGGCTTATCCAGAAGTGCAGTAAGTTCTATACTAGAACGAGTATCTAAAGCTGCACTAGTAGGCTCATATCAGATTTGGCTGGGCAGGGAGAGAAAAACGAGAAGTGAAGGTGAGTGTTGATGTACGTCAGAAAGGGGCCCCTTAAACCTACGCCTGAGTCACAAGTCTCGGGAACTACTCGAGTTTTTCTCTCTCTGCCACACGATGGACCCGGCACCCGCACGGTGAATCCATGGAATGCTAAGAAGATCGTCTCTTAACAGTATTTAATAGTTTTTTTTAAGTATTACGTAATTAATAGGTATCCATTGATTTTCGCTATTCTCCGGGTAACATTTTTTTTTTTACTATAAATAGTAGGTTCGCACTTGACCACCATCTCGCTGATGTTAAGCAATGATGAATCGAATAGTCCCAAGTGTTTTCTCCGGTTAATACTAAAGTTATAACAGGATAAATTAAACCGACCAAGATATTTTACTTTGACTACACTCTAAGTCTCTATTTTTCACTTTCGAGGGAAATCTAGAGTGTGCTTGGTATAATCATGTAGTGGAACAGTGTTAATCACTTATAAATTGAAATTTCAGAATTTAAAAATCTTGATTAATTACTGTGCAGAGCGTCATCTAGCGTACACCCTCGGAACAAAATACATAGTAGTAGATTTTCAGTTCGATAGTACATTGACTGCTCAGACTAAAAATGTGCTCCAAGCATACTGGTAGGTCACGCGATTTCGATATTACCTCATCGAGTTCATCACAGATGGCGTAATCGTCTTTCAGCGACAACACAAATAAATTGTTTTTTTTATTGTTATGATACGAATATAGGTATTAATCTGGTTCGATAATGCTTTTTGGTATGTTTTGTTTTTGCTCCTAAGGAGTTTTAAGTCATTAGCATAAGCAGCCCACTAAATGTTCCCACTGCTGGGGCTCGGGGCCTTCTCTCGCAAGGCGAGAGTTTAAGGCCATAATCCACCACGATGGCCAAGTGCGGGCTGGTGAATTACACATGACCTCGAAAGATTCTAGGTATATGTCGGTTTCCTCACGATGTTTTCCTTCACCGTTTTTAAGGTAGCGGCATTACGCACATGACTTCGAAAAGACAGTGGTGCGTGTGGTGGGATTCGAACCCGGAGCACAGAATAAATATTACTACCCGGGGGCTCCGGATCGGCAGTCGCCCTTCTTCCGACTAGACCAGCCGTAACTAATCCGCCGTATTTAAGTCATAATAATTTGTTCTTAATTAGACAATTAAGTACTTATAGCTCACATTTGTTTACTTGGTTATAACTTATAACACTATACTGTACAACCTACCACTGTTTTGTATTTATAACCCCCCAACCAAAAATAAGGGATGTAATAAGTTTGACGTTGATGTCTGGCTGTGTGTGTCTGTCTGTGGCACCGTAGAACTCAAACGGATGGGCCGATTTCGATGCGGTTTTGCTATGTTTGGGTAATATCGATTCAAGATGTCCGCCTTCACAAAATGGCAGACAAAATATTTCTTCACAACCTACCTCAATATGGGTATCAAATAAAAGGGCTTGACTAGTAGAATACTATACACTATAACAAATTTCAAATCCAAGATGGCCACCACCACAAAATGGCGAATTACAATGTTTTGTTCACTACTACCTCAATATGGGTATCAAACGAAAGGGCTTAACTAGTAGAATACTTTGCACTGTGACAAATTTCAAATCCAAGATCCAAAAGAAATGTATTACGCTATTTTGTGGTAGGGGACCACAAAATGGCGTAATACATTTCTTTTTTCACAACTCCTTTAATATGGGTATCGAATGAAAGGGCTTGACTAGTAGAATGTTGTACAGATAACAAATCTCAGTTAGTCAGGGGTTAGTCAAAATTTTAATTTTGGTCTTGTTTTTTTGAATTTAGCCATTCCACAGCTACAGGGGTCCGTTACCTTTGTCATTTAGGCACTCTTTTTTTAACATACCTATTTCTTAGGTTAGGAGAATAAGAGGAAAATAGGGGAGAATTAGATAGATAGATAGTTACTGTTTATTGAACACACCAAAATAACAATAATTTGTGTTCCGGTTTGAAGGGCAATGTTTCCAAAGAAATTACAGGGCTTAGAGATATAAGATCTTAGATCTCTGATCTCTCGGTGACGAGCGCAGTGCAGTGCTAGGTAATGATTTGGACTTTTCATGTTCCAATAGCTGCGTGTCACTGTGCTGTTATGTGTCAGGTATGTTGCTTACCATCAGGCACATGTCCTGACCGTCGCGTCATTCTTTATTTAAAAATTGAAACAGGTTAAACACTTAAAGTTAGTGCGACAGACGGCGCCCTTATCGCTAATAGCGATCTCTTCCAGGCAACCTTAGGGTGCAAAAAGAAAGACAGGATCTTAAAATGCGGGGTATGCAGATGACATAAATAAATAAAATGTATACACAATATATATGTATATATTTATAAATAATTTGTAATATACCCTAGGTACTTAAACATAATATTTATTATTACTAAATAAAATAAACTAGTACTTCTAATTATTATCATAACATACACTAATACCTATGTAAAATAAATAAGTAAACAATTATGTATCTATATTGTGAAGATATAAGAGAGGAAATCCAAAACAATGAATTGATAAGTAACACCAAAGCCATGTTATATACTATGGTTACAATTTTGACAACTATAATTGCTTGACATATTTTTTAAAGGTTTCAGGTGATGAAGAACGTTTGATAGACACAGGTAATTCGTTCCACAATAAAACCGCCCTGAAAGTGAACGACCTTCCATAAAAGGTTTCAGTTCTGGCAGAAGGGATCATAATGGTGAGGTTATCTTTAGATCTCAATGGGAGGGGGTGACAATCTTGTAAAAAGTAAAACATGGTGTCGCCGTGGCGTTTCTTTGCTCGAGTTGACGGTGCCGCTGCCGCTGCCGTAAAGCTACAGTTGACTCCTAACAAAAAAATAAGAGTCGACTTTCCTTGATTTAAATCTGTATGATGACAAATGTATATAAAAACTTTAAAAAAACGGCCACCGCTGTCCAACCTGTCCACCAAAATCTTCCGACGATGTGCACTACGCCGATGATAAACGATAATACAATACAAATAGTCTTAATACTGAACAAAGGCCTCATTTTCTTTCATCAAGCCCAATCTACGGATTTGGTGAATCCGTCTATATTGTTCAATTGCAGTTCGTCACGCTACTTTGATCTGGGTCGACCCGGACGCTTAGATGTTGGACCTTTGATGGCCTTGTGCAGTGGTTGCCGGACTGACAGGTGGGAAACGTGTCCTGAGTCCTGGAGTACCTCAGGGCCAATTTTGTATTGATCAAACCTCCCTAAATTCAGAAATATCGAGTCAACACAATACTGTAGCTTAGAAGTATTTTGACACAACGGTGTATTCCAAAATGTTATTGCGATTAACTAATTTATAAATTAACTAATTTATAAATTAAAGAATATTTAAATAACTAATAAACCAATAATAAATATTCATGGTACGTTGCCTTGAGTCGTCACGAGTCATCGCTGTGTCAAACTGGCGCAATAAATAGTAATGAGTATGATGTGGTGTTTTTTTCACACATTTTCACCAACTATCGTCATTATCAGTGTAATGTAGTTAGGTAAGTATAGTATATTGAATCTAATGTATATAAAATATTATGTACACAATACATATTATGGCTGGATACAATATTTTCATTACCTACCTTTTTTATTTTAGCTCTTCCTGTCTTCCTTCCCTGTAGCGTATTTCTCTTTAAATCGCTTTTTGAGAAAAAAAATCGTAATCAATAATATAATAATAATAAAATAATATATAAAAATCAATGCTACTTTTCGTTGTAAGTAAACCCCTCCTTTTTGTATACGTTTGGGTAGGGCCCTGGATGGTTTAGATTCACAAATCACCCTGGCAGATGGCGCTGCAGTTGGTATCTAGGTTATTATCCGAGCGAAGCCGGAATGTAGTATATATATTAGTAGGTCAGCTTCTCACATAGAGTAAGATCCCAGGGCTGCCAGACGACACGCATTTTCTGATGAACGAAATGTGGACGATTGAGTAGAGTTAGTGCGTACTAGAACACATGCTTACCCGCTAACTTGCTTAGGCGGCCAATTTTGAGATATGGGGTAATGAAGGTACATAAAATCATTACTTCACCTATTTTCTAACGGTCCATATTTCGTTCAGAAAATACGTGACGTATGGCGGCTCTGGGATCTTGGACCAACAACATCATCAATCTAGACCAAAGCTAAATAAAGCTTACGTACTGTGGGAGCCAAATACCTTATGAAACACATAAATGTGGGCGCACAATCGATTCTCTCTCAGATTCTGCCCGCTCCCCCGCGTCTAATTACTTACTCGGTTGGGCGGAAGCGGTGCGCGGTCGACTTCAATCGGCGCGCGCAAACTGAAAGTTCTTAGAAAATCAAAAACTGATTACATTAGCCAGTTATTAGTTTTATTATATCATTTCAAAATATTGTCCATTCACGTCAATACACCGCTGCATGCGATGGAACCACTGGGAAAAGCACTTTGCCCACTCGTCCTTAGGGGTCTCTTCAATGGCATCGCGATACGCAGCCACCGCATCTTCAGCATTCATAAACCGCTTTCCTTTAAGTTTTTCTTTAATTTTTGAAAATAAATAAAAATCACAAGGCGCGAGGTCGGGGCTATACGGCGGGTGACCCAGTAATTCAACGTTTGATGTCGCCAAATAGTCGATCGTTCGCTTGGCGGTGTGCGATGAGGCGTTGTCGTGGTGAAGGAGGATCCTACTGCGAGGTCGTTTCTCTCGAACTTTTCCAAGACAAGTGGCAAACAATTGGTAGTGTACCATTCTGCAGAAACTGTTTTTGATCCTCTAACACAATTGTTGCGAAATGACCTATCCTTCCAAAGAACGAGGCCACCATTTTTTCCCCGCACTTCGATCTCTCTTCACTTTAGTTGGCAACTCCTCGAAAGGAAACACCCACTGAGCAGATTGTCTTTTGGTTTCAGGATCATAACAGTAAATCCAGCTTTCGTCACCTGTTAGTATGTCGAACACAGCATTTGAGTCACCTCCGTTAAATCTTTCAATCATTTTACGGCACCAATCGACACGATGGAGTTTTTGAGCCTCAGTCAAATTATGAGGTATCCACCGGGCGCAAAGCTTCCTGACCGCTAAATGTTCGTGTAGGTTTTTGTGCACTTGACTCATACCGATGCCTAAGCTTGTCCGAATCTGCTGATAGGTCACTCTTTTGTCGTTCTCTATCATACGCCGCACAACACAGATGTTATCTTCAGTCGTCGCCGTAGAAGGCCGTCCTTCACGTAAATCATCAGTGAGATTAGTGCGACCACGTTTAAACTCATTAAACCAGTTGTAAACAGTCGCACGAGATGGGGCTTCATCTTGAAAGGCCAATCGTAGTCTATCATAACTTTCTTGTTGACTTAAATGACATCGAAAGTCATAAAAAATCATTGCACGAAAATTTTCTCGTGTTAAATTCATGTTGACGTGACACAGACAATTTTCAATTTGCCGCCAAATCGTAAAACAAATGACAAATGAATGAAGTATATACTCAGTAATATTGGCAAAGAGTTCTATTTTCAAATTATAGAATTATTTTTTTATTATATTGTTTATAAGTGGCCAGTTCTAAGAACTTTCAGTTTGACCCTCGTAGTAGGAGATCCCGCTTTACAACGACCTTCACCGAGCTGTTTATAGGATGAAATGTATATGTAATTTAATATGTCAACAAATATGTTTAATGCTAATGGGTTGCCTAAAATATTCAATCAAGATTCTAATTATTTTTAATATTTCACTTAAATTAATTGAATTTTAGAAAAAACTGTGTTACATAATTTATTATTTTGGCTTTACTCATTGCTTACAAAACCTACTAGAACAGTTATAATTTTAAATAATAATAACTCAATACAATATACCTGTTCGTTGTGATTCTGGTGAGTCAGAACTCCTCTATAAAGAGTTTCGCCAAGTACCTATTTTGTTCTACAGCTCAGCTTTATCTATATTTGTTGACTGGCCGATTTAGGTACTTAACTATGTACTTATTACATATATTTATGTCAGTCTTTTTTTTATTTCAGTTTATGATCTACATAATATATATAGGTACCAGGAGACAAATGGTCTCTTTACAGGCCCGTGAACAAAATGTATGGGTCATATGAACCACCAGGAGACCTATATAAGAAATGCTGACGCATTTCTTAATGGCTATGGTCCCGAGTTTACAGATGAGTTATGATGAGCATCTTTGACATCATACTGCGGCCCCTTGAAATATTAAGCGCCTAGTGATATATTAACAGCAAGAGCCTAGAGGTAACTTGCTGTGAACTTATATAATAACTAGTCCACACTGTGTGTGTACGTGCAATGTATGTAGAATGTAGACTAAACAGTTATGCTGCGAAAACAAAAGTTTTCAATACAATAATACAATTTGTTTTACAATTTGGTGATTGTCAACGACTGACAGCGTCATTACACAAAATTATGTTCTTTATTTTTATTTTCCAATAAAACTAAATTTATTTGCAATATTACGTGGTTCTTTTACATTAATTGTCTTCGACGAGTCACGTGCGTGAACTGGGCAGCTGACCTGAGGTAGAGGCTCCGGAAGCAGGAGTCGCCAATCGTAGAAGAGCTCGTCAGCCAACTACACCTCCTGCATAAATACAGAGAAAGCCTGACGTAGACCTCGCAGTCTCTAAGTGATCAGCATCACTATAACACTAAAGAAAAAGAAGAGGCCCTGCATACATCATCAGTTTTTCGGCACAGAGGGCAGTACGTACAGTACGCGACTGTTTTCTGATAAGGCTGTGGATTTTAAACTAAGAGTACACTATTTTGATTTAGATATTAAATAATTTAGATTTAATGATAACTTAGATATATTTGGCTACATTTTCCCGTAAGTGTGATGTCTTGAGTAAGATGTTTATTTTTATTGTATTTTTAATACTTATTTGTTGTTTTTGCCTAACTAAAATGAGTTCTTCCTCGCCTATACCTTGCCCTTATTACCCGGGGTCTTCACGTTTGTTTAGTAGCCACGGACTAAAAGTCCACATAGGCCGCATGCACCGGGAAATTCTTTCGCTTGGCCGTCCGCTGGCTGTGTGCAGGTGCAGGAACGCGCTCTTTTCAAAAAGTCGTAGAGTCAAAAGTTTTTGACGGGGGTCTGAGAGGAGCAGTCCGTATGCTGGTTTCCGACGACTCTTTTGCGCCCCGATACACTTTCAACCTTGGAGCAGAAACACCCGGATCCTTCGCGTTCACTCAACTTACCGTCAGCGCCAGATTTGTCCTTTGTTCCGGTTTCGGTAACAGTGGATGCCGTTGCGTCGGCTCTGACTTCCTTCTATAGTGGATCGGCAGCTGGGTTAGATGGATTACGTCCTGGGCATCTTAAAGAGCTGACCTCGAGTGCGGCGGGAGATAATGGTCAACGTTTATTGGGGAATTTGGTTAAACTCTCAAATTTTTTGCTGAGTGGTTAGGTAAATCCAGAGGTATGTCATTATTTATACGGAGCATCTTTTTGTGCCCTGGCTAAAAGAGATGGCGGAATAAGGCCTATAGCAATTGGTATTGTCTTTAGGCGTCTGGCGGCCAAACTGGTATGGCAGCCATACTGGTATACTGTGAAGGATGCGATATCCGAGTACCTGCGGCCGCACCAGTTAAGGTTTAGGACGCGATTGGGCTGCAAAGGTGCCATTCACGCCACATGTACTTTTGTAATGGATCCGGGAAATTCGAATAGCGTTGTGCTTAAGCTAGACATCCGCAATGCTTTCAATACCTTAGAAAGCGACGCTCTTTTGAGCGAAGCCAAGAACAAGATTCCTTCTTTGTATCCTTACCTTCACCAGGTATATAATTGCATATCAAACCTCTTTTTTCAAGATCACCTTAATTTTCCACAAGTGGGAGCGCAGCAGGGAGATCCGCTTGGGCCACTCGTTTTTAGTTTAGCCATTCACAAGGCTATATTAGAGCTTAATTCGTCTCAATCAATTGGGTCTAGAAGTGAACCCTTCTAAATGCGAGTTTTTTCCCTGTGGCGCTGCTGCTCGTGCAGATTTCGGTCGCTTTACTGCCTGGCCTAAGGAAAATTTCAGTTGCCAACTTTAATCTTTTGGGGTCTCCAGTTTTTGTGGACGCAGTATCCGAGGCTATAACGTCTCGTAAAAAACCTCCTTCTTGGCATTCAGGATCGTCTTAAGGATCTTTCAGAGTATGTAGCTTTGACGTTGCTACGAATGTGTTTTGCGCTGCCGAAAATGACCTACTTGCTTCGAACTACTCCTACTGGTTGTGCCCAGAGGATCTCTCATCTTTTGACAGCTCGTTACAACATGTTGCGGAGTCGGTGACTATTGTCTCTTTTGATGAGACACAGTGGAGACAGGCAACTTTGCCGATTCGGTATGGGGATCTGGGTTTGCGATGTGCGCGGGATATTGCCGTCCCGGCTTTCTTAGCGTCGGCGCATGGGGTTGCAGGCCTTTTTGCTATCATTTTAAATTGAAACGGCGACGGGGCACGCATTCCATATGTGTCGGAGGCTGAGTCAGTCTGGTCGGCCTGTAACTCAGGTGTGCAAAGACCTTTATACCCTCATATCCAGCGAGCTTGGGATGATGTCAGCGCTAAGCGCATTCAATATGAGATGACATGCCGTGCGACGGGGGGTAGATTTGGCCAGACTAAACGCTGTGTCGCGGTCAGAATCCGGGGCGTGGTAGCAGGCTCTTCCTTCACCTTACCTTGGTACATTGTTAGACGACGATTCTTTGCGTGTTGCGGTGGCTCTTCGCTTGGGCTGCAAGGTATGCAAACCTCATAGATGCACCTGCGGTTCTATGGTAGAGGCAGATGGCTTTCACGCATTGAGTTGACGTCGCTGCTTGGGAAGGTTTCCACGCCACCACGCTCTCAACGATATTATACGAAGAGCATATGTTTCGGCCAATGTACCCTGTATGTTGGAGCCTCCGGGTCTTTGTAGGTCGGATGTTAAGAGGCCAGACGGCCTGACCTTGGTGCCTTGGAAAAAAGGAAAGTGCTTAGTGTGGGACGCAACTTGCGTTAGTACTGTTGCGGCTTGTCATCTTGCCCGCTCAATCCGCACGCCAGCAGCTGCAACTGAAGATGTCGCTAATAAAAACTTCTTCTTCTTGGAACCCCTCTATAATTTTATCCCCATTGCAGTGGAGACACTGAGCAGTTGGGGCACTGAGGCGCGGGAGCTCGTTAGAGAGTTAGGATAACGCATAAGGGAAAATGGCGGTGACTCCCGCTCCGGCTTATACTTGGCACAATGATTGTCCATTCTTAAGTTAATTCAGCGTGGTAATGCTGCCAGTGTAATGGGCACCTTTGTGCCAGGTACCGTTAGGGGTGGGTTATGTGACTGATCAATTTATGATGTTATTTTTAATTGTGTGATTTAGTAGCTTATATCTTTATTTAAACTTTGTCAATTTATTATATTTACTAATATTTATTAATAAAATATCACTTCAGAAATTTGTTGCATGGCTTGCTTGCATAATTTTAAATGCATGAAACTGAATTGAACGAACCTGAGAAACTTCACATAGGGTGAGGAGGAGGAATGGCGTTCACATACTGTATTTTTAAAATTACTTACAATAAATCAAAATTAAAAATTGTAACACAGATGTTAGCAGCAAAACAAGTTTTAAGGGTCCGCGGTGGTGGGGGAAAACCTTTATAAACGCTCGTGCGCTCAGTTCGGTCTCTTTTCTGCCACCATACACTCGCTCAAGCGGTAGCTCTGATCGTTTGACCAGCCAAAGATTAAATTGTAATCATTATCTGTTCAACTTACTTGAGGAATCGGTTATTTAGATGTTTCAGTTTAATTGTTTAAAATCGGTTTAATTGTTTGTATATCTGTTAAGTTTCGCATATAAATGTGACTGTGTAAAACTTGTGTTTTTTTGTTCTTTCCCCACTTCTGGTCTCTAATATCAGAAGTGGGATTCGAATACTCGCGTGTCCTTTGTCCGTACATCCTGATTAAGGACGTTTTGGCTGATCAAACAATTTGTATCAATTTTTATGTGGGTTCTACCCTCGTAAAAAAAAAATTGGTTTGTATTGTGTGTCTGTAACAAATGACGATAACATGTTGTGATAAAGCAAGACTTCATTTTCTGAGTACCTTCCAATTAAATTAAAAAGCAAAAAAACATAGTGAACAGTTGCTTTACTTGTGATACCATTTTGCAACAATTTTCTTTTGATTATAAATCTGTTACATTTCGTTATTTGGTGGTGATTTCGCTCTTTTTCTTATTTAGCCTATTTTTTGATGATTCGACTATAAATTTACCTAATCTATTGAAAATCATGCCCAATAAAAAGCGAAAAGTAAAAGCTGATCGCGAAATCGCAGTTCAAATCCTTTTAGCTAACGTGAGTCGTGTCAAAACTCAGCCATTCTAGCAATGTCCTAATCGAAACAATTCAACACATTTTGAACAGATTGGCGTCACTGGAGGTCACCATGGCAAGTGAAGGTATTCGAGCGACTGCGCTCCCGCGGCTGTCGGAAGGTCCGGCGCCAGTGAGGGCCGCCACCGCAGAGCCTTCGTGAGGCGTCGCTGCGGCAGAGCCTTCGTGAGGCGTCGCTGCGGCAGAGCCTTCGTGAGGCGTCGCTGCGGCAGAGCCTTCGTGAGGTGTCGCTGCCGCAGAGCCTCCGCGAGGCGCCGCTGCAGCAGAGCCTCCGCGAGCGCGCTGCTGCAGCAGAGCGTCCGCGAGGCGCCGCTGCAGCAGAGCGTCCGCGAGGCGCCGCTGCAGCAGAGCGTCCGCGAGGCGCTGCTGCGGCAGAGCATCAGTGTGACGTCGCAGCGGCAGAGCATCCGTATAACTTCGCTGCGGCAGAGCGTCCGCGAGGCGTCGCTGCGTCTGAGCCTCCATGTGGCGTGTGGCCGTGTCCGTGTGGCCTGGCGCTCGGGCATCTCGGGCCAGTACAGGTTCAGCTAGCCGCTAAGGAGTCTTGACGACGCGCTTAAAACAGTAACTTTGGTGAGATCTATCCATTACTAAGGTTCTAATGTTGATCCAAATATTCATGACGTCAGTGTTTCTAATGATATATTCCACCACCCTAGTCGGAGAATAACTCGAGGTCAGGTACGACCGAGCGAACAAACTTCAGTGAGATCTAGCCATTACTAAGTTTCTAATGTCGATCCAAATAGTCATGATGTCAGTGCTTCTAATGATCTATTCCACTACCCTAGTTGGTGCATAACTCAAGGTCAGGTACGACCGAGCGAACAAACTTAGAGCTTTAACCGCAAGCCTCCTTGAATATTTGAAATTGATTATTTTGTTTTGTTACAAAACAGGCACATACAACTGGTAAACTCGACTCCGGTATGCGCGGGCCGTACCGTGTGTTGAAAGCGCCCCCCATGGTCGATATGAGCTGCGGCTGTTGGCAGGCTCGTATGGAAAGTCGACTCGAGCCCGGCAGAATCATGGTGCCGTGGCGAGTGGAGTGAACTCTGGCAACGTGTGCTGCTTTCTTCGAGGTTGAGGTATCTTGCCTCCGTGTGATACGCTAACGTCGTGCCTATGTCACACGGATGGCTGACTACATCCTACATGTGTATAATAAGCTAACGTCGTGCCTATGTTATACGCATGTAGGTGACACATGATATGCTAACGTCGTGCCTATGTCATGTTGTCGACAATGTGAACTATGCTAACGTCATGCCTATGGTTCATGTTGATTTGTGTTGTTACTGTACGGAACTATGCTAACGTCGTGCCTATGGTTCTCGTAAATATGTTACTGTGTGGAACTATGCTAACGTCGTGCCTATGGTTCATGTTGATTTGTGTTGTTGTTGTACGGAACTATGCTAACGTCGTGCCTATGGTTCTCGTAAATTTGTTACTGTGTGGAACTATGCTAACGTCGAGCCTATGGTTCGTGTTAATTTGTTATTTGTGTCATAGATCATATGAAACTCTACAAACAGCTATAAGTTACATGTGTTTTTATTTCTGGCTCCAGATGCCGACTGTAATTATGATGATGCGCAGTCCACGCACGTGCGAGCCACTGTGGCCGATGACGTGCCTTTGATGCCAGAACCTGAGCCCAGCTCTTCCACCGCAACTGGGAACCTGCAGACTAGAGTATAGGAGGACGAGGGCGTCTCCAGTCAGGAGAGGTCGTGTTAGCAGCAAAACAAGTTTTAAGGGTCCGCGGTGGTGGGGGAAAACCTTTATAAACGCTCGTGCGCTCAGTTCGGTCTCTTTTCTGCCACCATACACTCGCTCAAGCGGTAGCTCTGATCGTTTGACCAGCCAAAGATTAAATTGTAATCATTATCTGTTCAACTTACTTGAGGAATCGGTTATTTAGATGTTTCAGTTTAATTGTTTAAGATCGGTTTAATTGTGTTTGTATATCTGTTAAGTTTCGCATATAAATGTGACTGTGTAAAACTTAATTGTGTTTTTTTGTTCTTTCCCCACTTCTGGTCTCTAATATCAGAAGTGGGATTCGAATACTCGCGTGTCCTTTGTCCGTACATCCTGATTAAGGACGTTTTGGCTGATCAAACAATTTGTATCAATTTTTATGTGGGTTCTACCCTCGTAAAAAAAAAATTGGTTTGTATTGTGTGTCTGTAACAAATGACGATAACATGTTGTGATAAAGCAAGACTTCATTTTCTGAGTACCTTCCAATTAAATTAAAAAGCAAAAAAACATAGTGAACAGTTGCTTTACTTGTGATACCATTTTGCAACAATTTTCTTTTGATTATAAATCTGTTACATTTCGTTATTTGGTGGTGATTTCGCTCTTTTTCTTATTTAGCCTATTTTTTGATGATTCGACTATAAATTTACCTAATCTATTGAAAATCATGCCCAATAAAAAGCGAAAAAGTAAAAGCTGATCGCGAAATCGCAGTTCAAATCCTTTTAGCTAACGTGAGTCGTGTCAAAAACTCAGCCATTCTAGCAATGTCCTAATCGAAACAATTCAACACATTTTGAACAGATTGGCGTCACTGGAGGTCACCATGGCAAGTGAAGGTATTCGAGCGACTGCGCTCCCGCGGCTGTCGGAAGGTCCGGCGCCAGTGAGGGCCGCCACCGCAGAGCCTTCGTGAGGCGTCGCTGCGGCAGAGCCTTCGTGAGGCGTCGCTGCGGCAGAGCCTTCGTGAGGCGTCGCTGCGGCAGAGCCTTCGTGAGGTGTCGCTGCCGCAGAGCCTCCGCGAGGCGCCGCTGCAGCAGAGCCTCCGCGAGGCGCCGCTGCAGCAGAGCGTCCGCGAGGCGCCGCTGCAGCAGAGCGTCCGCGAGGCGCCGCTGCAGCAGAGCGTCCGCGAGGCGCTGCTGCGGCAGAGCATCAGTGTGACGTCGCAGCGGCAGAGCATCCGTATAACTTCGCTGCGGCAGAGCGTCCGCGAGGCGTCGCTGCGTCTGAGCCTCCATGTGGCGTGTGGCCGTGTCCGTGTGGCCTGGCGCTCGGGCATCTCGGGCCAGTACAGGTTCAGCTAGCCGCTAAGGAGTCTTGACGACGCGCTTAAAACAGTAACTTTGGTGAGATCTATCCATTACTAAGGTTCTAATGTTGATCCAAATATTCATGACGTCAGTGTTTCTAATGATATATTCCACCACCCTAGTCGGAGAATAACTCGAGGTCAGGTACGACCGAGCGAACAAACTTCAGTGAGATCTAGCCATTACTAAGTTTCTAATGTCGATCCAAATAGTCATGATGTCAGTGCTTCTAATGATCTATTCCACTACCCTAGTTGGTGCATAACTCAAGGTCAGGTACGACCGAGCGAACAAACTTAGAGCTTTAACCGCAAGCCTCCTTGAATATTTGAAATTGATTATTTTGTTTTGTTACAAAACAGGCACATACAACTGGTAAACTCGACTCCGGTATGCGCGGGCCGTACCGTGTGTTGAAAGCGCCCCCCATGGTCGATATGAGCTGCGGCTGTTGGCAGGCTCGTATGGAAAGTCGACTCGAGCCCGGCAGAATCATGGTGCCGTGGCGAGTGGAGTGAACTCTGGCAACGTGTGCTGCTTTCTTCGAGGTTGAGGTATCTTGCCTCCGTGTGATACGCTAACGTCGTGCCTATGTCACACGGATGGCTGACTACATCCTACATGTGTATAATAAGCTAACGTCGTGCCTATGTTATACGCATGTAGGTGACACATGATATGCTAACGTCGTGCCTATGTCATGTTGTCGACAATGTGAACTATGCTAACGTCATGCCTATGGTTCATGTTGATTTGTGTTGTTACTGTACGGAACTATGCTAACGTCGTGCCTATGGTTCTCGTAAATATGTTACTGTGTGGAACTATGCTAACGTCGTGCCTATGGTTCATGTTGATTTGTGTTGTTGTTGTACGGAACTATGCTAACGTCGTGCCTATGGTTCTCGTAAATTTGTTACTGTGTGGAACTATGCTAACGTCGAGCCTATGGTTCGTGTTAATTTGTTATTTGTGTCATAGATCATATGAAACTCTACAAACAGCTATAAGTTACATGTGTTTTTATTTCTGGCTCCAGATGCCGACTGTAATTATGATGATGCGCAGTCCACGCACGTGCGAGCCACTGTGGCCGATGACGTGCCTTTGATGCCAGAACCTGAGCCCAGCTCTTCCACCGCAACTGGGAACCTGCAGACTAGAGTATAGGAGGACGAGGGCGTCTCCAGTCAGGAGAGGTCGTGTTAGCAGCAAAACAAGTTTTAAGGGTCCGCGGTGGTGGGGGGAAAACCTTTATAAACGCTCGTGCGCTCAGTTCGGTCTCTTTTCTGCCACCATACACTCGCTCAAGCGGTAGCTCTGATCGTTTGACCAGCCAAAGATTAAATTGTAATCATTATCTGTTCAACTTACTTGAGGAATCGGTTATTTAGATGTTTCAGTTTAATTGTTTAAGATCGGTTTAATTGTTTGTATATCTGTTAAGTTTCGCATATAAATGTGACTGTGTAAAACTTGTGTTTTTTTGTTCTTTCCCCACTTCTGGTCTCTAATACAGACTTATCTAATAATCAACACATTATCAAAAAAGTAGTTATTTCAATTAGTAATTGTTGTAGTACTAGTATTATTGTCCTACAACATTTTATGTAAAAACAAGTTTGACCGGCTTTCCCCCTGAATCGGGGTAATGCCGTTCGGACTATGGGATAATGACGCTTAAGCATGGCTTTTTTGCAATATTACAAGTATGTTGTGATATATTTTACAAAATCCTCATCCTCATGATCAACCTTATACAACAACAGTTAAGTCTACAATTACAAATTTTGTATAAGTGTCGCCATTTTTTATAAAACAAAACAATCACTGTTATGAGAGGTAAACGCAATTAGAAATATTAGTTTGTTTTCGATCAATACTTCTGTACGTATTCAGCTGATGAATCCCATCCTCAACGAATGGTATGTCTGAGTCTGAGCCTACAGTCTACAGATGGTGCAGCGATACCACAACTTGTAATTTTTTCGAAATTCTTCGCTAATTAATATTTGTAAGTTTGTTATTTTTCTCATGAGGACACATTTATTTCCTTATCACAGTCCTCGTCGCAAAAGTGCTCTTCATCTCCGCTCTCTGAATAACTATCTTGTATTAATATTTATTTCTCTTGGAATATGGTAGCTCCGTATTTTTTTTATTAGATAAACTTTTTTTGTTCATTTATAAATTCTCTGAGTCTTAGTTCCATTGGATTTCAATTTTTATATTCCCATTTTTAATAAACCTCTCAAAGTAGTAAGCCGTTTGCTAAATTATTTTACGGTTTCCCTTTTCGCCAAATCCGAAGGAGAATTAAATTGCAGTTTTATTTATTTATATAATTAGTCAGAACGCCATATCGTCAATTGCACCAACGACATAGAATAGATAATTTAGATAGAACGGACACTCCCCACCCCCCGCCAATTTCAAGCTTCCTCACCCCTCAGGACGTTTCGAGTACGCTAGGAGCAATCAACGAAGGGCTGGTATCGAACATCTAATTTCTAACGAAATATCATCATGGTGGGGTATTTGTGCTGTTTATGGCTGTCCGTCAACTAAACGGGACAAGATTAAAAACTGTATTTAATTTCCTAAGGATAAAATAACGTAAGATTAGAAACTTTTAAATAACGTTGCTTTATAATAACGTAGTCATTTTTAACTCAAAGTTCGTAACTTACACAGCTAGTTTTGGGCACGGATTGATAATGCCTGGAGGAATAATTATAGTGACAGAATTAAGTTTCCTTCTTGGGTAAGTGTAAAATAAAAAAACCTACTAACAAAAATAGATATCTAGGTACCTATCTATCATCGGTTTCGTTTGATTTTACGCGGCAATACATACACCCTTTTAAATAGAATAGTATAATTTGGCACCATTCTATTTATGTAACTCAACATTATAGCAAGTTTATAAACTACTTTACGCCACCAGGTGAACTCAAGTGGCACAACTATTCAATAAAATAATTCAGTAGCCCTAGCGCTAACGCACACATTCACGCGTGTGTACGAACGAGATCTGCGTAGTTGTGTGAAGAGTAGGTAGCTGAACAGCGGTGCTTGTATGGAGTTTCAGTGGAGTGTCCGGGGTGTGCCAACGAGATCTAAACAAATTAAATTTGTAACAGAACATTTAAAAAAAAATTGCATTGGAACAATTTATATCATGCTAATTACACATCTTAAATAATAGATGAATAGTCAAATCAAAATTATGAAATAAAAAGATGTCCTAAATTAAATGTCTATATTAAAAATAAATTCAATAGCGTTACATACAAACACAAAACAATATTAAATTAATAAACAAAACAAGTAAATCTGTTTAAATCTCTGTCGGTTAGAGATCCTCTTTCCTTAGCCTTCCGTTACGTGGCGTGATCCTACGTTCCATTTTGACAGAATTATAGAGATGCTCATCTCTATAGCCATTGCCCAGTGATCGCCATTCCCCCTGCTTTCCCCTACCTATTAACCGTGATTTCTCTAAAATGAAATATTTTAGAGATATCACGGTTAATAGGAAATAAACGCTATTATAAACAAAAGCAAGGGTCGATTTCATGATAGACAATAACTCGCCTAGAAGGTTCAACTGATATTTACAAGTTATATTGCATAAAGCTCAAGGTTTGTACATATCCAATATAATCACGGCTTCAGGCCGCTGTTGAGGCTGCTACCGCACTGTAGTGCTTCAGGCATGTTCGCGGATGCTCAAGTAGATAGTTTTGTAGCAATTAGACGCATGCGAGTGGTATCTCTGCAGCGTCGCGAGCGGGGCAGCTCCAACAGCTACTCCAGCTGTTTGTCTCAAGGATGGATCTAGAATGCCCGGTAATACAGCATTGGACCAGGCTGCATGTTGAGCACTTCGGACCCAGAACTACATTTAAACTGCGGTAATGCAGAAGAGCCACTTTAACTCGCCACTACACAGAAGAGCTACCTGAGATAAGTCTCGACGAAATCGTGATGGGTCTTGGGCAACTTAAAAATGGAAAAGCCGCGGGCGGGGACGGAATTACTACAGAGCTCTTAAAGGCTGGTGGAGCCCCACTTATAAAAGAGCTCCAAGCACTGTTTAATGACGTCCTCTTCACCGGGAGAACTCCAGAGGCATGGTATAGAAGCGTGGTCGTCCTCTTCTTCAAAAAGGGCGACAAAACCCTTTTGAAGAATTATCGCCCCATATCGCTCCTGATATCGCTCCATGTCTATAAGTTGTTTTCGAGAGTTCGCCCGTCTCGCCTGAAGACTCGACGAGTTTCAGCCATGCGCGGTCCGTTGGGGGTCAGAAGACAAAGGAGTACAATCGCCCTCTTTGTTTAGCGTTTGTGGACTATAAAAAGGCGTTTGACTCCGTCGAGACCTAGGCTGTTTTGGAGTCTTTGCAGCGATGCCAAGTTGACTGGCGATACATCGAGGTGATGAGATGTATATATGAAGCCGCCACGATGACGGTCCAAGTTCAAAACCAGCAGACGTAACATATCCCCCTCTCCATCGAGGCGTGAGACAAGGGGATGTAATCTCCCCGAAATTGTTCTCCAATGCACTAGAGAATATGTTTAAGACGCTGGATTGGGCTGGACGTGGTATCAACATCAATGGCGAGTGCATCTCTCACCTAAGATTTGCAGACGATATCGTCATGATGGCTGAATCGCTGGAAGACTTGCAATGGATGCTGGACAGCTTGGCCAACTCTTCTCAACACATCGGTCTTCGGATGAACTTGGACAAAACCAAAGTCATGTGCAACGAGTTCGTTGCTCCGGGACCGATTGCCGTAAATGGAATCACTCTATAGATTGTTCGAAGATATGTTTACCTAGGGCAGACGCTCGAATGGGTAAAAATAACTTTGAGAGTGAGGCCATGAGGAGAATTCAGCTGGGTTGGGCAGCGTTTGGAAAACTTCGCCGAGTCTTCTTGTCATCCATCCCACAATGTCTAAAGACAAAAGTGTATAATCAGTGCGTCCTACCAGTCATGACCTACGGTGCTGAATCGTGGACACTAACAGTAAAAGCAGTCTGAAAATTCAAAGTCGCTCAGCGAGCTATGAAAAGAGCTATGCTTGAAGTTTCTCTGAGAGATTGTATTCGGAATGAAGTCATCCGTCAGAGAACCAAAGTCACCGACATAGCTCAGCGCATCAGCAAGCTGAAATGGCAGTGGGCTGGTCATATCTGTCGCAGAACCGATAACCGTTGGGGTAGAAGAGTTCTGGAGTGGAGACCACGAATCGGCAAACGTAGTGTAGGACGCCCTGAGACTAGGTGGAGTGACGATATACGTGAGGCAGCTGGTAGTGGTTGGAAACGGAAAGCCGAGGATCGGGCTGAGTGGCGTATTATTGGGAGAGGTCTATGTCCAGCAGTGGACGAATGTGGGCTGATTATGATGATGATGATGATGATGAATGCAGAATAAACTGTGTTGTAAATTTTGTGGTGTGATGTAATAGTTTGTCACGTTTAAATTATTTGTGCAAATGAACTTTGACGTTATTTATTAATTTATTTCGTTGTCGTTTTATTTAGTTTCAATTAATTCATTGTTATGATTTGGATTAAATTTGGTATGATAATTAAATGTTATGATGTAATTTGTTGTATGGAATCATTTCAGAAATATAGTTTTTTATTATTATTATTTTTGGTTACACTTTTGCGTGCTCTCTGGAGGTTACATTGGCACGGGTCGAAGCCAAGGGCTTACAGATTTAGGAATTTCCTTATTATTCACGTATTTATTTATCTCCTTAAGTATTTTTTTTTACAATATTTAAATAAAACAACATAAAAACATTATAAAATCTAAACCTAGATAGCCGCCAGCAGCGGGGGCAGGACCCAAGCTACCGGTGGTTAGGGCTGCAGAGTGAGGAACCTCCTGACGATGCGCGCTGTGTGAAGGATGACCGCCTTCTGCATCTGATCCTTAATCCAACCGTCCAGCGATGTCTCTTGAGATGTTGGTCTCGACTTTTCGTTAACAAGCCGTTTGCCGACACGACTATCGTGACTATGATCGTCGAATCAACCAGAGATGAGATTATTTATCTCTCTATTCCCTGTAAATTAGCTGGAAACATTTACCTTCAAACTGGATCACAGAGATGTTTGTACATTACGTGGAGGAAATATATAGTGTCTGGCTCGATATCAGGAGTAGAGCACTTACCGACTAAAAACTCCACCGGGGTTCTACCTTTGCCGTTTATGGCGGGCATGCGAAGACGCTCTCAAATTCTTTCACGAACCCACCGAACCCTACCCGCCTCCGATTCCTCCTTTTGCGCATACCCCCGTCACCGGTCTACCTGAACCTAAGATACGCCGTGATCACCACAAAGACCAAATGTGGACCACATATCAGTGATTGGGGACCAAACGCCGCATCGCATGACCCGTCTTGTGGTACCAAGGTTGTCCACCTTGGTACCATAAGACGAGCCAGGTCTTCGGTCCTGTCGCCTACCACTTTTGGCCGCAGAGGACAGAGAAAGCACCTCATTATAATAACAACATTCTTTTACCGCTGCGGATACCATTCCACAGCCACGATACCTACCCCCAACATCTCGGCGTACCTCAGTTGCGCTGCCCATACACCGCGAAACTTACGTGGTCACACCGTCGTCGTCGTAAGTAACTAGGCCACGCCTACTGAGCCCTTGACAATTCAGAAATCCTTAAGGAGGAAACGTAAGATAGAAGAAACTAGTAATATGCTCAGCCGATTTATCGGCAAAAATTGCTTGCTAAATTATCGGTTTTACAACAGAAACATTGCAGAGAGTCGGGAACTGATATGCAAAATATCAGTTTGCCCTTTTTTCTATCAGACTGCTACAGAAAGTGGTGTGGTGTAACGGTATTGTGGTTTGGGGTGCATCGTTCTCCCTATCTTCTACTGCCGAAAAGCGGTAGGTGGCGGTATCACAGACCTGACTCATCGTGTGGAGCCAAAGGTTCCCAGACGCGGAGGCGTCCCACAGATCCCATCCATCTTCCTCAGGAGGAAGAGTATGCGTAAATGCATTTTCTCCACGTATAAAAAATAATCCGCAAGGAAGGCTGATGCTCGAGAACCTCCACGTTATGTACCCTGGACCCTGGACATCACACTACAACTTGCATCAGTGGCTTCTTGTTGGGATACGAGACTCAGGGCCTTCCACGTGGAACACCCTGGTCGTCGCACAACAATCGGCCTTTGTGGCATCCTGTTGTGTTATGGCTAATCCCGGCCAAGACGGAAACTTCTATTCGCGTTCCTTGGTCTTCGAGCAGCGCGTTTAGAAGTTTTGAGAAAAGGACTGAAAGACTTGGAAATGTTACACTCTTTTCAGCCAAGTAAAATTTCTTAGTCTTCCAGATGTCGTCATAGGGGCGGTACCGCGATTATCCTTAGTTGCTAGATTCTCGACTGTGAAAGGTCACCTTGAGGGCGGAGGAGCTGGAGACCGTGACCTTTCGCTTGCCCGTTGAGTTGGAAGTGGACACAAGAGCGAGCTTAAAGGGGTACTCTGGCTCCATTTCTACTGGAAAATTTCGTTTCCGTCCTCCACTACACCTAGGGGCAGGCTTTTTCCAGGAGGCGACACGCTATTTATTTCCGCAGCGTCATGAGGGGGCCGTCTCCCCTCTACAAAACCTGACGTCGTGTCCCTGTACAGCGGACGATACGTAAACATATTTTCCCGACACAAAAAAACGTTACATAACGTCGACTAGTAAAACCGTAGGCTGAAACTACTAATTTGTATATACCTATAGGTACTCGACAATAACCCCTATCAAACAATGATATATTGTAAAATAACAACATACTCATACAAATAAGGTTGGCATTAACGAATTCAGTAGCTTGACCTCACGTAATACATTATTTCAAAGTCACTGTATAAGTAAAACGATGAATTTCATTAATTAAATGTTATAGTTTGTAGCAATTACAGTTCATAATCGATATTTACGTCAGACGAAGCAGACGGAATTGACTGAAGAGCGACATACATAAAAAAGGTATAAAAAGTGTCCTAGTAAAATATATATCTTACTAGGATTCAAATAACCAAAATTTCTGCTAACAATTTTTGTATTTGTTTTCTTTTATAACTATTTTCTGTGTTTTTTTTTCTCACCAAAAAACACTTGGAAGTAATCTTTACCCTTAACCCATTATTACCAACAAAAATAGTTCCACATACTTATGTGAATTATTTCATAACACCTACTCCTAAGCTTTTCAGTTAAATTCTCTGAATAGTCTTTTCGTTTCAAGTTAAACGTTATTATAATGGCAGTTTCGTTTTTTTAGACCGTTTCACCTTTCGTCGCAGTTTCACTTACCACAACTCATGATGATCATAGCTTAAATATTATAATGTCATATTGAGCATATTAAGCCAAGAGAAGTGGTAAGGGCACTTCACCCTCATAAAAGATATTTAAAAAAAAACTAATTTATTTGTGTCAGGATGACATCACTCGTGGACGACAGTCAAGGGTACCACATCAACACGCGGTTGATATTTTATCCACTGCTGTTCCTAGCGTCAGGGCTTTGGATCTTCCATCGATGGCAGCAAAAGTCGCGCATGTTCAAGATGGGGGAGAAAATCCCCGGCCCAGCCAGTGTACCTTTGTTTGGAAATGCGCTGTTGGTACTCAGGAAGAAGCCTAGTGGTCAGTTCATAATTTTTATCATCGTAAAATTTGTTGACCGTAGAGTTGGCATCACTGCCGATTTTAAAATATCCAGATTATCTATCAATCCGAAAATATTTAGTAGCTACCTTACATACATACCTATTATATAAATTTCAGTATAGTTTACCTATTCTTATATTTCATATTTCGTTACCCCCTAATTTGTTTTAGATATTTTGTAATTAGAACCTTTTCTTCCCATTCTAGAAAAAAAATAACTTGCTACCTTGAAAACCACAAATCTTTTGAACTTATTACATTGGTTCTAGCTAAGTTACTGGGCAAAAAGATAAGCGTCTTGCGGCGCTAAATAGAAATACCGTGGTATTATTAATGTTGTTTATCAAGAGATATAGCAGTCCTGTCATCTATAAGTACCAGATCTTTGCCAAATATTCTAACACAGTAATGTGCAATCATTACTATGTTTTGATTTTGACGAACAATGTTTCAGTATCCCGCTTTTTGTTTGTTTCTTCTACTTTCCAAAAATAAACAGAAATGTTACATGAACAATTAACCGTTATAGAAAAATAACACTTTGTTTGTATTTAATTTTTTCAGAACTGGTAGATTTTGCGTTGGAATACGCTGAAAAGTTTGGCAACGTGGTCCGCGTATGGGTTGGCTCAAATCTCATCGTATTCTTAACCGAGCCTGAAGATGTTGAAGTTATCCTGAATAGCCAAGTGCACATTGATAAATCGACTGAATATAGATTCTTCAAGCCCTGGCTGGGAGAAGGACTACTTATTAGCTCAGGTAATATTTAAAAAATAATGAGTTCATCAACGATATCCAAAGAGAAAATTTTATGTAATAAGTACATATAATTATTTGTAACTACATCTTTTTGAGCAATTATCATAACACAACAACTAAAACTGTTGAATTATGTAGACAGTCCTTATTTCACGGTAGAATTAACTAAAAATAGCATTGAAAAAGAAATCAACTTTGATTTCAATAAAACTAGCATTATATTAGTTTATACCCCATGTCGATGCAACCGATATATTTTTTTCCAAATAGATGATGCAAATTTAAATCACAGTAAACATCACAAGTTTAATGTCAATATTGGTTTTTGAGATTGCTTAAGCCTAAAATTGAAAATAGAAAAACGATGATAGGAATTTTAGTTATAATAAAATATCTTGAAGCATTAATAAAGTATTAATACATTTGCGACAAATTCCACCAAAGTTAGATATTGAGTAATATCATACGATATGATTACTTACTTTAATTTAACTTCAGAATCGGTATACATAAATTAAATATACTAAACTACATATTACATTACTAATTACTAATACTAATTACATAAACTAAAATTTTCGTACAATTTTCTGGATGACGTAGTTGTAGATTTCACAAAAGCTACGAAACTCGATCCTGTCAATACGAAATTGTGTCAATGCATGAATAAACGTTTGTTTTGCACTAAAAAGGGTAAAATAAACTATTTTTGTACTAAAAATTAAACCGACTTCATAACAACAAAGAAGCACTCAAAAGCGAAAAATGAATTAAAATCATTATTATAAGCGCTACTCACTCATCTATTTGAAGTCGGTGCCAGCCAAGACTAACAGGTAGTGGATAGATGGACAGGTATGGATACTTAACTGTGCCTACTTCCCACGTGCCTACATAGTATCAATTTACTTACTAACTTTTTGACCTGACTGGCACCGACTCCAAATAGATGAGTGAGTAGCGCTTATAATAATGATTTTAATTTATTTTAAGCTTTTGGGTGGTTATTTGTGGTTTAAAAATCAGTTTAATTTTTTGTACGAAAGTAGGTTGTATAAATAAATGATAGATATTACATAGTATTTGGACAATGATACGTTAAGGAAAGTTATTAATAATGTGTTTGTAAAAAAATCAAAAACAAAGCACTTATTTTTTAATACCTATTTCATAAACACTCGGCTTGAAACTGCGTGGCGCGGACACTCGCACGGTTCCATACAAAACTCGCCCGGGCGTGCACACGCGCATTTTTTTCGCCCACAGTTTCAACCTTACTGTAAAATTATATATAACTATCAGTGTCTCGCGGTTTCATCCGCGTACCTCCCGATTCCGGAATAAAAAATAATCTATGTGCTAATCCAAACCATTATCTATCTATGTACCAAATTTCATCCAAATCCCTTAAGTAGTTTTTACGTGAAAGAGTAACAAAAAATATCCATAAATCTATCCATTCTTAGAAACTTTGGTGTTTATAAGATTAGTGGAATTGTAATAATTTATGTATGTTCTAGATGATCTTAAATGTAACTTATCTAACTTAGCATTGGATTTCAGTGCATTAAAATTATCTTAACATATTTTTATTATCCAACTTTCAGGCGAAAAATGGCGTTCCCACCGTAAAATGATTGCCCCGACGTTCCATATTAACATCTTGAAGTCCTTCGTCGATGTTTTCAACCAAAACAGCAAAAACGTGGTGGAAAAAATGAGGCCTGAAATAGGCAAAACTTTTGATGTTCACGACTATATGAGTGGCGTTACTGTTGACATTTTACTGGGTAAGATTGTTTTGTTTGCTATCGTTAGCTCAAAAGATTCACTTCCTTCAGTTTTTCTTCTTTTGTGATATTTGTAGATAACTTATTTCTCTAATGGTAATGTTATATGTCGTGGCTAGTAAAAAGTGTGTCACGCCACACCTATGACGGCGGAAAGCATAGCTCGAGGCTTTCACAGTGCGGCCTGCACTGCAACTCTAATACCCGAGCTACACGAGGCTAGCAAGCTAGTATTCTAGCTAGCTAGCTAGTATTCTAGTCTTGTGTAGACTATGCTACGCAACGTTAGTTTTGTCTACATGAAGCTAGAAGTACAAATTTGCTAGCTTACTAACACTAGCCTGCTATCCTAGCTCCTGTAGCTCGGGCAAAAGTGCACATGTCATTTAAGCGCAGACAGCAATAGTTGCAGTGACAGCGACGCGAGGCGAATAAATAAATCTAAACAAATTTAAACCCACTATCAACGTGGCCAGGAGGGCACACATGCCAGAACAAAGTTTGAATAGGGCTTGAATAGCTTTACTTAAACGCTACTAGTTTAAATAAAGCCGGCTACTAGATGAAGTGATGATATACAAAAGTTGGCGGTTGGAGACGTAAGACCAAGAATCGGGCTGGATGGCGTATTACGGGAGAGGCCTATGTCCAGCAGTGAACGAATTCAGACTGATATTGATGATGATGTGAAAGAGACATGTTATAAGTTCGACGTCTGGCCTATTTGTGTATGTGTTTGCATATTCGTTTTTAAACGAATATACAGATCTTGACTTGAACGTTTTTGTTTGGTATTATGCATGTCGTTTTTGGGTAGGTGAATGGGGTCCGGCGCCTTCTGCGCCATCCCAAAGTCCGGTATCGAGTAGATAGATACTATCTGAGACCACAGACTAAGTAGAGAGTTCTGAGACTAAACGCCATACGCCTCTTTGAACAAAGGATACACAATATTTTAAGGCTATAATTTTTGCAAGTAGTTGCATAATGTTTTGTTAGTAAATAGGTATGTATTAAATTTGTAATCACGAACTGTACCTATTCTGTATTATTAAGATTCAGGTCTACAAAAATAATAAATCATCGAAGTGAACTGACGGTTTTATTTTTGTTGTTAGTAGCTTTTGTTTTCTACCATTTTCAATCCATATGTTAATTACGTTACACACGTAATTAATTACCATTTGCTGAGGTCAAGTAAACAAAATATATTAGCTAACAACGTCATTCTAATTGTTAACGCACCAAATTGCTTGTCAGTTACATGGTTCATTAATAAAACATGATTTTACGGTCAATCGCTTAAATTATACATTTCAGGTTTCACCTACGTTCATTATATTCATTCTTTTTATAGTATTTTTTATAATCACTATTACCCAGCACCCAGTGTCTACCATATAAATGTAAAAGCCAACAATGACTGCGTTTCCATGTTTATCTAGTATTTTTAAGAAAATAAAATATAAGTGCTCCATTATTATTTTTTAACTTACAGAGACAGCTATGGGGATCACGAGAAAAACTCAAGATGCCTCCGGCTTTGATTACGCAATGGCCGTTATGAAGTGAGTAGATGGTAGAATGTAACTATTCATATTATACGAATAAAGTACTAGGACACTTTTCACGATTGGCGTAAAACAAACTGCAAAGCTGATTTTCCCGCACGTTACTAATATCAAGTTACTAATATTCTAATATTTTACAGAATGTGTGACATTATTCACCAAAGACATTACAAGTTCTGGCTCAGATCTGAAACAATTTTCAAGCTGACACCATTCTTCAAAAACCAAATTAACCTCTTGGGCATCATTCATGGACTTACGAAAAAGGTTAGCTTAGTCGTAATTTTAAAGATTTAAAGTTTAGTTTCTTGCAAAATTATTTGAACAGTTATGAAGAGCAAATAAATATTTCACAGGTTATCAAGAGTAAAAAAGAGACATATCTAGAAAACAAGGCGAAAGGTTTCGTTCCTCCTACTATCGACGAGCTTATAAAGTCCGACACCAATGAAAACGTCCTTGCCAACAACGCTAAAACGCTTTCAGACACCGTTTTCAAGGGGTATCGAGATGATTTGGACTTCAACGACGAAAACGATATTGGTAACAACTATAGTAAACTTATTAGTGACGGACAAACAAATTTTTCACAAATAAATAATTTACATAGGGTCAATAATAGTGGGTATTTTTGTATAAAATACCATAAAGTTGTTAAATATAATATTATTATACATCTATACTTGAAAATATACTACTCATAGGTACGACGGTTTGAACTTATACTTATGAAATCAGAATCTCCCTCCGTGGAGCCCCTGGCTATACGGGTTTCACATAAATCTCAAGTAGGTAGGTACCTAAATATTGAAATACGACAGCAGGCACTAAGATTAAATAATCACAAATTGAAACCCTCAAAAACTTATTAGGATTACGTTTAGAGTTTATAAATTGTACCAAAGCTCACACTAGTGGAATTATACACGTATTTTAGGATATATTAATTTACTAGCGGCCCGTTCCGGCTTCGCTCGGATACTGTCACATAAAGCCCATTAATCGAAATATAAACTATCCTATCTTTTAAGTTGGATCAATCTACACATGCTGTCTAAATTTGATTAAAATCGGTTAAGTAGTTTAGGAGTCCATCGCGGACAAACATCGTGACAGGAGATTTATATATATATTAAGATAAGATAATTAGTACTCTATAAACACATTGAACGCCTGACGTTTTCATCGCATAAAGCAACGATCTTGTGCTGCTATGCTAATTTAGTTAACTGAAAACTACAACTCTGCTTTGATACGTCTTATTTCACAACATCTTCTGGTTCATCGTTCGTCATACACATTTAAAACAAAGTTTTAATATAATTACTGCTTTTATCTGAGCCCATAAGAGACAAAACACATGACTGACCACTGTTAAGCTTATCCTTAGGGTCACCGAGCCAAGATTCAGAATAGGCATCGGTAACTAAATATATACAAAAAATTTGTAGATACGTCAGTTAAATTATCAAATACCTGTACAATATTACAGGTATTTTTTCTTTTGCACTGAGTATAATATATCTTAGTCATTTTTTTGTTTGTTTGTACAAACAAAAATATTTAAGTAGATTCTATTATTAATTCCGGACCAGAATAAATGAATGTCATGAAACAAAAACATTCCGTAGGTACCTACTAAAATTTAAGCACTCTACCTACTCTACTCATACATTTCCCAAAGAAAGTTTGAAAGGAAAATTATACTAATGATACCTACTTTTTTTACCTACATTTTATGATATCTTTCTGTTCATTTAAATTACTGAGTTGGTAACATTTTATGTAGTAAAAGTAGTTTACAAAGCCAAAATTACTTTGTCTTACACGAACAAGTTCAGAAAGAAGGTGTGTCTAAAACAGGAGGTAAAACTTGGTACATAAAAAAAGAATTTACGACCTCTGCCGTTGGCATACAAAATTAGGCAAAATTGCTTTTCGTGTTAACGTTTCAAGGTTCTAGAAAAATTTAATATTTTAAATGTTTATATCATAATCATGATAACCGGAATGTAGCCAATAACGCATTACATCTAACATATAAAATTCTCGTGTCACAGTTTTCGTTGCCATACTCCTCCGAAACGGCTTGACCGATTTTGATGAAATTTTTTGTGCTTATCCGGTATCTATGAGAATCGGCCAACATCTATTTTTCAACCCCTTAAATGTTAGGGGTAGTCCACCCCTAAATTTTTATTTTTAATTTTTAGACAAAATTTTTAATTTCTATTTTTTTTATGATACAACATACTAAAATACATACAATCCTCAATTTTCACCCTTCTACGATCAACCCTTATTTTTTAATAGCCATTTTAGTAATTTAATAATTTTTCTAGGAAATTATTTATGTGGCAAAACAACGTTTGCCGGGTCAGCTAGTTACTTATACGTTTAGCGACTGATTAGATCTCTCTGTCGTAGCAATACGTACCTATAACTTTTAGCAGAGCCCTCCAGGAGAAGTATCGCCTATGCCTTTGCCAATCATTCTACCGCCAATCTGCAATGCAATGTTGTATTTCTATTTCAAATGCAAGGCTTCCGGAGAAATTACTGGACAAAGAGATACATTCTATTATATCGGTGACGACTGCAGTGCAGAGCACTAAATTAAATAATTTTGATTATTCGTGTTCAAATGGCTGCGTGACCCTGCTGCTATGGTTAGTCGCTTTGCTTACCCTCACGCGTACGTCTTGGTCGGCCCATTACTCTCCCTAATAAAAAAAAAAAAAGATTTCAAGGAATGAGAAAAAACGATTTTCTGTACGTGAAAGATTTAGAATTGAAAAAAAGAGTCCCGTTCTTTGTAGGTACAGAATCCTAAAATAGCTGTTGTCCCTGAATTCTAAGAAAAACTACTACGAAGCTCCACAAAACAATGGAGTTATTTTAACGAGTTTATTTGTTAGCTAGGAACAAGCAGTTTTTATTATTTTGCTCTGATTGCTGACTACCAAAACGGAGGAGGTTATCAATTCGACCCCTATGTTTTTTTATGTATTTTACCTGGTTTCTCGAGAACCCACGAACTGATTTTAAAATTTCTTTTTATGTTGATGTTGTTGGATGAGTATGTTTTCCGTATGGTCCCATATAAATCTTACTAAAATCGGTCTAGTGGTTTTTGAAATATGAACTAAAAACTAAAATTTGCATACATTTTTCTGGATGACGTAAATGTAGATTTCACAAAAGTTATGAAACTCGAACCTGTCTCTACGAAATTGGGTAAATGCGTTCAAATAGATGAGTGAGTAGCACTTGTAATAATGATATTAATTTATTTTTCGCTTTTGAGCGCCTATTTGTGGTTTTGAAGTCACTATTTGTGGTTTTTGTACGAAAATAGTTTATTTTATACATTTAAAATGTTGTAGGTACGTTGAAAATCTTTAAGGGCGAGTAAAATTTTAACTGAAAACTTTTCTAGGTATCTATCCCAAAAGAAAATATATAAAAAATAGAAAGAGAACATAAATAGAGAAACCGAAGCGAATGGGTAGTGGAAATAGGATTTTTTGTCACGCATGTGAAGACGCGCGCCATACACTAGCTAGGGTTAAAATTCTCTTTGTTTTAGGTGAAAAGAAGCGCCTTGCGTTTTTGGACCTGATGATCGAATCTGCACAAAATGGAACACACAATATTACCGATCACGAAATTAAAGAAGAAGTTGATACTATAATGTTTGAAGTACGTACTCATTACCCACTTTGTCATCAATAGTGCTGGAGTAAAATTGAAAATATTTAAACCCACAAATTAAATATGAAACACCTGTCTCGAATATATTGTGTGTGATTTGGTTTGGACTTCATTAAATATTAACATTAAGAAGAATGATTAACTATTTCCTATATTACGAGAAATTTAATGAACTTATGTAAAAGTAATACAATCGTTTTATTTTTAGGGTCATGACACTACTGCTGCTGGATCCAGCTTTGTGCTGTGCTTACTAGGCATTCATCAGGATATCCAAACGAAAGTATACGATGAGCTGTATGAGATATTCGGTGACTCTGATCGCCCTTGCTTCGCTGATACTCTCCGTATGAAATATTTGGAGAGAGTTATTCTTGAGTCGTTGAGAATGTATCCACCAGTACCGATCATTGCTAGAAAGTTGAACAGAGACGTCAAAATTGGTAAGCCAGTAAAATACCTAAATAAGATAAATATGAACGGTATTAAAAAATTATGATATTGTTCATAACTGATTTTCTTCGTTGCAACGAGATATCCCAAATATTAAAATAATAATTGTACAATCGAACCCTCAACGAAGGTTATTCTTATTCCAGCCACCAAAGATTACGTACTTCCTGCCGGATCCACTGTTGTTGTGGGTACATACAAGGTGCATCGCAACCCGAAGTACTTCAAAAACCCTGAGAAGTTCAACCCAGATAACTTCCTCCCGGAAAATGCTGCATCCAGACACTACTACAGTTACATTCCTTTCAGCGCTGGACCTCGGAGCTGCGTAGGTTAGTAAATATTACTATACATCATCTTTTACTAATTAATTGTACAGGCTTGATACTGACATAAAATAATGATTATGATGAGTACCCATGAACTATGAAAAGGTCACAGAATCTACAGAGTAGATATGATGAAGGAGCTTTGGCTCCGGTTACGTCTGGAATTTTCGATAGATTTATTACAAATATCAAATCATATATTTGGATTGATATTTAATTTATTGCTTTATTGATTCCCGGGTCATGCTCATCACAAATTAAGTAAGCTTTTTGTGGTATTAGTTTGATTTGTTTTTTTCATTTTGTACAATTTGATCTCTTCTTCTCCACATCCGATTTCAATTCCTGGTCCTATTACGACTCGGACTCCGATAAACCAGATTTATTACAATGGTTGGATTTAACTCGTGTGCTCAGTCTTATCCACATTATAGGGAGTAGAGATTATATTCGGAATCTTCTACACATAAAGATGTACCAGTACAATAACGCGCAACGAAACAGTCATCATCAACAGCCCACTAAATTTTCCCACTACTGGGACTCGGGGCCTTCTCTCGCAAGGAGAAAGTTAAGGCCATAATCTACCATGCTTGCCCAAATCAAACAGTGCCTACATAAAAAAATTGTAATTTTAAAATGTTTACCAAATTTAAATAAAAGTATCGACGTCTTATTTTCCGCAGGCCGTAAGTACGCCATCTTGAAGCTTAAAGTCCTGCTTTCGACCATTCTGAGGAACTACAAGGCAATATCTGAAGTTCCCGAAAAAGACTTCCGACTTCAAGCTGATATCATTTTGAAGAGATCTGATGGGTTCAGACTTAAAATTGAGCCCAGACAGAGGACTCCATCTACTGCTGCTTAATTTATGGACTAGATTGAAACCTAGCTTTGCCATGTGATAAACATTTAAAAACAATGTGCCAAGAACAACAGCGGTAAGGGTAAAGTAGTTTAAAATACTAAGTTTATAAGTTTACATAGAGATAAAAATAACTATAATAGTTAATCTAACAAAACTTGATTTTAACTCTTTATGTACCGTTGGCTTAAATTCATGTTTATTTTAATTATATAACTTTGTAGATACAATAATTATTTGTTTATTGATAATGATAAATGATGTCTAATCATTAGTTATTTATAGTTAACATATAAATGTGCAAATGATTTGTATTTGTTTGTGGCAAAGTTTGAAGGTAATAAATGATGTATTACTTAATAGTAAAACAGTGTTTTATTTTCTGGTATTGCCTACTGCCCGCGAGTTCGTTCTCGTAGAACTTAGAAATCGATTATTCACTTCAGAATATATAAAGCTCGTTCTCGGTAACCGCTCCGTACATGATGTTGTACCACGAACTTGAATCTGACACTAGTTTCGGAGATTGACAGAATGGGAAAGTCTTCTGAATAGTCACATCCATGTTCGAAAATTGACGGACCACCTGACACCTCGGAATTAGCTGAGAATTCCTATCTAACATGGGAAATAGAATTGCTGGGGATCACCTCATAGGAGCAGAAAATCTGTGTATGCCTTTGAAATAGTATAATACTTTGGATTTTATTAATATTTCCCTAGGTGATTGTAATGTAATGGTCCTACACTAATGTTCTGTGAAGTGCGCAATGAGACCTTTTCATATTACTAGCTTTGCTTAGTTTGGGGTCAGGTGGTGTTATGTGTGAATAGTCCACCAATATTTATTATTTCATTATTTATTTATCAGAAAGTGTAATCCTACTAATAGTATTAATATAAAACTTTAGTTATTTAGGTATTTAGATGTTCGTTGCTCTATCACGTTGTGAGAACTGACGGATTAATCTTAAATTTGGAATTGAAATAGATTATCGTGTGGAATCAGACATTTAACACATATCGTTAACAACACATATCGTTATCGTGAACGTTAACACTAATAGAAGAACTACGAGTTCTACGTAAATAAAAAAAAGTCATTAGAAATCCCAAACTATTAACAAAAAAAAACCGTAAATAAATTTGGTTTGGCTTATAAATCTCCACGATTAATCTCCATATTCAATGAATTTGAAACAACCATAGGCCTACGAATGTATGAAGCAGGTACTTGTAAAAATACAGGTTTCATATTATGATCATACCTAACAGTCAATAAATATCAAGCTATAAAACGTGATAAAAAATTGCTCCTACAGAGTTATATCGTTATTTTTAGTTTAAATTAACGTTTTGTTTCATATTGAAACATAAATTTTTATGAGCATGTATACGACTTATAAGTTATATGTTAACGTCGATTTGTCGAGTTGATTATTTTAAAAATATGCTAAAATTTTTAGATTTGAACGAAGTAATAAACATTAGTTAAAATCTAATGACACGATATACAAAAGCCTCACTACCTTTTTTACAACTGTCTTGATCTAGAGTCATAATAAGACAGTTCTGCTGCCATTGTTCCTATATTGACAACATTGTTTAGGCCTGCTGCAACGTCGTTTTCTATCTGGATTCCACTGAGTGGTGGTTTTAGCCCAAAGATCATCTGACATGCGGCAGAGATGTCCATTGTCCATTATCCAACCCAATCCCATTTTAAATTAACTAGCTTTTTGGTCAGGCGCGTCAGCTATTTTTCGTGTTTTTACAAGCAGTAAGCATAAGGATGTAAATACTCTTTTACGTAACCCGTTGGCAAACTGCAAAGTCGAGTTTTAGTGCAATACGAAGTATGCGTACAGCTCACTCGCTTGACTCGTGATTTCTCTCAAAATAAGCGCGCAAATTTTGTTATATCTGTTGACAGTACAGATTGGTCTGAAGTAAGTCAGAGAAACAAGACCGCTCATACATTTGTGTTGGTACTGATAAATATTTTAGCAAATAAGTATGAAACTTGTTTCCCGATAAAACAAAAACCAAATAGTAAACGTGACGCGTCGTGGGTTACATACACCTCACATACTAAATCTGAAATCGTTGTTATTTGACATTTCTAAATTAGTTGACAAATTTCGTGAGGAAGAGGACTTAATAGCTATATTTGACGATCTCAAAAGGAAATACAATTCAATTTTGAAGATGTTTAAAACAAACCATTATAATAGAATTATACACGGAAGTACGAATCCGTCTAAAGCTATGTGGGGCATCGTGAACACAGAGAGGGGGGAAAAATAATACACCTAGGTTGAATTTCACCGATATCGTAAAGGATTGTAACGGCAAAAAGTTTTGTTCACCAAAAGACGCAGTAAATGCTATGAACGCTCGTTTCTTAAATGCAGCTACTACCTGTGGGGCTCCTAAAGCTGACGCTGATACCGTTGGTAAAAATTTAGTGTCAGCACTTCAGCCAACTAACGGTTGTCTCAGACTGACCAGTTTCTCGGCGGATGAAGTATTCCGCATAGTCTCGTCTAGAATACCCCCACAAAAAGGTCAAAAGACATATATGGTGTGTCGATGGTGTGGAGCTACTAAAACTAGCAATTTTGCCCCTAGCTCCAGTTCTCGCCACACTGTTTAATAAGTGTCTTAGGGAAGGCTCGTACCCAACACCGCTGAAAATATCAAAAGTGTCCCCGATATTTAAAGGCAAAGGCAAAAGGGATGACATTGATGGATATAGACGGGTATCGATTATACCAGCAATAGCCAAAGTGTTCGAAAATGGCTTGAGTTCACGATTAGTGGCCTACCTATCGGAAACCGATGCGCTGTGTGAACAACAATACGCATACCGCGAAGGGAGGTCTACGACTTCTCTAACGCGTGAAGTGATTCGTAGTGTGTTGACTGCTCGTGAACGCAAACAGCAAGTGGCTGTCTTGTGCTGTGACTTATATTACTGTAATTAACGGTTTAAACACATGGTTTCGTGCTAACGGTTTTATGGTAAACTCAAAAAGATTCATATTATTCACTTTTGTCTGTCGGGACACACAAAAAATATACAAAATCGCTAAAAGTCTTGCTTGACGGGGTCCGGACTGAGCAGATACAAAACACAACATTTCTGGGGTTCGAGATTGACCGCTGCATGACATGGGAACACCACATCGACAAGATGTGTGCTAAAGTAAGCAGTGCGTGCTTTGCACTAAGACGGATGTCCCGAGTGGTGTCTGCAAATGTATCTCGTTCGTGTTACTTCGCCACGGTGCATTCCCGGTTACAGTACGAAGCCGAACTATACGCACGCGCTGCCGACTAGGAGCGTGCTTTCCGCGCCCAAAAACGTGCCGTGCCATACACGCCATCGTGGGCGTGTCGCAATGCACATCCGTCAGACCATATTTCAAAGATCTTGGCATACTTACATTGCCTTCAATCTTGATTTACCAAGTAGCTGTGTATGTCAGAAACAACTTAAACTCATACGACACGCGAGGAGAGAGACAGTCGCGCAATATATGTAACGCTGACAAGCTGGATAGGATACCTCACTCTCTCGCAAGATCGCAAAAACTGACTCACATTATGGGACCGGAAGTTTATAACAGTTTATATAAGTTTATAGGTAGTTTTCCTAACGCATGGAAAATAGCACACGCTATACCTATCTTTAAGTCTGGAGACAATGGCCAATGTGAAAACTACAGACCCATAAGCATACTGTCGTGCTTTGCAAAATTATTTGAGAGTTTAGTGTATGTCACCATTTATAGCTATGTCAAGAACCTAATACATCCTAATCAACATGGGTTTATAACTAATAGGTCAACAACCTCTAATCTTCTTGAATATAAGAATTACTTGTGCAATGCGTTTGCAAAACGTCTCCAAGTGGACTCCATTTATACCGATTTTTCAAAAGCGTTTGACAAAGTTAACCATGCGGTTCTGTGCAAGAAATTGGCACAATTTGGAATCCACGGTAGCGTTTTTCGCTGGGTACAGTCTTATCTGAGCCTAAGAAGTCAGCTTGTTACAGTCAAAGGTTATTTATCCAAACCAGTCACGGTAACATCCGGAGTACCACAAGGCAGAAATTTAGGACCTTTACTTTTTGTAATTTTTATTAATGATCTCATTGGCTCACTCTCTTGTCCATGTCTTCTTTATGCTGATTGAAAACATACCTACCTAACATATGCACAAGCTGAAGCTAAAAATATCAAAAGGTTAACAAATTTGAAATATTCTTATTATTAATGCTACATTCAAATGTAATTTTATCTTAATAGTATAAATAGATATATGTGTCAGGTTAATCAATAGTGTAATGCCCTTGTAGTATTAATTTGAAGCAAAACAAATACAGTTTCAAATAATTTAAATCATACTACAACAGGCTTTAGGATTATTAGAATATTGAGTTATGTAGACAAAATTACTTGCCAAACCACCTGCAGTTGAAGTAGCCGTGAAGAAACAGAGCTCACGTGTTTTGCATTCACTCACGTGGCCATTAGTTCCATTTTGCCAAATATCGAGTGATAACAAATTGGAAAAGGTGACTCTGACCTAGTAAATTTAAAGCAATAGCACGTAAAAATATTAGCATAAAACAAAGTACCACTGCTACATTCGCGTTCCCACTGCTAGGACAAAAGGATGCCTTAATCCTGTTTTTTTACTGGGCAGAGCCTCAATTAACAAAACTAAAATACAATGAGAACTACACTACACTACAAACCTACCTAACTACTTACACTAAGCACACCTGAATTATCCATAGACCACTGTAGGTCTACAGATAATCAAGATGTTCAAGCCCACTACCAATCGGAAGCGTACCCAGCATGCTGGCGGCATTACCACGCTGAATGGCAATGCATAAGCATTGGCTCAACGAATAAGCGTTGGGCCAAATAAACGACAGCATTTTGGTCACGCGTCACGTCGACCAAGCGCTCGGCTTGATCCAGTTGGCTGAGTGCGAATTGTTGAAGAATGCACATCTTCGAAAGAACTTCGTCTTTTTTGGAACATTCCGGTTACCTCCCTTTACTTTCGTTTACCGTTAAAGTCAATGGTGATGTCAAACTTACTACCTACATACATCTGCATTTGAAGTTATACAGAGAGGTGCAGCCAGGATTTGAGCCTACGACCTCACGATTGTGAATCGGGCGTTGTGGCCACTAGGGCTTTGCTAAAGAACCACACGTTTTAAAAGATCGAGTATAAGTACTGCCGATTTTAATATTTAGTCGTCTCATGTAGATTCATGTATGAAATGTAGAATGAAAAAAAATCACATCTTACGAATTAGAACAATGTTTTTTACGTCTGATGTAACGTCGTTTAACTTCCGTCTTTAGTTAGTAGTAAAAGAATAAGTTAATATTACTATATTGATTTTTAAGGTTTATAATATGTCGTTTCTGTGTAGTTTTTAATTACAATTATTTACAAAAAAAAATCTCATAAAGACATAGGTAGAAGTTTTTTCTCGCATTTTTGGTAAAGCGCTTGAAATTTAAAGAAAGCTTTTAATTGAAACTACTTATTTTTAACTGACTTCAAAGAAGGAGGAGGTTCTCAATTCGGTTATGTTTTTTTTGTATGTATGTTAGGTAATAGCTCCGCTTACTGTGAATGAATCGGTTTTGATCTTTTTTTTTCGGTAGAAAATACTTCAGAGATGGTCCCATAGATAGATAGATAAACTCTTTATTGCGCTTAAATAATCAAACAAAATACAGAAACACCGTAACAATGGGCGACCTTATCTCTAAGAGCGATTTCTTCCAGGGAACCGTAGGTTAGTGAAGTCCCATATAAATTTCATCCAAACCAGTGTGGCAATTTTCGAAATATAAGCAAAAAACTAAAATTTGCTTACATTTAGATACGAGTATATAGGCGACTAAACGTCTTATAAAAAAATGTAGACAAGTATTTGAATTTAATTCTAAATACCTTATTGTATCACAATTTGTATATTTCGCAAAAGAAGTAGATTTCCCTAGCAACATTTTTCCTTGAGAAAAATAAAACATCTTCTGTTAGCCTTGACCTAGCCTTGTCCTTGTTTTTTGTTGTTCCATCAACGATACCTACATTTTTAATAGAGTACATTGATCTTTCATCAATTAATATGTCTGTTTGTTTCCATGGTTCTTACGCTGGCTCAATTGTATAAAATGTTGTGTAATCTTTAACAATTCTTGGACGTACTTGGGCGGTACGTTTAAGGTTCAGTTTTGTCAGTCAGATAAACATTCATAATATCAACGAAAAATATGTTTTTTTTTTATCTCATAGAGCAGCAAATATTCGTAACTTAGTACTATATTTTATTAATCTTACGTTGTAAACACTGCCTGTTTGTATAAGATAATCGTGAATTACGTCATACCAATTAATTTGTCATAAAACATTCCACAAAAGTAAGTTGTTTAAGTATTAATAACTAGTAGCGTCTCGCGGTTTTACCCGCGTTCTTCCCGTTACTTTCCCTGATAAAGAGTAGACGTTACCTAATGGTATTGCAGACGTAATCTGTGTTCCGGGTTTCAACCCGATCCGTTAAGACGTTCCGACGTAAACGCTACAAACATCCATACTTTCGGTTTATAATATCAATGGGATTTGGAGTCATCAATGAGAAATGAAGATGATTAAGTGTCATTGTTTTTTATACCAGCTTAGTTTCCGATATACATATAAAAAGTAGCTTATGTGTTATACCAGACCATAATCTAAATGTATTTTAAATTTCAACCTAATCGGTTTAGAAGTTCCGACGTGATTGAGCAACAAACTTCTGAACTTTGACATTTATAATATTAAGTATGTGTTTTAACAACAACTGGTTTTTCATTGACAAAACACGTCCACAAATAAATGTAGATTCATTAAATTTGGCATAATGTCTGTTATTTTGAAAAACGCTACTAAATTTATAACGTATTGATGAGAGAGACTATTTGCGATTTTTATACAGGGACAGTAACTGTCGTCAGTCGACTGTCGAGTCAGTGCTGACCTGGCACTGCCATCGTATAAATCGATTTCAAGTCAGTACAGTACTGTCGCGTCAGCACTGGCTTCAATATTCCTGCTTTATATTTTCGGCGTCAGTCCGCTCCCCCGCCACCCGCGCCAGTGCAACTGACGCCGTGTGAATTGTCGAGGTCAGTCGCTGCCACTGTATTGTACGGGGACCACACTGTGACTCTCACTGCACCACAAAATGACGCGAAAAATGAGCGACATGGAAACTTGAAGCTTATTCAACTATACTGCGATAATGAATGCCTGTGGGGTAATGAATCACAAAATTATAGAAATAAAGAACTGCGTGCAAAATCATTACAGAGTATTGCACGATTATAGAATTTAGATGGGTTTGGCCCTACCGATCTATCATTATCATCTATCCGTTTTCTCACCCAAATTCTTTTCTGTTTGGATAATTCTTCTCTTAACATATCAGTTACTTCTTGCATCATGATAATAATAATAAATAATAAAAAATCCGCACTGACTTTACAAACGTGTGTACACTGAAAGAAATATCCTCGACTACTGACGAAATACTAACTGAACACTCGAAACATTACCCTTCAATCCGGAACACAGTGATGTTTTCACATTACTGCTTGGCTGTAGAATTACTGGCAATAGTGTGGCACTTCTCCAGGCGGACTCTGGGAAGAGTCCTCTACCAATACCTATTTTTCTGTTAGAGAACATTGCAGCCAAACATTAGTTCAAACCATTCAGTGCTAGGCCCAGAAGCTGAGTCAGTAAAAAACCCGCATCGTACCGCATCGTCTGTTTACTTGTACGCAGTATACTATTATCTTTACGATCTGCTTTATTTTAGTGACTGTTTAATTTTAGATAAAAATTTACAGAAGCAAGAAATTTTTAGTAGAATTTTTTTCAAGGATTTTCTTTTAACAAACTAAGTAATAAAATAACAAAATACGACTTTGCAAATATATTTACTTGTTTACTGCCAAGTCGTGTTTATTTATTGGTGAATAATAATTGACACAACAAATACATAAATAACATTTTTATGTCACTCGTAGTACTCACCTACCCATAAATAACAGAACACCTACATTTTTAAACATATACATATATATTATTTACAATATGTACATAAGTATAAAAACCAAAATAAAATTATTATACCATACAATAAAAATAAAAAATAAACAAATTTACAAATTAAACACGCCGTCGAGATCACTACTGCGCGGCAGGGTACCCAGAATGCTGGCAGCGTTGCCTCTTTGAATAGCTAAACTCAGCTTTTGGGCAAAGTAGGCGCCAGCTCTGGGATCCCCTGAAGCGAGGACCAAACGTTTCGAAAGATCTTTCACAAAATTTTTAGTATCGGACGACCACGGGCCCATTGTCTCCACTGCCAGCGCAAAGAATATATAATGTGCGCTGAGCTGGGAGTATTTATTAAATTTATTTATTTGTGCCTGTTCGGCTGTAACTCCGACATTGCGAGCGGATTGACTGACATGAGACGGTGCCAAGGTGTCTACGCAAGTAGCGTCCCAAACCAGCACCTTGCCTAGAGACCATGGTACTAGAGTGGCACCGTCAGGTCGCTTACCATCTATCAACATTCCGCTCGGTTCTAATGTCGAAGGTATTAGAGCTGTAGAGAGTGCCCGTCTGACTAAGTCATTAATAGACCAATGACGAAATTGTCGACCGGCACTCTTTACACATGAAAGCCCATGACGTCCGAATTGGTCCACGGTTCGCCCGCACAGACAGCGATGAGGCTCACACAACTTAGTTCCTACGCGGAGCCCCGTCACTACGCGTAGACTGTTAGGGTCTAGGATAGATCCTAAATTTTTAGAAGGTAAAATATGAAGCCAATTACCTGATTCAGGCTCTGCCACAGCAAGAAGACGAGCTCGCTCCGTGTCATCATCAGCTTGATCTAATAGAGCCGAAAAAGTAATTTTGGCAAGGGGAAGGTCCCACATACTCTGTACTTCCGGTTTCGAGGGCAAGTTGATATCTGGACAAGAAGCGCTCCAGGCTGCCAAAGCCTCTGCCTGACAGGCAATCCTAACATCGGCCAAAGTAATATTCAGGATCATGCCGATGAGGGACTGCGAGCCATGGCTAGAGGCCAAGAAAGCCGGAAGAGCGACATCTGTGCTGCGTCGGATGCCCAGCCCACCGAAAGAAACAGGTAATGTGGCTTGCACCCAGGAACGATCTTCGAACTGTAAATTTAGAATTTTAGTTACTGTTTCATTCAAAACTGTATCAATAGAGTTAGTGACCCCATGGAAATACCACATTGGAGTACAACGTAGTAAATACATGAATTTCGGAGTGAAAAGACAAAGCCGAAGAATGTAAATGGCCATGTGTGGTTTGATTTGAAAAAGTCGATTAGAGTTGTTACAAAACTGTTCAAGTTTCGACGATATTAAGGGCGGTATTGCTTCCAAGAAAATCGGAGCACCTAGAAGAGTCAGGGTGGCCTTGGAAGTGTTACATATATTTGGACATAAATGATTAAAATTTTGAAAAATATTTTCTCTGACTATGTTAGGAATATGATCAGGAATAAAAATTTCGCATTTATCAAAATTTAATGATAAACCAATTGCATTAAAACGCTGGATAATTTGGGATAGGTCATGTAACACTACAGATGCTGAACCCGCCAAACAACCATCATCGAGGTACCACACATTAAATTTTGAATTTAGTTCCGAAATAGTAGGATGAATTCCCAAGCTGAAGATAGCTGGGCCGAGCGGGTCACCTTGCTGACACCCCACAGAAGAAATTATTTGTTTAGTACCAAACATCAATTTTGAAGGGGTTCCATAACACTGCCACATATATTTATAAATTTCTGGTATATCTTTTGAATTTCTGACAAAAGAACACCCCTGTCCAAACTATTGAAAGCATTTTTGACATCGATTTTGACGAAAACCTCGTAATCCGTAGAGTCTAAAAGGTACGCGCAGCATGAACAGCTGCCTCACACCCAGATCTTTACCCGAAACCAAGCTGCCGAGGTTGAAATTTTGTAGTGAGTTTTTCTGAATTGTACGGCAGCATAATTTCGAAGTGAGACGTCTTAAAGTACTACCGACTGCGATGGGACGAATGCCACCATCTCTTTTACGGAGAGCAATTAAATTGGCGCCGTATAAAATTGGAACAATTTCCGAAGGAACATGTCCCTCCAACATTACATTGACCAATTTTGTAATTTCACATAAAAGAGACTTGCCAGCATCGCCAACAAATGGGTCGGTTAGATCCTTTAAATGTTGTGCAGTAATACCATCCAGTCCCCCAGCAGACCCATTCGGAAACGATAATATGGCTTGTCGGGTAATTTCGTCATCTGCAAGCATAGATGGTTCTGATGAGGGAGGGGACGGGAGCTGGGTGGAAAGCAACTGTGACGGGTGCTTGTCGCGAAGGGCAAGAAAAGTCTCAGCAGAGTCTGTGGCGAGGGAGTCACATGAAAATAGCAGTTTTGCTGCTCCTTTGACGTTTCCGTCTGAAATTTTATTTTCAATTATATTAATTGACGATGAAAGTCGTGTATGATTTGTCATTGTTGGAGGAGGAACAGTGTGGTTAGAGGTGTTAAATTTTATGGCGGACGTTAGTGAGCGATGGTTGAGTCACGCGGAACATGAAAAGTTCTGTATGAAAATGTGAGAAAATCCTCCCAACTTGTTACTGTATTTTCACTGACTACTTTCGCCACACACTCTGATAGACTTTGGGCAACGGCTACACGGGCTCCTCTCGGAATCCGTTTTATAAGTTTTACCGTTTGCTTAAGTTGTGCAAGCCTATCGGCAAAAGATGTGTTACTCTGACTGCTGTCCATGATGATGGTCGCAAACAAGGAATCTGTCGCAGCCGGCATAAGCAGGTCAGATCTCGGGACATGTTTGCGACCACAATGGATTCGAAGACCTCGTTGACCTTTGTACAGCTTTCGGTCCCCACAAATTTCACACTCGAGTAACACATCTTGAACGACAGACGACGGCGGCGCGTTCGACGTAATGATGCTTAAAAAAGAGTAAACTTACAAATTAATTGTACAAAAATATTAAAAACACCAATATAAACAAAAACACACACAAGACACTGTCTGTCATTTTCTTGATTCAGCCAATCGCCGGGTGAGAAAGTAGAGGCGCACAGACGCACACGAGGCGCGCCTGTGCGCTGCGGCGAGCGGAAACTGTGCAGAGCGTCCCTGCGCAGGTTGCCACGGAGACCGTATGGCGTCTTTGTTGACACAAAACAATATTAGAAATCAGCTGATTTTGAACTTGATTAACTATAAATCAGATATTGACTTTCATTCACCAATTATGCAAATACGAGGCCGATAAGAAGAGGCTTGTAGTTCAGTTGTTGTATTAATGGTCCGGTAGCGCTAAGTATTTTTTATTATTTTTTATTGGTAAGGACGACATGTCATGAACATTAGTTTGACAAATATCTACATTTGTTAAGAAATAAGTACGGTGAATGCTGCCGTGGCCTTGCGGTCACAACGTCAGAATTTTCCTGTCAAATGAAAGTTTTCTTTCTTCGTTATTTAGCGTGAGTACTTTTCAGCAAAAGAAAATGATTTTTTATAGAATATAGAATAACAAGACGAGCAGGTCATGTGCCTGATGGCAATAATAAGCAACATGCATGCCACATTACTTCACAGTGACACGCAGCTATTGAACCATGAAAAGTCCAAATCATTACCTAGCACTGCACTGCGCTCTGTTATGCGGTGGTAGTTTAGAGTCTTTTTAAAAAAAGACAGAATTATAAGGGAAAGGGTTTATTACGTTTACGTTTTATTTAAACTTTATAAAATAACTTAGGGGTTGCACAGAACACCCTCGTAAAAGCAACCGCACAGGTCGGAGGTTCAAGACGGACTGACGATTCTACCGGTGTCGTAACCCAACTCTCCGGTCCTAAGTCCGTGATGCTGATCCAGGGTTGCTGGGTAAGCATCACAGCCTCAAAAGCCGGGGCATAACACCTCCCCCTTTTAGAGGAGACATGGGGTACTTCCAGGTCTCCATTAGATCTGACGTCTGAGGGGTGCTACTGGGTCTCGCGAAGTCGTTAATTCGATATGAGCTTCTGAAGAATCATCGGCTGAGCCTGATGATGTCGCTGCTGGTATTGGAGGTCTACGAGTAAAAATGGAATGGAACTGCGGGTTGCTGTTACGTGAACAAAAACGCTTATAGCTATTATACACTAAGTAGATACTAATTAAGACTATAATTATGGTTATGACTACAGATTGATGTGTCCCATACTGGTTTGACCTGGTCTGATGAGTTTCGAGTATGTGCAGTCGGTCTAGAAGAGACTCGACTTCAACCCCGTTTGGGTTGAGATTGTCCAGGTCTGATATGTTGACTAACCGTGTAGGAAACACATTATCTTTAATCAGAGCAACCAATTGAGTGACGTCACAACAGGCGTCATCCGTGATATTAAATCCTGGTACAAAGTTTGTAGGTGTAGTTATATTTAAAATGTCATATCTCGGTACGAGGGATGTAGTTTTACAATACCCGACACAGTTGTCGGGGACAGCTATGGTTCCGTTCCGGACAGGGTGGTTTCGTACAATTTTGAATTTTGACAATCGATTCTGATTTTACTTGGATCGAAAATACATAAATCCACCTGTTTTTGATATGGGATGTACAACATCTAATTTCCCAGTAATTACCTTTGTTTTACATTGTGGTGGTTTCGAAGTGATTGCTTTCGACAGCAATTCACTTTCACAAATCGGTTTTGCGTCAGTTACATAAATATTCTCTATTTTACACATATATGTTCCCGGGTTTACAGATACACAGTCGCGTAGACTATCCATAGTACAATATTGAGACTGGTCTTTGGTCATTGCTATATATTTAAAGTCCGGCAGTATGACGCTGAAGGCGTTGCTTTCCTTACTGTCGTAAGGAGTCGGTAAACTTATACTATGTGACAAAATAAATGTTTTAGAGCTAATTAGCGGTACTTGTAATACAAAAATTATTTTATAATTAACATAGTAACAGACTAAGGTAGACGTGCTAAGTATTGTGTGTATGTTGTTTAGACTTAACTCGGCCGGCAGCTCAAGGTCGCTAGGCAAATGCCTATAGTTAACGGCGAGTTCTCGGTATAACTCGTAAGGCGACATTATTGCTGGATGCAGGATGTTTTGCTTACCGAACAATATACCATTGATCACGTCTTCTAGCTGAAACGATAAAGTAAGTAGGGCTGTCTCAAGGGAGTTTAACATCCCGTTTACGCTGTTAAGTATTAGGAACCCGTTGGTTTCTCTGTTATATTGGATATAATGCGTGTGAGCTCGTCAACGGCCATATTTAATTTTATTTCGTTATTTTTATTGTACTGATAGTATGGTTGTATGACGACATAGCGGTAGAAGTAACTAAGATGTTTTCCCGAATTAAATTGACCAGTTCGGTCTGGTCTTGTTGTATCATCTCTATTGCCGTGTCATACTTTAGTCCATCTTCTTCGTCAAGATTTCCAAAATGTGTTTTACTAGTGTGCCTAAGCCTCCTATCCAGGCACTGCGTCTAACCTTGTTGTCGAGTAAGTGGGAGATAGAAGAGAACTCTGATGCAACATCCTGGTACCGTGCTGTTAAAGGTTGGAGTCTACTGCGGCAATCCATATTAATTTCAATAACTCTAGTCTGATTACATAGTTGTTCTATTGTTGCTAGGGTGGACCGAATGTTTTGTAAGTGTGGGCCAAATCGAGAGACATCGACTGGTATTACAACTCTTAACTGTACGTTATTTATCCTAAGTGTGCCCAGGTGGTCGAAGTAGATGCCCGAGCTTGTAACTATCGGCTGGACGTAATCTTGTTGAGGCTGACCTCGTACTTGACTGCAAATAATAGTTATAGTTAACTATGGTATGACGCCTTTGTTGCACTTATACTATACCTACTTACATGCTGTGTTATATGAATACGTATCCTATTCCTACACTAAATCATAAGTCTACAAACTAATTTCGGGGCTTGCCGGTTTCACCTGATCGAAATGGTGTGTGACATGCCGCCGATTGATCAGTAAGGTCAGCGTGTTGTTTCCGCCAACTCTTACTACTTTGTAGGGCCCCTTCCAGAGCGGGGAGAGAGCCTTGCGTAACCGCAAATGGTTTTTGAGGTATACTAGGTCACCGACCTTATATTTAGCCGGACGAGTATGCCCGTCGTAGTATTCCTTTGAAGACTCCTTAGATTTCCTAATAAAATCCAGGGCTTTTTCTCTAGAATATTTTAATCGGTTCTGGAGCATTCTGACATAGTCAGGGTATGTGGCTCCGGATGACTCATCATATACAGAATTGGGTATTTGTGGTTTAGTTCCAAACATCAGTTCGTAGGGTGTGTAGTGAGTTGTACAGTGGACAGACGTGTTATACGCTAACATAGCGGTATATACATAGCGAGGCCAGTTTGTTTGGTCTTTGTTTATATATGATTTTAAGTATTCCTTAAGGGTAGAGTGGCTACGCTCTAGAGCTCCTTGTGTCTGTGGATGGTAAGGGAACACCAAAAATTTTTATCTTTAGAAACTCGCAAGTTTTCTTAAAGAGGTCTGCTGTGAAATTAGAGCCTTGGTCCGTCAGGATCATTTTAGGAATACCAAAGATAGATACGTAATGGATTAAGCATTCACTCGTTTCTTCCGCTGTAGTGCTACGGATTGGATACGCGGAGGAGAACTTAGTAAGGTCATCTTGTATGGTTAAGATGTATTTAAGTTTGGCAGGGCCAGACTCGGGTAGTGGCCCGACAATATCTAAGGCTATACGTTGGCCTGGTGCCGTGGACGTACTAGTGATCTGCATTGGTGCTCGGTTGACCCTCCTGAGGGCCTTGTTCGCTTGACAAGACTTGCAGTCCTTCACATAGGATTCAATGTCACTGCGCATTCCTTTCCAGTAATAGGTCTGCTTAATTCTGTTATACATTCGTAGGGAGCCTAGATGCCCTGCTACGGGGATGTCGTGGTTGTCGTGTAGGATCTTCTTTATTTCAGTTGGGACTGGGTATATAATGTTGTTGTGGTATATTCTAATTTTAATTTGTGTTCTGTGGAACAAGTAGGATAGTATGTTGTAAATTTTAATAAATGAATGTTTTTCAAAAGGATTTTTAAGGTCTGAAATACCGATCTCTTTTGTTTTCTGAAAATAACTAACTCATCTCTTATTGACTTAAGTGTCTGGAAGATTTCAGGGTAAGATGCCTCGTCGAAATGGTGAACCTTTGTGAATATTAGGTAATAGATTTTATGGCCAATCTCTATTTTTGGTAAGAGAAAAGTTCCTTTCTGAGTTGGTTACTCTCTCATTTATTTCGGGGTCGGCTAGTACTTCTTGGACATATGGGTTTGACTCATCCAGGTCAAGGGACGTAGGGATTAAAATTATGTTGGAAGGGCATTTTAAAAGACTTTCATTATGTTCCTCTATTTCAGTGTTATATGTGGCATCTTTGGTAGCCATGGCTTTAAGAAATGTAGGGTAGTCGTCGACGGGGATGTCCAAGCCTGAGCTTGTAGATGGGACTGGAGAGTCACCGCCCGCAACTTCGGGAGGTGCAGAGTGTTTGGGGACAGCATCTGCTGTTTCCGTCTCCTCCTCGTTACTTGTCTTGGCTTCGTTGAGTATTTCAGGTTGTATGTCTGGTAGAGGCACGAGATCTTCAATTGGGCCTAGCAAGTCTGGGGAAGTTGGGGTGACTTCTTCGGGATTGAATGATGGAGGTGAGACTAGTAAGTCTAATAAATCTTCGTCTAAAGGTTGAGGTCCACTTTCGGCCAGAGCTTCCGGTCTTGGGGATGTATTTCGTTGGATAGGGTTCACAGGAATCGAGAAAGCGCGTCAGCGTTGGCGTTTATTTTGCCCTTTTGTATTGGATATCGTACTCGAACTCTTCTAGTTTGAGTCGCCATCGGACTAGTCGTGATCCTGGGTCTTTGCAATTAAATAACCATTGTAAGGGCTTATGGTCAGTTAGTATTTTAAAACGGTGTCCGAAGAGGTATGGTCTAAAAACTTTGGTGCCAAAGACTATGGCTAGGCATTCTTTCTCTGTAGTGCTATAATTACACTCGGCTTTGTTCAGGGTGCGAGAGGCGAACGCTATAGGACGGTCTTGTCCCACAGGTCCCTGAGACAAAATGGCAGATATGCCGAAGTTAGAAGCGTCACAGGTCAATAGGAAAGGTTGTGTAAAATCGGGATACGCGAGTATAGGAGCTGTGACGAGTTTGGATTTCAAGGTTTCGAAGGCGAGCTGTTGCTCGTTTTTCCATTCAAATGGGACGTCCTTTTGAGTAAGTTGGTGAGGGCTTTAGCCGATTTTGAAAAGTCTGGTATGAAACGGCGGTAATACGATATTAGCCCAAGAAACGATTTGATGTCCTTAGGGGACTTTGGAATTGGGAAATCAGTAACGGCTTTGATTTTGTCTGGGTTTGGTTTGACGCCTTGCTCAGTTATGATATGACCTAGATAGCCGACTTCTCGTCGGAGGAATTCACACTTGTCAGGTTGTAGTTTCAAGTTAAACTTACGGATTCTCTCGAAAATAGATTTAAGATTCAAAATGTGAGTTGGGAGATCGTAAGCATAGCAGACGATATCGTCGAGATACACAAAGCAACGGGTGCCCTGGAGGCCTGAGAGGGCAGAGTTCATCAATCGCTGGAAAGTGGATGGAGCATTTTTAATCCGAATGGCATTCTCAGAAATTGGAAATGTCCTTCAGGAACATTGAATGCAGTTTTGGCCTTGTCGGATTCATAATAATATCTGATGGAACCCAGATGCGAGATCTAGAGTGGAGAAGTATTTGCTAGATCCGAGCTGGTCAAGGATCTCTGTGATCTGTGGAAGAGGATAAGTGTCTCCAATTGTGATATCATTTAGTTTTCTATAGTCAATGACTACTCGCCACTTCTGGGTGTTGGAAGCGTCTAGTTTCTTAGGGACGACCCATATAGGGGATGACCAAAGGGATTCTGAGGGCTCTATAATATGCTGTTGTAACATTTTATCAATTTGGTTTCGTACTTCGGTTTTATGAATTTCTGGGAATCGATAAGTTTTCGCGTGTATAGGGATGTCGCTTGTCGTTTTAATGTCGTGTTTAAGGGCATTCGTGTGAGTTAAGGCTTCTCCAGGGAGGTGGAAGATGTCAGAGAATTCGTAACATAACTGGAAAAGAGCTTCTTTTTCTTCATTGTTGAGATGAGACACACGTAATTGGCGGAGGACTTCTTCTGCTCGAGAGACACAGTTTGGTATGTTACGTTGATTGTTTGTAAAGTCATTGGGATAACCATTAACATGTAAGGAGTCGATTGAAGTGAGTTTCAGCTTGAGGTCCGATTTCAACCTCACTGGCTGTTCGGATGTATTGGCTACAGTTATGTTAACTCTATGGTTTGGTTTTACTTTTACTAGACAATTGGATACTAATAGGGAGTCGGATAAGTGTTGGTCTAATACAGCGCCTTCTGTCAGGTTGGTGTTTTGCACTGAACATTCTATTACCGTCTCAGTACGAGGTGGAATGATGTACGAAGGGTTGACGAAGTGGAGTTCTATATTTAGTTTCCCTATCTTTAGGGTGTCCCGGGTATAGTCAATTTTGCATCCGAATGTTGTTAGGAAGTCCGTACCTATGATACCGTCATAGGGGAGGTTTATAGTTTTTATAACGTGGAATTTGTAGGAAATAGGCTTTGTTTCATGGAACTTTAGTTTGAGTTGGATGTGGCCTTCAGTGAGGGTTGGCTCGTCGCCAGGGTCTATACCCTTGAGTTTGATAGGTTCCTTGGCTAGTTTTTGGACATTGTGGATACAGGTTTGCTTTAGTAAGCATACAGCTGACCCTGAGTCAACTAGGAGATTTAGGGGAACGTTAGATACTTGTGAGTCTACTACTACATGAGGTAGGAGCCGTTTGGTTGTGTCTAGATTGACTTCGAATATTTGGGTATTGGAAAAGCCGTCGGTTTGGGGCTGGCTACCCTGTCGGTTGGCTTGGGTTTTGTGGAAGCCGTCAGTTTGGGGCTGGTTACCCTGTTGGTTAGCTTGGATTTTGTGGAAGCCGTCAGTTTGGGGCTGGTTACCCTGTCGGTTGGCTTGGGTTTTGTGGAAGCCGTCAGTTTGGGGCTGGTTACCCTGTCGGTTGGCTTGGATTTTGTGGAAGCCGTCAGTTTGGGGCTGGTTACCCTGTCGGTTGGCTTGGATTTTGTGGAAGCCGTCAGTTTGGGGCTGGTTACCCTGTCGGTTGGCTTGGATTTTGTGAGAGCCGTCAGTTTGGGGCTGGTTACCCTGTCGGTTAGTTCGGATTTTGTAAGAGCCGTCAGTTTGGGGCTGGTTACCCTGTCGGTTGGCCTGGATTTTGTGAAAGCCGTCAGTTTGGGGCTGGTTACCCTGTTGGTTGGCTTGGATTTTGTAAGAGCCGTCAGTTTGGGGCTGGTTACCCTGTCGGTTGGCTTGTATGTGGGTGTCGACTTTATGGCTATGTCTCGGGCGACACCGAGGCGAGACGCTTATTCGTTTAAATCCTGGTTTTCCCCAGGGAGGTCGACTTCATCTTGGCCGACATCGTCGTTTTCATCAGGTTCATTGGGATTGATCATGTTTACGCGCGCCGGTGGTCTATAATTCTGGCTGGTAGATGGGCCCTGAGGCACTCTAAATCTATTATTGTTAAACTCTCTCTTGCGACAATTTGAGATATCGTGGCCGGGAAGTTTACAGTAGCGGCAAAATGCCCTTGTGTCATTTGAGCCTTGTAAGTAAGTCGGTCTAGGTTGAAAATTCGTGGCGTTGGTGTTGGGTTTTGAAAAATTGGATCTGTTTGTATTATTGAACCTATTTGGGTTATTATTGGGCTTCGGTTCTGGTTTTTATACAACGTTTGTTGTATCCGTTCCTCCGAGACCGCTAAATTTATAGCTTCGTTTAATGTCTTCGGGGAACGGCATCGGACGATGTTGGAAATACGGGGGTGCAACCCCATCAGAAATCTGTGGAGGGCAATGTCCTCCATGGCAGCACTGCGCCCGGGCAATTCCTTAATTTTTGTATTGGATGACGAAATTTCAATTAATAATTGTGACAGGAGCGTTTCTACCTTGAGAGCGAATTGACTAACATTGTCACTGGGACCCTGACTACTTTCCTGGAGCTCTGTCAATAGATGTGCGTAATGTTTTCTTTCGCTAAATTGCGTTTTAAGGAAGTCCTTTAATTGTTCCCATGAGTTAAATTCTTTTATGGAGCAGGCGGTCTCTGCTTTTTGCCACTTAACTGGCTGATTATATACTTAAATAGGACTGGTTTTTGGGGTTCCGTGGCGAGCTCATAAGCATTGGAACAGTTGACGATAAATGAGTTTAATTTTTCACGGGTCCCATCAAATGGCTTTATAAATTTGAACAGAGTGTTGAGGTCCATCTCAACAGGGGTTGCGCTTAAGGGTGATTTTCGAATTCGACGTTAGGGGATGGTATATCTAATAACAACTTTTCATCTACCTTTTTCTGTTTTGACATACTAGAGTATACTTATGAGGTAAAGTTAGGTGGTAATTAATGTCTTACTGTAGTGACAACCCTAATGAGAATTAAGAACAATGACCAAAGACTCACTGGTACAGGAAGGCGGCGATAAGGATTATAGCGGCCGGCTGCATTCCGGCGCGGTGCGCGATGTGATGCTCGATTTAGCTTTTCTTGGTGATGAAGTGGATAAGCTGCAGGGAGCTGCAAGGGAGCTGCTGCAAGGGAGGCCTTGGACACGGGATGGCCTCCGGCTGGTAGCGGCGATTGCGGCGATGCTGGATGGTAGCCTGGTCACAGGCTAACTGGATGTGATTCGATGCACTTGGTTATGATTGCACTGCACTATAGCACTGCACTGTGCACTGGATGACTGGAACGGTTTCGATGAAGATGAGTCCGTCGGTGCGGTTGCGGCACTGGGGATTTCCGATCCCACCGCTGCCACCAATTTGTTATGCGGTGGTAGTTTAGAGTCTTTTTAAAAAAAGACAGAATTATAAGGGAAAGGGTTTATTACGTTTACTTATTTAAACTTTATAAAATAACTTAGGGGTTGCACAGAACACCCTCGTAAAAGCAACCGCACAGGTCGGAGGTTCAAGACGGACTGACGATTCTACCGGTGTCGTAACCCAACTCTCCGGTCCTAAGTCCGTGATGCTGATCCAGGGTTGCTGGGTAAGCATCACAGCCTCAAAAGCCGGGGCATAACAGCTCGTCACCCAGAGATCTAAGAAATTATATCTCTAAGCCCTGTACTTTATCTGGAAACATTGCCCTTCAATTCAGAACACAGTGATGTGGTCACATTACTGGTTGGCGGTAGAATAACTGCCAAAGGTGGTACTTTGGTACTTTCCCAGACGGACTCTGCCAAGCGCCCTAGCACTACAAAAACATAAAAACATTTTTAATGATAGGACTCACCTACACCATCAATTAAATAAAGAATATACCCACATTTGTTAAAAAAAAGTACGATGTAGTAATGCCGTGGTGTCCTTGTGGTCAGAACGTCCGAATTTAGGAGTAAAAGCTTCTTTGGCAACATTTTTTTTCATGAGAAATGTTATGGACACGCGTCATAGACAGACTAACGTAGGGCGGCAGCGGCGGCGGTACGTAGCATTGTAGCGACGGCAGAGCGGGGCGTTCACGATAGACTGTTTGGATGGATGACTTCTTGTGAGTTTGTGTCTCCGACATGCATAATACGAGTATATCGGTTACTTTACAGATATCGTAATTTCGTATATTGAGCGTTATTATTAGTGGTATACAACACTAACATTCTGGGTAAAGTCTGTAAAAAAATCTCCATAGACTCCGGGGTTCATACCTAAAATGGTTCGTTAAGGCTGCGTCCACCAGAAGGCAGTTGAAAGCCATGTCGAAGGAATTTACGATCAACGAATCAGTTTGGTGCATTATGGTCTTGATTCTCTCGTAGTAAGAGAAAAACTGATACCGAAAAGTAGGAAGATAAAATGAGATGCCAGTGCTGTTTAGTGTTAAAATATTAAGATTAAAATATTAAGAAAGCTAAAATGGCCTTGTAAAAACGTCATTGGAAAATCTCATGTGAACAAATACAAATTGTATTTTAAGATCTCTACAGCAATAAGAGTAGGTAAAGGCCACGAATGATCGGGGCCTATATTGGTATTGATTGATCATTTTGATGAATACTCAATGTAGGCAGGCATTTACAGCTCATAAATCACATGGTTTATATAACTATCAAAGCGTAAAACGACGTAGGACGATACTCTAAATATTTTTGTAAATATTTTCCCGTGCAATAATCCAAATGCTTTCAAATTTAAATCAGCTAAGTTTAAAGGCACACTAATCAAATCAAGAGCTTAAATAAATTACAATTATAGTTCTGAAAAATAAAATAAACATAAAGCATGTTTAACTTGAATTAAAAAAAAAAACAGCAATTTAGTTTCTTTCTATTTACTGTTATATTTAAGTGTAACATGCACATACATTTTTGATATTAAAAGATAAACTTACTCTAATTCTCGAACCGTTCTTCACGATGTTTTTCATAATCGTTACAACAAGGTTTAAAGTAGTGACGATAAACTAGTGCATCTGCCACGGTAAAAATACTCCGAGGCGCAGGCTGGATTCGAACCTACGTCTTCACGATTGGAAAATTTAACTTTTTAGCTACAAGACCACCACGGCTTTAGAAGTTACAAGCACAAAAAAATAGAATAACTGGTAACTATAAATGTTCCCGTTAGAGCTAGTAAATGCGGGGTCTGTGACTTTTGTCATTTGGGTTCTTTTTTTTTAATTTATCTTGGATTGGGAGAAGAAAAGGAAAATATGGGGGAGTAGAGAACATTTTCATTTTAATTCTAGTTAAATCGATTTTTCTAAGCCGTAAGCCATGGTGAAGGCTCTGGCCCAGGCCTCCTCCCGGCCGCATTTCAGTCCCTGATGGCCATCTGTAAGATCAACCGTCGAATGGTCTTCGGTGATACTGCTAACGCTCGCCGTACAAACCGACCGATGGCATCTTCGGTGTCGGCAGCGTAATATGTGAAGTTCCCTGTGTACCGTGAGATTACGATAACCGCATGAAGCACGCTCTCGCGCAGCTTCATGTTTGCCTTAGTTTTGGTTATGATGTCCGACTCGTATGTCAATCCCTGAGCTTTAAGGATGGTAAAGATGCGTGACCTGGTGCCCGACCCGTAACCCTGGTTTGTCAAGGTCTCCTTCTCATCTTGATGTACGAAGAAGACAGTGTTGCTCATTTCGAAGAGATTTTCCCCTGTAGATTTGACGTCAGCTGACAGAATGGCAGCTGATTGACGTCTCCGATGAGGACAATTTCACCAACATCAGACACCCGTGAAACTATCACACTCGCTTGGATCTACATCTAGATTTAAGAAGTAACCGCTATTCTTACCTTTCAAATACACTCCACCACTGAAGATTATTATATTATTAGGTATCACTCTCGCGTTGTAGTTGACATTGTCAAGTTATACCTTATTTTCTTCAAAATTATCCTATACTTATTTGTAGTGGTGCAGGAGAGGTGGGAAAAAGTATGGTGTAAACATTTTAAGGAACGTGGGACATAGGAGAAAGCTATTTCTAATTGAGACAAATCATAGTACAGACATGTCTGATCAGGTATTTATTTTTTAGTAGGTATTATCAAACAGAAACAAGATCAAGATCAAGGTGTCGTCATTGAATATTACGTTGGTTCATTATAATATTTAAATAATTTAGGCCTACAATTTTATAAACGGATTTGGTCAAACATTGCTTTTAAGTAGGTAATTAATTAATATTTTGTGGTTTTTAGATTTTATTTTGATGGTCCATAAAAGCTATTTATTTGCAAACTATGGCTTGAAATAGCATAAGCATAGCATATCTTTATGTTCCCCAGCTGGAATGTAGGGTCGTCTGGCACTAGGAGAGAATCAAGGCATGGGACATGGCGCATGTCCTTAAAATTTGTGGTTTTTGGAACGTACGGGTTTCCTCACGATGTTTTCTTTCACTGTTTAAGTTACTGGTCTAACTCGTTTCTATGAGTTTGTCATCACCACCGCGGGATTTGAAACCTAATACCACTCAATCACAATATACAATGGTACAGTCAGACATATTCGCTACTTGGCCATAACAACATGGCTAGGAATTAATTTCAATAATGCAAGAAAATCCCTATCTCCGTGAGAAAATAGATGTATACTATAAGTAATTATGTAATAACATACGTAAAAGGATGCCGTAGATTTAGATAAATTATTAGCAAATAAAACACAATTAGATAAGTTACTAAGTATTATTAGTTATTTGACGTCTGGGATATGCAGAACAATATAATTATGACATTGTATGATATGATAACGGTAATATCGCGTAATTGAGTCTTACAAAGATTCTATATTATGACTATTCATTGTAATTAAACCACTAATCTAGTTTTATTACAACGACTCAAGGACGAATTGGTTGTGATGGAGGATGCTATCGTGTCAGTGTAAGATTTTGATTTTACATGATTTATCTAGAATAAAATAGAGTTAAACAATAACACTTGATATGTAACAACAACAGTATATTAAACAGAACAAAATGAATCGCTCTAATTGTACTTAAAAAAAACATGTTTGCCTCTCTCCTTTGTTTTGTTTTTATGTATTGGTTCATCAATGTAGGAAGATTAATCATTTTAAATCTATAGATGAAATTTAAACTAGAACGCTTTTTACATTGTCACTTTGCTTCTATAGTTCATAAGAAGCACAGCGATTTTTATATACCTATTACTAACAGCGCCCGGCGGTTTTACCCGCGTGGTTCCCGTTCCCGTTATTTTCCTAGGATAAAATGTGTGCTTCCAGACTATAATCTATCTGTGTTCCAAATGTCAGCCCGATCCGTTCTTACGTAACGACGTGATTGAGTAACAAACATACAAACATCTAAATATCCAAATATTGACATTTATACTAATATACCTATTAGGATTATTAGAAGGAAATATTACATTCGATGACTTTTAAGTCTTAAATGGCCTTATTATAAGAAGCACTTAGTTCACCATAGACTCCCACTTAATGACGTTCATTAGCACAGATGCAAATTAAAAACTCACTTAGCAACACAAATGATTTACATATAAAGAGGTGGCCTTTCATAATTATTAAATGGTAGACACACTTATTTCATTTTGATGTCCCCCCATTCAATTTACATAATGAACTTATAGAAATAATAAATAATATCGCTACTACTAAATTGAAACTTAATGATTTTATCACTAAAGTACATAGTGTTTTGGCTAAGGCTACAAGTTTGACAGTTGTTTTACAGTTCCGGTTTTACACAAAATTGTAACTTATTATATTATTATTTATAATAGCTACAAATATTCGAGTACAGTTAGTGGTAATATATTTTTTTACGAACCTATACGAATACTTAAACTCATTTTAGTCGAATTAATTTAATTACACTACAATAATTTCACTACATAATAAGTTCTATGAAGGTTAATCTATAACAAATATAGGACATTATGGCAACGACTTTACAAATCACTATCAGTCGTACATTGTAATACCTGCATTGTACTTAACAGCAATTTCAATACTTCATGAAGTTCTATTTTTTTCTATAAACAATATATTCTATAGTCCACAACACAACACAAACTAGGCAACAGAAGCTCATAGCCAGGAAACAGTAGATGTAGCTCCCAGTTCCCTCGTATATCACACCTGGAAAAAAATTAAGCTCAAATAAAAGTTTTAAAAGATTACAGTAATAATTAGATGACTTAGATTATTTATCTGCAAAAACAGATTTTTTTCAAACGATGGCGGTAAGATTTTACGCAAACGTAACCATCAATAATCTTAGAATATTTGTAAGAAGTCTTCTTCTGAGATACTACTATCTATGATCAAAAACATTGAAAAATTATATATCTTTAAAAAAAAATATTAGAATGAAGATTTCCGGTTGAAAAATATAAAATCGAAATATAATAATGGTCAATTTTAACAACTTGGCCTATTAAACTTGAACTATGGGTAAACAGATTTAAAAAAACTTTTGGTGAGTTCGTCTTTGAAAATTGGAAAAAGAAAAAAAAAATCCCGCTGATTTATCCCTTTCATTCAATTTCATTACGCGAACAAATCCGCCAGCCGCAGCTAGACCTTAGTATATTTACTAACCCGCGAAACACAGAGTCAAAGTTAGTGTGTACAAGCTCAAAGTGATTTTTTCCCAACTGAATTTATTAAACATGTCTGTACTGGTACAAAATTAAGCCATAAACTGACTAGATAAAATTTACCCAAAAAATTTTGAATTCATCATTTTTTTACTCAAATACATTTAAACACCTCATAAAATATGTAATTTTTAGTTGTTGTGTAAATTATCTCATCTGTATGCTAACAGTATCACTAATCAAACAAAACGCAAATCGCACTGGTATCACTGGCATATATTAGTAAAAGGCATGAAATGACAGTGAATTCTTGTTCGTAGTAATATTATTTGAATAGTATCTAGTCTCATTTTGACTCTCAAAAACAAGTATTGAAAACCAGACGGATTTTTTTTAAATCTTTAGCTGTAGAGGCTATCCTCGAAGTCATCTATGACAGTGATAATTTACATTGAATGATGAACGAAAACTGTCTTAGCTTAGATATTTCTCTCTCTTTTTTTTCGTTTGAAATGATAGACATGTCAATAGCAAAGCCAAAGCCGATTTAGTTAGGGTGGTAGGCGGTAGAAGGCCGGGTCTGATCGCTCTTGTGGAAGTCTTTTGTCGCGCCACATCACTCTGTTGCCATAGCAAGAATGCACGTCATCAGATCTGCTTACGATTGGAACAAAAGAACCGTGCGAAAAACCCTGATCTATTTTATATATTTCTAACATTTAAACATTATTGTTTCAATTAATTAATTAAACAATTATGCATTTTAATAAACTATCATAATCTTACGTACACGTAAATTGGTATACTGTTGCATTACCAGCGAGTGGACAAGTAATTTCTATTTTCAATCTTAGAAGAAATAGGCACTTAAAAGCCCTAAGTTGGTTTTGTGCTGCATTTCATTCATGTCTACTTACAGGTCAAGTTGAAAAAAAATGCATAACACTCAAACTCGTGTCTCTGATCTATTATGTTCTCAGTGATGCAAGGATTGATTAACCTCTCCAAGGGCAGAGGGTAACGACATACTAAATAAAAATAAGTATATTTAATTGGATAACGGGACACTCACGTATATACGGTCGGTCAATCCGACTCGAGTTTCGGCCGCGTCCGGCGGCCTTTTTCAAGGCGAGTGCACACGCGCGGTGGCTGCTCGTTTGGCACTGCGGGCTGCCGCATGTCGCGCACGCAAGCTCAACGGCTGTTGCGGGGGTGCAGGTGAGGGGGGTGCGAGAGGGTTGCGCAGGTATACACTCGAACTCTTCATCACTGGTAAGCTGCGAGTCGGGAACATTGCAGCACACTGAGCTCACTGTGTCTTCACTCATATCGCGAACACCATACCGAGCACTATGGAGGCACGACTTCCAAGCGGGCGGCACATGGCATCCTTCATCTCTATTAAAGGTCGGACGCTTACCGATTTCGATGGCCTCCCTGACCTTACGGGGTACAAAGAACTTCTCCCGTGCCAGGACCTCCGCCTTATCGAATCGAATAAAATGTTGGGCGTCCGACCTAAGAGCATGTTCCGCCACCGCAGAGCCGTTAACATCTACATTTTTCATGGCGCGTATGTGCTCCGTGAGTCTTGTGGACACATTTCTCCGTGTTTCCCCTACGTAACTTATGCCACAATCGCAAGGAATCATGTACACTCCCGGAACACCCAAAGGGTCTTTGTCTTTTGGAGAGCGTACCATTTGCCTTAGCTGTCTGAGCGGACGAAACATTGTCTTGATGCAATATCTACGGCGTAACAAGTTTCCAATTTTGTCCGTCACTCCTTTGATATATGGCAGGTACGCGGGTGACCTCTCTACCGAAGCTGGACCCGTTCTCGACGATGTATTCGCCATACGCCACCCTTGTTTCCAGCTAAACCCGTTACCTTCGAGTACTACGCGTATCTTGTCGGACATGCTTGTGCCATTCATCGGGAAAACCACAAGTTATATTAAAGACTCTACGCATTTTGTACAATTACTGGAAGGGGTTCGGCTAAGTGAAGACGAAGAACTTGTCAGTTTCGATGTCGTGTCGCTTTTTACGAATGTACCGATAGAAGATACAATTAAGATTATAACGGAACTACTACAATTAATTCAAATACCTATCGAGTACATAGAGTTATTGCGATTCACGCTGACTAAAGGCTACTTCGTGTGGAAGGGGGACCACTACCTGCAGGTTGAAGGTGTAGCTATGGGTTCTCCCATTGCCCCGGTCGTAGCTAACATCTTTATGGAGTGGTTCGAAGAGGACGCAATATTGAGCTCACCATATAAGCCGAGATATTGGTGGCGTTATGTTGATCATGTGTTTGCCATTGTACACAGAGACCAGATTGGGCCATTATTGTCACATCTGAATAGTGTTCACCCAAATATTGCCGTAACGGTGGAACGTGAACGGGATAAAACTCTAGCTTTTCTGGATGTGTTAGTGATGCGAGAAACTACTGGACGATTATCACACACGATCTACCGTAAACCTACACATACCGACAGATATTTAAATGCTGATTCACACCACCATCCAGTACAATTAGCTTCGGTACCACGCACGCTTATCAACAGAGCGTTGAGACTATGCGATCAACAATATCTGGAAACCGAATTAGACCATTTAAAAGGTGTACTCGAACGGGTTTAGCTGGAAACAAGGGTGGCGTATGGCGAATACATCGTCGAGAACGGGTCCAGCTTCGGTGGAGAGGTCACCCGCGTACCTGCCATATATCAAAGGAGTGACGGACAAAATTGGAAACTTGTTACGCCGTAGATATTGCATCAAGACAATGTTTCGTCCGCTCAGACAGCTAAGGCAAATGGTACGCTCTCCAAAAGACAAAGACCCTTTGGGTGTTCCGGGAGTGTACATGATTCCTTGCGATTGTGGCATAAGTTACGTAGGGGAACCACGGAGAAATGTGTCCACAAGACTCACGGAGCACATACGCGCCATGAAAAATGTAGATGTTAACGGCTCTGCGGTGGCGGAACATGCTCTTAGGTCGGACGCCCAACATTTTATTCGATTCGATAAGGCGGAGGTCCTGGCACGGGAGAAGTTCTTTGTACCCCGTAAGGTCAGGAGGCCATCGAAATCGGTAAGCGTCCGACCTTTAATAGAGATGGAGGATGCCATGTGCCGCCCGCTTGGAAGCCGTGCCTCCATAGTGCTCGGTATGGTGTTCGCGATATGAGTGAAGACACAGTGAGCTCAGTGTGCTGCAATGTTCCCGACTCGCAGCTTACCAGTGATGAAGAGTTCGAGTGTATACCTGCGCAACCCTCTCGCACCCCCTCACCTGCACCCCCGCAACAGCCGTTGAGCTTGCGTGCGCGACGTGCGGCAGCCCGCAGTGCCAAACGGGCAGCCACCGCGCGTGTGCACTCGCCTTGAAAAAGGCCGCCGGACGCGGCCGAAACTCGAGTCGGATTAACCGACCGTATATACGTGAGTGTCCCGTTATCCAATTAAATATGTGTAACAACCACGTTAATTTTAATACTAAAAATAAGTAGGTAAGTGGTCTGAAATAAACTCACTTCACCAGTGTTTTTGTTACTTACCTATCAAGGAGTCAGCGAGGAGCATCAAGACATCAGTGAATGTTTGAAACTCACCTATCAAGGGGTCAGCGAGAAGCATCAAGATGACCAATAATGTTTGAAACTCACTTATCAAGGGGCCAGCGAGAAGCATGAAGATGGTCGATAATGTTTGAAACTCACCTATCGAGGAGTCAGCGAGGAGTATCAAGACACCCGTGAATGTTTGAAACTCACCTATCAAGGGGTCAGCGAGAAGCATCAAGATGACCAATAATGTTTGAAACTCACTTATCAAGGGCCCAGCGAGAAGCATGAAGATGGTCGATAATGTTTGAAACTCACCTATCAAGGAGTCAGCGATGAGCATCAAGACACCCGTGAATGTTTGAAACTCACCTATCAAGGAGTCAGCGAGGAGCATTAAGACACCCGTGAATGTTTGAAACTCACCTATCAAGGGGTCAGCGAGAAGCATCAAGATGACCAATAATGTTTGAAACTCACTTATCAAGGGGCCAGCGAGAAGAGAAGCATGAAGATGGTCGATAATGTTTGAAACTCACCTATCAAGGAGTCAGCGAGGAGCATCAAGACATCCGTGAATGTTTGAAACTCACCTATCGAGGAGTCAGCGAGGAGCATCAAGACACCCGTGAATGTTTGAAACTCACCTATCAAGGGGTCAGCGAGAAGCATCAAGATGACCAATAATGTTTGAAACTCACTTATCAAGGGGCCAGCGAGAAGCATGAAGATGGTCGATAATGTTTGAAACTCACCTATCAAGGAGTCAGCGATGAGCATCAAGACACCCGTGAATGTTTGAAACTCACCTATCAAGGAGTCAGCGAGGAGCATTAAGACACCCGTGAATGTTTGAAACTCACCTATCAAGGGGTCAGCGAGAAGCATCAAGATGACCAATAATGTTTGAAACTCACTTATCAAGGGGCCAGCGAGAAGCATGAAGATGGTCGATAATGTTTGAAACTCACCTATCAAGGAGTCAGCGATGAGCATCAAGACACCCGTGAATGTTTGAAACTCACCTATCAAGGAGTCAGCGAGGAGCATTAAGACACCCGTGAATGTTTGAAACTCACCTATCAAGGGGTCAGCGAGAAGCATCAAGATGACCAATAATGTTTGAAACTCACTTATCAAGGGGCCAGCGAGAAGCATGAAGATGGTCGATAATGTTTGAAACTCACCTATCAAGGAGTCAGCGATGAGCATCAAGACACCCGTGAAAGTTTGAAACTCACCTATCAAGGAGTCAGCGAGGAGCATTAAGACACCCGTGAATGTTTGAAACTCACCTATCAAGGGGTCAGCGAGAAGCATCAAGATGACCAATAATGTTTGAAACTCACTTATCAAGGGGCCAGCGAGAAGCATGAAGATGGTCGATAATGTTTGAAACTCACCTATCAAGGGGTCAGCGAGGAGCATCAAGACACTCGAGAATGTTTGAAACTCACCTATCAAGGGTTCAGCGAGGAGCATCAAGACACCCGTGAATGTTTGAAACTCACCTGACAAGGGATCAGCGAGGAGCATCAAGATACCCGTTAATGTTTGAAACTCACATATCAAGGGGTCAGCGAGAAGCATCAAGATGACCAATAATGTTTGAAACTCACTTATCAAGGGGCCAGCGAGAAGCATGAAGATGGTCGATAATGTTTGAAACTCACCTATCAAGGGGTCAGCGAGGAGCATCAAGACACTCGTGAATGTTTGAAACTCACCTATCAAGGGGTCAGCGAGGAGCATCAAGACATCCATGAATGTTTGAAACTCACCTGACAAGGGATCAGCGAGGAGCATCAAGATACCCGTTAATGTTTGAAACTCACCTATCAAGGGGTCAGCGAGGAGCATCAAGACACTCGAGAATGTTTGAAACTCACCTATCAAGGGGTAAGCGAGGAGCATCAAGACACTCGTGAATGTTTGAAACTCACCTATCAAGGGGTCAGCGAGGAGCATCAAGACATCCGTGAATGTTTGAAACTCACCTGACAAGGGATCAGCGAGGAGCATCAAGATACCCGTTAATGTTTGAAACTCAGCTATCAAGGGGTCAGCGAGGAGCATCAAGATACCCGTGAATGTTTGAAACTCACCTATCAAGGGTTCAGCGAGAAGCATCAAGATGACCAATAATGTTTGAAACTCACCTATCAAGGGCCCAGCGAGAAGCATGAAGATGGTCGATAATGTTTGAAACTCACCTATCAAGGGTTCAACGAGAAGCATCAAGATGACCAATAATGTTTGAAACTCACCTATCAAGGGCCCAGCGAGAAGCATGAAGACACTCGAGAATGTTTGAAACTCACCTATCAAGGAGTCAGCGAGGAGCATCAAGACACTCGAGAATGTTTGAAACTCAGCTATCAAGGGGTCAGCGAGGAGCATCAAGATACCCGTGAATGTTTGAAACTCACCTATCAAGGGTTCAGCGAGAAGCATCAAGATGACCAATAATGTTTGAAACTCACCTATCAAGGGCCCAGCGAGAAGCATGAAGACACTCGAGAATGTTTGAAACTCACCTATCAAGGAGTCAGCGAGGAGCATCAAGACATCCGTGAATGTTTGAAACTCACCTATCAAGGGGTCAGCGAGGAGCATCAAGACATCCGTGAATGTTTGAAACTCACCTATCAAGGGATCAGCGAGGAGCATCAAGATACCCGTGAATGTTTGAAACTCACCTATCAAGGGGTCAGCGAGGAGCATCAAGACACTCGTGAATGTTTGAAACTCACCTATCAAGGGTTCAGCGAGAAGCATCAAGATGACCAATAATGTTTGAAACTCACCTATCAAGGGGTCAGCGAGCAGCATCAACACGCCCGAGAAGAGGATGTGCAGCGCCAGCGCGGCGGGGAACCGGTCGGGCGCGGCCGTGGCCAGCACCAGCGGGAACAGCACCTGCACCGAGCACCGCACCAGCCCCGACACGCCCGTCACCGCGAACACGAACCACAGCTCGCTGGAAGACACCAGCGCTGGAAACGATACAACACTGTTATTCAAAATACTTGAATCTTATTATCTATGGCTAGCCTGGTGGTGGCTTAGTTGGTAGTAGGTCTGCCTGCGAAGCCGTAGGTCGTGGGTTCGACCCCGACCCAGTGCAAATGTTTGTGTGATGAACTCAAATATTTGTAATGTGCCTGGGTGTTTTCTATGTATAATAAGTATGTATTTATTTATATCCGTCCCAATAATATAAAGCAGCAGAGTTTATTTGTTTAAACACGCTAATCTCAGGAGTTACCGGTTACATTCTTTCGCCGTTGGATACGTATGTGGTCCCTGAGTGCTATAGGCTATATATAATTAGTACCACGGGCAAAATAAGAATCTCAAATCCTAGAAGGATCTCAATAAGATTCAAAGACACGTCATTAACGCGGCCTACCGGACAAAAACATGATTTTGATACTTTAGTCTAATAATCAGTTGTTGTTGTTATATTATTGTAATTGATTGTATTGCTACGCCTGACAGGGTCATGTATCTACTAGATTTAAGTTTTAAGTCAATGTCATGTACATGTTGCAATTAAATTGAATAAACGATAAATCAATGAAATTATAAAATCTGGACGGAGCGATACTCCCTTGATGTGCATAAAGACATGCCACTTTTTTCAATGGTACAGAGAGTTCGGACGGGCATGTGCATGATGGTAAGCAACATCCCTGCTCACAACAGCACAGTATCACACAGCTATTGCAACATGAAAGTCAAACTCATTGTCTAACACAGCACAGCGCTCGTCACTCAGAGATATAAGATGATTTGTCTCTATGCCCAGCAGTTACGTTTTTTTTTATACTTGATTTTTTATAATGTTTATGATGTACAGGACTTAATCACGATTTAATTCATTCACACTTTCCGCCGCTGCTAACGCTGCCGAAACGTCGAGGTATTTAAACAACGAATTAAATCGTGATTAAGTCCTGTACATTATAAACATTATGTGTTCAAATCGCGAAAGTTTATAAACAATATTCAATTTTTTATGGTCAATATTATTGTAATATTATGCGAAATCATCCATTCATTCAACCTATCTTCTATATTCGATCTATCTTCATCCTCCCTTACTTTAACGTTTATAAAATAAATTTCATATTGAAGACTGAATCTGTGATGACACTTTTCGAAAATTAAAACGAAAAAGAGTTTAAGGGATAAATATGTACAATCAGTCTATCTATGGGTAATTAATTTATCTAAATAAATTATTTTTCATAAAATGAAGTGATGAGACGAATAAGACATTCATCTGATGGGAAGCAACGCGACTGCTCATAACAAATAATGCCACGCAGCATTTTTTTTTATTTGCTATTGAACTAGCTATTTGAACTTGAAGAATCCCCGCTCATCATCCAAATATATAAGATGAGTTGTCTCTTAAGCTCTGCAGTTTCAAGATACCTACTATGTTTAATAAATAATGTAGTGTATCTGTAAATCTCAAGATTTCATCACAATCGAGTTGTGTATCAATAGTTTAATAATATTCAACAGTGTTGGTTCAAGAAAAACCTTCAATCAAAAGTATTACTAAATGTTTTGAATTCAAAAAGGCACAAAAATCTTACCTATTCTTAAGACAATAGTGATGCAAGTCCCGATGAAGAAGATTAGTCTGCTGTCAACGACGTAAAAGTAAGTGAACACGGCCAAGGAAAACCTCGCCACCAGGTCTGACACAGCCCCCACCATCACACAGGTGGCTACTTCCATCTGAAATATAAAACTTATTTCAATATTCTAAATTTTAATTCCTGAACATCTGTTCAGGTTCTGTTTATCGTTGCTTAAGATTGATCATCTGATTAATCTTAAGTAACGATGCTTCTGAAACTAGATTACATAAGAAAGCCAGTTATTATTCAGTATAGTTTTATAATCTTTCCATGTTTGTAAATGCCAATCAATTATATTTCAATCCAAAAACAAAATAGTTCAGTCCACATCGAATGCTACCGTTTCCGGTAATTATTCGCAGTGAAAAGTAGTTCAGTTCAAATTGTAATCTAATTCATAAAACCGTTCCAACAAGATTGAGCAACAAACATTTAAACATCCAAACTTTCTTGCATTTATAGCATTACTCACAATACAAAAAATTTAGATAACTACAATGATTTAAAATATATCTTGCATATCTTAAATTGCCAACTATATAGGGCATCAAAAGCATATATTGACATCGAGAAAATTAAAAAAAAAAAGGTAAAAAAATTCATTTTTGAACAAAACCAAAGTTGCAACAGAATTATCAAACTTTGGATTAGTATACACTTTAACAAAAGTTTTGAATGTGTTTAAATAGAAAAGAAGACATTTCAACTGCGAATACAATGTCGCTTTACACCCGAACACTTTACTTTCATTATATCTGTGCATGAGTATTTTCTATGTATAATATGTAAGTAGGTATTTAAAAATAAATAAGTATTATATCAGTTATCTGACTTCCATAGTACAAGCGTTGCTTAGTTTTCGGGCTAGATGGTGCTCTATGCAAAATGTCCACCAATATTTATTTACCTATTTACAACTATATATTAAAAATGAAGTAGTTAAACAAATGTACGATTAACTTAAGCAGCCCACTTTATATTGCCACTACTGGGGCTCTTGTTCTGAGAGAAGACTTTCAGAAAAACGGAATTAAGCCCACGCTAGCCAAATCCTGGCCTGGCGGAGTTTAACTATTACCTCGCTTTATTTTCTTTCACTGAAAGATTTAAACTATTGGGGTTCGAACCCTCGCAATTTCACCTTTTAGGTAAGTATGTCGTGAAAGTCCATCAACTTACAGTGATGTACAGCCGCTTCGATAAATACAAAATTACGCAGAATTAAATAAAACCATACTTGAGTGAATTTATAAGAAAAAAGTAGTTCGGGTTCCATCGCCAAGTACGTCACATCAGACACAAAAGCAAATCCAAGACCGACCAATGTACTGACAAATCTTGGATCCTTTAGCAGGTCTAGTTCCACGTTCTCATATATTGTTTTTCTAAAACAAAAAAATACAACTGGTTAGAGGAATCTTAAGTGGTTATACCTACCGGTTTTTAGGCATCTCTGAAAGCTGCCAATCAGTTCAGAGATTTCCTGATCTTTATATTCTTAATTATAAAATTATATTACAAAGATCGATGTTGTGTACCATAAAACAATTATTATGCAGTTGGTGTAATATGATTTAAAATTAGATTAGAACTACACAATTTAAATAAAGCACAGAACAAGGTAAACCTGTTTCTTCTGAGTTTATTTAATAAAACATGTATGCCTGACCTAACCACAATTAATGTAATTAAATAACTACATAGCGTTAGTGTTCAACAATACTTACATAATACTTTTTTGGATAGATTCAGTCCGTTTTTGTGTTTTATCTTTAACTTCAATGTCGATTTCTTCACCTGGTAACATTTTCACTATTGATTCATCATAATTTTCATATACTAGCTTTTTGACATCACATGGTGGCATTAGTTCTGGAAATGTGTGTTAATAACAAATATACACGAACACAAAAACGTCACAACGTTCATTACAAATCACAACAATCAAGTCAAACATTTTCTTTTCTTTGTCACGTACACATATTTTAAAAGAATGATCATTATTTAAAAATCAGTCTCATCTTTATTTATTTAGTTATAAATAAAAACCATGGACGTATAAAAAAAGTCGGACGTAGTCTCGCTAAAGAAAAACTGTGTCCATCGAGTCGGACACATAATAAGCACGTATGCGCTGTAACATACAGGCAGCCACTCACACATCAGTGGGGCATTACACGCGCTACTTGTGTATATGTGTGCGTGTCAGTCTATCAGTGACAAACTGACAACGCACACGTGCAGATGTGGCCGACTCTAGTGACACAGTTTTTGTTTTAGCGAGACTACGTCCGACTTTTTTATACGTCCATGATAAAAACACTTTTTATTTGTTTATAAATAATTTTGAGCACATATTTTACTAAAACTGTACAAATCAAACGAAACAAATGTTAAATATTGTATAACAAACACGTGAAACTAAAGCATCTAGCACAAACGTTGATTTTCTATGACATTTTCACCAAATGAAAGGAAAAGCAGCGTTCAGTGAACCAAACATAACAATGTAGCAGCGTATAAGATGCAGTGAAAAACCAAGTAAACATTCACTTTGTAACGCTAGATCACACCATGTAAAACAGTTGAAAAGAGATCTATTTTCCACATGAATGGGCTTTCATCGATGTGCGAGGCTAAGCGGCGTGGGAAGGCAATCATAACAAATATTCCGAGAGCTAGTAGCGAAATTTGGGTAGGTATTTGAGGCAAGCTGAAAACTTGTCAGATAGCTCTCCTAATATATCCCTACACGGAGGTGCAGACATGGCTGATGAGAGGCGTGGCAAACGGATCCATAATTATTTTTATTTTTTTTAAGCTATTGGATAGCTTTTATCGCGGGCCTGGGGACCGAATTTTAGTGGTCGTGCATCTCTTTCTTATGTTCACAAGAAAGAGGGATGGAAGACCGTAACGCCGTCCTCCCCACTCGGTCATTCGACTTTGAATCTTATTTGTATTAGCTTTACAGACTAAATGTTCTTAGCAGTGTTGCCAGCTTAACGGATTTCCCGTGACATTTTTATGGTAAACCAATGTTACTCTTCAAAATAAAAGCAATTCCGAAAAATTGTTAACATCCCTATTGCTTATGTTGATAAAATGCATGCAACATGCAATAGCTTTACCGCGGCAGTCCCCGAGTGCCACACTTCTTTTTTATTCAGAGAATGTGTTTTAGGCAATATGCCATTTTCATACGTTCAAAAAATAATAAGCCAGACGATTTAGTCGGGGTTTTAACATTGCAAAGCGTATGCAAATATGTTTTGCAAAAAATGTAACAAATGGCAATAAAGCAATTTGAAATATAAATTGAGTGTTAATTATAATTAAAAATGTAGGGATTCTCAAAATAAGAGATCATTTTGGAGGGACTATCTACTTGCCAGGTGATCTAAATTAAGATATTAATTTTGTCCCGCTAATCACCAGCCAAGTCTGCTCCTCCGAGTTGGGGTATATTAGGAGAGCTATGTGACAAGTTTTCAGCTTGCCCCAAATTTTTCTACCAGCTCTCGGATTATAAGTTTACAGTAAATTAGACTAGTTTCCTGCTCTGCTCCAACGAAATAAGTAAAGTATGTTCGCAAGGAATGTTCGGATTAATGTTATGAACCATCACAATAGTGCGCTCTATCCTCCGCAAATTCACTCCGTAAAAATTAACATCAGGTGAGATAGGAGTCAAATATAAACCTATAGTTAAAAAATGCATTCTCATACTGAATGGAATCCTCGCACATCTTAATTTAACTTTACTAGTGTTACAGGATGAACATTTTTAACGCACATTTGTTTCCCACAGACCAAATGAGTCTACATACCTTTCTCAGTGATCTCAGTCGATTTAATCAAGTGCCACTCCACAGGATGCATGACGATCATTGCAAAGACCAGGTGCAGATCTACAGCCATAATAAGAGCAAGGGTCCATCGGAATCCATACTCATTGAGTAAGAAGGTCACCAACGCAGGAAAGGTTATAGACGCCATGCTGCTGAGGGTTTGATTGGCGCTCATCATTGCTGTACGTTTCTTAGTAAAATAACAATTGAATGCTGTGAAACTCACTGGTATCATGACACCGAAACCAGCTCCTGTAATGTTTTTATTGTATAAGAAATGTGATAGAAAACGAATGATCATGTCAAGGATGAACTTAAATTGTCTATAAAAGAATGTTGTGTCACTAACTTGGCCCTACAAGCACCTAACTATGTTATTCATGTATTCTAAAAAACACAATTAAAAGATCTCGATTGGGTTTTTAAAATTGATAAACTAAGTTTTATGTTGATTGTTTCGAGTAAGTATGTTGGACTTGTTTTTCTAAAATCTATTAAGTGGAGGTATTTCTACGTAACGCGTATTCCAAGTTTTAAATAAACATATGTATAGAATGTTTCAGGCAGCGGTTTGTCGAAAAGAGAGCTAAGCAGTCACTCTTTTGATTCGAATAAACATTTCACCGATGGAAATAATATTTAAAACCAACAAGAAATTAACATCGCCCTGAAAATTTAACGTTTGCAAATACATAATCTAATTTATTTCATCATGAACATAGTTTAGCGTCATTTGTAATTAAAAGATTAACTTATTTATTATATTACACAGGAATCTAGCCTTTATTCAAATAATATGAACTAAAAGCCTATTAACAACAGGGCTTATTTTAAGCAAGCAATATAGTGATAATTATATCTATTACAAAGTAAGAAAGGTTGCACAGAGAGGCTCGCGTTCGACTCAACTTTACGAAGTGACTATTGCTGTGGAGCCAAAATTCAGAAAATCATCTGCACCACTTAAAAAAATACTGATGATACGAGTACATACAAAATGATGATTAGTTCGGATTTTTCTCGAGTCTTCGTTTGTCCTCATAATAGAGCACAGGCCCGTGAACAAAATGTATGGGTCTTTTGATACAGCAGGAGACCTATGGAGGATGATAGAAGGGTATAAAATAATAATATTCAGCACTATGCCGGCATTTGAAAGCTGTCCAACTGAGTGCAAATTGAAGAGAGGGGGGGAGTTCTAACCCTCGCTCTTTCCTTTTTGTCGCATGATTTTTGTACGGCATGGCGAAATAATGGATTAGAACAGGTATTGAAGCTATAAAAATTGAAAATTTCAATTTTTAATTTATTAGTTTTGTAGGAAAAATTCATGATTTTCCGACGATGTTCAGGGTAAATTTGGTCGTTGGATTATGTACGTGCATATGTATGTACGGCATTGGTTCCATGCAGTTTCAATACCTGTTCTAATTAATAATTAATCCATTATACCGCAATGCCGTACAAAAATCATGCGACAAGAAGGAAAGAGCGAGGGTCGCAATTAGCTCCCCCCTCTCCAATTAGCTTTCAGCTTTCAAATGCCAATTTCAAATAGTGCTGAATCTTATTATTTTATACCCTTCTCTCATCCTACATAGGTTTCCTGCTGTATCATATGACCCCTAAATTTTGTTCACGGGCCTATAGTATATAATAATAGTTAATGATAAGATTATAAGAACATAGTAAAATGGTACCCTTTCAAATTGCAGAAATAATCCCTATACCTGTATGTAACCCTGTTTATCTTATCATTGTGACAATAATGTGGAATACACATCACACCGTGAACATGAGGTGTTACGAACAGCTATTTTAGTCTTCATTTAAGAAATACATATAATATGTATTAACATATAATTGTTACTCTTTTCGATCAAATAAGTTCCAATCAAATTGTAGTTAGACAAAGAGCACGTATCTTTTTTCAGTATTATCAATATTTAGAACCATTTCATTTACAAAATATGTAGTCCGAGGACTTTTAATTAAAATAGATTATCATTATATCCGTAATCATCATTATCACTTCTAGAAAATGTCTACTACTTTTTTCCTTTTCGTGCCCGAAGACAATTGCTTATAATGGGAAAACGAATTGTAAATGAAGTGTCTGGTAATAGTCACAAATGAAATTAGATTACAAAAACCATTACTCTAAACGAGTAGACTAAACTGAGTAAAAACGATTTGAATGGTAAGTAAATTTTCTTTCTTAGACGAAAAAAATCCTGTCCTTTAAAGGTTCTATTTCAAGAGCACTATTATTTTATTTTCGTTAGTACTCTGTTATTTCAATTTGTGCCTTCAGTTAGGGATAATAATCTTCTAATAAAATTCAAATTTTTAAACGGATTATTCAAAATAATTCAATTGTATTGGATTTTTTACTCCCGAATTCTATTTACTAAACTATGCGTATTTGCGTAACTTCGCGTAAATACGCAGTGATTAATTAATATAAAATAAGTTTGAATAGAATTCGGTAGAGGATTATACCCGTCAAGCGGTGCGGAAACCATATCGGCTCGGTGCCGGATACGAATCCAAATCTACCCAAAAAAATTTTATCTACCCGCAAAAATTTCGCGGTTTGTCTTGACATAACAAATCATACAGGTAAGTGAAGGTTTATCAACTAATTTTTTTCGTGGCAGTAGAAAAAACAACTTTAAACTAGTGAAATAAATGACTAGAGTTTAATGTTTTTATAGTAGCTACGGGGCTTAATCACGAATAATTCACTGTTTAAATACCTCGACGTTTCGGCAGCGTTACAACCGCCGTGTTCACGAGAAGACTCATGGAAGAGGCGGTTGTACCGCTGCCGAAACGTCGAGGTATTTAAACAACGAATTATGCATGATTAAGCCCCGTAGGTACTATATAAAAAATTATGTGTTGAAATTGCGAAAGTTTAAAAACAATATGAATAGAGTTTGTCTTAATATTTGGTTTTAATCACAGGTTAATATATGTATAATGTTTTATTTTTATTCATTGAGGAAATTTTAATGTTTCTGATATATACAGTTTTCTAGTCTCATTTCGTCAGTCTGTCATTTCAACATGTTTTTTCGCCAAGGGACATACCTTTATTACAAATTAGGAATTTGTTATTTTTAACACTTAGGCAAAATATTGTCGTATAAGTGCAATAGTAAATTGTCAAATTCTAATTCTATAAAGAAATCTTGTGTAACACATTTGAAATTATTAACTTTGCTTACCTCTAATTACTCCAAACGTAAAAACAAGTTGGTAAGTTTTTTGTACAAATATAGTCAGTACATCGCCTAGGGCAAATAAACCAGCGCCAACAAGACCCACTTGTCTAAAAGAGTACTTTTTTAACGCTATTCCAGCCAGGAATCCTGAAAACAGAAAAACTTGTTCAAAATGTTATTTTTTTATTTGTCCGAGCTTCGTTCAGATCGGCCCGCGAACAATATTCCGACCATGAGCATGTCAGGACTTTGTTACTTAAACTTAACTTACTAATCACAGATTTTTAAATCCTTATTTTAATCTATCATCACATTTACAAATTATAATAATTTTAGGATGGATAGGGCTTCAAAAATGATGTTGAGGTTTTTAATATCTTGTTTTTCTATACTGAATAATTTGCGCGAGAGACACTTCCAAAGTGGTAAAATGTGCGCCCCCCCCCCCTTCCCCCGTAACTTCTAAACTAAGAGAATGATAAAACGAAACAAAATATATGATGTACATTACCATGCAAACTTCCACCGAAAATTGGTTTGAACTCTATCTAGTAAGTAGTTTTTTTACACTATTATTGAAACATCGATCACAGTTACAACGAACTACATGAACTTATGTATTATGCTACTTGCCGCCATGGAACTCTTCATACCGAGCCCGATTCGCACTTGGCCGCTTTTATTGAGATAAGCATAGGATAACCATAACTAGTTTAATTTTATGCCCATGCAGAAAAAGTCACATAAGTGAAGAATAATATTAGACAAGTCATCTGTTGCGGCTGGTGTCATAATCAAAATTTATTTTCACTAAAAGCCGTGTAGGTACCGTATTATCAAGAATCGAGACCGTATTCTCTCAATCATGTCAACCTACATGCGTCTAATTACTGGGTACGCTTGCTAGTATTTATAGTGCCTTTCATTACCTTGAATGTCTCTAAATTATTATCGGTTTTTGGACAATTTAGATGTGCTTAGTGTAAGTAGGTAGGTGAGTAGAGTAATGTAGGCTTCATTGTTATTGTGTTGTGTTAATAAAGGATAGCGAATATTTTGTTCAACATTGCTAATATTGGGATACATTTTGGGAGGCATATATTAATAATTTCAAACTTTTTTTTTTTTTTTACTTTTATAGGTTTACACTTGACCGCCATCTCGCCTGATGTTAAGCGACGATGCGGTCTACGATGGAGCGTGTTTACCTAGAAGAAACCGATTCACTCTCGATTTGAAGACACAAAGATTGTAACCATCGGGGAAAACCCACTCAGGCAACGTATTCCACAGCCTAGACGTTCTTATCACAAAAGTAGAGTCAAATCTCTTCGTTCGTGTCTTTGGAACTTCAACCATGAAACGATGTCGCTTTTTCGAGCTACGAGCATTCCGATAGAAAAAAGGGCAAGGTGGTATCAGATCATGCAAATCAGTCGCACACTCTCCAAAGTGTATCCGATGATACTTTGGCTTCCAAATATAAATAAATTACTGAATAATAACAATAAAGACTTTACTTAACTTACTTAGTTAACTTTTAATAGTGGCTCACATATAACAAGTAAAAACTAAAATAAATAGTATACACAATTATACAAATGAAAAATATTTTTAAAAACCATGGAATTTGAGGACATTGACAAAAGTAATCTACTGTATTAGGTAAAACGTAATGATATCTCGATATCGATACCGCGTGCGCCAAAACAGGGTTGAAGTTTTTATTATTATTAGATGCTTGCATAAAAAGTCAAAACAGACTGGAAACGGAAAGTTTTTAAACATTAATTACTAATAGAATCAATAATTTAAAAATAGAATAGAATTGGTTTGAATATAGATGATATTCAAACTTCTTATCTGCTTATTCAATATTATATTTTTTTCTATTTCTACTTTTATTTTTTACACCAGCAGTGCCCCGTGGTTTTCCCGCGCGTTTTCCGTTTCCTTAATTTTCCCGCGATAAAACGATGTGTTATTCCAGATTATAATTTAACTACAAGTATGTTCCAAATTTCAATCCGATCCGTTCAAACGTTTGATGTGATTGAGCAACAATACATACAACTTTAGACTTTTATAATATTAATAGGATTACATACTGATTTACTGATTCATACTTTTAGTTTCACAATTCTATTTTTTTTTTGCGTATCACTATTCACAATATACGTACGCCCAGTATAGCCCAGTAATTTCCTAATGTATCAATTATATAATAAACATTATTAGAAGCTATGATTAAAGTTTTTTTTGGAATAAACAACTCAAGATCGATACAGGATCAAGTTACGTTATGTAAAGTGCTGGTCAGTTCTTGGTCGTGTCAAGACTTTTACTTTCTCATCTTACAGTATTAGTTTGCGGATATAAGGAACTCGAACTCCTCTCACCTTCGAAAGATCTGATGACCAATTTATAAGTAGATATACTTTATAAAGCGTCACCGATCAAGTTAAATAACAGATTCATTAGCATCAAAATAACTAAAATAAGTCATGAAATATGACTAAGATCGACTGATAAACAAAATCAGGAATTGAATGAGTGCCATTTAAAACGCTTTTTCCCCTACTTTATTTACTTTTTCAAAATGAATGTAGCATAATATATGGTGTCATAACTTTTGCATAATATTTTTTGGCATAATGTGTTTTAAGCATAACAATCTATGAGACGCATAATAGTCTTTAGGCATTTTTTATTTATTTGTTGAGCTTCTAAATATAGATAGACCCAGGTTACATAAGACCCAGATCCAACTCGGAGCACCCCCACTCTACCTAGTCTTTTTGCTGCTACCCCTAGAGTGTATCCAAAAAATGCGGGAGCCAGAAGCTCAGCTCAGGGCTGACCGTAAAGCTTCTGGCGGGAGCCCACCCTGAGTCAAAAAGTGCACCATATTTCTTAGGTGTACCGTCTGCTTTTCTAAATATGCGCCTTTTTAAACATTATGCTGAGTTATCTTTATGCTATATATGGTTATGTTAGTAAAAATTATGCGAAAACAGTTATGGGTTTAGTTGTTATAGTAAATTATCATTAGTCCTAAAAACGCTATGCCTACTTCAATAAGTAAAAAAATGTTATGCTACCACATTTATACCCGAATCGAATATCGTAAACTAAACAGACAGAAGAACATTTAGGTACAACAACAACAACTATGAACCATCTCGTTCACGCCAGCTACAAAATAAACCCTATAAGTCAATGTACCTATTTATCGCAACTCCTATGTATATATATAAATATATATATAATATAGGAGTTCCGATACATGCTAATATGTAAGTGCAGCATTACTCAACTATATTCCTGTTTTTTAAGTTGGGGTTTGACTAAATCAAACGACTATACAGTCGGTCGTTATTCAATTTGTCTGAATATTATTCATAAAGTGAAATATATTTGGTCTCAATTGTTTTTAACAATACTTTTGTCGCAAATTATCTTAAACGTGAAACGGGTCGAGTATCAATGCAGACACGAGGTAATTTGGTAAACGCGAGGAATTTACACGAAGTTTACACAGCTAAGTTTACATAGCTACTATATTTTTTAAATAAGAAGTGACGCGACGAGCAGGACATGTGCCTGATGGTAAGCAACATGCCTGCCACATAACAGCACAGTGACACGCAGCTACTTACTCCGTACCTACGTTTTCTTGATACTTACTCGTACTTTCTACCTCGCATGATAGATGGAATATATAAATTGTGGCACTTCAAATCTTAGTAGAGAATATTCATTTAACATTATTAAAACCCTTAACTGTGGGCCTCATAACGAAGCTCAAAGTCACACAGCGAGCTATGGAGAGAGCTATGCTTGGAGTCTCTTTGCGTGACAGAATCCGTAATAAGGATATTCGCAAAAGAACGAAAGTGGCCGACATAACTCAAAGAGTAAGCAAGCTGAAGTGGCAAAAGGGCAGGCCACATCGCTCGCAGAACAGACAACCGATGGGGAAAAAAAGTTCTCGAGTGGCGACCCCGAACCGGAAGACGCGGTATTGGACGGCCGCCCACTAGATGAACAGATGACCTCACAAAGGTCGCTGGAAACCGCTGTTTGCAGGTTGCGCAGGACCGTTCGTTGTGGAAATCTAGGGGGGACGTTTGTGTTCAGCGGTGGACGTCTTACGGCTGATGATGATGATGATTATTATAATTAAAACAATAAAAAAATGTTTAAATGTTTAAAGATAAATCTTCTTTGGGACTTACTAGAAGTGCCCTGTAGTTGTAATCGCGCAGTTCCCGTTCTGATTATTTCTCCGTGATAAAAAGTAGCCTGTGTGTTATCTATTTATGTACCAAATGTCATCCAAATTTCTTCAGTAGTTTTTGCTTGAAGTAGCTTAATAATATTAGTTGAAAGTATAGTATATTATATAGCACAAAGAAAATAGTATTAATTGATTAAGTGAAGCAAATTATTCAAGCTCAGAGCATACCATATATTTTTGTAATGGTAGGATTCTATCTTGGCAGAGTCCGCCTGGAGAAGGACAACACCTTTGCCAGTTATTCTACTGCCAAGCAGAACTGTGCAAAAATTACTGTGTTCCGGTTTGAAGCGCAATGTTTCCAGGTAAATTACAGGGCTTAGAGATATAAACATCTTTGATATCTAGGTGACGAGCACAGTGCAGTACTAGATTCTTAGATTTATAATAATATTATAATTTATTTATAGATAACTAGCTGTACCCGCCACACTTCGCTGTGGGACATTGTGATGCAAACATTAGATAAAAACAATCCTTGATGCGGATTATATATCATTCTAAAATTTCAGCTCAATCGGTGCAGAATTTATGAGTTTTTGAAGCGCACACAAACCAACATAACATTTTTATATATAGAGATTTAGACTCTAAATTTTCCAATAGCTGCGTGTCACTGTGTAGTTATGTGGCTGGCTGTGGAGACTATGGTCGTGTGGTCTTCCGATACTAAACAATTTGTAAAATACCTTTCGAAACGTTTGGTCCTCACTTCTGGTGATCTCAGAGCTAGCCTACCTTGCCCAAAAGTTGAGTCTAGCGATCTAAAGGAGCAACGCTGCCAGCGTTCCAGGAACCTGTCGCGCTATTATAGCTTTCTCAACAGCATGTTTGTTTTATAAGTTTATATTTTTCTATGGTTTAAATGAACTAAATTTGCCTTTTTATACAAGTATGTTACTCGTAGACACACGGTAAAATAATGAATCTATAGGGAACTACTGTTTGATGTAACTTTTATTCCCACAGACCGTACAATAACAATGGTAGTACTAGAATGCACAATAGTTGTAAAATTCCTGGTAACATTCATTTTGGCAGTATTACCCAAATTGGCACGTGTCGAATTTTCGTCTCCTAAATAATAAATCATCGAATTATCTTACATATTCAGAATTTCTTCTGTTTAGTGTTTTAAAAGTTTGATATAAACATGATATAAAAAATTGGTTGCCTGTAAAGTCGGTATACGGGCGAAAGTTTTACGTGACAACGACTTTGAGTGGTAAAATAATTTTACGGAAGGGACGCGTGCCTTTCACTTTTTATGTCTGTCTCTCTCGCTCTTAGGCGGGCTAACCATGCCCGAGTGGAAGGGCCGCGTGCCTCTCACTCGCTCTCGTTGTGAGCGCATAACGTGAGCGGAGCGTAACGCAGTTTCTTGAAGTGTCACCCGGCAAACCAATTTATAAGACGTTGTCACGTCAAAAGTTTGATGAAACAACCAGATGCGGAACAAAAATATTATAGACGTGCTATGGCTATCATAATATCTACTATTACTGTTAGGTTTTATGTCGATATTTATGTCGCCGGTTATGATACAAGTTTCAGCAGATACGGTTGACATGACACTTTCCAGTGACGACAGAAACCCATTTGTATTGTCCTTAGATGGGGACCGATATAACGCTATTACAGCCAGTTCCGAGCCCACTTTTATTGTTAGACAGCTGGCGTCATTAAACGGAGGTTCTTTTATTTCCACGTTTAGTCCAGATTTGTAAAAAATCATAAGCCCATCGTTTTGGTTTCTGAATTCTTTTGAAGAGTGGCATTCGTAATTTGGTATTTTGAATTGTTGGGTAACATCCCTGCCCCAGCACTCTGTGAGCACTATGATTTTCGGTAGAAACCGAAGTCTCGTTAGGTATATCACGAATTGATCGAAATTACGCCGAACACTCCTTATATTTTGTGTAAGTATCGTAGTTTGGTTTATGTATTTAGAAAGTATTTGTTTGCATTCCTCCGCGCAGTTAGCACCGTAGCTGTCCACCAGTATTGCGTCATCGATACTATCTAATAAATCTTTATTAAGACTCATGATATGGGTTTATAGTAGTTATGTTGGATTACATCACAGGAACCCCTGTGAGTAATAGTTAAATGATGTTTAAGGCATCGATGACACACTACAAGCAGACAACCACAATAATAAGAAACGCGCGCGTCGCAATTTTTACTAATAAGTTTTAAACAGTAATAGGCCACGAGTGCCACTACGATAATATTATATTTATTTTCGTTAACATACAAGTTACGTAAGCATCTAGGCATGACCGTAGCCGACCGGTTCGTAGTCACCTTTACCGTAGCAAGCGCATCGGTGGGGACCATAGTCGCGTCAGTGCAGCCGACGCGCTCACATGCGCTACTGAATGTTATGAACGAATAACGTAAGTCGCGCGATGTATTTAATTTGGAATATTTCTCGAATGCTGGACGAATGAGAGACTGTGCGGACGGATAGAAGTGTATTGTTAGCGTTGTATGGATGGTGGTAATGAATGGAATGATCAGTAGGTGTGGTGGGACCCTCGCGGTACTCGTAGCATAATATACTGGTTTGATTAACGTTTCCGTGTGGTATTTTAGCATAGGTATAACAAGCGTCGCTTGGTCCTTTTGATTAAAACGGGCAGTGTTTGTTTTGGTAGTACAATGTTTGTACGAATAAATGTGTGATAGTGTGTTTGTCATAGTAGTTGTGGGAGTATAATGTTGTGAGCGCAGTATGCTGAGAGTGTAAGTTGTTATGTTGTGATTTGGATGTGTGTGTAAATTGAATATTATTATGGAATTGTTTAAAGAGTATTTCTTTCTCAAAAGTTTTAACATAAGAATATAAACCGTGATAATAGTAGTACATAGTAGCGTAAAAGAAAAGTATTGGCTTGTTTTAACATTAAAGAATAAAAACACTTTGATTAACAACTCAAATATGCTGACATATGTTAGTTCGAGTTTGATAACGAATACGATAGGAACAATAAGAACATGATATAAAACATTTATTGGGTTTTTTAATTCTAGACAAGGTAGGCCGGGCGCGGCGCGGCTCTGCGAGCGGGGCAGGGCTAGTCACTGTGCTGTGATGTTACTCAGGTCGCTTTCAGATGATATGCGGATATGAGGTGACTTGTCTTCCTTGCGCAGGTATACGCGGCCTAAAGATGTCCAGCAATACCGATAGTCATTCCGCTTAGCAAACTCACGAGTCAGGTAGAATAAGTTACGTTCACTCGGAGTTAGGTTTTCGGAAATGTATAGCGGTTTCTTTTCGCCGTCGAGTTGGAGACAAGAAGTATTAAACTTGTCCCGTGGGTTTTGTTTATTGAACTTTTTATAGGCGTTAAGAAATAGGTCCCTCATACAGACCGACATAAAATCAGCGATGATCGGTCTTGTGGCGGCTTTGCTATTTATACGGAAAACGTCTTTTATGTCGGAAAGCTCCATAGGAATGTTCAGGGTATTTGCCATTTGTGTGATGTATTGTTTGAGAACTACCCTCGATTCATTAGCGCATTGCGGGATATTTCGCAGCTCGATACTAGAACCCCGGACATGGTGCTGTAGTGATTCCACTTGCTTTTGGAGATCTTGTATTTCTATTTTGTGACATTTTCTTTCCGCTTCCAACAGGTCTATCTTTGTAAGGGCATCATTGTACTTCGCAGAAATTGCGTCAACGGAAATTTTGATCTCGTTGATTGAGCATAAAATAAGTTCGAATTTCTCGTCTTGACGTTTGTTTAGCGCGGTAAACATATCCAAAAGTTCTGATTTGCCAATATCGTCGCTGCGCTTACGCTTAGGCCGGTGACTCACGTTGCTGTACGAGGACGCCGCGCTGAGCGCGGGCTCCTCGCTCACGTCGGAAATGTTGAGTCAGACGGATAGTTCTTCAGGAGCTGCATGGGTGTTGCGAAGGCAGCTGTTGGGACGGGAGACATTAGAACCGATGGTGGGGTTCGCTGCACCGACATGATTTTGCAACACGGAGACGATACCGATCGATCAGAATGGCAAGGTAGTATTAGATTTTGTTTTGTCTGACTTCGGGTACCTGGAGAAATTCCAGCGCAGCGGGCGGCAAGTATGTGCAGTATTGTGTTCTAGACACAGGCGACGCAGGGGTGCGCAGGGGTGAGCGGGGGCTGCCTGGCGCGTAGATCCACTTCGTAGACTTACGTAGGTTACCGTAGCGTTCCTAGTAGTTGCAGCGTAGTCGATGCGCTTGTAAGTTTAAGTCTGATGCTAGCAGTTAAAATTCAATAATCTTACTCAATCTTTGTACCGGTTTATATCTTGTTCACTGGCTATATGGCTTATTTTTCGTTGGCCGTTTTCAGTAATTTTGTTTTAAATTATTTGAGCACTGATCCAACACACGTCCACTCTCTTCGCAGGTCAGTGATTCGATGATAATAATATGACAAATTAATGTGAAAATTTGTACCTATGTATGGATTGTCGAATATTTGGATTAACTATTTCAACCAAAAATTACTGAAAGGATACGGATGAAATTCGATGGACTGGATATTTGTTGCTCTATCAGAGTCAAAGTTCTTTATTCATGAATGTATAATTAACACGTAAATTAAAAAAAATAAAAACCAAAAAGATCTTACAAAGCGTATCTAGTATTATAGTGATCTGTGAACGTATTAGATTATAGGCCCGTGAACAAAATTTATGGGTCAAATGAACCAACTGGAGACCTATGTAGGATGATAGACGGGTTTAAAGTAACAAGATTTAGCACTATACCATCACTTATAAGCTATCCAACTGAGTGTAGTTGAAGAGGGGTGGTTGCAACCTTCGATCATTTCTCCTTGTCGCGTGATTTTTGTACGGCATTGCGAAATAGTGGATTAGAAGAGGTATTGAAACTATATGGAATCAATGCCGTACATAATCAAATGACCAAATTTACTCTGTCAATCGTCGGAAAATCAGGATTTTTTTCCGACAATTTTTTTTTAAATTTATGATTTGGATAGTTTCAAAACCTCTTCTACTATTCTATATATTACTCCGCAATGCCGCCAAGGTACAAAAATCATGCGACAAGCAAGTAAATGATCGAGGGTTGCAACCCTCTCTCTTCAGTTGTACCCAGTTGGACAGCTTACAAGTGACGGCATAGTGCTGAATCTTATTATTTTATACCCTTCTATTATCTTACATAGGTCTCTTGGTGGTTCATATGACCCATTTATTTTGTTCACGGGCTTGTAGTCTATATCACGTCGTAACGTATGAACGGATCGGACTGAAATTTGACATACAGGTAGATTAGAGGTATAATAGTCTGGAAGAATACAAAGGCTATGGTTTACCCCACCAAAATAAAGGGAAAGGGAAATACGCGAGGCGCTGCTAGTATATTATAATATCATATGTCAACAAATATATTGCAAATAGGTTGCCTAAAAAAATTCAGTCCAGAATATGATTAACTAACAATTAAAAAATATTTTTTGAAATATTTCACTAAAATTGATTTAATTTTAGAAAAACTATATAACATAACTTATTATTTTGGCTTTACTCAGTGCTTACGAAATCTCATGCAAATATTTTCAAACAATAAAAAGCTTTATATGAACCTTACTAAAGCGTTTGATTTTGTCGATCACAATATATTATTAGACAAACTAGATGCGTACGGTATTAGAGGCAATGTGCACGACCTTATGAGATCTTATTTATCAAACCGTCAACAGAGCACACAAATTTGCAAAATTTGTTCAGATTCAAAACGTGAGATCACATATACATCGGAATACGAAAAAGTAAAATATGGTGTTCCACAGGGCAGCGTGTTAGGCCCGTTACTTTTCTTAATTTACATTAATAATATGCCAAAGGTAACGAAGCACCCGACTGTATTATTTGCGGATGATAGTACGGTACTATTCATTGGTACGAATATTTCATGCGTTGAAAATGAAATTAGGAAGGCTCTTGACAGTATCATAAATTGGTTGAAAATTAATAATTCAAAAATAAATCTCAGCAAAACAAAACTAATGACGTTTAGAAATAGAATCAACAAATTAAGTAAACGTGACGTTACCGGAAATAAAATCGAAACAATAGACGCAACAAAATTCCTAGGTTTACATCTTGATCAACAAATTAAGTAAACGTGACGTTACCGGAAATAAAATCGAAACAATAGACGCAACAAAATTCCTAGGTTTACATCTTGTAAACGTGACGTTACCGGAAATAAAATCGAAACAATAGACGCAACAAAATTCCTAGGTTTACATCTTGACTGTAACTTAAACTGGTAAAATCAGGTCGAAAGCGTATGTTCAAGGTTGAATCAGTATTCATACGCACTTCATATGTTGTCAAAAAGAGCAAGTTAACCTACTTTATTATCAGCCTATAATGGCAATGTTTCTTCGCTGCTTCGATATGGTATTTTATTTTGGGACAATAGCTCAGGAAGGCATATGGTTTTCAGATCACAAAAAAAATGGGTCCGGGCTATCAGTAAACTGCGTCAAAGGCAATCTTGTAAACCTCATTTCCGCAAATTAAAAATGTTAACGTTGCCTTCGTTGTACATATTTGAATGTGTAATGTTTGTGCGAAACAATTTATCATTATTTAAAAACCTAAAAAGTGAGCGGCACAAACATAAAATTAGAATTCCTGTACATAGCACTACACTATTAGGAAACAGTGCACTTTGCATGGCTCTTATGATTAACCACCACTTACCAGAACATTTTTTGAATATAAAAGAAAAGTATTTATTTAAAAATAAATTAAAATGCCTTCTGAAGCATATTATACAGTTAATGAGTATCTAACTGATAAATTAGATTCAGATTTGTAAACTTTTATTTATTCGTGGATATTGGTAGCATAACTAAATGTATTAATGTAAAGCTTTCATTGCCATTACTTTTGTTAAAAAAACATTTACTTTATTATTTTGCTTCCATTAACATTGGATTGTGATAAATGTCTAATCAGTTTTTGTATACTTATATAATGTAGATAATAATAGAGTAAAATATGTAATCTGTGAGTAAAATTCTTGAATAGGCTGCTTAGAGTGATGAATTATAAAGTTTTTTCGTCAAATTGTCATAGACAACCTAATATTTGCATGCCGTAAGGTTGATTATGGAGTTCTCAATGTAAACATTTAAGATTTTATTGTAATTACCCATTTTCGCAAATAAAGACATTTCTTTTCAAACAAACTTTCATCCCTTATTTCACCCCTTTGGAGGTTGAGTTTTGAAAAATACTGTAATACATAATTTTATTATTTTGATCATGCTCAATTTGTTCGAAATTTTATGCGAATACGTTCAAGGTATAAAATGTTTCATACAAACTTCCATCCCGTTTTTTACACCCTTAGGGGTTGAATTTCGTAATGATATTTCGTAAGCACTGAGTAAAGCCAAAATAATAAGTTATGTTATATAGTTTTTTCTAAAATTCAATCAATTTAAGTGAAATATTAAAAAAAAATTGTTAATTAATCATATTCTGGACTGAAATTAATTTTTTTTAGGCAACCCATTTGCAAATTTTTTGTTGACATATTAAATTACATATAAAACACTTTTCATCCAACAATCAGCTCGGTGAAGGTCATTGTATAGCGGGATCTCCTACTATCAGTCGTAAAATAAAAATTGTTTACGGCGAGTAAAGCACGCGTTGTATGTAGCACACTTAGATAAAGTATAAGCACATCGTTGTTTGTACTGTTTTCAGTGTCATTTCTTAGACGTTATTAATAAATTGTTTCCGTCCGTGTCTTTATTCATTTAATATAATTTTTTGCGTAAATTTAAATTAGTTATCTCCATATTAAAAAAATTGGTTGCCTGTAAAGTCGGTATACGGGCGAAAGTTTTACGTGACAACGACTTTGAGTGGTAAAATAATTTTACGGAAGGGACGCGTGCCTTTCACTTTTTATGTCTGTCTCTCTCGCTCTTAGGCGGGCTAACCATGCCCGAGTGAACCATGCGCGTGCCTCTCACTCGCTCTCGTTGTGAGCGCATAACGTGAGCGGAACGTAACGCAGTTTCTTGAAGTGTCAACCGGCAAACCAATTTATAAGACATTGTCACGTCAAAAGTCAATACAAAAGTTCATGTGAGCTCTCAATTTAGACAACAAGTACGTACATCGTAGAGCTCTGATCAACAATGTAAGGTCTTACGAAACCACTAGATCATCGGCCTCTTTACCCAATCAGCGGGTCTGATTAAGCGATTTGTGCCATAGTTTATTAATTAGGGACAGTAACGTAACTTGAGACTCTCTGATCGATACTAGGGGTAGATAGGTGTAACATGATGCTACCATGCGTCAATGGACGGAATTGAGTTAGGTGGTGATCGCTACTCAACCATACAGGATCGTATGTCCCTTGATTGGACCAAGAGAAGAATTTGATTAACAGAACTGAAGATCTCAATGTGAACGCACTGGCAAGAATTGAAGCTACTTATATGAAATTACTTGCGAAGTGGGTGGTCTATTTTAATTGTCATATAGTTTGTTGACGAGAATTTTGTCTCAATTTAAATAAGAAAAAAAATGTTATTTGATGCTATGTTATTAAACGAATTTCAACTTTTCATGTTTCAAGTACTGCGTGGCACAATATGTGCTCCAGCCATAATGTTATGTCACATATTTTCGTTAGCATATATTATATTTATATTCAGTGGACATTTCACACACAACACCATCTGACCCCAAACTAAGCAAAGCTTGTACTATGGGAGCTAGCCAGTTCAGAATCTTAGTACATTAAGCCACCTGAGTCTTTTTAACCGATATCAAAAAAAGGAGAAGGTTATCACTGATCAATACGACAACCATAATTATTTTTTATGTTCCTCGATTTCTCGAGAACTCCCAAACCGATTTTGGTAATTCTTTTTTTAACCGACTTCCAATAAAGAGGAGGAAGAGGTTATCAATTCGGTTGTATGTTATTTTTTTGTATGTATATTCGATAGAGCCGCCAATTGTAAATCGATTTTGATGGTTCTTTTTTTGTTTGGTAGATCATAGTTCAAAGGTCCTATATAATTTTGATCGAAATCGGTGAAGCGGTTTGGGAAATATGAACAAAAAAACAACGAAAAATTATTTGCGTTACTTCGATGACTTGGTGATTGCTTCTTATTGAATTTGATGGTTTGTCTGAATGTTATTTTAAATTGAAGTCGGTCTATGTTATTTCGAAGAAAATAAATTATTTAGTGCCTAGTTGCGGTTTCGAGGTTTGTGTTTTTTTTAAATAAAATAATTGATCCTTTTAAGCGGTTAAATTGTTACATAAATTACCTATTTCCGTTAGAAAATATCCGTCGTTGGATTCTTTTAAAGGTCACGTTAAAGAATATTGTGTGTCGAAACTGCAGCCATAATAATTTCATTGTTCTACATCTTTCCTGTATAATATTTAATTAATAATTTACGTTCTATTTTCATCATTGGATCATTTTAATGTATATGTCGTAACCAACTAGCTTAACCAGCCGTTCAATCAACTGCCTAGCGTCTTTACTAAAGAGCGCCGTTTAACTAGCGGCCTAAATAATATTCAGCCATTTGATCAGAGGGCAATGTTTCCAGAGAAATTACTGGGCTAAGAGATAAAACACCTTATCGTCTCTGGGTGATGAGCACAGTACGGTGCTAGGTAATGATTCGGACTCTTCATATTCCAATAGCTACATGTCACTGTGCTGTTATGGGCAGGCATGTTGCTTACCATCAGGCACATGTCCTGCTCGTCTTGTCACTCTATACTATAAAAAAAATGTTTTCCAAATTTATTAATATATCATTCAAGTATTTTATTATATTAATGTACGTGTACGTAGCATGCATTTAAAATGTAATAAAATAAATTATTGGGTATATTCATTTTTTAGCGTTATAATATTTATTACTATATTACCTAATTGTATATTTGTAATAAATAATACTTCTATCTACATAAATGATGTCTATATTTTGTTGAGCGATAGGTAATTTCTTTCTTCTGTTCTCGGAATTGATGTGTTTTTTCAAACCTTCCATCCACTGCACAGTTAATATCGGTTCATTATTATTTGTAACCGTTCTTCATTGTTACAGCACAATTCAATCTAGGAAAAATCGCAAAGCTTGAGAAAAACCTTGATATTGTAGGTGGTTTCAGTGTGATTGCGCTCAATCCATTCAATATTAATATTGAATAGATGCGACATAATCTTTCTACTTAAAAATTTAGTTTTAAAAGTCATTTAGCTCGCTTGTCTATTTGTGTAAAGATTCAGAGTCGTGATACTCGTATTAATACTAAATATTTATAAATAGGTAAATATTGGTAAATAGGTGTTTGCATTTTGTTTTGTGGATGAATATAATAAGTTAATGACATAGCCTCTATCAATGATATAGCGTCGTGGCTTAGTCGGTAGTGACTCTGCCTGCGACGCCGAGGGTCGTGGGTTCGATTCCCCACCCAGTGCAAATATTTGTGTGATGAATTCAAATGTTTGCACTGTGTCTGGGTGTTCCTATGTATAATAAGTATGTATTTACAACTATATAAGTATTAATTATATCACCTATCTGGCCGCCATATTACAAGCTTTGCTTAGTTTGGGGTCAGATAGTGTTGTGTGTGAATTATCCACCAATATTTATTTATTTATTTAATTAGAGGAAAAAAAAGGTCAAATAAAGGCGTGGATTTATGACTCGGCCATAATTCTTCTGGATTTTTTTTCAATGAAATATGTCACTGATTTCTTTGTAAGTAGCATTTATTAATACATTGCTTATTGTTATCTTTTTAACAGATACATATTTTATATTGTCCTTATTGATAAAGGGAAGGTTAAGCGAAACAACTGTCTGTCTGTTCGTAATGAATACGATTTGAGACGGTTCGATGCTCACTCAAGACTCATTAGTGAATATATAAATATTATGATGAAAATTGGACGTTGTTCTGTAGTTGGATATTTCTACGTATATATTTCACTAACAATTAACAACACTACAAAACAACAAGCAAACATTTGGCTCCTGAACACTGACCCTTGCATAGTTTGTGGTTAGATAGGTAAATAATTTTATGTCAAAAATGATCAGCAATATTAGCCGACAATCACACAAACAAAAAATCTTAATCGTGTCCAAGTAGTGTCTCTATTCTTAGGATGGCACGTATATTAAAAGAAATAGAAACGCGGAAAAATATAGGAATACTTTAGCATTTTAGCTTCACATAGGTAGTTTTAATTTATAAGTTTAGAATTTAACGTTAATGCGGCGCAAAAATACACAAATGGGCGTGCTTCTTCTCACCTGATATTGACAAAGCGCCATTGTATACACCTATAACCATCGGTAGTCCACTCCCACTCTCTTGTTCTAGGAAAAAATCGTGGAACAATATACCGAAGGCATTTGAGGAACCAAAACCTAACATCTGAAACAAAAGAATACAAATTTTAACAAGAAAATATTTTTAGGGTACATTTATAATTCATATATCATTTAAAAATTAGTACATTTAAATAAATACCTCTAGACTTAACAATCTTTACCTATACAAAGTAAAAAAAAAGTTAACTTTAGAAAACTAAATTAATAACCTCATAAAGATAGATGCGTTTCTTTAATATTACTCGGATTGTTTTGAATGTCGCAAATACAGTTTCTTAATAATTTTCTAATGTTTTATGTGAATATGTCTTCTTGTGCTTCCCAATAAGCTTAGTCATACTGACACAAGATTATAACATTGTGTTATTCAACGTTTTTTCGCAATAATGGTGATAGGACTCTTTGCAAAATGCGCCAAAAAAATGGGTAAGTCCCACTCCTTTGCATCTTTGCCAGTTATTCTACCGCCAAGCAATAATGTCCACATATGCACACACCACTGTGTTCCGGTTTGAAAGGCAATGTTTCGAGAGAAATTACGGGGCATACAGATTAATCATATTATATAGAGTGCAACGCAGTGCTAGGTTCTTTATGTTCCAATATCTGCGTGACACGGTGCTGTTAAGGCCTGCCCTCACCATTATGTTGCTTACCATGAGGCACATAGCAGGGCGTCTCGTCACTTTATACTATAAGTAAGAAAACCGGCCATGTATCTTTCAGAATAGGGCTTTCAGAACAGCAGGTTTTTTTAGTTTATCAGAAGCTGTCTGAGCCGGCAAATCCAGCTGAGTACAGTAAAGAAAAGTTACTCTCCATCAAACTCCTCATCTGGCAGTGATTGATCTTAGCCAAAATGGAAGTAATTCAACCGACTTGGTAGCCAAGATGATCCTTGCAATGTTTCCTGGTGAAATATGTTATTCTTCGAAGACGTTGTTTGCCTTGAAATGTTTTACTGCAATTGAACTACAAATGCTTACTACCAATAGTACTATCACCGCTTTCACAGCAAGGCAACAACTCTTTCATTATTCTTAAATTTTAGAATGTCCTTGATTACGTTTATTGCAAAAGTACTTTAAAGTTTTCAATACAAAACTGTTATTGAAAAACGTAGAATTTACACCGTTGAAACATACAGAAGAGATTAAGGACATTAGAGGAGTTATTTACCTCTTATACGAAACATGGAATATTCATGAGACAGGTACGTTGGCCTAGATCAACCTTCTTCGTTTTATGACAATTATCATATTATCAAAGCCATGTAGTTTTTATGTGAAATAAAAACAATTCCGTACTATAATGTAAAAAACTTCCGTTATTTATTTGCTGTTTATAAAATGAAGCAATCACTGACTATAGATAAGGGCTTAATTTTATACTCAATGAACAGGTTAACAGTATAAACAATATACTAGATAGGCTGGTCTGTTACCAAATGGTATACGCTTATTTGCAAAGAAACCGGTTTACAAGCTAATCACTATTTGGCAACAGTAGCATAGCAGTATCAAATTGTCAATAGTAGCAAATTAAGCTAAGAATTTAAAAAGCTTTTGGAATTTCGGGCCTCGTGTACAATAACGGTAAGACAACAATAGCTTTTTTGCTAGCCCCTAACTATACTTTTCAAGTAACCATGGAAATACATAATATTAGGTTACATACAGTAAGAAATGTGTGATTTTGTCAACAAATACAAGACGTTATTTAATTTTGAGCTCATTCTTTTCCTAATGCAAAATCGTAATTAAGTAGAATGCTATAGTGTGAAGGTGAACATGAGATAATCCATGATAAACTGTACAAATAGTTGATAGTCACAGTCTGTAAGAGGTTGCTTCAGATGCTATTCTAAATTATTCTGTAATGCAGTGTTTATGATAATTTTATGTTCTATTTTTACACCAAATACCTTGCATATATCATATCAAAAAAATCTCAACGTATACGAATTGAAATAATTTTGTGGCCTCATATCAGTAGCTTCGGTACGAAGCTCGTTCTGCTATAACCTACCACTTGAGATAAATTGTTGCTTGAATCATGGCTCATTTATTCCGTGACCCTTTCAAAGCAACGACAAACGTGATCGATATAAGTACCATATTCATTGTAAAATTAACTGCTGTTACTCATAAAATGCACGCACAAATATAAAACAAGATAGTATCCATTATCCTAGGTCAGGTATAGAAAAGTGCCTCCGAAGAAAAAAATCAGTGAGTACTATGCTACTACAACGCTGTAGCATTCTAGTACACCTAGTATCTTGCTAAGATTAGATATTAGCCTTGAAAAAAATACTTACTATAGTAAGAAAGTTTGTTGAAAATTTGTACGCTATCCCGTGACAGATAAAATAGATGTAAACCACAACAGTATCTTTATACAATACACATCATTCCTTACCTAACAATACGACTATTACGACGTAGCCCTAATTGCTAACTTTAATAAGTTATAGAAATCATTACATATTTTCTATCACCGTTTGAATCTCGTATGCTCTATGACAATACTTTATTCGAAACGTACATTGCTTTGTCATAAAGTGCATTTGTCAACCTTATAATATTAATTATCATCAAACTTCATTGACCTCTAAAATGTGTGTACATTAAAATAATAGTTACAACAGATCATAGACAATGATCTGAAAGAGAACAAAATGATTGAACGTATTAGCTCTATCAACTTGGCTCTTAAGGCTGTCTCATGGGACGATGGTGATCGGGCTGATTTTAAGAGTTCAATGTGATCCGGTCAACTTTATTGAGACCAAAACACTGCACTACTTTTTTAGAGATGTGTTCTTACAACATTGGAGTCTAAAGTCAGCCTAGAGGTAATTGAGAGACTACCGGAGCTCGGAATGAATCCCGGTTACAAGTTACAAGGCATTGAGCATCGCCGAAGATAGCTTCCCTCAAAGTAAGTAATAAAATACTTTGAGGGAAGCTCACACATTGAAGTAATTTCGCACAAGAATTGTATAACTTGATGCTTCTGGCTAGATAGATAAAGCCCCTTTTTTCCGTAGGGTTCCGTAGCAAAATACGGGACCCTTATAGTTTCGTCATGTCTGTCCGTCCGTATGTCACAGCCACTTTTCTCCGAAACTATAAAAACTATAATACTATTGAAACTTGGTAAGTAGATGTAATCTGGAAACCGCATTAAGATTTTGATACAAAAAATTGAAAAAAAAAAAACAAAAAATTTTAGGGGTGTCCCATACTTAGAACTGAAACTCAAAAATTTTTTTTTTCAAAACCATACCATCAAAACCATATCTATGGATAGGTCATCAAAAATGATATTGAGGTTCCAAACATAGTTTGCGAGATGGAATCTTCCAGTGTCCCCCCCCCCCCCCCCACACCCAACTAACTTAAGAGAACTAACTAACTTCTAAAATAAGAGAAAGACAAAAATAAAAAAAAGTGTATGATGTACAATTACCATCAACGAAAATTGGTTTGAATGAGATCTAGTAAGTAGTTTTATTTTAATACGGCATAAATTGACTATTGTTAAAACACTGATTAAAGTAACAACGAACTACAAGAACTTTTATATTATGTTACTTGCTGCCACGGAAGCCTTCATGGGCGAGTCCGACTCGCACTTGACCACTTTTATTTTCTTCTTTCTACTATTTGAGAGCCAGACAAATAAGACCCAAACACCACCGGTTCATGGCGGACTTTATGAATAAAGCTATGCCGCCAGTAGCACTGTACTGGCGGCTGTGTATTTCTATAAGTAAGATCCATTTTCTTAAACTTTCATACGTTTACACTTTATCGTCATCTCGCCTGATATTGAGCAACGTTGATGGATCGTCCTTACCTAGAAGAAACCAATTTACTCTTGATTCGAAAATACCAAGATTGTAACAATCGGCAAAACCAACTCCGGCAACGCACTCCACATCCTAGGCGTGCTTATCACAAAAGTAGAGTTGAAACTCTTCGTTCCAGTCTTTGGTACATAAACAATGAAACGATTTAGCTGGCCTGGTGGCTTAGTTGGTAGTACTGCGAAGCCGTGGGTCGTGGGTTCGATCCCCACCCAGTGCAAATGTTTGTGTGATGAATTCAAATATTTGTACTGTGCCTGAGTGTTTTCTATGTATAATAAGTATGTATTTAAAAATATATATAAGTATTATATCAGCTATCTATCTTCCATATTACAAAGCTTTGCTTAGTTTGGGGTCAGATGGCGTTGTGTGTGAAATGTAAAAAAAAATGTCGCTTCTTCGCTACAATCAGTCTGATAAAAAAGGTCAAGGTTGTATTAGATAAAACAGATCACTTTAGTGGTTGCTTTAATTCTTTAGTAACTAGATATCTTCTAAGTAGGTGGGCTACATCCGAGGCAATAGCATTGCTTAAAATCAACCAATTCAGTCCTCCAACCTCTCCACTTCTTTATTGTGTAAAAAAAAGAAAAGTTCCTAATAAAATATTCATAGGTACTTGATATAAGTGCTCGACAGATACCTAGCGCTATAGAAAAAAAGACAGATATAATCAGATCATGTTAATTTAATAGGAGCGTTTAAAGATAAAGATTGCGTTTCTTTTTGTAGAGTTGGATTGAAGGCGATTTATAAAAGAAAAGTGTCAATGTCAACTAAATGAAAAAAATATTTTCCAAAGCAAATTTTTGTTACGACTACATTTCAAATCATTGCTGGTATACTCAGTGACAAAGCTCTTTTAATAAATAAAAATTGGGATTTTTTTTTCATTTATTTAAAGGACTTTTGTCGCAGAGCTACTTTATATATATCGTGAAAAAATATACGCACATACATCTAGACGCTATATTTTATAACAGAAGCTTTTTCAAAAAACAAATATTATTTTTTGTTAAATGTTCATAATTTTTCGTGCACATTTAGACTCATGTGGATTTAGCTTTAGGGAATAACTTTGATTGTAACTATTATTTGAAAATTGGGAAAGAAACATACATCATCAGGTGATCAGGATCCTAGTTAATGTAGATACTTCTTAACGTTCACGACAGCCAGCGAATATGTAGCTTGAAATGATTACTTAGATCTATTCTGAAAATGTTTTATTGAGTTTTAAACATTGGATCCAAGATCATAAACAGGATTGAAAATATTTAGTTGGTCATGCAAAAACGTGTATGCAAAAATCTGCTAGAGGAGAATGCGGAACCGTCTCTATACTCACCTGGCTAATATTAAGCATTTTAAAATATTTGTTTTTGTACCACAAATAGGCGTAAAAGCAGCTCTATTTACATAATTCGCATTTAATTACAATATATATTTTAACTAAGATATACTCATGCGCGGTCCGAAGGGGGGTCACAGGGGACATGTGAAAAATCGTATACGTTAAACTGAAAATCTAAAAGAGTTAAAAATATCTAATAGTACATAGACTATTTTTTTACACGGTAAAACAAATGGAACGGGAACTACGCGGGAATCGTGGGGCGCTACTAATAAAGTATTTTTTTCTCGATACATTGTATTCCTACTGGTGACCCCCAAATCTGAGGCCGTGTACTGATGACCCCCCCCCCCCCAAAATTCGAGGCCGGAACCGCGCCTGGATACACTGAAGATGACGACTAGCGATTAAGTTATTATGAAGTTATAGAACATCCATAACTCTTAAAAGTATTTTACTTGATTTTAACATTATGTAGATCAGAAAATTAAATATGTAAGGCTTTATAAATTGCTATTGCATAATATTACAAATTTTGCAAAAGAGGCTCTAGTCAACGTTAAACAATTCAGTCACGTTTTTTACCTGATTATAGTCAAGTTAGTCGTTTAATCAGGTTAGTAGTATCTAACTATAAATAATTAATATTTTAAGTTTCTTGTAAACTACTTACTTGATTGCTTCAAATAAGTACGTTTGATTGGTCTCATAACGTAAATTTTTATTCTTTATTTCCGTCTTTTCTTTTGTAGGTACCTATTTTTTTTTAATAAAGAGTGACGAAACGAGCAGGACATGTGCCTGATGGTAAGCAACATGCCTGCCACATCACAGCACAGTGACATCCAGCTATTGGAACTTGAAGAGTCCAAGTCATTGCTAGCACTACACTACACTCGTCACCCAGAGATCTAAGATGTTATATCTCTAAGCCCAGTAATTTCTCAGGAAACATTGCCCTTCAAACCGGAACACAGTAATGTTCGCACATTACTGCTTGGCGGTTATTACCTATTACTATTATATTATATATTAAAGTATTATTAATTGTAAGGATCAATGATGCATCTACATACTTAATATAAACTTTTATTATTATTCACGCATTTCTTGATTTCAAAGGATTTTTACAAAAATCCTGCTAATATTATAAATGTCATTTTTTGGATATTTGGATGTTTGTTGATAAATTACGTCGTAACGTATGAACGGATCAGGTTAGAATTTGGAACACAGATTATAGTCTGTAAGAACACATAGCTTACTTTTGTTTAGGGTTTTTTATCAAATAATGAGAATGGATATTACGCGAGCAAATCCACGAGGCGCTGCTAGTATATTAAAATTTTAGCGACCCGCCCCGGCTTTGCACGGGCGCAATGTTGATACTAAATATAAGTACCTACTAATAAAATTCCGGTCCGGCGTCATGACGTTTCATTTTACGTAGTCACAGTTATTTGTGATGGATATACTTTTTTGGCGGACGCACGCAATGTGTTGATTGATGGAACGAAACGTGCTTCACACCAAAGATGGTGACAACGGTTTGTTTGTCAGTGCCATCAGAATTTAATGAAATTCTCCATAATCCGAATTTTATGGACATAATATATGTTGTCGACTCAAAATCAATATTTTTTTAATGTTTTGTTATTCATATAAGGTTTCGATCAAGTCTACCGTACCCCTTGACGAAATTATTTAATATAGATAAACATTTAGTAAAAATTTAAACTGGAGTGCCGCCAACAGTGTGGAAAGCTCAAGCTAGCTAGTGGTTGAAACTGCAGAATAAGGAACCTCCTGACAATTCGGGATGTGTCTAGGGGCGAGAGTTTTTATTGTAAGGCTGTTCACCGACACAACTATGGGGATTATGGTCGTCGAATAAACCTCCTACATAGCAGTAACCTCATGAGTCAAACCATGTTACTTGATGATCTTTTCCTTCTCGGCTTATACGAGGTTCTCGTTATGTGGTATGGTGATGTCGATGATTACAGCCAGGTTCTGAGCCAAGTTTACAAGCTTGAAATCACGCCTATTAGTGACAATAGATCAATTAGAGAATAGTTAGACAAGGGATTCTCCGTGACTGCAGCATACCCGACAAAATTTCCTGCATACCGCCATTGATCATGTATTTCTGATAGCGATTCGTTATATTTGGACAGAGAAAACCCTTGGTATCTCTAAAGAGAGAGATAAAGGGTTAGAAAATTTGCCGAGGAGAGCAGATTCACATTTTTTTTTCATAAAGACTGACGAGAGGAGCATGATATGTGCCTGATGGTAAGCAACATGCCTGCCACATAACAGCACAGAGACACGCAGCTATTGGAACATGAGGACACTAAACCATTACCTAGCACTGCACTGCGCTCGTCACCCAGATCTCTAAGACGTTATATCTCTAAGCCCTGTATAACATCGCGTCCTCTCAAAGCTTATAGCCCACGTAGAACCTTGCTCTTCCATACTTCCTTGTGACCGTTGCTGAACAAACCATCGGTTACAAACACCGATGTTTTGAGCTAATTGGCCCGGAATACGGTTGCTATTTACGCAGGGTTCGAATAATGTTTGTTGTAACTCAAAAACTGTACGTGGTAATCACCGTTGTAATTAGGTTTTAATTATGGATTCGACCCTAAAATAAAAATAAAACAACGATCCCGTAAAAAGCGTAGCTACTTTTGGCTCTACAGTGTATGAAACTCGATATAAAAATACGATTCGCACTGAGGCAATTTTTGCAGATGTGCTAAAACCACACTGTTTCGTGATTGACATTAACAAAGGCAAAATGATACAAAGTGGTTTGACTTCACTATCGTTATACAAATTTGCGTATCTATGTGGGCTTCATCAGACTGCAGCGTCGCTATACATTAAGCGAGTTGTCAGTGAAGCGCAAGCATCAAAAAACCATAGCCTCGTTTTACTACGAAGCTCTGGTTACCTACCAACCACAATCTCACTCGTTACGCTTTCTTTGCACTCTGTCTTATTTAATCAAACGTTGATTGAAAATTATATTCGAAATATTTATTAACTTTACTTTTAGAGTCCCATATTGCAAATTTGTGTTTTCTTCTTGTCTACTGCGTCTACCCCTCGATGTTGAGAAAGTATCGTACAGAAGAGCTCGGAAGATTTACTTACAATGACAATGAGAATGCCTTATTAAACCTCACGACATATAGCATAAAACCAACTTACAAAAGTAAATCCAACTCCAAGTCCAACCACGTAGCCCCACCCACCATCCGGAGGAATCAACCCCTTTTTGACTTCCTTTTTGGGGTTGCCTTCAATATGCGCGAAAGCTTCATCCATTTTCACTATTTTTATTTCTTAATGAGTATTAAATAATTTTGTGCTTATTATTAATTTGTGTTCACCATTGTTCAATTTATTTATATTGCTCTAAGAGCGCGAAGCCGATCGCATTTTCTTTGGAGCTACGATTTGACCGCGCACGTCCTCGCGTTACGTTTCTACTTCAACAACTGTCTATAAGTTTACTCTAGAATGATAGCGTAAACGTGATGCATGCCTTAATCAGTCGAGCCTTCTGTCTGCTTAATCTATCGCTGAGATCACGACACTCATTGTTGTACAGTAATTATGCAGCCCTTTAAAAAAGCCCGTTTGAAAAATACACTCCTTGTTTTAGCAAGTGTTTTTATTAATTTTAATTAGTTTAATATTCATATAATTAAGTATTTTATTATTAAGTAGACTTTCATTGCAAGTCTATAACTGAGAATTATATAAGTCCAAGTTTAAACGGATTTACTCGAAATTTTAAAACGTAGGATATTTCCGAAGCTTTGACAACTAAATAGTTAATATAGCATCACAGATTACTGAAACAAAACGTTTTGTTTCAATAATCTGTGTTTTGAATATTCATTACCTTCTGACGTAAATTCCATTATGCAATAATATAAGACACTAGCTGTACCCTGCCACGCTTCGCTGTAACACATTGTGATGCAAAAATTAGATAAGAACAATCCTTGATGCGGATTATATATCATTGTAAAATTTCAGCTCGATCGGTGCAGAACTTATTGAGTTATTAAATCGTACACAAACCAACATAACAATTTTATACATAGATTATGGCCGTTGTGTTACATTCTTTACTAATTGACTTGCACAAAATCAGAGTACCAACTACCTCAGACCATCCAATCCTACTACAGAATACCAATACTTCTGACTGCCTTGTATCTTTGAACCACCTCTAATGGCTATGAAGTGATTCTGTGCAGATAATAAATAAAATATAATATCTAATAATAAACATCTGACTCCACACTAAGCACTCATCTTAAATCAGCATAAACAACCCACCCACTAAATGTTCTCACGCCTAGGACTCGGTGCCTTCTCTCGCAAGGAGAGACTCGAAGACATAATCCACCACGCTGGCTCAGTAAGGTTTGGTGAATGACACATCGAAAGTTTCTAGCTACATGTCGGTTTCCTCACGATGTTTTCCTTCACCGTTGTAAGTTCTCCCGACTAGACCAGCCGTAACTTCTAGCCGTTCTTATATCTCTAAATAAAAATTGTTATAAACATTTTTAGAGCATATATAATAAGTATGTTCTAAACCTTTTTGAACCTAAGTTTTGAAGGTTGTAGGTACATGGGAACAGGTTAGGGATCGCGTTGAGAGAGGTCTACAAGATGTAACCTCTTGGCTACAGTCTAACTTATTGTCCCTAAACTGTTCCAAAAGTAAGGTACTCGTATTTAACATAAAAAAGGAAAAATCACTCAATATCCTTATTTTCAAAATAAGGGCTCACACATGTCACAACTATGAGGAAAAGTCGTGTAAGTGCATGGGCTTGGAGTGTGTGGTTTCCCTCAAATATCTCGGAGTAGTTATAGACGAAAACCTCTCATGGGTCCCTCATATAGCCAGTATATATACGGTACGTGTAAGGAAACTAATCTGGATATTTAAAACCCTAAGAGATACTCTACCACTTTCATTGCTTAAAACAGTTTACTTTGCTATCTGTCAATCAGTTCTTGGTTATTGTGTGTCTGTGTGGGGCGGAGTATATAAAACTCACTTGATTAAACTAGAAAGAGCCCAGCGCTCTGTCCTAAAAGTTATGTTTTTTAAACCTTTTCGCTATCCTACTGAAACTTTATATCAGGATGCCCAAGTACTGACTGTCCGCCAACTTTTCATATTGGACGCGGTTCTTTCACACCATAAAGTAGTCAAATTTCGTACGGATCTTCCTATACCCCGCACGACCAAAGCTAAAGTTTGTGAAACAATGCGTATTTATACCTCATTTGCCAGAAATCAGTCATGCTATCTGAAAGCTTACCTTTATAACAAAATCAACATTTCTTTACAAATTTACTCGATGAACCGGTATTCTTGCAAAACCTCATTAACAAAATGGTTACTTTCAATGAACTATAATGCAACTGAATCAATGTTCATTATCCTGTTTATGAATCCATTCGGACCAATCTTGTATCTTTCTTTCCTCTCCTTTTGTATCCTTGGTCAATAAATTTATTTTATTTATTTAAAAAAAAAACATAGAACTTATGAAAGTGTCAAGTTTTATTTAGCAAAATGCATTTTTTTTTACTTTTGTAGGTTTACACTTGACCGCCATCTCGCCTGATGTTAAAAAACGATGTAGTTTACGTTGGAGCGTGTTTACCTAGTAGAAATCAATTCACTCTCGATTTGATGACACCAAGATTGTCATCATCATCTCATCTGCAGCCAGCAGACGTCCACTGCTGGACATAGGCCTCCCCCAATAATTTCCACAATGACCGATCTTGTGCCGCTTCTATCCACCGACTTCCCGTGACCGAGACAATATCATCGGTCCATCGTGTGGGGGGGCGTCCTACACTGCGTCTGCCGGTTCGTGGTCGCCATTCGAGAACCTTTACTCCCCAGCGGTTATCGGTTCTGCGAGCTATATGGCCTGCCCATTGCCACTTCAACTTGCTAATTTTAAGAGCTATGACGGTGACCTTCGTTCTTCTGCGGATTCACCAAGATTGTAACCATCGGGAAAACCCCACCCAGGCAACGCATTCCACAGGCTAGACGTATCTAGACGTATCACAAAAGTAGGATTAAACCTCTACGTTCGTGTCTTTGGAACATCGATTATGAAACGATGCCACTATATATACTATACTATACGAGCTACTAGCAGCCCGATATAAAAAAAGGGCAAAGTGATGGTCATGTAAATTAGTGGTCTACTTTCGGAAGTGTATCATATAAAAAAGCGATCCATCGTATGTGATTTGATCTCTTTCGCCCCTCAAAAAGTGTTGAGATCAATAAATATTTCTATTTCTACTTCTAAAGCTATACTTAGATATTCACTAAAACAGAACGATGTGTAAAGCGGGACTGAAATGAACTAAGGGACTGAAGTGCGCTAAGCCCCTATAAGAGTTCATATATTCGGCACACCGTAAGACCGCCACGGAATAACCTAATTAAAAATTATAATCTGTTTGTTACCACCATGACCTATGATGCCGAGACATGGATGCTGACATATTATATGGCTGTGTTCAAAATTCAAGTTGCACAGAGAGCCATGAAACGAACCATTTTCAGCATCAAATTACAAAACAGTGTAAAGAAAGCTGAAATCGTATATCGAACGCTAGATACGTCGCCAGGCGGAGTGAAACGGAGATGACTTCGGAGATGGACTTAAGCGTTGACGAATGGCCAATATAAGGGAAGAGAAGCACCGTGAGTTCGTCAGCTAAATCGGTTATTAACATTCGATAAGTCACGAACCATGTACCTATAGATTAGACTAGCACAGGATCGAGTGGCGTGGCGTACACAAAGAGAGGCCTATGCTCAGCAGTGGGAGGACTAAAAGTGATAAAAAAAAATATGTTCGATCCAAAAAAATTATTCATCGTCACAAAAGACTTGGTAAAAAGTACGCACTAAGTACTGTCGTTATGTCATCTTTATGTGTATACGCGGTAGTATCTAGTTACTCGAAACTAGAGTAGGCAGTTCTCTGCCGATGAAGCGTGAAGTGGGAAACCCTTGAAATAAGTTAATCCGGCCGAATTTAAAAGTGGCACGCCCGCATACTTCCTTGTCGTATTTATCCTGAAACATAGGGCCTATTTCAAAAACCGACATTATTTGAAATGTTTTATACCTAATTGTTCGAGAGGCCTATTACTAAACTATTTATCATCCCGATTGGTCAGTTTCAGAGTATTCTGTTTTTCCGTAAAATATAAGATATAAAAATCTAGAGGCAAAAAAGGAAAAAATAATACGTATATTTTAAATGTTAAAATTAGAGCCGTTAGCACTGCATTGATTTAAAAAACCTGTGAAGGAGGAACAGTCATACAGTCTTAATGAGATGCCTTTAACCATTAAAAACTTTTTGCTACCTTTTCTTGAAATGGTAGTCTGTAATCTAATCTTCTCAAGAATAAAATTAAAAATTTTGATTAACCCCCGACTACCTCGGATTTGTTATCTGTACAACATTCTACTAGTCAAGCCCTTTCATTTGATACCCATATTAAGGGAGTTGTGAAAAAAGAAATTTATTTCGCCATTTTCTGGTAGCGGCCATCTTGGATTTGAAAATTGTCATAGTGCAAAGTATTCTACTAGTCAAGCTATTTTGTTTGATACCCATATTGTGGTAGTAGTGAAAAAAATAATATAATTCGCCATTTTGTGGTGGCGGCCATCTTGGATTTCAAATATGTTATAGTGTATAGTATTTTACTAGTCAAGCCCTTTCATTTGATACCCATATTGAAGTAAGTTGTGAAGAAATATTTTGTCCGCCATTTTGTGGAGGCGGCCATCTTGAATCGATATTAACCAAACATAGCTAAGAACATCCGCACGGATATTAACCTTCAAATAAAAAAAAAACTCATTGAAATCGGTCCATCCGTTTGAGCTCTACGGTGCCACAGACAGACACACACACAGACAGACAGACAGACAGACAGACATCGACGTCAAACTTATAACACCCCTTTTTTTGGTCGGGGGTCAAAAAGAAATGGCGTAGATAGTTTTTTTTTTATAAAGAGACCTATCCTATGGCAGTGTTCCTAGAGTTATTTACTACCTATCGATTTAAAAAAATACTTTCATTAAAATATAGTATACATGAGAGTTCAATCCCGTACCTATCCGCATCGAAAACAGTCTCGCTATTTATCTCTACTCACTAAAAAAAATCGTCCAGCCATATGAACAATAATAGGTCAAGGACCTACGGCAACACACCACCAACATATTAGAATACGTTACGAGCGACATTTTTTTTCTAACAGAAGGTCAGAGACACTTCATATATAAGTAGATAAGTACATTAACCTACGTATAATATATACAATAACATTTACATCAGTACTTTTTTCTTTATCGTAATGTTATAAAACCAGGGCATCCACCACTTTATAAAATTGCTTATAGCTTTTTCTGTTTGAGTGATTAGTTTTAAGATGTAAAAAAGTTTCAATCGACTTGCTAGATGTAGTTCAATCGACTTGATTTTTCAGTATTGACTTACTGAGCTGACTTGACTTGACTCCTACCCTTTGCTTCATTCACCTATATGTGTTAAATAAACTCTATCGCCGTAAAAGTATTTGAATTTACATTCATTGCAGGAGAAAATATGTTGCATACGCTTTTATAGTTTCATTTTATTGAAGTGAAATTCTTTTTTGTCGCATTACACACAGATTTTTTGTGATGAAGCTCATCGTCACGCTCGTAAATTAAATAAATGTTTGGGTGAAATCGGGACCCCGAACATGCTAGAACGCAATTTGCCCGTGGTACATTATATATCACTCATCGGGATCCCATACATATCCAACGGTGAAAGAGTGACTGAAATCGGTTCAGTCATTCCTGATAATATCGCTTTCAAACAAAAAACCTCTTCAGCTACCTGCTACGCCACCTATCGAAAATTGGTCGGACCAACTCAGATTTAGAAAAAAAAAATGATTATATAACAAAGGTTTATATTCAACGACGCAATCTTGGACATTGGCGAAATTACGGTGACATTACCGAATGGAAGCCAAAACAAAAAGTTGAAGTTGAAGTTGACGCAATCTCTCTCTCTCTCAAAAAGGAATATTTTTTTCCAGTTTTTATTACATTCTTGATTCATGCTCCGCGTCTATTGATAGTAGCGTAATGTTCTGTACCCTATAGCCTTCCTCGATAAATGGACTATCTAATAGAAAAATAATCTTTTAATTCGGACCAGTACTTCCCGAGATCCTAGCGTTCAAACATAAAAACTCTTCAGCTTTATAATATTAGATAAGTATAGATAATCTAATTTTTTGAAGAAAAAACGGACGACGCGTATTTCGAACCCGTAGTTATTTTACTATGTTCAATTTACACCCAATCGTTGTCATTTTTAATGATTAAAATAATTCAAAAGTTTTTATTAGTCGTTTCTTATTTTAGTTTTCACTTCTACCGTGCGGTCTTGAGCACACACATTTTTTTCTAATTGACCTGTAGTATCTGGTGTTGGGTGTCTCTACTACCAAACGGACTTTTGGGTTAACGCGGAGGCATAGGACCCGAAACCTAAACCTAATGTACCTACTTGCGCTAATTAGCATACAACTGATACTTGAAAAAGAATTCGAGCTGAGCCCTAGGTAAGATCGAACTATCTGACTTATACAATATACATACATACCGAAGGCAAGTACTCTACCAAGTGCAATCGGAACGTACTCGCATTGCGTTATGACGGCAAGCGCGAGGATGCTTCGGACGGCACGGCCTTGACTCGGGCTGCCACCGGGAGATCAAGTTATTTTCAGAGTAAGTACTCAGAGTAAATAGTTTCAGACGAGAGAGAGCGTGACACCCGCCGAGAGAAGTAAGTATTTGAACTCGGTACAAAATAATCGATATAATATGTCTATGTCTAAGTCGGCCGACTTTTTTTTCGAGGGAAAAGTTTACATTTATTTTTAATGAAGTTTTAAAGCGGCTCATTTAAAAAACAAATTGTGAAAACAATGTCACAATTAATTTGCAACCTTAGAGGCAAAGTGATTTTTACTTCATGTTTTTTCTTCTGCCTTCATAATGTAGGCTCAATTCGTTACGAAGAAAATAAAAGTGTAGTTCTCTCCAAGGTGTAACTTCATGGAAGTTTTATCTAGGAGGTAAATTGACTACTGGCATTTGAAATTTTTTTTACCAGCAAAAGGTCAGAGACATTTTAACGTTCAAACATGTTATAATATAAAATATTGATATTTAGAGAGAGAACAGCCTTGATCTTCTAGGTCGATACCCACATAAGACTGGAAATTAAGCCACGCCACAGACAAAACCAAGATGTAGATGAACTGGTATTAGTCATCCCTATGACTTAGAGCTAATTACATATTGCGCATAGTGTAATATATGATTGACACCTCTTACATTGATGGATTGATTGTAGTTTAAAAAAAATATGGTCTACTTTTAAGACTCTATGTAAGTAGTCAATCATGGATAGACAGTAGGTTATCATTGCTTAGAACCCACTATTTGTTTCTATTCACAAGCTAGTAAAATTGATCTAGAAAAGAAAATCGATGTGAGTAAGTATACCGACATTATTGTCATATTGCGACTTCCAACCGTAGGATTTGATGACGAATTATCACGTTAAAATCACTTCTGTATTTTGGACAGGTTACAGGGATTTGATTATTGTCGGATTATTTTAATAATTTTATCCAATTGTAATATTTAATATTATAAATAAAAACGAAACGACCGAACGTTAATTTAACTAGGTACATCTAGTTTGTAATCTTGATGATGGCAGTTTGCTGAACGCTAGGTACCTAATCACATCGTGAATAAATCGCCTCCTCATGATTCTCTCAACATAAAATGCTAGGTATATAAAAAACTATTGCGTAAAGTTACTAGATACATCTAGTTATCAAATAGCATTGGATTACCTACTGTATTCGATATTAATGTTGGATAGCCAAACTCGATAAGATCTAAATATATGTTTAAGACAGTCAAAGAAGTTGAGTTTTGGCGTCAGCAAACTGGATTTAGCACTTATTAGCAATGAGTCTACATTACTAATATCGATTTAAATTCAACCATATTCAGCCACCACCAACTCAATATACAATAACTGCGTAGCACTGTCCTGTCATGGGAATACGTCGTGCTTACCTTGCTTGCTTGCAACGTCTTGTTCGTAACGGCTCTGTCTCATACTCATCCCGTCATGTTCCAATGCCGCCGATTTAAAGCTGTAACGGATAGGTAAGGCAAGTATCTGCCTCATAATCTACTGCAGTAAGTATAGAATACCCCAAAAAAGGCGCGGTGACATGCCGCGGCTGTGGGTGATATTTTTAAGGCGCTTAACGAGGTGTTCGTATCTGCTTACGTACGTAAGTATAGGTGTATACATAGATTATAATATTATCTTTATCAGCCTGGGTAAATTCCTGAGTGGTAGTCTAGTTCATTAGCATACAACTCCCACCCTAAACCGCGGCAGAGAAGTAATAGTAAAAAGATCATCGATTCGTTGATAACGACATTTTTTGAAACCGATTTCCTAGAGGATGGATAAGATCTTACACCTTCATTCACTTCAGCTTGCATGGTGAAAACAACCCCAGCGAAGCCCAGTGATATGAGTGAGATCTGGTAAATTAAACATTAAGTACCTAAATATATTTTTTTAGAAAACTAACGTGGTTAACATGCATTTATTAGATATTAATTTACTAACGTGTGATGTGATCAGTCCAGTTCGACTTGTTTCAACAGCAACCAGTGGAATCAGGCGAATGTAGGTACGCGATGTAGGTTTGCCAAGCTAGTCGTTTGGCAAATCCAAAGACGTTGAAAAAAAAATCGAAATCTATGGGCAAATCTAAGTCGAACTATATCACACGTCAGAAACCCATGAATTAGGCAATAAAAATGTACTTAATACTATCTTTATAAAGCAACGCAACCACACTTTATTGCCTCAGCTTTTAACAAGCCTGTTTTATTAAAACTGCTTTCCTAAATATACACGATTTAATTTTATTTTAATTAATTCACGTAGGCCACATGAGGTTACAATGCTGTTTGGCCAGTATTAGATTTTTTGCGGAACTAGACTGTCGTGCAAACTCTCCGTCTTTGCGTGGGTACCGTACAAGATCAATGACTCCACGCCATAGACATGTCTCCATTGATTAGGTACCTTTATTTATCTTTTATGATCTAGTTTTAATCGTACCCTAGCGGCTCCTCGCAGTTTCATTCACGTAGTTCGCAATCCTGTTATTTTCCCGAGATAAAAAATTAATGTGTTATGTTGTTATCTATTTATATAGATAGATAACAACATAACACACGAATGAGATACGGAAGGGATTTAGACGAAATTTGGTATGTACCAAATTTCATCTAGGTAAAACTAGGTAATACGCCCCACTTTTTTTTAAATCCAATAAAACGAATTACACTTGAAATATAATCAGACTTTTTATTTAAGGACTTTATTTGGTATTATAGGGAACACTTTATAATCAACTTACTGCCTTATGCAACGAATAATTATCATTTATCGTAACTTAAAAAAAAAAGAATGTGGGGCGTTTTGAAATAGGAGTGTCGGCTAATACGCCTCACTAGAGTTTCAAAATGCCCCACACCAATAACAAATCATTGTAGCGAAAACAATTAAATAATTAAGACACAAACTAGAGTTAATGGCACAAAATCAGTTTCTCATTGAATAACATGTAACTATGTAGAAATAAGAATGAGTAATCTATAATATTTATCGACAGATTTACTGCCTATTTAAAATTTAATTGTTTTTTGTTCTTGACTTTCTCTCTGGCCTCTTCAAGGTTTTCTGCAGTCCAAGAAGCTTGTTCGTTGTCGGGACATTGTCTGCAATAATAATATTATAAAATTCTTCATGACATGAGTTAATGGGATTTTGTAGGTAACCGTGCCCTATTTTAAACCAATTTGATTATGACTATAACAAGAAAAAAAAATTAAAATGTTGATTTACCCCCAACTACCTCAGGTTTGTAATTTGTCAAACACTCTAACCCTTTCATTTGATACTCATATTGAGAGATGTTGAGAAGAAACATTTTGTCCGCCATTTTGTGGAGGCGGCCATCTTGAATCGATATTAACCAAACATAGCTAAAACTTCCGCACGGAAATCATTCAATAAAAAACCGCATTGAAATCCGTCCATCCATTTGGGCTCTACGGTTCCACAGACTGCCACATACAGAGACAGACAGACAGACATCGATGCCAAACTTATAACACCCCTTTTTTAGTCGGGGGTTAAAAATACTTTGTCTAATACTTACACGTAATAAAAATTATGTTCAATGCTGGGGCGTTTTGTAAAACGACATGTAAGGCATATTATAAATTTGGGTATACAAAACGCCCCACCAAGGACAAGACGACGCTTTTAAGGTTATAACTCTCCAAACAGTCGAAAAAGAAGGGTTGTTTATTGTATTTTACGGTAGTATCAAAACATTTTAAAGAAAAAGCAAAGAAAAAATAGTATTTAAAAAAAGCTGACACTTACCAGAAATTGATCTGAGGCAAAAAATCTTCGAAATTTTTTTTTTTCTTATTGACCGCAGAGAAACACTTGCGAGTATCGGCCATGATACGCGGTCACCGTCGCCTGTGCTTGTGCGCTGCGAGAGCTTCGTACGTTGTGTTAGTGTGCGTGTGTTGAGGTGGGGCGTTTTGTCAAGTGGGGCGTATTACCTAGTTTTACCTTAGTAATTCCGTAGTATTTCCGTGAAAGAGTAACAAACATAGGTATGTCTATATATTTTAATACTCTTCGCGTTTATAATATTGGTAAGAGATTTTCCGCATTGATGAGTGACCGAGATGAGACTACAAAACCCAGCAACATCATTCATAACATACCGTCGTATTTTCAACATGAGCTCAAGGGAAAAAACACATCAAATTTTGGAGTTAAGCGATGAAAAAGCTACGAAAACAGCACCAACTGCCGCGCTTTTTTTAGGGCACCATACCCAATAGATTAAACCTATTACTAAGAGCCCGTTGTATATCCGTCTGTCCATCTATCATCTGATGATTGATTTTTGATTTTTTTATAGTTTTTGTACTTATATAGCTAGATAATGGTCAAGAATAATACGTCTTCTTCCTTCTCGTATCCTCATTATTGAGGGTCGTGACTACCATCGACGTCCTTGACCACCTTCCTCCAAGCACTCCTGTTTTTTGGCCATCCGTAGGCAAGTTTAGATGTTTGTCCTTGAATGGTACGGAACCCTTCGACGAGTCTGGCGACTCGCACTTGGCTGGTTTTTATTTAGGTTTCTTGGCAGGTTTTAAATCCGATACTGTTTACCTGTGTGGCCATTTTGCCCTAATCAAAATATATATGAAAGGGACGTCTGTACATATTAAACAGATATTATAATGAGGATTTTATGTATTTTCGTTATGAAAAATCAGTTATTATCGTTTTTTTTATAAAGACAAGAACAACCTACCCCTAGTTTTGGGAGTAAAAACCTTACATCTGTAACCTTACAGATTGGGAAACATTATAGACAAAAGCAAATAAAAAAAATCACATTGCAGTATTTAAAACTGTATTCACTACAATAACCACGACATTATGCCGTTAATATAATAATTTACAGATTAATATAAAAATAACATGTATAATGATACTAAAAATACGTCTAGCGTCGTTCATTCGAAGTAAAAACAATAATTAAAATGCAATGTACTCTGAACTCACAATCGTAATTACTCATTTGTCTTGTACTTCATTTCCTTAATTGGCACATTTCAACAACAATCAACAAATAATAACAGAAGATAAGTCATTGACTCATCAAACTAATCTCTATACAAAAGAAGTTATCAAAGGATTATATTATATATACGTATAACATTCAGTTTAATTACTATGTCGTAGAGTTGGCATGCTGATGCAGTACTTACAATATCTCATTTAAGAAAATACGTTTCAGGTTTAAATATAGGCCCGAATTCTGAGGAAGTTGATCAATCCAGCGAAGCCGACGAGACAACCGTCGGCACCCGGCGCCGGCGCCTATACCAAAAACGTCGTATTTAAAACTACCGGGAGCTGACGTCTCGGCTGGCCCTAACTAAATGACATTTTATTATTTGTATAAATAGACTTGAATAATAAACAATACACGGGTGACGGAGATAACTCTCCATCACCCGTTTATCAACAAAAAACCTATTCAATTGTTACTTTCTTTGTCATGTTAAGTGATAGGTATTACTTCAATTAAGTACACAGTGCTAACCAACATTACCACATCCAGTTCTAATACATAGTAATCTGCTACACATAACTGCAAAAGGGTAGTTGACTATTTTTATTGCTACATAAAATGGAAGAATCCATGAAAAATATTTTAACAAACAAATCAGCATTCTTTCCGAACAAATATTCCACAGAGAGGCAGGGAGAGAGCAGTACTGAAGTAACAATAAAACATCAATGCCGACGTATACCTACCATTCACAATTTTATACCGTCAACACGCAATTTTTAATCAACACCAGCCAACTACCCCAATATAATCAAAATTATTATAATCGATCTCCATACATTTACCCAACATGTAACATCATTATTCGATATTGAGCTCTAGATTTACAGTCTGAGTAATTCTTTATCTAATAATTTTAACAAACTAAGAAGGCATCATCAATTATACATTAATTTCTGAAGTGATTATTATTTATACATTTTGCCGCAATACATTTCGTATCAAATCGTTAAATTATTCGTCGATAGATATAACATGGCGGTAAGAGCTTCAAGTCACGTTAAGTACTATTACACTAAACATACAACATTTTTATAAAATGTTAGTAAGTACTCGATAGGTATATTATTAAGTATTATTTGGTCAATAAAATCACACATCAAAAAGCACGACACAGCATTTGGAAGACGGAAATCACACATAAGATTATTAACCAACAACATAATAAGGTACACAATCCTGTATTCAACCTCGAGTGTAGAGGAATGTATTTGCATATACAACAATATATGTTCCTTTCAATTGCACCATATATATTGATTTTACGTTATTTGCCGTCACTAAAGAACATTACACCATCGATATAAACCATTAAATCTGCCTTCCGAAACTTCAGGCGGACGGAATTATATCCTCGTTGAGAACAGTGAGCACAGCGCTCTTTGCGTTCTAGTCAGTTGCAGGAAGCAACAGTTGTCAACAACCAAAATAAGAAGAACCATAACATACCTCGCCGCTAGAGATTCTAGGGGTCAATTAGAATGGTGGTGTGTAAACCACTAAACTTACGGTACAAATATTGATTTCAAGGTGCTCAGGGCACATCTGATGGTTTATATCGACGCATTACACCACAGAACATGGCAGAGTTTTATAATATCAAGTAACGATAACCAATATGTTGGATTATTTATTTGGTTATTTAAATCGTCCTAGGTTTCAAAGTCCATTACAGTAATTATTGGTTTTTAACACTAAGAAAAACATCGCGACTAAATTCGACGTCGGAAAAGATTGGTCCTTATTGACGATAATAAACAATTCCCAAATTGCATTACATTTTGCGATGATGGACTACTCCATGGAGAAACCTATGTCGAGAGTAGATATTTCAATTGCGTGTAGCAAACTTACCGCACGCCCTTGTTATCGAGAGCGAATCAAATGTAATATGAGACTTGGAAGCGAAAGTCACTATATATAAACAGTTTATCAATAACATTGTAATCGCCAATGAAATCATATAGTTACGCAATTTCTTACAATTTGAAACGACGCCGAAGTTCGTGGATTTATTTGCCGAAAATCGAAAAACTTATTGGAGTTACTGGAAATTTTCCATAAAAAAGTAAGTACTTGGGATTTTGGGTACGGCGATTTAGAGAGACACAAACTAATAAAAAAAAACGAGAGAGATGTGCTGTCATCCTAAAATGATCATATTTGGATCATCAATAGAAGTTTCTGCTCTTAACGCATTCATTTTCTTTTAAATATCCCGGATCAGTCCTTTTCGCCAAGTCCCAAGTCTCTTGTTCATGAACGTCTAAAGCTTCAGTCAGTCCGGAAATGTTCCGATATGTTATCTAAGAAAAATGGCCCGTAAATATCTACTTTCCACCGTTATCGTATTCGTTTAGTTTTTAATTAGCACGTAAAGATACAGATTAAAAGGCTCTACACACGAACCCTAAAATCAGAGAAAATTACGTAAAAGTATGTAGTGTGTAGTAAATGGTAATTTATGGTGCGATGTAGGGTCTCCCCCACTACTTTTATGTAATTTCCTCTGATTTTAGGGCTCGTGTGTAGAGGGTTTAACTTGATTTTTTACAATTAAATTTAACAGATCAAACTTGTTAACCGAACCAAGCAATATAAATACATGTATTTCAATTTAAACGTTTGTTTGTTTGATTAAAGTAAAATGAAACCGCCGGACCGGCGGATTTATTTCTCACAGTAAGATCAAAGTCGACTTTACGAACTTATTGTTTTATTTTTATTTCATTTTAGTACTGCGGAATTCTATCTTGGTAACGTAACTAATTATTTTTCATGTTCAAAAACGTTAATATAGATAGGATATATTTGACAAATTTATATAAACAGCTTTTCTGGGCAAGCATTCTGATCCGCTAAAACATATCGTTTTTCCCATATACATAGATAAAAAAGACTTGATTCTACTACCGACAGTCGCAGTCGCAGTCAACATTTGTAGTTAAATACATAATTGTCGAAAATATCCTCTTTTTGGGAGAAAATATCAACGAGCTTGCATACAATACGTTTAAATTGCAAACCTTCGTTTTTGAAGTGCGAATTGTCCACCAATATTTATTTATTTTATTATTTATTGAAGGCAGGCAACACAACTGCCATGATATTTTCAGTAATTATTAAATTATTCATAGTCGAATACACATTCAATTGATCCACTATTATAATTACTAAAAAGGTCAGATATATATTAAAATAAACAACTGGAAATAAAAAATGGCTTTGTAAATATTTCCCGCCTAATTAACAACCTAGTAAGAGCCTTGATATTAACATGTTTTTTTTATAGGTTAGAAACGTATATAGGGAAAATCCGTGCAAAACGCATGCGATGGCAAACAAGTTATGGAAGTCAGGACGTCTACTTTCTTTCTACGAAAAACGTAATTTCGAAATAAACTCGCGACTTTCCTACTCCGGTTCTACTCGTACTTAGTTTCGTCCCATCGACAATTGTTTGACGTTAAAAGTTCTAAGCCTACTAAATTAGACAATTTAAACGGACGGTAACAATGGATCGAAGTAGAACCGGTGTATGGAAGTCGCGAGTTTACAACGAATATACGTTTTCGTACAAAGAGAGTAGACCTCCAGGTGCTTTCCAATGACACACCAAATGAGCGACCACCAACCAGATAATGTTTCCGTAACCTCTCGTAACTTTTGTGTAACTGCTAATTCCAGTACATAACACAAAAGTTTTGTTATAGGCTGTACGAGTATACAACGTGTGGCGGAAAGGTCCAACAATATTTATTGTAGTTCATCTATACTAGGTATCGAATCACATATTTATGTGAATATTAGACACGAAATTCGTTGTTTATTATTTTATTTGACAACCCTAATCACCGGCCGCGTGGCGCGGTCACTGACTGCCGGCCGCCGCGCGCCGCTCCGTCGTCGCACGCCGCTTCGCCGCGCATTAGGGTTGAAGCAGGTCAATTTTACATCAAACTTTAACTCGTATTATCTCGCGATCTAAAGTGCTGAGGCGAAAAAGACCTTCGGAGATGAAGTCCACATCAGTATTGGAATGACCTATTCAAATATCGTTGGACCTTTCCGCCACACGTTGTATAAGTCACTGTAAAATTGTCAGATTTTTCAATTATACGGTGTTAGGTATATATTTGAAAATTCCCAATTCAATTCATCTATTATTTTTTTTTCAATTTATTTCATACAAATGCCACTTTCAATACGATTTATTAACTCAATCTTATCTGGTGTGAAAAATTAACATAAAAACATATATACGGTCGAATTGCGAAACCTCCTTTTTTGAAGTCGGTTAAAAATGTGTTTAACTACCAATCTTAATTCGAATTAATTTCGTCATGACGTTAACGTGCGTTGTGATTGTATTTTGTATTGTACCGTTGCGTTGAGTTAAAATTGGAATCACTATTCTCTAACTCTATGTAAACTTTCTAAAAGTGTTTGAAGTTCCAATTCTATAGATGGACTAAATATTTCAAGGCTACACATCGACAGGTGACTTTCCTTCATTCTACATCCTAGGAACATTAGCAAATTTTGATCTCAGAAAAATTGTAACTAAAAAGTATTACCACAATGTCGTTGTTGTATAAAATATACTATAAAAGAAGTGTGAGACTGTGGTACGGTCACCAGTCGATTTAAGCCCTTTCTTTCTAAAAATACGTCTACAAAAACCTTTTGATTTAACAGTCATCTAAAAATATTTTATTGAAAATCAATGTCTAAAAAGTTTACTAACTATAGATCTACAAAATATACACGTAGCTACGCACTTACTGGTCAGTTAGTTTTTGGGATTACAAAGATTTACAATGTCGGAACAATGACCAAAAAAAACATTGAAATGTAAACCTTATTCTTTGGGTTTTAGCATTTGAAGTTAGTTTGTCAAAATTCGCCTGTAAGTACCAAATAATAAGATTCGCATTTCAATCTATTTTACCACAGCTTACAGTTACTTTTATTACTGCTTTTCTTTTTTGACACAAACATGGAAGATATCGCTATAATTAATCAGTACTGTATAATTTTTGTCATGATTTAGAAAAAAATCAAGCCCACATTGACTTGGCCAAGCTTTGGAGATACATTTTCCAAAACGACAACACATTATTTTCTTTTTAGATATGATTATGATATGAAATCCCATTACTAATTACGCGGCAATGAATTAATCAAGAACTTAAAGATCTTTGATACTTGGCAAAGTTTTTTGATTTAAGTACATATTAATTTCGTTAGAAAATGTATCTCCACGGCTTGTAAAAAGCTACAATTAGCTGTAAAACATGCCTAAATATCAATACAAGTGAAAAACAGTTACTTGAGACTTGAATGTAAGTTTGACGTTATAAAAATATGTGATCACTGTAAAAACGATGCTATACATATTTAAGAACCACGTATTTTTGACAAATCGTCTGTCTGTCCTGAGACCAAGGCCACTCACTTCTTCAACTATATTTGGACCACTTTCCTTCTCCGTGTAAAGGCGAGCGCATATTCGATGCCCCAGACGAGAACGCACGACATTATCATGGCGTTCTGTACGTGAATGCATATTGAGAAACTGTTTGTGTAGTCCCGTACGTATCCTGAAAAAAAAAAGTGTTTTGTATTCAATTCATTTTTAACATTTAGCTTCTTGTGATCTCGTGAAAATATCTCCATCCGAAATCAGTATGAACGGACGTCGGCGTTGAAAATCCATAGACGTTACAGCCTTTATTTTGGCTTGCAGGCTTACTGTTGTATTGATTATGGTTACAACAAACAATACATGTGTGAAGTGAGTCCGAGACGCATTTTGCGTAGAAGACACTTTGAGAGGTCGGATTCAGTGACTAGATGACAATGAGAATGTCTTGGGTGCATACGTGGTTTGCACGTAACGGACAGGATAGATTTGGCGATGCAATGACATACACCAACTATATCTCTCTTCTGTCCTGACAAAGCGTTTGACTTCAAGGAAACCAGAATTGACTAAGAGCTGCTGGAAACTGCCAAATATAGGTAGGTGATGACGAATGAACTCAGCTATAAGACATTGAAAAGTTTTGAATGAAAATGAAATTCAAGAAAAAACTCACCAATATGACGATTGGTAGAATAGAAGAATTGAAAGAACTCGCTAAAGGGACGACAACTAGTATAGTATTTCTATCTAACGAAACGACGCGAGATTTACTTGTGGCAACGATGTTCACAACAAACATGCTGTAAATGTGTGCGTGACCGCGGACGCCTCAGTACCGCCCAAGACACGGGCGAAGGAATTTGTTAACACATACTTAGCGTGTTTTTTCAATTGGTTTCCACAAGTAAGACATCGCATCGTGACTAAATCTACCATATATATATAAATATATATATATATATATATATGATATATATATATGCGTACAACGCCACCTACGGCGAATATTATTTTTTTGATTTCATACCGTGATAAATATTATGTGAACTATTGTTGCGAGCTGGCAACGTCGCAGTTGCGGACGCCAAATACGCGGATCCATAGTCAGGAAATCTCCGAGTTATACGGCTGTGAATATACGCGCGACAGCAGCGCCTCACCTGCGCTGAGATTTCGTCGCGAACTATTTAATATATTATTGAATCCATTTTAGAGTTTTTTTGGCTTCTATCGATATTTGTCCTACGGCTAGTCAGGACCGATAGGACGTAAATGGCAATGGCTATAAAAGTGGCGTCCATTATGCGGACGCCAAAAGCAGGTGGACGCCAGTTTAAATGCACTTTTTCCTTCAGAGGACGGCTAATTGTTTGGAGGATGTATATATATATATATATATATAAAAGTGGCGTCCATTATGCGGACGCCAAAAGCAGGTGGACGCCAGTTTAAATGCACTTTTTCCTTCAGAGGACGGCTAATTGTTTGGAGGATGTATATGTATATATATATATATATATATATATATATATATATATATATACAGGGTTACTGCTAATTAGCCTGCATCCTTTTAAGGTGATGTTAAGTACATTAAAACCGTCAACTTTTGTACTACAGTTATTAAAAATTCGTATTTTTTTTTGGGTTATCTTTTGAGTTTTAACGAAAGTTGCAGAACTAAAGTCGTTTGTTTATATATACAGAACATGTCTTTAAACGGCTGCGGGCTGATTACCAGTAACCCTGTATAAAACTGCTATTATAGGTAAAGTGTTGAAGGCAGAACTTACCAATGAGCGGTCCGATGAGCACGACGAGCACGCCCTTGCTGACCATGTGCAGACCGAAGGCGGCGGGCAGCTTCTCGAGCGGGCAGTACTCGGAGATGGTGAGCGTGAAGTTGCTGAGGCACATGCCTCGGAAGAAGCCGCAGATGGACAGCCACACCATCAGCGGGACCCACTCCGACTGTTCCGCCAGGACTACACAACACCAACACATTACTAAGCCGTTCTTGTAATAAATCATACAGATAAGAGGTAACATTACTAGCATAGAGTGGACAAGACGAGCAGGACATGTGCCTGATGGTAAGTAACATGCCTGCCCATAACAGCAGTGACACGCAGGTAATAGAACATGAAGAGTCCAAATCATAACTTAGCACTGCACTGCGCTCGTCACCCAGACATATAATGTTTAAGTCTATGAACTGAAGTTTCACTGGAAACATTGGGGAGCGTTCAAGTATTACGTAACGCAATTTTGTCTCGTAAAACGTTACGATGCGTTACAGGGGCGGGAGGGGGTACTATTTCTTACAACACGTCGTAACGTGTTGTAAGAAATACAAGATATACAATACACTGTTACGAATAACATTGTTTCTTTTTTTATATAATAAATAGGGAATTAAAACTCCCAAATTGGCAACCCTTTTCGTTCACGTTTTACGGGGAATCCCTCGATTCTATTAGTCTGGTCGTAGTTTTTAATTTGTTCTCACATGTTGGCAAACCTTTTCGTTAATGTTTCACGGGGAAATTTGCGTAAAGCCAAAAATTCATCAAAAATAAACAAAATACGCCTGCGTATTTTGTTTATTGTTGTGAATTAAAAATCTCTTGTGTTATTATAAGGCAATTAAAATTATACCAAGAATAAAAACGATTACATAACTTTTTGCGACTTCAGGGTAAAAATGATCACTTGAGTATTACGTAACGCGTTTAGAGAGGAGGGGGGGGGGTATACAGAAAAACGTTACGGAGCGTTACAGTGGGTCCCCCCACTCTGTCTCTGGGGGGGTCAACAATCTTCAAAAATTGCGTTACGTAATACTTGAACGCTCCCTTGCCTGGAACACAGTAATGTTTCCGCATTACTGATTGGCAATAGACTACCTGGCATAGGTGTGGTACTTCCCCAGGCGAACTCTGCAATGAGTCCAACCATTCCTGTCAGTCCTACTAAAACTGAGTATTATAATAAATGATATAGAAAAGAAGCAACATGGCATTGCCAATCCAGAGGGCCGTTTTCAATGTATGCGGAAGAGCATAAGTAGTGTCAATTCCGGCCTTGTGGCATTTGCAACATAATGTCAATTTCAAAGGTTTCATTTCGATTCTAGCTTTAATTTTGAATTTTAACTACTCGTATTTATAGGATATGGAATGGACGGGGGTTAAGTTTTAGACTGGTTTTATTTTAGAAATACATAAAATGTTGGTGTGTGTCGTAAGCTCATAATACCACATTGTATAATTTGTGAATTTAAGTGACTAGTTTATGCAATTTATTTCTTCTATATTTCATGTATAACAGCTATTAAAAGAAGCTAATAATGTTGGAATAATAATTTATTTTAAAGCTATATTATAGTTTTTTTCTGGCTTTATGTGCGTTTTAGTGAATACTGTAAGCACAGGAGACAATTTAATTTTAGTAAATAAATAGCCTGGAACAGCACAAAAGCTACTTTGTATCGTGGGAAAACTACAGTAACGATAATAACGTGGTTAAAACCACAGATGATCACTTAAATATTCTATGAACTATACAAGCTATGATTCAGTCTGAACTTATTAGCTAAATCTTAAATCCAAAATCATAGCAAGGTTTAATTTTATTATTTCATATAACTGTGTTGACCTAAGTATTATGTGGTACTTCTAGAAATAATCAACTCACCAGATCTAGTCGCAGCCAAAAAAGAACGCTGACACGAAGAAAATCATCTTCTTCGATATCGACGTCCTGTCGAATATAGGCGGCAGTATCAATCTCACCAGGATGTCGGTGATCGCGGTCATCGACAAACAAAACGCCGTATCGTTCATATTATATCCCAAACTTCTTATGAAGAATGGCGTCAACATTCTAAATTGTAACTCGCCGCTCCAAAACAGCGACAAGCCGAGTAAAAGGTTCAAAAACGACCAGTCTTTCAGTAAATCTAAGTCCATGAGATCTATAAACTTTCGAAAGAATCCTTTCTCTTTTTCTGGTTCGGAATTTTTTAATGGCCTTCATTTGTAACGCGCCTTCGTCTGCTTTCTGTAAGGTGAACAACAATACTGTTAAACTATTCAATATTATCACGGCCAAATAATGCTGGTCCTTATAGTGTAATGGAGGTTTGTATTGCTGAGAGGCCTTTAGACTACAAAAACTACTGAAACCGCATAATTATAACGAAGATTGAAGACTGATCGTCTTGTAACATCTATTTCTTCTTCACGGTACCCTAACTTACAGTAACGTTACTATGGCGCCATCTGTAGGCCATTTTTTTCTGACCCAACTGTGTACGTTCGTTAATATTAATTAACGTTTTCACACAGATATAACATACATAACTGCAGAGATATAATTGTATTAAACACAGAACAAACATTCATGCAAATGTTTGTCCATGATGGGAATCTAATCTGAGCCCCTACAACCGTACGGTCTATAGCTTATTGTTAAATTTATGTTACGTCAAAATGTAGAGTTGGAATTAGAAAGTCAGAAATGTAGGGTCGTTACTACGAATAATTATTCTATAGAATGCAATTACTGCCATACAAGTACAAAAGATCAAAATACGCTTAAAGAAAAGTACGACCGGTGTCTATTTCTGTCTGAAGCCACTGAAGTGTTGAAAGAGTAAATAGTAAACTATTTTACAAAAACAACTGAACCAGATGAAAATAAGTAATTTTGACCTACATAGAATTACTTACTTATCGCATCGGCCTCGATATCGTCAGTGTAATAGATGAAGGTCTATCCCAGTGTATCGAAACAAAACCACGAACGACCACAGAAGAGACGTTCTCATGCAACTTCAACTTAATATTGGTATTGACGGCTATTACTGACTCGTTTGTCAGTCCCTGAGCCTCATGGATAGTAAAACTAAATACAGTACCCCGATTCACAACGTCAATCGCATTGATCTCGACACGGAATCAAACCTCTCGACCTTTGTCTTATCCGATTAAAATAACAGAGACAAGGATTGTCATTCCGAATTCGAATCGTTCGTATTGCGTTGTGAACCAGTACCCAGGTTACAAAGTGTTTGCATGACATATTTGTACTATAGTCCGTTCCACGAAGAGGTGTAGAAAATGTAAACAAAGGTGCTACCATAACATAAAAATCGTTTAACCTTAGTATTTTTCTAAAACTGTCTTAAAATATTTTTTCACAAATATGATTCGACTTTACTCTGATCTTAAATACAACATACTTGGATTTGTATTGATCAAATAACGATTTATTAACTTATCTTGAAAGTTATAAATAGTAATAGTAGAATGTGGTAGATACGGTTTTAAACAGTGGCAATTTGATCTATGTTTCTCAAACTGCGATTCCCATCAAAACATAAATGTGAAGTGAAAGACAAGTTCAATATTATGATATTAAAACCAGCCAAGTTAGACTGCTTTTAATAATTATCATTAATTATAAAAAAAAAACATATTTTAAGTATTTAAAACTAGTCTTTGTTATTATAAATAGATTTTAGAACTGACCATTTAAGACCATTTAGATCTTTATTCTTTAGTCGTTGAAGTCAACAAACAAGGCATATAATATCATAATACTGAACTTTGATCTCACTTCACGCAGAACACGGTTAGATTATGATCTGGAAAGCATAGGTATAAGTTTATTTTTATGGAGGGAAAATTACGGAAAAGGGATCTAAGCGGGTAAATTTGCGGAACGCTGCTCACATAAGCGACCCACTAAAAGTTCTTTGCTGGGGCTATAATTCTTCCGTGTTGGTGGTGGATGACAAACCTCTCTGACCTCGAAAATTTTTAGGAGCATGCCAGTTTGCTTAAGGTGTTTTCTTTCATGAGCGTAATGCTGCTAAAGCATTACGCTCATGAATTCGAAAAAAGCAGAGGTGCGCGTGAGATTAGAACCAGGCACTGCATCTGCGTATTGGCGTGACAAAACCACCTAAGCCGAGCAATAACTTAATGTTAAAATAATAAATGTAAAAAAAACTTAATGTAAAAACAGAACGCTCATTAACAAATTTGTTTGGATGTAAAAATCTTATATTAGGATAGATGAAAGCACTACTCAGTATTCGATACGTATTAAAAATTAATTGCAACAGCATCTAACGCAGTAGAAATTAATTGCATTTTTTGATGAATTACACCTACCAATCTTATTAAAAAAATACCCAATGGGGCACTTAAATATTGAAACTATTTGAATCTTCTCAGAACGGGTAGAAATAGTGCCACCAATATATTTTGTGTGCCACCATTTGTTTTGTCATTTTACTTACCTTATTTGTTTGTTACAGAATCAAGTTTAAGGGCCACGTTAGCTATATATTCAGACTTGATTGCTTTTTTAGTTCAAATATAAAACGTAGATCAATAATTATAGCAAGGAATAGTATATAGGTTACCACTTATATAGGTACACTACTTTTTATTAAGACAAAATAATAGCAATGGTAGCTACACAGGTAGTAAGAACTACACTAGTGATGTGCTGTATTGTGAAAAAAGTACATCCACGGATACGGATCTGAATGTGGATATATATACGAGTATCTAAAGCTGCGCTAGTAGGTTCATATCAGATTTGGCTGGGCAGGGAGAGAAAAACGAGTAGTGAAGGTGAGTGTTGATGTACGTCAGAAAGGGGCCCCTTAAACGTACGCCCGAGTCACAAGTCTCGGGATCTACTCGGGATTTCTCTCTCTCGGCAGGGTCCATCGTGCGGCAGCACGACGGACCCGGCACCCGCACGGTGAATCCATGGAATGCTACGTAAGAAGATCGTCTCATATATATATATATATCTCCCACCCCTTATGTAAATATATATTAAATTTAAGTTTACTAAAAAGTCAGTCATTTCACATACATAATGAAAAAGGAATTTCAGTGCTTCATAACAAAACAAAGCTGTACTTAATAATTAATATTAATAAAAACTGTTTATATGTTACTATTGTGTTCCATGAACCAACCACCCAAGTTATTTTTGTATTAATGTTTTAAACTTATGCGCACCACATCTATACTAATCTATACTAATATTATAAAGCTGAAGAGTTTGTTTGTTTGTTTGTTTGTTTGTTTGTTTGTTTGCTTGAACGCTAGGATCTCGGGAAGTACTGGTCCGAATTGAAAGATTCTTTTTCTATTGGATAGTCCATTTATCGAGGAAGGCTTTAGGCTATAGAAAATAACTCTACTATTAATTGAAGCGGAGCATGAAACAAGAATGTAACAAAATCGGGAAAAAATATTCCCCTTTTGAGAGTTTTCGTAAGTTTCGTGCTTTGACATGACACATGACAGCATGTGTCAAAGATTGCGTCATTGAATTTCAGTAATCTGTGCCTCGAATATAAACTTTTGCTATTTTTTTTTTCTAAATCTGAGTTGGTACGACCAATTTCCGACAGGTGGCGTAGCAGGTTGCTGAAGAGGTTTTTGTTTGAAATCGATATTCTCAGGTACGAGTATGAGTGAACCGATTTCAGTCATTCTTTCACCGTTGGATATGTACGGGACCCTGATGAGTTCTATACTAATATTATAAAGCTGAAGAGTTTGTTTGTTTGTTTATTTGTTTGTTTGTTTGCTTGAACGCTAGGATCTCGGGAAGTACTGGGCCGAATTGAAAGATTCTTTTTCTATTGGATAGTCCATTTATCGAGGATGGCTTTAGGCTATAGAAAATAACTCTACTATTAATTGAAGCGGAGCATGAAACAAGAATGTAACAAAATCGGGAAAAAATATTCCCCTTTTGAGAGTTTTCATACGTTTCGTGCTTTGACATGACACATGACAGCATGTATCAAAAATTGCGTCATTGAATTTTAGTAATCTGTGCCTCGAATATAAACCTTTGCTAATTTTTTTTTCTAAATCTGAGTTGGTACGACCAATTTCCGACAGGTGGCGTAGCAGGTTGCTGAAGAGGTTTTTTTGTTTGAAATCGATATTCTCAGGAATGAGTGAACCGATTTCAGTCATTCTTTCACCGTTGGATATGTACGGGATCCCGATGAGTGCTATATAATATACCACGGGCGAAGCCGGGGCGGGCATCTAGTATTTAATAAACATATAATTATAAAATACTAGAAATAAGACAAAAGGTTGGGAAACGGACTTATTGGAATATATTTAACCTTGTTATGTGACGAAAAACTAAAAGGGCAAACAGAGACGCTCACAACGAACTATCTTCTAAAACAAAGGTTGAGAAATGCTGGTCTGTCATATTGAGAGTGACATTGATTTGTTTACATTTTCTTCACCTCTTCGTGGAACGGACTATAGACCTGTGTCGATCGAATCCTTTTGATTCGATCGCAACCTGTACACGAGTGATCGAATCACGGATTTCTAAAACACTCGATCTTTTGTAACCCGACTATCAGTTTACAAGACAAACCAAATTGAACTTTATATGAATATGTTTTACTTGACTAATTGCTTGCTCATAGAATCGATTGAACCGTGCATTGACTCAATCACATCGACGTAACAACGAAAATATTTTCTGTCTCCTGCTTTTACTGCGAGTGTGATCAGTCGATCTCATTCTGCCTTTGGGTCGCGCACGACTCAGGTCGTAAGTAGTACAAAGGAACTGCGACCCAAATGATCGAAAGATCGAATCTTTATAGCCCGATCACCATACGAGTGGGTCATGAACGACTCAGCTCTCGAGAGATGATCGATTGATACAGATCTAATTTGTACATCGTGGTGTAGTAAAATAATACGTACTACGTCGAGATAGAGTTGCAGGTAGCTGCCGGTGAAGTCCATGTTGGAGATATTGGAGATGACGGAGGCTTTCCTACGCCGCGCCGCCTCGCTCATGCTGCCACTGGATGTGACGCGCGGCATCATGCCCACGGACGCCGCTGACGTCAGCCCGCCGCCGTACGCCTTCAAGTGAGCATTCCTCTCGAACTCTTGAAGTGGCTTGTCGCAAGTTTTTGCACGTGGTAACCCTGAAGCACGGTATAGTAACTCAATTTTCGAAGAGAAACTCGGTAAAGTTACTGTAATGAAATTTGGTAAAGTGGGATCAATTTTATCTGATATCAGATGACTCCGTAAACATTGTCCTGCCTTGTAAATTGGCAACGAATGAAACGTCAAAGTGACTGGATGTAAATGACTTCACGACAATGAACAAGCAACAGTAAAATTATCTGGCTATTTTTCATACTAGAAACGCAATTAATAATAATAAAATTAATTAGTAACCATCCGGAAAAAACTCACTCGGGCAACATATTCCATTTTGATAATTAAATTTAGTAAAGTGGAGTACCTTTTTGTTGTATTATGGATAAATTAATCGAGCATGCAAGTTTATCAATTATAAGAAACAACTTTATTTTTTATGTTTTCAAATAAGTACTGCCAGTAAATAAATAAAAATTTACATTGTTTGGATATTTTAGTATTGAAATTAAATTGTTGTTACGCATATTTATTAGGTAAACGGAGCCTCACGTGTAATATCGTCGGACAATCCGACTCCAGTTTCGGCCGCGTCCGACGGCCTTTTTCAAGGGGAGTGCACACGCGCGAAGTCTGCCCGTTTGGCGTTTGGTTTGGTTTGTGCCGCCGGACGCGTCCAAAACTCAAGTCGGATTGACCGACCACGTGAGTTATCCACCTAATAAATATGTTTGAATATTTCTCACACTATCTCAGCGAATATCATTCATCGCAGTAATGGCACTAACAACATAGATCGAATGATTAGGTTTCCTTTTGCTTTACAAAAATTTTATAATACTTTCAATCGGGCTCGGCGTCCCGTAGTAAACAAAATAGCAATGCAAATATTATAATCTTACCAATAGTTCGCACTGAGGGATGGTTAACTCCAGTAAAGGATCGCTGCGTCGTCAACTTGGGTAGCTTGTTGGGATGGGCGACCAACGGATTTATTTCAAACTTGTCTTCATTTTCTTCATCACTTTCTAAAATACACTCCATCTCCTGGAAAAATCAAAAGCAACGTTAATTTTTTTTTAAATCTTTAATCCCAGTTTGCCGTATACAATAGAAGAGGGTAGTATGTAGGGGTCGGCCCTTCTATTAATCACGTTAGTCTCGACAGGTTGGTTTGAAAAAGTCACGAAATATCACTAGGATTGCGTAGTGAGATATGACGAGTTTTTTTTTTATGCGGGATTTCTAAATCGATAAGCTGTGCGTGATCTTTTCTCGCCGTTGCGAGACAACAATTTCTCTCGTTTCGCCGCCACTATTCTGAATTTATGACAAAAATCGTGACAAAAAAACACACTTATTTTTGGTATGGGGAAAGGATGGCAAACAACTACAACCTCACCACGAATCAATATGAAAAAAAAGTTTTACAATTTGCTCAAAACATCACGTCATTAATTGGACGACCCTTTACCGTAAAAAAACTGGTACAATCTATAACAGCTGCTCAACATTTTTTGTCCACAAACTAAGCAGCCATGATTATCTTTAGTCTAGAAACACAATATGACTTCACACTGTTCCTAAAGTAGTTTAAGTTTCATTAAGAGTATGAATATTGATACGGTTGTACGAGAGCGAGATATTTTTGAACAAATCAAGAATGTGTGGGGAACTACTCGTTCCCAAGAAATTATAAACCTAATGTCAACGTCGCTTCCGAAGCCATATAACTCCCAACCTTTTTAAAGCAGTTCGTGGTAGACGAAGAATTTATTTAAGCCTGTTTCGTAACGTAACAATACACGTACTTTATACGTTCAATGTATATACTACTAGAATTTATTCGACATCACGAGTTTTGATAATATTTATGAATCTGTATGTACTCATTTTGACATTGTATTTTCGTTGACATTATTTATTGATTTTATTGTTCATTGACTTATTTAAAATTCGCGTTCATTGACATTTCATACATATTTTTACTTTGACTTATAACATTTAACTATTTATTTAACAATTTTATTTTATTTAATGTTAATTAGATTTAGACATTTGACATGTATTATGTATACTTCAAAAACAAAAATATTATTTTTTATTTGCCTATAGCCAGATAATTTGTGATGACAAAATTTTTAAATTTTAAATATTGTAAATTTCAATTATTAATTTCCCAAATAACTTGCGTACCTACTATCTCTGTTTCTAGTATTGATTATTCCTATATCCATGACGTACCTTGTATAACTAACATGTTGTAATGGTGAATAAATGATCTGAATCTGAATATTTTAAATGTCAATGTTTGGATGTTTGTTGCTCAATCACGTCGTAACGTCTGCATGGACGGGCTGAAATTTGAAATACCTATATAGATTATAGACTGGAAGAACACATTGGTATTGTTTAACTATATTATATTTTAAGTTTATTGTGAATATTTATCTAAGGAAATTAATACGTTTCTGCTAAAATTTTACATGAATTCTGTAATATCCATTTCACTACTGTAACTTAGAATTTTCACGAAGCCTTATTAACATCAGTTGCGTTAAAATGTATTTAGGGTGAGAAAGGCTGAAGGAGACCCAGAATTTCCGATTCACGATACGAATTTTCAACTAAAATATTATTCAAGATCTTGAAACGGGATACGAAAAAATCGAGAGAATGGACTGGTGTTACGGACAAATGGTTTTTGGTATTCATTTAAAAAATATATACGATGAATTAGCAATCACATTCTTAAACAAATTAATTAGAAAAAAGATAATAAAAACAAGTCAACCTAGAGGTTGACTTGTTTTTATTATCTTTTTTCTAGTCTTTCGTAGACAAAAGACTCGATTAATGGTTAAAATAAATTTACTAACCAAACATAATTTTGCGAAAATACACCGAAGAAAATCCAGTCCATGGAATTGTTATCGTTTTATAGGATTTCAATTTGCAATCGTGGACTTTATGGTCGAATTTAATACCATTTTGTTTTTGTTAGATTAGTTTGTTAGATTACTTTACATATGAACGTTTATGAAAGGACATTATTCCTTTATAAGGGACTTTGGGCTATACGTGGACATTTATTATCACTGATATCATAAATAAAACTTGATAGCTTCCACAGATTTCTAAACAGATGAAACCTTCGTGAACAACACTGTGAGGCCAGTCATTAGTTATGTATGCGTGACAGCTCTCACAGACGTTGTCAAATTACTCACGTTGGTGTGCGTGTAATGTTCCCAGTCGTAAGAAAAAAGTCCCACTATTTTTTTTGAGACGATTTTCTTAGCATTCCATGGATTCACCGTGCGGGTGCCGGGTCCATCGTGTGGCAGAGAGAGAAAAACCCGAGTAGACCCCGAGACTTGTGACTCGGGCGTAGGTTTAAGGGGCCCCTTTCTGACGTACATCAACACTCACCTTCACTACTCGTCTTTCTTTCCCTGCCCAGCCAAATCTAATATGAGCCTACTAGTGCAGCTTTAGATACTCGTTCTAGTGTAGAACTTACTGCACTTCTGGATAAGCCAAGGTCTTTCAGCAGGTTATAGAGAGATTTTGCTGGTATACCTCTCGCTCCCACTTCTACAGCGTATAAACTAACTACATAGCCGTTTTTGTTAATTCGTTTAGGAGGTCGTAATACTTATTTTGTTTCATCGCGTGGTCTTTAGGTATATTAGTTTCCCACGGTACGGTAAGTTCTACAAGGACTCTGCGTTTTGTAGCTCTAGAAAAACGAAAATGTCCGGTCTGGATGACGAAACACCCCACATCCTCTGGGATTTTGTAGTGCTTTTCATACGTGTCCATTAACATAGTCCAATCAGGTGCTGTACCCAGGATTGAGTAAGGCTTGTTCCTGGAGTTTCATGTTGAGCCTTCTTTTTACAAAGTTAATTTGTCTTTTGTTTGTCGTCAATCCTTTTTGGGCTCTAGCTACTGAAAGGCTCATGGCTTCACGTATGATTTCAAGTACTCTGTCATGGCGCCGTGAGTAATGACCCCCATTAAGGAGCACCTTGCATCCCACCAATATGTGCCTTAATATGTGTTGTTAAGCTTTGGAAATTTTCACGTATAATAAACGCATAAAACATTATTTTAAAATAATTTATTATTTTACCGATAATATATAATGCAAGGATTTCTTGTTAATAACTTGCTCCACAAAAAAGAGACAGAAACGTAATTGAAAATTATAGACCTATTAGCCTCATGTCAAACATTTACAAATTTTTTTTCAAAGCTGATCCTAAATAGAATATCAAGGACTACCTATAGATTAAGTACAGCCTATTGAACAAGCTGGTTTTAGAGCAGGGTTTTCAACTATTGATCATATGCATGCATTAAAACAGTTAATAGAAAAATCTCAAGAGTATGGGAAAGACCTATACATTGCATTTGTCGACTGCAATAATGCTTTCGACTCAATCAAACACAATCTGCTCTGGGAGGCTCTAATTCAACAAGGAGTAAGAAAGAAATATGTTCGTATTATTACAAATATATATGCTAACAGCACTGCACAGATCAAGTTAGAATCCACAGGTCATAGACGAGTCGTTTTATAACGGCGAGGATTTGTTCTTAGCTATTCGTTTCATAACTATAGTTTTAATCAACACTATCAGTATTTTTATTAACCCTAGTAACGGCGAGGATATGTTCTTGGCATCAATTCACAAAAAATAAATAAAAAACGATTATAAAAATAGCGCTTAAAATTGAATTATACAATGTTCATCAATAATTTGCTCTACGAGTATCTTCAAAACAAAATTAGAATCTATATTTTACCTTAACTTCAGGGAAAATAATTTTAATTTAGTATAGCAACACTGACCTATTTTCGTTGAGGTGTTGCGTTTCTATTCATCAATCGAAATAAAATCGTCTAAATTTAATAAATACCAGTAAAAATATTCAAACTTTATTATGAAATTTCCTTTTTTTATTTTTGGGAACAATGTTTGCAATGTTTGATGACACAAGACGGCATAATCTTAAACAAAACATAAAATCACACGGGACTCCCGTACGAGACGGAAGTCAGTTTCGTACTGACTGGAGTTTGTATTTGCTTTGGCGTTTAATATTTGCTTTCCGGACCTAAGGATCTGTGTTCTGCACGTTCCATCTGCCTTTTGTTTTAGAAATCTGTGATAGCTTCTAACAATAGGTATCAGAATATTAGCATTGGGTAGTAGCAGAACGACTACTTACGCATAATTTCCATAAGTAAAGCGAATATTGACGAGATTATTTTTGAACAAAACTACAAAATTTGGTGCCATCAGAGGGCCTGCCTCGCTATAGGAGGATGCCGTCGATGTCCGAGAGCAAGCTAGCGTCCTAAGAATGCATTTTCATCAACCGAATACAAAAATCATAAACATTTTCAAATAGGAAACACAAACACGTGACACAACAAAGCATAAATAAACAGCTGACATTTCGTTTTGATGTATGCAGTTTTGCCATAGTAAAAATATCATAATATCGATCTAAAAGAATCGATTATGATCGTGGGGGTAAAATCGATACTAGTCTATAATGCTGGACATTGTTTGAAATAATAACTAAAGTATATAACTAGCTACAATGTTGCTGAAAAAACAACTTAAAACCGATGTTGTTTAATTCACGCATAAATGTCAAAATGTGACATTTTGTATCGATTTAAAGATTAAATTGACAAAAATTCATATTATTTAAAGCTTAAAGACTGGCAATATAGTTGTTGAGGGACGGAAATAATTATTAAAATACTTATATAATGAACTTTTAGTTTATTAAGCTGGGTACTAAAATAATGTATGAATTTTCTTTACAAAAATAAATATATTTTTGGACTATTATCAAGAACAAGTTGTCCACGGATAGCCCAGTTTGAATAATTTCCTTTCACTTGCAATGACGATACAACAAATCAACTACATACTTACATAATTTATTGAGAAGTCAGAAATCGGGGAGATTTTAATAACAAAATACTCTTAAAAATATATTTCAAATATGAAAATAACTAGAGAATTTAAAATGTTGACCTCCAATTCTCATAGCTTGCAAGTATTTAGTAAATTTGTGGTCATTGTTAATTCTATGCTAATGTGCGTTCTTAATAAATTCAGCCATTTACAATATTTTGCGTAGGTTCATAGATCACGTTTGCTGATCAGGTTTTTTCCTTATTTCGTCAATGTGCTTCAACGTTATGCAATGTGTGATTTGTTTGAAAGCTAAAATTTCCCACAAAGTTAATATAACAGTCAAGTACCAAACACTGAAAGCTAAATTATAAGGAAAAGTATCCGTCCTTCACTCATCTACTAGTTAACTATGTTTACGACATGCTCGTACTAGCAGTAGCCCGCGGTTTCGCCTGCGTAATTCCTGTTCCCGGTATTCTCCCGATATGAAAATGTATGTTGTTTCAAACTATACCTAATTTATTTGTGTTCAAAATTTTAACCCGATCCGTTCAGGTGTTCCGATGTGATTGAGCAACAAACATCCAAAAATTTAAACAACAAACTTTCGCATTTATAATATTAGTAGGATAGTAGGATTTTACACACAAGTTGCTGCCAGTTGCCAGTGACTGGAAGCACTTGAGTAAGTAAATCGAATGATATTAGGAACCGGAGTCGGAAAAGTGGAACATTGTGGGGATTTTAGTCGATATGTGAACTGTGGCGTCAGCAACGATACAAGAATTCTCCCACTAAAAATACCAACACAAGACTGAAGTAAAGTTATGTTGCTGTCTAGGCTGGAACGCACTCACTTATAAGAAACCGGTTGACTGTCCAAACATCCAAATCGAAACGTACCTTGACAGTCTGCATCTCGCAGTCAATAGGCACCTCGATGAGATGCCTCTTTACCGGCTGCAGCAGCGTCGATCCGAGCACCGCGTGGAAGGCAAGCGCGCCTAATATCACGACCGTCCACCGGAACCCGTACTCTCCTAGAAGCAGCTTGACTAGTTGCGGCATCACCATCAGCCCGAATCCCGTCCCGGCCATCGATAGACCCACGGCTTGGCCGCGCTTCTTTGAGAAGTAGTGGTTCAGGGATACGAAAGATGACGCGGACGCTAGGCCTACACCGAAACCTGAAATTGAGAATGCATACTTTCATAATCTATTCAGTTTCTTTTCACGTGACAACGTCTAACAAATTGATGAACGCCGCGCCGTCTGCATGCACGAAAGTGTCCCGTTATGTCCCGTTTGATCATTGTCCCGTTACGCTCATTTTACGACAGACAACCATTTTTTTAATTCTAACAAAGACACAAACAACAACAACCATAAGATTTTTTTACAGTTTGGTAGAATTGTATTAAGGCTTTGCTAATCAAAGATTTGACATCTAATAAGATACTTTTTGTTTCTTCATAATACGTTCCTTCCTTTATAAGTCGAGTCAAGTATAAACTCCGTTGGATTCTTCGGAAGAAGATATGCAATGATCTTATCTCGTCTAGGTGCAAATTATTCAGTCTTTGGCAAAAATGTAAAATATTAATTAAGAACAAGTTTTTTTTTTCAATTTTACCTTCAAAGACATTTAGTTATAAGGAAAGCAATGAAAATAAGTATTATATGGTATAACCATGCAATCTGATTAATGGTATACTACATCATTAAATATACGTTTGATGAAGAATTATGTGAGGATAATTTTCGCAATAGGTAGAAAGGGAAAAGTTAGAAACGCATATGAAAACAAAATTGAAATGATATTAAATTAAGCATTTATACGGCTATAGGTACCTACTGCACCAATAGATTTTAGGTAGAGAAGATTTTTAATAGATTTTCAGACTTCAATGTCGGCGCTAAATCTAACTTCGTTTTTTTGGAAGTCAACTTCACCCTTATATCATCAATCGAATTTTTTATTGGATTTGCTCTTGTAACAAATATTGTCATCAACTTATTGCTGTCTAAGTACTGCTGCACGTAGGCCTCTCCTAAAGCTCGGTACATAAAATAAGTAATAATCATTTAAGCAGTATTTTTGTGATAAGTACTACTACGATGTTGGGACATCTGATACGACACGACAACTTCATTAGAACAATAATGGAAGGTAAATTAGAAGGGAGGAGGAAGAGAGGTAGACCTAGGAGAAGTTACATGAACCAAGTGAAGGAGAAGATAAATGTAGTGTCGTATCAGGAAGTCAAGGAGAAGACGGAGTGTAGAAGTACATGGAAAGAACTCCACCGACAAGAGCGTCGCTCTTAAATTATGAATGAACTACTATTTAGGTAAACTATGGCTAAGTTTTGACTGCTTTTTTGTAAAGTATTAATAACTGTAATAATAACTTCATATAGTTCATCACCAACAAGTGATAGTGAGCATAAGTTCATTTTACCTTTGTTGTAAGCGTTGCCACAGATCAGAAAATAGTTACGTTGCCACTATTAACGCTCGAAAGTATCGTATTTTTTAAAATCACGTGATTTTGTGAGAAAATTTGCAGGAGTTTGCATTTTTAAATATACCTATCGTCAGCGTATGTCAGATCCACATTTTCTCTGTTCTATTTTAATTTCTGTTTGATCAGAACAAAAACCATGAGCCGCTACAGTGGCCCCGCTTGTTAGAAATTACAATTTATTTCGTTTTTTGGTGTTATTTTATAGCTATCAGTCTCCTTTCCATGCACATTATACTAGATGACGTTTTCTTAATTGTAAATATGTAAGGGGGGCAATATACCTTTGGGGCCACGTTACCTCCATTTTCTCTAATAATTTTATAAAAGGTACATTAATTGATCACAATTTGAGAGAAATTGCATTTAAATATGTGGTTAGTCCTTAGTATCTCTACTTATAATTAACAAATGTTTGAGGAAAATGTATATCAATGTAATAAATACTCAATTATTCCTATTAAGAAACTTCGCAAAGGCCATGAATCATATGTATTTATTTTCAGAACCAGTGTTTACTAGATTTACAAGAATTGGTAAGTTATAAAGCTAGAAATATTACAAGAGCTGGCAACAAATTTTTGGTAGGTATTTGACGAAAACTGAGAACTTGTCCCATAACTCTTTTTTTAAACTTTTATAGGTTTACACTTGACCGCCAACTCTCCTATTATGGCTCTTATGTAGTGGAGCTGCAGACCTGGCTGGTGAGTAAAATAAATCTTGATGAGCTGGCAAAAATGAGCTGGGCAAAATAAATCCATACGTTTTTAAAAACATTTTTTTATTTCTCATTTTATTCAATTAGTTACTTAGAGGGACGAATTTCTTGTTAATTTTCTTAATATTATTCAATACAGCAATTTAACTATTGACAAGAATGGACCATTTTTGGAAGATTTTATTTACAGGAACCCCAATTATTTTCCACAAGTAAGAATATGTATATTATGTTACGAGTTGCCCATGTTATGCCTTAGAAGATTAGCTCTTTGATAGTGAACGTTCTGTCATAATCGGGCCAGCCGTTTCGGAGATTAGCTGGATCAAACAGACAGACAGACAGACAGACAATTTCAAAAATAGTAAACAGAAATTATTCAACATTTTCACTGAGCAAAGCTTATATTATTATGTACTATAAAAATCAGACCTGATATAAATCTTTTTTTTTTCTTTTTATATACTGTATGATACATGAAAACACAGAACAAGCCTCCGAGTTCATAACCCAAATGTTTGTCCTGGGTGGGATCGAACTCCTAATTCCTACCCTACTATAATAAACATCATACCCTACTATAATATAATAACATATCCAATCATCCATACACGTAAATGTATGGATGATTGGATATTTGGATGTTTGTTGCTCAGTCACGTCGTAACGTATGAACGGATCGGGCTGAACTTTGGAACACAGTAAGATTATTATGTAGTCTGGCAGAAAACATTCACTACTTTTTATCCCGGGAAAATCCTACTTATATTATAAATGTCAATGTGTGGATATTTGTATGTGTATTGCTCAATCACGTCGTAACTTATGAACGGATCGGGCTGAAATTTGGAACACAGGTCATAGTCTGGAAAAAAACATGGGCTACTTTTTATTCCGGGAAAACAACAGGAACGGGAACTCTGCGGGTATAACTGCGGGCACTGCTAGTAAACAATATGTTCAATATCATAAACAATATGTTTTTTATATATCCACAAGGTCAAACCGGATTATTACATAATAGTCTCAATACAGATGGCACGGTGACCCAATGAAACGTCTTTCCTAAGAAGCCACAACAAAAGGCTTTGTGTCATTTTGTGGTGGGCGTCACGGCGTCACTGCACAATGCGATAATATTGCGCCTGCATTTATATTATGAACCCAAACAAAAGTATTGCTCGCTAATTAATATGCCAAATGATTAATACTAATGTATTTGATAACATGAAGTGAACAACCGCTATAGGTTACAACAATAACATCCAATCTAGTTTTCGTCATTTGGATAAAAATTATGTGAAGAAAAGATGCGAAAGTCTGTGTTAAAGTTGCAACTTTCTTCTACAGTAAAGAATTTATTTTCAACTGGCTGTGCCCGCGGTTTCACTCATGTTTTAAAGGGTTACTTTAGAGGCTCTGGGACGGGGAGGAGGCAAATGGTAAAAGGGTAATTAGGCAAACACTCGATGTCGAGTCGATTACTAGCGGAATCCCAACCGGTAGTGATTGGCTCTACAGACGAGCACTAGAATTAGATTTTAAATGTACCCAACTCCCCCCTATTTTCCTCTTCTTCTCCTTATCTAAGAAATGTGTAAAAAAAAGATAATTGTAATGACAAAGATCACGGACCCCGGAGTCTGTGGAGTGGCTAATTTAAAAAAAAAAGAAGGGTTTCTTTTACTTCATGGACCCCTAATAATTTTCATCAAGTAAGAGTGTCTTTTGTTATGCCTTCGAAGATTAGCTATCTGGTAGTGAAAGTCCTGTCATACTAGGTCCAGGCGTTTTGGAGATTAGCCGGAACATACTGACAAAAAAAATAGTTTTTTTAATAATTAGGTAGCGTATAAACTTTCATTTTAATTGACTAAAAAACTGTTAATTTGATATTACATACATATACTCCAATTTTATATAGATGTATAAGTATTAAGATATTCTTCGTAATGCACCAATAGAATATGTGATAGTCTAATTAATATTATTTGGAATCCGTTCATTACTTTTGAGCAGAACACTATTCTACATGACAAATCGTGTGATCAATGGAACAAATGTATCACGTGAGTCGTGAGTGGGCAACGCTGTTGCAAGTTTTCACTCCATTTATAAGCTGAGCTGACCTTTTACCCAAAAAACTGTTTTATTTATTAGGGAATAATTTCGAGAAATTTGTGCGACAGTATGTATGACCGTCATGAAGTAAAAACTATAAACCTTTAGCCAAACAAAATAAGCCTCAGACCTTGCCTCAGACCAGAGGAGTACGTGACCAGTCGAGCATAACGTAGAACATTCTGGAAGTGTGTATCGTTAGTACCGCCCGGTTTATAGTCCAATACGTTTTGTCGACATTGGATTGCAATCAATGAAACTTTGTCATTTTAATGCACGTGCTTGCTAACCATTGTGCATTTAAATAAGTAAAAATGTCTTATTGTGTACGTTATAGATAATGAATAATCTTACTTATTAATTCAATTCCAAAAACCTGTCCATTTTGAAATAACAAACTGAACTATACGTATCTATTAAATTATCATTGATATGTTTCGGTGAAACCTAAGGTATAAGAGCGGAGTACGTGTCATACGGATTACTTACTTGTAATTCCCAGAACTCAACAGAAGAACTCAATCAACATTATTAATATTTGCTTATTTTTTTGAGGTATGACTACTGTTTTTCCAATACTTCACAGTAAAAACAACACTGCAATGCGGTTTAACACAAATACGACAATTGCATAACCTATGTACACATATTTCACAGTAAAAAAATTACAAGGTATGAGAGCGAGACTCACCTCCTAAAATACTGTAAGTGGCCAATATATGGGCCATGCTGTTGGCTGGTGCCGTGAACAGCAAACCGAGTGCGCATATCGTAGAGCCCACGAAGCACACCTTCCGATACGAAAAAGTCTTTATTACAGGTCCCACGAAGAACCCAGAGAAATTGACGACAGAGTCCAGAGTACTAGCTATCACTGAGGCACCGGTTGTATGCACGCCCAAATCGTCCAACAGGTCTTTGAACAGAAGACCAAACGACGGTTCCAAGGACCGCGTTGAAAACTGCAACAAAAAAACACAATTAGTAAAGTTATCGGAAAGATTAAACAACAGAAAAGAGGCTACTGACCAATCCAGTGCCAGTTTATGATCTTCATCAGTTTATGTTCTCATCAATATCATCACGTAACGTGACATCTCTGTCTTAACCCGATCCCGTAATATCTCTGAATCCAATTAGCAAAAAAAGTCAATGAAATGTAAAATGTACCTTTTACAAAGTAATGTCAACAAGCACAGCAATAATAGGTAACATAATGTACTCAGGGAAGTAACTTTCACGTTTCTAGAGATATGCCATGAATAGAAATTCAAATGAACATGCATACAACGATTACTCCATAAATTAACAGCTGCACAGTAAAACTAAATATCGCAATAAGCGCGGTTCTATCAACATAACGGTAGACCACTTCCCGCGCAGTAATTGGAAGTGGCAACTTGTGTTACTGTGAGCGTGCCATCAAAGGAATAAATGGCATTGATTGTACCTATTACAAACATGTTCTAGTAACGTGAACTTTTTAGGAACGACGGAACAGATGCCAGTCGTACGCAGTAATACAGGAACTCACATGTTTAATAGTTATTATTTATATTGGTAGAGTAATAAAATGTTCAGAAAAGTTTCATCTCACCGGCGCGCGGCGCGGCGTATTCTTTCTTATCTGTATATTTTATACGTCAAACGTACGTTTTACATGGAAATAATGGTACGTGGCCCAAAATAAAAACTAACGCCGTCGTCAAACCAACCAGGGTTGCCGATGCCCGATTTCCCGATGCCCTCCTCCATGACCACCTGACAATGTCATCCAAACCCATTATTTCGTGGTACGCCCATACAATACTTCATATCTAAGTAGAATTGTGTGCTTTTTATCTCCTAAGAAATTTCTTAGGTGATTAAAACCACACAATTCATTTATTTTGTATATTTCTTGGCAGCTGAGCTGTAAATGATTTTCTTTACAGTATCAACAAACTAACATTCATTCATATAATAATTTGTTGCTTGTATTTCCTTTACTCGAGTGTACTTCTTTAAATAATATCACATATCTCATTACATAGTTACATCGATAATAATATGTGATGATTTTTGTGTTAAATATTATATTTACTTTAGTATTCACTATAGGAACATATTATCGCATAACCTGATGGTTAAGTCACATAATCTTTTGAAGTTTAAAAATACAGATGAAAAGAAATATGCTACAGTAAGCAGGTGTCGTGATGAGGTTCTATTCATAATGCTCTTTGGGCACAAACCTATAACACCTTTTTTACCTACTTTCAGAGTTACGCATTTCCACCCTTCTGGTCCTTTGGGTATTCGATGCCCAATCACAAGCATGTTCAAAAATCTCCATAAATTAACAGCAAAATTGTCGGTAGGTAGTAGAGGTTCTTATTTATGAGACTAACTGCCATAAGGTCCCTCAAAAAACATTAAAATTGACAAGAAAAAAATCATCACTCACACGTTGAACGCATGCAGTATGTTGAACTTGAAGATAACCCAGTGTTGTTCGGTTAACAAGTTTCGTCTTTCTTCTCGAGTTTGTATTTGGTAGGCATGTTCTTTGTACTCTAGTGAACTCTAGAGTAAAAGATAAAACTATATACAAAAGCCGTTGCAAAGTGAGATACAAACGAAATATCCAACCTTATTGGTCCCATCAATAAGGCCACTTTGTTGAAAGGAACATGCGACGTAACAAAAGAACCGATTTAGAACATGCAATGAGATGGCACGCGATCGAGCTGAAACGGGATTAGACACGCGGTGTGATTTTCGAAGTTAAATAGAAAGAATCGTAAATAATCTATATTTCCAATGACACAAATTAAATTGTCATAATCGAGAATTATAAAATTACTCCCGCCGTTATGATTTCAATTATGATTTCAATTTACCACCCGAGACCGTGACCACTAAAGATGCAGTAATATAGTTATTGTTAGTGCAAAATAAATCTGTAGATACTAGCTGTGTAGTTGTTGACATTACTCCGGTTTTAAGCAGCCATGACCGACCATGACTTTTATTTTACACTAGCAGCGCTTAGCAGTTTTACCTGCGCACTTCCCATTCCCGGTTTTTTGGGATTAAAGTAGCCTTTCTTATTCCAAACTATAATCCATCAAATCCAATCCAATGTTCCGAATTTCCACTCAATCCGTTCAGATGTTACAACGTGATTGAACAACAAACATCCAAACATCGCCATTTACAATATTAATTAATTATAAAATTGTTGATTCCTGAGAATTCCTGTTTTTTTTTAACTTTTAAGTTTATTTTAGTTAAGGTTGTTCCGTAGTTTATCGCATCCTAATTTAATTTTAGGCGAGACGGCGGTCAAGTTCAAACTGAAACTCAATGAAATGACGATATACAGCAGAGAAGTCGTTGTTGTAGAAGAAAAAGCTGAATACATTGCTATGTGACGTAAAGAAGACATGTGTTAGAGGCATCGATATAATCAAAGAAACGAAGATGAGGTATGCTATAATCTAAAGACAACATAACGTGGCGAAAATTTGTCAGCGAACGTACACAACTCCTTGTTGCGACTGAGACTAAATCAGGAGACGTCACCTGATTTTGTATCGCCATAGTAGAAGGGCGTTTGCCGCTTCTGCTGTTTTTAAGAGTTCGATGGTTAGAGGCCAATGTCCAGCTGTGGACTAAAATAGGCTAATGATTATAATGATACCGGCAAGCAAACGTAATGGTATTTTTACTATTTTTATATGCTTCAGGCGAGGAGAAATTAACAAGTAGGTGAAATAATGAGTAGGTGAACAAACTTCTGTAATAGCAAAGATTCTTTTAGATTTTGTTTACACAGCACCAGCTGCGTTATAGAACTGTTTCAGTTACTCGCGGTATTATGTAATTGTGTCAGTCGGGGAACATGTGATTGCTTGGGCAATGATTGTAAGTAATTGTTATGTCGATCGTGAAGACCGTGTGGAACATTGAAATAAAACTAAAGAACTTTCAAATATAGTATATTTGTATACACGTTGATTTTTTTACGGCAATTTATTTTTTTAATAAACGCTCGAATGACTTACGTTTGATATTATCGGTCCAGTGCATTCCTTAAATAAACGTTAGTTTTCATACTAGAACTAAATTTTAATAAAAATTGCCCGCAAATCTAGCAAAAGGACTAAACCGATAAAGATGGCGGACAAGTGTAAACCTACAGTAACTCAGTTAAAAAAAGATAAACTAGACTATCTAGTATGACCTGTACAAATCTCGTCTCTCTCTCAATAGAGTCCTTCAATCAGGCTTGTCTTGTAACCAAAAGCATTGGGACAGAAAGCGATAGAAACTTCACGTAATGATTTTAACGAACGTTTTTTTTTTATGAAGGTGATAATAGGAATTGGTATCATAGTCCAAGATCCCAGAGCCGCCAGACGTCACGTATTTTCTGATGGATGATATGTGGACGATTGAGTAGAGTTAGTACGTACTAAGAACACAAACATGCTTACCCGCTAACTTGCTTAGACGGCCAATTTTGAGATATGGGGTCCAAAAGATACATTACTCACTTCATGTATTTTCTGATAACTGATTTTCACGTATGTTAATAGGCAGTATCTTTAAAAATAAGGCCCCGATACCCGATATTTAGCCGTTAACTTATTTATCTAATCTAAAAAGTAATGTATCTACTGGGGTCCAGGAGATAAATTATTCAAATCACGTATTTTCTGAGAACTGATTTTCACGTATGTTATAGGCAGTATCTTTAAAATTAAGGCCCCGATACTCCCAGACACTTTCCGTCGGCCCTTTTGCTTAACAGACGCTTTAAAACTCCCAAAATAATAGAGTCTGTTGTGTGTAAGCAAAACCGCCGACGGAAAGTGTCTGGGAGTATCGGGGCCTTAATTTTAAAGATACTGCCTATAACATACGTAAAATCAGTTCTCAGAAAATACGTGATTTGAATTATTTATCTCCTGGACCCCAGTAGATACATCACTTTTTAGATTAGATAAATAAGTTAACGGCTAAACATGTGTTCTTAGTACGTACTAACTCTACTCAATCGTCCACATTTCATTCATCAGAAAATATGTGACGTCTGGCGGCCCTGGGATCTTACTCTATCAAGGATATCTATCCGTGGTCTCAAGTGACCTCTACGAACTTTGGTCAAGCAGAGAAGGCGCAAGGCCCTACTCACCAAAACAACATTTATGGAAATTTCAATATATGATTCCACAGGAGAGACATTCATGTCACAAAATAAAAATATATTGACATTATCGGATTAATAACCACTATTCATGTTTTCGAATGCTGTCAAGGCCAGCAACCTTACATTCCTTACAGCAAATCCTTCGAAAACAGAACACGGCTAACAATTGACCAACTTTGTGTAAATTTACCTAGAATAACACAGTGCTCGAATTTAAGCAAATATTATGAGAATTATAAATAATTGTATCCAAATTAACTACATGTTTACATCTGTTTTCGTCCTACAAGTAAAGATTATTTACTGAACAACATACCTATCCTCGCAGTTTTACACCTAAAGATATATAAAAGTCGGTTTATAATAATTCTGAGCACAGTGTTTGATACAACCTAACATCATATAATTTTCTCCGAAAAATTAAACACCGATTACAATTTAAAATTAAGCTCGAATCTAAAAAAAACTAAGTCAAAATTTCATAAATATTGTGCAACCAACTTAATATACTATTCCAATGAGACAGCGATGTTTTGGAGTGTTTACTCCAAAACATCGCTACTTCGTTTGAATATATACTTACAAAACATTTGCTACGAAATCGAAGCATGAAAATGTTAGATTTTTGTTGATTTAAAAAACCGATGATCATCTATAGAAAATTGAAGAACTCCACTGCCAGTTGCAAGCGTAGTTACCCAGTATACTGTCAGCATTATCTATCCCGCTGAATGACAATGCGTTATGCGTTGTGCCAAACAAAGGGCAACATTTTTATCACGAGCGCAACAGCTTGTAGCGAATAGATACGTTTTTTTTTTAAATCGGTAATCTTCCGGCAACGAAACGGCTCTAATATGTAGTCCCGGATTCCGACTTTTGCTTATTTTCGCCGACTCGGTGGTATTAACCGCTGCGTCTTTTGGCTGCGTCAGCGCTTTTAGTACCAATTTTGTAATTTACAAAGTTAATAAATATGCCGCAGTGTGAACCGAAAACAAATATACTGCATAAGACTTTTACTGATATTTAATTTAATACGAAATTTTCCCTCTGAGCTAATTTAATTTACTAACAATTTATACTTAAGGGTGTAAAACCTCATTAAAACCACAGACTTACAAATTAACATTCGTAATATAATTTCAGCACAAAATATAACGTAAGTTAATATTAACATAAGCATCGAAAATTGCTATCAAATCAGTTATCACAGATTAATACAACAGTAATTCAGTGGTATAATAGCATAACAAGTGAATTATAAATTAATAATGAGTACGTTATGAGTAGCATAGTATCGCAATTTAAAATCAACGCAGTTCAACGTCCTACTTGTCGAACCGATTACAAGTGACACTGCTTCGACTATTATATTCATTTCATTTGCAGAAAGTTTGTTTGGTAACAATTTGTTGACATTCCGATTCTAGGTTAGTCCAGACATATTTGTTCGTTAATGAAGCGTGCAGTAGAACAATTCAACTCTTTATATTATGTTGTATACGGAGCGATTAATTTATAAACCAAGGTCGATTACATAAGATTCACCTTTTTATGGTGTAGTTTTTTTTATAGTAGGTACTTACCTACAGAATGACGAGACGAGCAGGACATATACCTGATGGTAAGCAACATACCTGACACATAACAGCACAGTGACACGCAGCAATTGGAAAAACAGTACAAATCATTACCTAGAACTACACTGCGCTCGTCATCCAGAGATATAAGATGTTTTATCTCCATGGCCTGTAATTTCATTGGAAACATTGCCCTTCAAACCGGAATACAGTCATATTTGCACATTACTGCTTGGCGGCAATGTACCTCAATCTGCATGTGACCTTAATCGCGATCTAAATTATATTTTACGAGCAGCGCCCCGCGGTTTCACCCGCGTAATTCCCGATCCAGTTATTTTCCTACGATAAAAAAGCTCATGTGTTATTCCAGACACTTATCTATCTATTTACCAAATTTCATCCAAATCCCTGTAGTACTTTTTGCGTGAAAGAGTAACAAACAGACATAAATCCGATAGATACATTCTTGGCATTTTCAAGTCGCGAGTAAATCAATTTTTAGGCGCAGCACCTTTTGGCAGGCGAAATGGCGGTCAAACGAAGACCTAATATTTGAAACGAAGGATTATGAATACAAGAATATGATTTCAGACGCAACTATCGAATTATTACTTACTATCTACTATTTTTTTATTATTCAATAGAGTACATATCGTAGAAAAGAAGCATCACAAGGTCTACGGCAATCCCTGACTAGTTACAAACCCATGGTGAATGACGTCAAAGTTACCGCCACTGCATAAGTAATAGTAGAATGCGTTACGTCATCAAACATACAAATTCCTTTTCTCGTTAAACTTTTACGATTCATTCGAATCACAGAATAGCCATTATGTACAACCAAAGTATAATCGATAAGTATTGTGCCGCACCTACTGATCGCAGTAATTACAGTTTGTAAAATTGTATGTTTTATTTAATTTTTCAACCGGCAACGTAAAGTAGAAGGATTTTGTACATCTAATTAATCGTTGTTTGACATCTGTGGCATCGCATCATAGTAATGAAGATTTTATTGTTGGTCCGAACCGTAATTCTGCTGGTTCTTATGTTTATACTTTATTTCAATTTTACCCTTCTTTTATTTGTACTAGAAACACGTTAAAACTATTTTCGTATTCACTTTTAATCACGACCAATTTCCTGTGTCATCATCATACTTCACACAGAAAATTCATAGATTACAATTTCTCAATTCATTATTTATTTATAGCCACGTATTCATTTACGTTATGTGCGATTTACATGGCAAAGGAACTAAATTAATTGGATAAAAGTAAATATCGTTTACATTGTTGAGGTTTACATTATCGATATATTGTATTCTGAAGAACTAATGTAGAAAACTTGTGGTGCACAACAAATCTGAATAAAACTGCCCTTGCTTTACTGAGTGAGACAAGGTACATGTACTTAGCGACAAGGACCAAGGTATTGCGTGTTCATTAGAAAGATACTTGAAGATACTTGATGACTCACTCTTCGTTGAATACTTTATATAGGTACGAGTCGAATGAGTGCTGTTACAGTTACACGTCGTCTTAGTTTGACAAGTTTTCAAACCGCTTACTAACAATCACACACACACAACCACTATTTATCCTTTTTTTGCTTTTATAGGTTTATACTTGATCGCCATCTCGCCTGAAGTTCAGCGACGACGCGGTCTACTACGGAACGTGTTTATCTAGCAGAAGCCGATCCACTCTCGACTAGACAAGACTCGGGATCTACCTTTTTGGGATGGAATGACTTTCCACACCTGCATTACCTCTATCATTAACGCATTACAAGTAGACAGTCTGATCTCAAAAGACCGTATTTGAGAATGCCAAAACTTATTTGTATATTTTCGAAGCATATAATGTATGTAGCATGCAAAACGTGAATATAATTATCATAAAATTACTCACATTTACTAAACTAACTCCCAAACACACCATCCACGCCCACCCCCCGTCCGGCGCGACCTTTTTTGTGGCCGGTGGTAGTTTTCCATCACCTTTACTTTTTTCCACCGTCATTTTTAGCCTTTGTCACCTGAGTACCTAGAAAGAAGGTAAAAAGATGCAGTTATTATCAATTTACAGGTCGCAAACAGGATTCCACATTCTGTATTTCGTTATCCCATTATTTACCAAGTAAATAATAGTAAAGTAATGTGAAAGATAGGATGGATATTTATAATGTTTATTGCTCAATCACGTTGTAAGAGACAAGTCTAACACACACAATACAGTCCGGAATAGCCCATTGTTATCCCGAAGCGAAGGAATAGAGTAACTTCGGGAATAGCATTGTTTTTCTAAATTCTACGCGAATAAAATTTTCAGGTATGTAGTTGCATTATTAAGTATATTTCTGCAGTACAGTCACGATAATGAAACTGAACACAAAACTTAAACTTGTAAGATTCAGTTTTGTTCTCTATATCAAAAGCTACTCGTATTTAGGTTAGTTCGCAAAATGAATTTATTCTGCGAACAAAACTGAATCTACTATCTACCAATTCAGCATTTGCATTCACAAAACACCACTGACATATATATTTTACCAAACAACGGGAACCAGATAATGCAAGGGCCGATGCGGCCTACCTACGCTGCTTACGTAAACGATCATCCACGCGTGACTAATGGCTTTCATCCCGAGCATTCAATCTCTAGCACGTTATCTCCACGTTATATCACACATAATTTTGTTTATAGTGTCCGACCATCCCAAGTTACTGGTCACGTGATAGATAACCAATGTTTTGATCCGGCTAGTTGCTGTGGCGCAAGATTTTTTTACAATAGCTAAGGACGTGAAATTTTACAGATTCTTATTTGACAGATCCACCAACCCGCACTGGGCCAGCGTGGTGGATTATGGCCTTAACTCTCTCCTTGCGAGAGAAGGCCCGAGTCCCAGCCGTGGGAACATTTAGTGGGCTGTTGATTGATTGATTTGATAGATCGTCAATTTGTGACCACAATTTACTAAACCTTGGTAAACCACTTGTCTTATTATAATCATTACCCTTGACAATATGTTAACCTATTTTTCTCCTACTTTATGTGAGGTCGGTACAACATCTCAATAGTACAAGATAAACTTCCTCCACTTAGTCTCATTACTGTCTGTATTGTCCGTCATATATAATTAATTAGTAATTTCTCATTGAAGTAATTTGCATTATCTTGTGTTCATGTCACTTTTACACGCAAAGTTTATTTTGCGTAGTCCAACAGTCCAACACAAATCACCCAGAGATATAATTTACTCCAGTGACTTAGTTGGTAGTAAGTAGACTGCCTGCTATGCCGTGGGTCGTGGGTTCGATTCCCAGCCAGGGCAAATATTTGTGTAATGAATACAAATATTTGTTCTGGTTGTTGTTGTTCTGGGATGGAACTGGTATCCATATTGCTTCTTCAGGTGGACTTTACCAAGGAGTACTATAAATAAAACTGAAATAATACCTATTCATAGAGAATTTTGTTTAGGCGACCATCCTGATTTATGCGCATGCGATAACGAATGTTTTGATCCGGCAAACTGGCCGCCGTGCCGTGCCGTGCCAGCTTCTCATCAGCAATTCATGAAGGTGGCGCTCTAGTCAAACGGTCATCTCTGTCTTGCATTTCGATAGATTTTAAGATACCCAGGTTAAAGAAACAGAATCAGATTGATTTTATAGTAAAAATTGGTATTTTTCACATAATTATGTATTCAATGGGTTTACGTTATACCTCGGCTTACCAAGTAGCACAGTACCTATAGATATAATACAAGGTCTAAGGTACAACATTGCCTAGAAGATACCTATATACTCTTTTGAAAATTCACAGATTGTAGTAGTGAAGGAACACTGCTGCTGGCAGAATATTTTCGCTGTTTTTTTTAAATAAAAAGTTTTCAAAACACTTTGTACCACGAAAAGATGGAACGAGTCGCCGCCTGTTTTCGAAGTTGGTAAAAGACGAGAAACCTTTCGCCTGTTTTCCAGGTTTTGCAACCTCCTGTCAACGAGCACCTTGTCTATACTAATATTTTAAAGCTGAAGAGTTTGTTTGTGAGAACGCTAGGATCTCTCATGAACTACTAGTCCTAAATGAAAGATTAGTTTTTTCTGCTAGATAGTCCATTTATCAAGGCAGGTTATAGGCTATATAACATCACGCTACTATCAATAGGTGCGGAGCATGAATGAAGACTGTAACAAAAACGGGAGCAAATATTCCTTTTTGAAAGATTTCGATGCGTGCGTTGACTGCGTGCGCTTAAGTCTTGACAGCATGTGTCTATCTTTTATGATTGCGTCATTATAAAACTATGCTAATCAAATTTGTTCTAAATCTGAGTTGGTACGAACAATTTTCGACAGGTGGCGTAGCAACGCACGCAGGGTCAGGTAGTCATTAGTAAATTTAATGGCGAGTTTTTGATCGAGTCCAAAGCATGCAGCTGGAATCTAGCAACAATTTAGCTGATTTATCCCAAATATAAATAAATAAATAAATAAATATTGGTGGACAATTCACACACAACACCATCTGACCCCAAACTAAGCAAAGCTTGTGTGATGGCAGCCAGATAGCTGATACAATACTTATATAGTTTTAAATACATACTTATTATACATACATATATATGGCAGCAATACTCTATGCAGGACTACACCTGCGGTTGGCATAAGTGCAGCAGTTGACTGGGTACAAAACGCTGCTTGACTTTGCACAACACACTAACTTTTTTTCACACCGGTCTTTTCCTTGGTTTTGGTGCGTTAGTTTTTATCAATCACTAAAATTTAAGCTGGTTGAGATTTGCATACCAAAAATTTCCATGCGATTGTTGACCGGCACGAAACATTTTTAAATACAGGGCCTGATGCTGGGCTGGGCTTGAACAACTGGCTGGCTGGGCTCTACAACAGTAGGTACTATCATCAGGTCGTTGGTATGCAAAAGCAAGAGCGACGCAGAAAGTACAAAACCCTGCGGCATTCCAGCGTAATGACCATAATGATGAGTAAAACGTTAACCTGCTGGCTTAGTACCACCTACAAATAATCGGCGTAACCCTGTGTTTTGAGAAATGTTGATCTATGTTTATTTATGCAATAATAAGTCTACACTGCAATCCTACATCCTACTAATATTACAATAGCAAAAGTTTGTATGAATGTATGCATGTATGATTGTGGATGTACTTTTTTAACGCAAAACTACTGAAGTGATTTGGATGAAATTTTATACATAGATAGATAATGGTCTGGAATAACACATACCTAGGCTATTTTTTTCTCGGGAAATTAACAGTATCGGAAACTGCGCGGGTGAAACCGCGGTGCGCTGCTAGTGTTTTATATTTATTGATACCTTAATTTGCAAAACAAATAACTTCATAGTAGCAAATTTCACAGGGGTCACACTAAATCACCACTAAAATTACGTAACTGGTATTTTCATTATTTTAAGTGTTTATTAGTTAATAAGAAACACAATTTCCAAATGGATGTTTGTTTTTTTCTTTTGATGCTTTAATTTTTTTTATATTAAGTTTTTAGTGGCCCCTGTGAAATTTGCTACTATGGAGTTATTCGTTTTGCAAATTAAGGTATCGTTATGGTATATCTACTTCCCAGTAAAGTAAATGAATACAAAAAACTTAAAATTGAAATGGTAGAGCGAGATAGCTGCGAACCATGGACGACCGCGTCTCCCCTTAAAAGTTATTCATGTAACATGTGTTCGTCACGTGCTTCGGATACATGCAGTCAACACGTGCTCACTCGTGAGTGTTTTGTTTTGTTCTCTTGTTATGGTTCGTGGTTTTGTTTTAAATTGTCGTAATACCTTTTTAAGCGGCTACGGAGAACGGCTATGGAGACGGCTAAAAGGAGGATTACATGTCGGGCTGTTTGTATTTTTTTTGTTCTTGCTTATTTCCGTAGACAATGCGTGTTTGGGGCAAGTTGGTCTCATTTTAATTTGCAGATTGCAGGTCTATTGAAGTTTTAAAATTAGTACAATTAATCTATGATTGTAACAGTTAAATCGGAAAAATAAGTAAGTATTTCAAATTTACATATTCGCTTCAAATGAGTTTCAGGCATGCATAGCTCTTTGACTATAGTACTCGTAGTTGTCTCTGTTAACTCTTGGGCAGACAGCTACTGAAGACCGGTTTGGAGCAAGTGTACAAATAAATTCAAGACTAGTGTGCAAAACGTACATGAAATGCTCACAAAAAGCAAGGCAATCGTGCCTGTGATAAATTAGATTTTTTATTAGTATGGTATCAAGGATCATAGATATTTTTATCATCCGGGAATACATTATTAATATACAGCCTTGGCGAAAAGTATTGAGCACCCTGCAAATGTTGCACATGTGCGGAAAGCGCAGTAGTGGTTAACATCTATTGTTTACGGTTGTCTTTGTCGGCATCCGAAAAGGCTCGAAACAATAACTCACATCATAAAAGCAATAATAGAACACCTGTGTGCAATAAATTTTGTCATTTTGAAAATATTCGTCAATTTTCAAAGTTCAATTCGTCAGTTCGCTACTATCGCTTGTCGTGGTAGCATTCTAGTGTGCTTTTAGTGATACTTTTTTTTATAAATCACAGTGATATCTTTGCAAAATACCAAAAAAACGAACTTTCATTGGAACAACGTGTGCAGATACAGCTATTGCACAGGGAAGGGAAATCCCAAGTAGAGATTTCCAAAACAGTAAAATGTTCGCGTCGATCAGTGCAATACGCTATTGAACGATTCGCTACTACCGGATCACATCAAAATAGACCGAGAACTGGTCGGCAACGCATCACCGTCACCGTCAGGACCGTCAGTTACTTAGAGAGTCTTTAAAAAATAGGAGGAAAACGTCTTTGGAGCTCGCTGCCGAGTTGTCAGCCGAAATAAATAAAACAGTTTCTAGTCGAACAACTCGCCGTAGACTACAAGAAGCTGGCCTGAGAGGTTGTAAAGCTCGGAAGAAGCCATGGCTCCCGGGGACAACAAGAAAGCGCGATATGCATGGGCTCTACAACACCAACATTTCACCGCAGAATATTGGTCGAATGTTGTGTGGTCAAATGAATCTGGGGGCACGGCAGTGCCCCGCCAAGTCGAGCGCGAAGCAAACATTGCCGTACCATCCTTTACTGGAACCATTTCGCTGCATTTTCAGGCCCATATTTGAGACCCTCTAGATAAGACCAGAACGCTGAAATTTTCGTCATCTAGTAAGCTATAATCACATATATAAAATCCAAAATTTGAAGTCTGTACGTTATTTAGTTCCGAAGTTAAGCGAAGGCAAAGTTTCGCATTTACGACACTCACTCATGATCATCAAAATATAACTAGTCCTTCCCATAAACTCAGAGAGCTGAAATTTGGTACAGACTTAGGGTTTAATGGCCACATAAAGGGATATACCCTTCAACGACCAAGCGGTTCTGGCGACAGATTGGTGCAATGGTGTCATGGAGCACCTGGTTTTATACCCTTGTGTACCCTTCAACGGCCAAGTCACACAACATTAACTGTAATAATAAAGAAATCGCAGTAAGGAACCTTAGACTTGGCACGGCTTTGTCTAGATTTCATTACTTTTTAGAGATAAATATACAGCTCCATTGAGGCTCGGCTAGTTTTTTACAGAATGTTTTTGGTGGGATCAAATTTTGAGGTGAGATAACCCATTTGACTATCTCATAACATTTAGCAATATTTTATGGAAAGTAATGTGTCTATTCGATATTATGTTTTTTTAAGAAAATCACACTTTTCTTATTTTTCAGATTTTTGGCACCCCCGGTGTGACGTTTGTGCATCGCCGGGTAGGTGAAGAGTTTACAACAGATTGTGTGGTGTCGACTATTAAACACGGCGGCGGTAGCATAATGGTGTGGTGCTGCATGACAAGCTTTGGAGTTGGTGAATTGTTCGTGTGCGAGGGCCGAATGAATTCTTCAATGTACGTAAATGTACTGTAATCTGTTTTATAATCATCATTAACTGCACTTTTTGGAGATACGAACATGGATGGTGTTATATTCCAGCAGGATAACGCGCCATATCACAAATCAGCTCTCACAATGACGTGGTTCCAGGAAAATAACATTCAGCTACTGAAGTGACCCGCCCAGTCTCCAGATCTGAACCCCATTGAGCATTTATGGGGTTTATTAAAGCGCAGAGTCAGGCGCCACACCTTCAGCAACAAAGAGGACCTGAAACGTTGCTTGCGCCTGGAATGGAATTTAATTACTGTTGAAGACTGCGACAAACTTGTACGGTCTACCTATTCCTAAAAGAATTGCTTCTGTTGTGAATGCAAAAGGTAGACCAACCAAATATTGATTGTGTATCATTAAATTGTTATTCAAATATACAATAAAATGTGTACAAAATAAAAATAAGTAACCCTGTCTGCTGCTTTAGCGTTAGCTGTGTTGCATCATACTGTGTCTTCCCAAAAATCTAAACCTAAATTATTATTTAATAGTAGTACATACAAGTATTTAAAAAATATTAAATAGTTAAAATTAAATTATTAAAAAAAAGAAAATGAAACCCACACCTTCTCAACATTTTTCTAATATATTTTGCCTATTCTACTCTCAGAAACAATTTCTCCAAAGCATCATAATGGCATTGCACAAGCCAAACCTTTATGGTTGATTTTAATTTATACAAATCCGAGGACTTAATATTATAATAATAGTAATTTACATGATTATATAAAATTAGAGCCATGTGCACATAGTGTCTCCAGCCAATGGCAGATTTATAGGCGGGTACTGGGCAATTGCTACGTCTTTTTTTATTAGCGGGTAAATATGGGACGATTTCTTTATGATATATTTTAATTGATTGGCTTACAAAGATTTTCCGCACAGAGAACACGTCATCGAAAACACCCAGGCACATTACAAATATTTGAATTCATCACACAAATATTTGCACAGGGTGGGGATCTAACCCACGACCCACGTCTTCGCAGGGAGACTTACTACCAACTAAGCCACCAACCAGGCCAGCCATATCTAATGTACTTTTGGCTGCCCTGGTGGCTTGGTTGGTAGTAAGTTTGCCTGCGAAGCCGTGGGGCGTAGGTTCGATCCCCACCCAGTGCAAATGTTTGTGTGATGTATTCAAATATTTGTACTGTGCCTGGGTGTTTACTGTGTATTATAAGTATATATTTAAAAATATATATGTATTATATCAGCTCTCTGGCTTCCATAGTACAAGCTTTGCTTTGTTTGGGGTCAGATGGTGTTGTGTTTGCACCAATATTTATTTATTTACTAGCTTTTACCCGCGACTTCGTCCGCGCCACATATTTATTAAAGTAATTGAGGCAGTACCTACTCGTACTACCATACAAATTCACGTTTCCTAATCAAAATCGGTCTAAGTCAAAGTTTTATATTTATTAATAAATGTACAATTTACACGACAAATTACAGAAAAACTATGTTCTCAAAAAAAATGAATCAAAAACAGACTTTAATTTAAAATCATATTGGGACGGTCCACCAAATTTTATTAGAGTCTATTAGTAGATATTAGTAGATATATCGTCTGATTACATGAACGCAAATTTTAGTTTGTTGTTCATACTTCAAAAACCGCCGCACTGATTTCGATAAAATTTATATGACCACCTCTGAACTATAATCTACCAACCAAAAAAATAACCATCTAAATTGATTCACAATTGGAAATACAACTGGATTGATAACCTCCTCCTTTTTTGGAGTCGGTTAAAAATAGCATACAAAGAGTGCAAAGATCCTTCCATGCACACTTTTACTCCTCATTTCCACTCTTTTCAACTCTTTTTCTGTGATAAAAAGTCGCCGATATCCTTTCCTAAGTCTAGTCTATCTGTGCACCAAATTGTAACAAACTCTTTGAGTGGCTTAGGCGTTAGACGGTAACAGACAGAGAGAGTTACTTTCATATATATAATTTCATATTAGAATTGAAAACAGGTGTTCCTGATCATTTTATAGGAGGCAGTTGTAAAAGATTACCGAAAAGTAATACGTTTACTCCTCCAAAAAACTCATTTTCGCAGTTCTTAATTTGCCTTAATCGAGCGTCCATCATGCATAACATTTGATAAGACACCATGGAAATCTCGTCGACTATCAAAAATTCTGTCTGATAGCATTTAGTGGCTGCGCCCATCTAAAGTATTGAGGTTGTTTAGTGCACTGTATTCTTCTTGTCAAGCCCTTTTATTTGATACCCATGTTGATGGGATTGATAAAACCTAAGTTATCCGCCATTGTGTAGAGGCCGCCATCTTGGATTTCAATTTTTTATAGTATATTGTATTCTGCTTGTTGAGCCCTTTCATTTGATACCCATGTTGATGGGATTGATAAAACCTACGTTATCCGCCATTTTGTAGCGGCCGCCATCTTGGATTTCAATTTTTTTATAGTCTATTGTACTCTGCTTGTTGAGCCCTTTCATTTGATACCCATATTGATGGGATTAATAAAACATAAATTATCCGCCATTTTGTAGCGGCGGCCATCTTGAATTTATTTAAGTACATTAATTATAAATAAATGATACCGCTAGGAAGCGTCTTGAAACGCTCTTGAGAGTAAATGGCTCAAACGGGTAAAAGTAAGGCGGCACTTCATATGCCGAAACATAAACACCGCACTTATGTAACCTGACACCTATTTTCCCGCCAAATTTGTAAAACGCGAAAAGCGGCCAGTATATCAAGCGGTTATATAAGTATCCCCCGTATAGTTAAAAATTATAAAATTGCTGGAACAAACGTTTATCGACTCCATTTCAAGTGTTTAGATACAAAGTTTCATGGTTTTATCTTCAATAGTATTGAACTTCCAGACTTTCACCCCCAATTCCACCCCCGTAGGTACAGTTCGAAACTACAAAACTGCTAAAACATACATTTTATGGTTTCGTGTTAAATATCTAGACGTAAAGTTTCATAGTTCTTCAACAATGACGAAGTTTTCCATATAAACTTTCATCCCTTATTTTAACCCTTTCAACCCTTTTTTCGGAACAAAAAAGTAGCCTATGTCCTTTCTCGGAATCTATTCTATCTTTGTATCAAATTTCATCAAAATCTGTTGCTTGGTTTAGGCGGTAAAGACAGACAGACAGACAGACAGACAGACAGAGTTACTTTCGCATTTATAATATTAGTATGGATTTTTTGCTCATTATTCATTAATTGCTGTTAACCATTCTCTGTAACGCACGTAAATCCGCGTTTGAACATCAACTCGCATAAAGCATTCAGTAAATCGGTTTCGTAATCGTAATTGATTCGGTAAATTTCGGTAAATTGATGAATAGTTGCCAAGAATGGACGTACTTAATAGGCTACTATTTATCACAGATAAAGGGTTGCAGAGGTTGAAACGGGGTATGAAATTTTATAAGTTTATTCGCTGTTGAAGATAAAACCATGAAACTCTGTATCGAGACACTTTACCCGAAGTCAATAAATGTTTGTTTTAGTAATTTTGTAATTTCGAACTATAAAGTTTACACGGTAGTCGTCATTAGTCTTCATATGACAATATCCGAGCGAAGCAGGAACGGGCCGCTAGTATGAAATAAGTGAGAAGATACAAGCTCATAAAAAACACTACATCTCTTAAGGATGGCTTCACAAAATAAGATCTTTATGATTAACAACAAAATCAAACAATAAGATGAAGCACCTGGACATATTCTAATTTTATTCGTATTCAAACTTCGACCAAGGCCGTTGATATAATTAGCATTTCAAACACATTGGTTCCTACGCCTTCACCTACTCATGTTGTCAAAATTTGCCGCTGTATCACCAATGAATACGGAATTAGGAAAGCCTGTCTGCCGGCCGACGTAATTTGAGATGGATACCGATCCAAACGCGAGAAAATTTGATAATAATCTAGTTGGTACAACCACTTCTCAATTATAAATCTCTACCTCTGTACCTAAACATACATAAAGATGAAGTGTATGTTGTATGTTTATAATTGAACATTCACAGCTTAGGTATAATGTAAAACATATACGGTATTCACATTAAATAACAAACAAGTTTTTCTCTGTCTGTTTGTTCGGGCTAATCTCTGAAACGGCTGGAGGGATATTTACGTTTTTAACCCCCGACCAAAAAAAGGGGTGTTATAAGTTTGACGTCGATGTCTGTCTGTCTGTCTGTCTGCGTGTGTCTGTTTGTCTGTGGCACCGTAGAGCTCAAACGGATGGGCCGATTTCGATGGAGTTTTTTTTATTTGAAAGTTAACATCCGTGCGGGTGTTCTTAGCTATGTTTGGTTAATTTCGATTCAAAATGGCCGCCTCCACAAAATAGCGGACAAAATATTTCTTCACAACCTACCTCAATATGGGTATCAAATGAAAAGGCTTGACTAGCAGAGTACTATACACTATAACAAATTTCAAATCCAAGATGGCCACCACCACAAAATAGCGAATTATATTTTTTTTTTCACTACTACCGCAATATGGGTATCAAACGAAAGGGCTTGGCTAGTAGAATACTTTGCACTATGACAAATTTCAAATCCAAGATGGCCGCTACCACAAAATGGCGAATTACATTTCTTTTTTCACAACTCCCTTAATATGGGTATCAAATGAAAGGGCTTGACTAGTAGAATGTTAGTCAAATCTAAGGTAGTAATCTAAGGTAGAAAGGTTGAACAAAACTAAGGTAGTCGGGGGTTAGTCAAAATTTTTAATTTTGTTCTTGTTATAACATAGGTTATTTTTATTTTAGAAAAAATATACCTGTATTCCATAGTTAGGTAAGAGGAGAACACCTATCAATGTGGAATCAAAAAAATAACATAAAATCGATATAGATCGCCCACGATTTAACAACTAATACGAACCTTCCCTGTGGCAAAGAGTTGAACACAAGAAATAAATCAACTGCATTATTGAGACATTGCAAATTCCAGTAATCAGAATTGTGTTGAAGAATGGTGGTCATTACTACTAGTAAAAACTAGTAAGTGGTGGTAGTAAAATCGTAACTATTAAGTGGTATTCACTGACAATCTTTTAATGCTGGGCGACCTATGCCATACATTCAGGCGCGCGAGAAAATGTTCATCAAAAGAATCACTTTATTTTCCTAACAGATCCCAATACCCAGAAAAAATAATTAAAAACAAACAGATAGACTTTCACAACGTTCTATTATGCGCATTCTCGTTTTACAGTTTTCGCATGACCCCGCTAGAATAGTTTACACCGTTTCACAGTTACGCTACGCATCTTTCATACAGTTTCTCCGCAGATCTTAAGGCCAAATCCTGAACAAATAACCTTAAGTATTTCTTCCCTCTTCGCAAACCCAAGAGAGAAACAGTTTTATAGTGGTAGGACTCTTGGCAGAGTCCGCCTGGGGAAGTACCAGACCATTGCCAGTTTTCTACCGCCAAGGAGTAATGTGTAAACATTACTATGTTCCGGTTTGAAGAAATTAAAAAATCCAGAGAAATTACAGGGCTTAGAGATATAACATCTTAGATATCTGGGTGACGAGCGCAGTGCAGTGCTAGGTAATGATTTGGACTCTTCATGTTGCAATAGCTGTGTGTCACTGTGCTGTTATGTGGCAGGCATGTTCCTTACCATCAGGCACATGTCGAGCTCTCTTCGTCCCTCTTTATTTAAAAAAAACAGTGTAGCATTTGTTCCTGTTTTACGCTCAGATTTTAGAATAAAGTCTACAAATCTAATTTTGTTCTTTAGAAAAACGATTTCTATATATAATTACGGACATAATGTTCGTATTATTTGATGTTTCTCTTGGGAAAAGATTAGATAGCTCAAAAAACTGCAATACAACAGCTAACTCTGTGTTGTGGTCAGATATAGCTCAGCTTATATGTAGTCAATAATACGTAAGTGTTCTATAAACAAAAAAGATTTATTGTTCCGAAGTTAGGTTAGGACAATTTCCGTCATAAAAAGTTGCGAAGTTCAATGCGCTTATGGCGACACTACGAGTAAGTGAGGTGTCATTGTGAACTTTGCCCGCCTGGAATGAATTTCAAGTGATTTCTGAACAAAAAAAACTTTATAACTTGCAATGTTTTAATAACCGATGTTTGTGTATAAATATTTCAAGCCTTAAGGCCCACATCGAATAATTACACTATTGGCTAAGTACAGTAATTTTTAAAACACCTAGGTAAGTGTTTTAAATTTTAATAAAGTTTTTTTTTCTTAATTCACTTGAAATTCATTCCCGGCGGGCAAAGTTAACAATGACACATATTATGAATGTATTCTTAATTTTCTTAAATACAATAAATAAAAATGTGGTGGACGTATAATTTCACACACAACACCATTTAACCCCAAACTAAGCAAAGCTTGTACTATGGCAGCCAGATAGTGACATAGTATATAGTTTGTAAATACATAAGTAACATTACTTATTTTATTTATAGACACGCACACGCAGACACCGAATATATATTTGTATTCACACACATATTCGCGCTGGAAATCGAACCCAAGACGGCTTCGCAGGCAGGCTTACTACCAACTAAGCCACGAGGCCAGTCATTATTATGACTAGTACTTTACATACAAGATTAATTATTAAGGTAATTGTTTAGTATAAACATAATTATATTGAATTAAGAACGCGAATTCTTCAGATAGCAAATGCTACAATTGCGTAATGTGGGATTAAAACAGAGTGACAATGAATACTACAATCGATTTTTTTAATAGATACTAGGAAGTTGATTCATGATGATAAGACTGCGAAAATTCGCAATGACGCAATAAAATAATCGTCTCTATGTAAGGATACATTTTTGACCAAATCATAAATTACCTATAGAAAATTAGCGCGGCTAATTCGAATCAAATGATCCGAGTGACTAGTTCACATATTGGACCTCTAGCTACTACGGTTATCCGTAGTAGCTAGAGTTAGCTTATGCTAACTCGTTCCTTTCGCAGTATAGACGTGAGAAGACATGTAACACACACACACACACTCCGCGAGTAACAGAATTTAATGAAAAAGTCCAAAGTCCAATCCGAAAATAAGTACAAAGAGTTTTTTCTACACTTGAGAAATGTGTGGTTCTAAATATAACAGGGCAATCTCAAGCGCTACCATGACCTCGCTCCTAGTCGACGAGTAGTATGTCACCATGTGCACGCGAGTATAAACCGGTTGTTGTCGACCTGAAAGCTTTTCCTTATTACTTTGTATATTTTTTTACCTACTGTAATTTCTTTGCTACATAAGGACATAGCAACAGATAGATTTGCCTCAGTTAGACGTCTAACAACAAGGCTAAAAATACGAGAAAAGTAATTAGAATAAAAGGTCAAACATCAACTGAGCAATAAAAAAGTAAGTATTTATTAATATTTACGTTGCACAGTAAAACACAATTGTTCTCTGTATAGACAGTTGTGGCACGGTTTAATGCGTGAAAACGTTTCAGTTTAGTATGTAACAAAGCATCATCGGTAATTTTACGGATTACAATGTTAATGTGGGCTAATGTTATGTAAAACTCCGTAACATTTTATCAAAAGCGAAGAAACATTGTAAAAGGTCGTATTAACACTGATGTTTTATATGTACTTGGAACACATATTTACTTCTCCGAAACGGCTAGACCGATTTTAACGAAATGTTTTACGTATTTTGGTAGATTTGACAGAAAGGTCGTAAATAATTTTTACTTAAGTATAATAGTTTTCTAGACTTTTTTAAAATTGCGATTTTAGTAATTATGAATGTACAAAATAATTTTATCGTCGTTATTCGTGAACACAAGAAAAGTCGTATAATAATATTTCCAGTTCCCAGCATGTTGTTATGCAAAATACATTGTATGACCGAATGTACTGTAAAATTAACGCTTTTTTTTTCTAAAATAAAAGTAGTATAGTATATAGAAAAAGTTCTTTACGACCATATAGCTCATGTTTTAACGAGTAACTACTTGTTATAACATCAGCTATCTGGCCAAGAAAGTCCCTTTAAAATTGGCCATTTCAAAGATCAGCTGGAATAAACAGAGAGTCCGACAGGCAGACAAAAATTAAAATAATAATATTTTATGGTAAGTACCGTATATACTATCGTATGTATTTTGTAAAAGGCATTAATTTGGAATTTCGAGTATACACTTCAATTTTACTTACATGTAATATAGACATGTATAAATTATACATTGGTAGTACAGATGATTTTACGAACTGATCAGTACTCAGGGGACGAATATTACATGTTAAAAAGCAAAGTTCTAATATAGCCACAGTAAGGGTTATCACCTTATCACCTAGAAATAAGCTGTCTAAATAGGCCTCTAAACAGTCGACGACAAGCTCAAACAGACATACTATTTCAATACCAAAGAATTGCATCTTAAATCACTATTAATTAATTAATTAACTTAATTTGTTGTGTGTGAATTGTCCACCAATATTTAATTATTTATTTATATTTATTAGGTATTAACGATGTCGTTATTATTAGAGCCGTGGAAGATTTATGTATCTAAATAATTATGACGAACAGTTTAATTATGTAACTCGATAAAAACAGATAAGTACATGTAAAAGATATTTGTTACGTGTTACCCACCGGTGCGTCCGAATAAGTCAAAAACAACTGAGGTTCTGCTCGCCGATAGGACGATAACCCGGAATGACGTCAGACTTCACAAAAACTGCACAATGCTATCTCTACGAGTCAGAGTAAGTAAAAATACCTGTAAGTACTTACGTCTACAAAAAACGTGTTACCACTTCTAAAAGTATATGAACAGTTCTCAAAGTTTTTTATAAGTGTAAGATGTTGTCATCACACGACATTTTATACTTGTATTATGTGTGATGTGTTCCCGAGTAAGAACAATTTAAACGTTGCTTAAGAACCTATTTAAAATGTATGACTATTTCTGCTACGTGTTCCTGAACTAGTAAAAAACAAACTTCTCTGTTAGGCTAGTTAAGTAATCTTCTTCGTAGTTGTCACTCTTGAGTCTGATCGTGGAAGATTCTACACAAGCTGACCTTTTTTCGCACAAACGATCACAGCACCCTCAATCTGAGATTGGTCTAATACAGTAGTGCATGAGTGGGTTTCTCCCGATGATCACAATCTTGGTGTTTTCAAATCGAGTTAGATTAGAAACAACCAGCGTGTAAGTACGACTATGAAAGAATATTTTATGAATTAAAAAAGCGACTGTCGTGGAATATAGAATGAAGAAATAGAGGATCGAAAAGGGATGTTTTAGAATCTGTAAAAATGCACCAAAAATGTACCACTTTTGTTACAGTAGATAATGGAGAAACACCATTGATTCACTCCTGGCAGATTGTTATTATTCATAGAAGAATTAAGACTGAGACTCCACCAAAGCGGAGATGTGGGGAGAATGTCTGAAGCGGAGACGAGAAGAGACGTTTTTCAGCTAGGGTGATTCCACCAAAGCTGTGCCTTACGCCGCACGTCCTCGCCTCACATTTCAGCTCCGCTGTGAGTCGGCGAGGCACAGCTCACATCTCCGCTTTCATCGCGCCATACAAATATAATACCTACATCTCCGCTTAGTGGTCTCCACTGGAGCTGAGCCTCTGCTCAGCTCGTCATTGTCCCTACAAGATGTGTGAATAACGAATTCATTGGTGGTTAAAAAAACCTCTCGTCTCCGCATATCTCCACTTTTGTCTCAGCCTCAAGCGGCGTTTACAGATGGACCTCTGATTTGCACTCGTAACGAATAAAAAAAGTGCAGTGCTAGGTAATGATTTGGACTCTTTTTGTTCCAATAGCTGCGTGTCACTGTGCTGTTATGTGGCAGGCATGTTGCTTACCATCAGGCACATGTCCTACTCGGCTCGTCACTTTTTATTTAAAAAAATTAAATAAATAAAAAAAAGGTATGTAGGTATGTATGAATGTGCAGTTTGCTAGTTTCGATTTCACGTCAGATTTATTTAAGTATAAATTATACAGCAGTATCGTATAAGTAAATCGCGGTCAACGAGCTACTCAGAATACTATCGGGGTGACAAAACAAATCCACTTTTATCAAATCCATATCGTCATTGAATATCATTGCACAAGTGTACATAAACAATATCAGTATCATTATCACGTGAACTCGGGTACCTTTTTGAAGTGATTTGTGATAACGTTAACATTGATGTAAACGAAACTAGGGCGATTTGTGCAGATAGTGCAAATGATAATGTGACAATATAAAGATTTCGCAGCGATTTGCGTTTGATCTTATCTCGTAAAATAAATGAGCGGAATGTTGTTTTTATTATTATTATTTTATAGACAGATGAGACAGGCAAGACATAAGCCTGTTGATAAGTAATACGTCTGCCTATAACAGTAACAGTGTGATGAGCAAGCAATTTGAACATGAAGAGGCCGAATCACTGTCTAGCATTGTTTGTAGCAGTGCACTGCGCTCATCGTCCAGAGATATACAGTGACTTATTTCTTATTTCTTTATTATGTATTATTTTAGAAATTATATGCATACTTTCTCTGCGAACTCTTCTAATCGAACATTGCTTGACGGTAGAATAAATGGTAAAGACGGTCATTCTCTGCAAATAATTACTACAACATTCGAAGTTGAATGTACGGAATACAACCATTGGGAAATTAAAATAAAGAATGAAAATCAAAAAAAAAAAATGAAAAAAAAAGGTCAGTTAAAAGCTCGCGATAAATAGGTAACACATAATAAACTACGGATCATTAAGAAATCGAGATTGTTGCTTCGTTCATCGCGTTAAATCTTAGACCACTACTTTGTACGTCTTGATTGATTTGCTTCACATTGGCTAGAATCTTTTCTCTCTTCCCCGTTGTTCGATGGAGTCATCCATAAACTGCAACGGCATGATGCGTTCGCGTAGTGACTACTAAATATCACTTGACAGGTATATTCTACTGGCACTAATTACTTTTTGTCATTGCACTGATGTCGACAAGTTAAACTTGAAGAGTTGAGCTTCTGTTTCCTTTCTACTGAATTCCTCAGACCAATTAACTATCCTCCAAGACTGAATTCACTTTGGGGCGTTCAATGTTCATAGTACATTTTTTAGTTTTTTTTTTAATTTAACTATTCCACAGACTTCGAGGTCCGTGAACTTTGTCATTTGGGTTCACTTTTTTTAACATACGTAGTTCGTGGATTAGGAGAAGAAAAGGAAAATAGTTTGGAACTTTTTAAACTTAATTCTAGTGCTAAATAGACATTTAGTTATCTTCTTTAAATATTTCAATATTTTTTTAACGCCCTTAAGTCCGCTTTTGAACAACTCGCCTGATGGTAAGCAACGATGTGACCGAAGGTGAGTTGGCCTAGAAGATAACTATTTTATACCTGTCCTTGGTATAAAACAAAACATTGATATATCTACAGACATTTATAGTGATTAGGTACTACGTCTGTTAATTTATTTTCGACTCTTACTCATAGATTTATATACCTACTAATGGAAATAACAAATGATATTACAACAGTGTTGGGAAATATTTTACAGTACCAAAACCTCGATTATCCAAACCAATTAGGACAGACACTAGTGTTTGAGTAACAGAAACCAACAAAAAACAAACCAACTTCCCAAGAGACCTACGTTAGGTTTCTTGGGAAGAGATAACAAACAACACCTTTTTAACTTTTTATACAAAGCAGTACATTGATATTAAATATTACAATGTGACCATACATATAAACGTTGAAATATATAAAACGTGTGTATTTTTAACAGTTGTAACTTTATTTCTTTCTTTTTATACCATCGTCAATTTTTAATTAACCAAAGGCTGTAAGGGAACTCTTTACATTAGCAATAAAAATGTAGTAACTGTAAGTACTGATATAATACTCCGTCATCCATTGTTCACATGTCACAAGACACCTTTAACGTAAACGCAAGCCCTACCGTAATGGTGGCACGTAACCGAATAACATAAACATGTAGCTACTGCCAACATGTCATACCTATTTACAACTGTCGATGTAGCGCTTAGTATATACGTAAACACGCGTCAGCTAACTTTGGCCATAACAGTAAAATGAGCCGCAAAACAATTTACTGCGTGGTTTGGAACAAGGATACGGTCGGAAAAATGAAGTGGACATTTCCGCTATGTCAATTGTATTTCCATGGAAGAATGGAGGTGTTAAAATATGTAACAATAAAATCAAGCATGCATACGCAGTCCACTTCTATAATTATTCCTTCTCTCATATGAAGAGAAACAAGTCTATGGTTCACCACGCTAAGTGCGTTTGGCGAATGACGCGTTTCCTCAAAAGATGTTTATTTTTCCCGCCAATGGTGACGACAAACTGTACAGCTGCACTTGGAAAATACATAGAGTTGCAGGTGGGATTCCAACTTACGGCCTAACAATTTGAAATCGAACATTCTAGCCCCCAGGCCACTACAGCTTTGTCATGTGGTTGCGCAAATGATAACGTATTTATTTTGTCAAATGACGTTCGTTTCGTTCACTGTTTTCCTGCTAAAAATCCTTCAACTCGACTGTGCTTCTGATAACTGGAAAATTTTACAATTTCGAAAAGCTTTACATGTGGAAGGAATTTTGTGATAAACTATGAGTACCTACACGCATACGTCTGTAATTGTATAGGTATAGTACAACGAGAATAACATGATGTGTAATATTCTTTGTAATAAGGCAAGCAACAGATGTTGCCATTTGCATTCTAGGTCGTCACTAGAGCTAATAATATGGATTCATCTCATTCTATTTTATTATGGTGAAATGTTTACGCATATTTCAGTACCACGGAAAGGTAGTATGGTCTATAAATGACTCCAAGCCAATAAAACTCAATTGTTCTTCATATACCCATTAATGGTAGGGACGTTAGCATTCTTCCACGAAAAATGTTCATATCTTTTCGAACTCTCTTAATGATAAACCAGACTTTTATTATCTAGATATTTATGAGCTAATATTAACATACATTTTGATAGTGTTCTTGTTTTAAAAAAAGCAATGCATATTTGCAAACACAAGTCACAGGTTAATCATCTTACATCTCCGGGCCACAACAAACACAGTGCAGTTCTAGGTAGTGATTTAGACTCTTCATATTCGAATAGTCGGATGGCTCTGTGCTGTCATCATGGACAATGAACAAGCATGATGTTTGTCACCACGCGCTTGTTTTGCTCGTCTCGTCACTCTATATTGTAATAACATCATAAAGATACATTTGTTTGTATCTAAAACTAGAATACCTGATGTAATTAACATATACCCTGCATTAAAGAGCGTAGCAACAATGGTAATTAGTAGCAAACCGAGCCTTAACAATAAAACAAGCAGTAAATTAACAGTTTATAAGAACGTAGTACGAGTACAATAATAGTCTGTAGAAAAATACCGTAGATGAACGACGGATTTAAAGTACTATATTTTTTTGGAAAACGTAATAAGATACTTATATGCAGCGTGAATGACACTCGTTGAAATCTAGGACTTGCCCGGTTTCTAGGTAACTTTCTCTCGCTGTTGACACGCCGTAGATTCCTAGAAGACATGCTGACATGGTATCTCGGTTTGCTTCAGTGGTATATTTAAAGCAATCGGGTATGAGAGTACTCATGTCATGATACGCGATTGTTGGCAGTTTTCCATATTATTAGACAGTTTGACCAAGTTTTTTTTTATGCCGGGGCAACGGAATTAAAATTAAACATAGGTGATTGGGATCATCGACATCACGTGAGTACGTGATGTTGAACTCCATTAGATGAGAGAATTGAGAAGTAAGCAAAATAATCATGGCACAGAAACCAAACAACCTACCTTAAATACGTCATCGTACTTTGCGACATCCCGATATTCACATATTCCCGACATATTCCGCAATGCCGTACAAAAATCATGTGACAAGGAGAAATGATCGAGATTTGCCACCCCCTATCATCATCTGCACTCAGTTGAACACCTATCAAGTGACGGCATAGTGTTCAATCTCATTATTTTATACCCTTCTATCATCCTACATAGGTCTCCTGGTGGTTCATTTGACCCATAAATTTTGTTCACGGGCCTGCAGTCTAAAAATGAGTAATATGAGGTATGAGTATCATTTTGACGTATCGTACGCGTATGAATCTTGTATTTACAAGCGTTTCGTTACGATAACGATCTCGTTACGTATTCTTATTTCTGTAACTGTAATTAAGTAATTTTGACATTTATGTAATATTCTGTCAATTATTAACAAATGTAACAATCAATTTATGTTTAACACTCTTCATTAATACACACATTTAAAAAAAAAAACATGTAATTCGTCCGTCATCTAGATCAAGGAAAAAAAGAACACGTATTTTTTGTGTTATCAAATTATTAAAAATCGATAAAGGTATAAAATATGTAGTTCATCAAAATTCTAGAGTCAGGGGTAATAATAGGGTATAAAAAATCGTATCCACAAGTCACAAGTGACGTCACTCAAAACTTATCGTGGTCATTAAAAGAAAGAAGACGTGTACAATATTCTTTAGCTATGTAACTGGCGGACTAATTGGTTTTTTAGTGTTATCGCCCATTACATGGTAAATTTAGGACTTGATCGGCACTCAAAGGAATGGTGAGAATGGTGAGATACGTAAAACAGCAGGCACTCACCCATACATAGGGTGGAAACAAAGTTGATGATCGTGATGAATGTCACTCAAAGGATCGGAAAACTGATGTTTAAAATTATGGATAACTAGCTGTACCCTGCCACGCTTTGCTGTGTCACATTGTGGTGCAAAAATTAGATAAAAACAATTCTTGATGCGGATTATATATCATTCTAAAATTTCAGCTCGATCGGTGCAGAACTTTTTGAGTTTTTGAAGCGTACACAAACCAACATAACATTTTTATATTTATAAAGATTTTAAACGTAGTAAATAATATTTTTTAAACACGTTCGAGTGAATAGGCTTTATTATGATGATATTGTAAACAATTGGTAAACTATATGTTACGTTTAATCCAAACTATAATTTAACTGTGTTCTGAATTTCAATACTATCCGATGAGTCGTTCCGACGTGATTGATCAACAAACATACAAATACTCAAACATTCGCATTTATTGTATTAGTAGTATGCGCACTGTATCCTTTTAAATAAATTCAAAACTTTGCGTAACATGCGACTACGCCTACAGACCTACACTACATACTACCAAAATATACCTACACGATTATAGTTAGATACATACTTAGATAACATGAAAACAAGGCAAGTGGTCAAATTGGTGACATCATTATGCAAATGCACTCTTTTGATTTTGGGGACTTTGAGCATAAACATTTGAGTTGTTGAATTGGTTCAAAATAGGATGTTTTTTTATCGCGTTTAGGTCCGCGTTTGAAGCGACGCGACGATGTTGTCGAAGATAACGCACAGTGACCCTACCTGACTGAAAGTACCTATTCACTATAACCTTGATAAGTTCTAGATTGTATCTCTCAGAGAACAAGGAGGCCGGAAACGTATTCAACTCTAAAGCTGTACTCTAAAACTGTAGCTCTGTGTGTGTATATGAAGAAAGTGGATTCATAGTACCATTTTTCCATGTTCAAATATACCTATCCTTAGTCAAATATACTTTGGTAGATAGTATCTACTCAAGCACTGTTAGCAAATTGTTACTTAGTAATTAAACTCAATAATTAGCAATATTAACAATAAATTGGGCCACAGCCACACCACGGACACTCCACTAAAATTCCATACAAACGCCGGTGTTGACCTACCTACTCTTCACACAACTACGCAGATGTCATTCGTACACACGCGTGAATGTGTGCGTTAGAGCTAGGGCTAATACTGAATTGTTTTATTGAATAGTTGTGCGCCGTGAGTTCACCTGGTGACGTAGTCTATAAACTTGCTATAATGTTGAGTTACATAAATAGAATGGAGCCAAATTATACTATTCTAATTAAAAGGGTGTTTGCACAGATTTGTAAATTGTTTCAGAAATCTATGGGTGTTTGTATTGCCGCGTAAAATGAAACGAAACCGATGATAGATTAGATCAGGTACCTAGATATCTATTTCTGTTAGTAGGTACACATTCGCATTTTATTTTACACTTACCCATGAAGGAAACTTTATTCTGTTTCTATAATTATTCCTCCAGGCATTACCAATCCGTGCTTGGGCACATAAGTTACTGGCTGTGTAAGTTACGAACTTTGAGTCAAAAATGACTTTGTTATTATAAATAAATAAATATTGGTAGACAATTCACACACAATACCATCTGACCCCAAACTAAGCAAAGCTTGTAATATTATAAAGCAACGTTATTGAAAAGTTTCTAATCTTACGTTATTTTATCATTAGGAAATTAAATAAAGCTTTTAATCTTGTCCCGTTTAGTTGACGGACAGCCGTAAACAGCACAACAACCCACCATTCGATACCAGCCCTTCGTTGAGTGCTCCTAGCGTATCCGAAACGGCCTGAGGGGCGAGGAAGCTTGAAATTGGCGGGGGGTGGGGAGTGTCCGTTCTATCTATATTATCTATTCTATGCCACAGCTTAGGCCACAGTGCTAAAAAGTGAAAAAGCTAAAGCACAATAGCAAAAAAATATAATGTCTGGGGAGCTCAATTGTGAAAATTATAATTTGTTGTATTTTGGCACTTTTTCTTTCATCTTTTAATGTATTTTATATTTTAAACTATTTTGTCATAATGTTGGGACCTCTCTTCAGTACCTCCAATAGTTGTTATATTCTAACTGTATTGCAAATATCAATCCTATCAATTGAGATGTTTCAACATGATTGGGCAACATACATCCAACTATCTAAAATCTAAACTTTCGCATTTATAGTACTCGAAGGATTATATATTTATTTGAATTAATCTGTGGGATTGAGGATGTAGATTAATGTAATATTGAGGTAAATGATAAAGTTTTATTGTTACAAGTTTTATTACAAAGGACAAAACAAGTAAGTACATAAATGAACCGAGTAATAAATATGAAAAATTTATAACACACCTTAATTAGTTTCAATGAGCTAAATGAACGTTTCCTTCTTTGCTTAATACCCTGTCAACAAGTGAATGACATGTTTTGACAACACAATTTTGGCCTTGTAAAATTGCCACCCTATAAATTTTTGTACATCACATGATTTAAACTACGTAGAAGTATGCCGTTATGGTTGATAGTTGATACCATCAGGGCCAGAAGGTATCTCTTTTCCTAGCTACTTCCTCAATTTAGTGCTCATTTATTTCTTGTTTATGACAGGATGAAACTGATTAAACAATCATAGCAAATTTCATCAGAATCAGACTATTTAGTTAAGAGCAGACTACAGTTCTGACTCATGTCAGATACATCAAAATAGACAAGATTCCTATTTCATTTTATTTTTCATTTTCATTTAAATCAGCATATTTAATAATATCTTTATCTTTATCTAAATTATCTTTGTGGAGTTACTTCACATAAAACTACCAAAGCTTGTACTATGGGAGCCAATCAGCTGATACAATACTTACATATGTAAATGAATACTTGTGATACAAACATAGAAAAAGCCAGACACAAAACAAATTTCAATACTCATCAGAGAAACATTTACCTTGGGTTGTACCCAAATTTATTCATTAACTATTTTAAGTATACATACATATGTCCTGACATTTGTATAAACTGGTTTATTAAACTCCAAATAAACTATTGTTGAAGCTATAGTGGAGATGCTAACATATTTAACTAAGCCTATTAAGGCATAGCTAAACCTATAAAAGCTATCAAGCTTGCGTCATTTTTCTAAGCTATAATTGCATAGACAGTTAGTTCATTCTGTAAAGTGACACTTAGACATTACCGAGGAAATAATAAGATGAATTAATAAATTTATAAAAAGTTACACACCCCACACAATTTATTGTAATGATGGTTATTTTGGAGAATAGTTCCTACACAATAACCACAGTAAGAAAATAAATATAAATATCCCATAATTAATGCTAGTAACATAGTACAAAACAATTACTTACAGCATTGATAAAAATTCTTAACAATATGGACCTTTCCACAAAACCCTTAGATATGAAGGTTCAAACATTCTATCATGCCTAAATGCTACCGCATGTAGCACATATGTCTACACAGCATTAAGTATATTTTTACTAAGTTACAAGTAATTCTGTGTACAATATGACTAAAAACATATAATATAAAAGCTGGTTTCTTCGTTCTAAATAAAATATTTTGATTATAAAAACCTCAATAAATTTTCTTTTATTTACCTTTCTATGTTGTAAGAATAACTTAATATTGTAGGTTGGGTTTGGAAGTTTGTTTCTGGGACTATATTTATGTTGTAGTTAAATTGGTGGGTATACCTCATACAAGTTATCAATCTTAAAAATATATAAATTACGAGTCACGCTGTTTGTCTGCGATGGACTCCTAAACTACTTAACCGATCTCAATCAAATTTGCACACCGTGTGCAGTTTGATCCAACTTGAAAGATATTTTTATATATTTGATTATTTTTCGATTTATAGTCTTTATATGACAATATCCGAGCGAAGCCGGAACTGGTCGCTAGTTAAGTTATAAATTTCAGAGCTGATCCAAATGTCAGTCGAATTTAAAAAAATCTTGTGGCAGCTGAGGCTGATGAAGGTTAAAAGTATGTGGATGAAACCAAGAAGCATAGCAATGTTTATATTTATAAAAAAATATGCATGTTATCGAAAAAGTTAAAGACTTAAGTCATGAATGAAAATAAGAATATCACACTTACGTCGTCAATAGTATTTCCCATAAAGTTTTGTTATCACAGGTACTTCATACTTTCTAGTAGAGAGTAGTAAAATAAGTTCTTTCACTTCAGTTTAGAAAAAGTCAAATCTGGCACTCACTTTATTACACGTCGTGATTTTGTTTTATATCGGTTCTTGGGACTCGTCGCACAATAATATCCTTAAGTACAGCGCGAAAGCAAAACACTTATAAAAACTGATTTATAAAGCAAATAAAAAGTTCAAATAAACAAAAGCCTGTGTTTCACAAAAGAAACAGCGGGCACACAGTGCACGGCACACAATTTCAAAATGAATGAAAATAAAAAATAAATAAAAGATTGCAAGAAAAGGTCAGTGCTGCCAGAACGCGATAGTCAAAACGGCAGAAGTTTCTTGACGTATTATGTACTTACATTCAATAGGACCGATTTTAATTTTTAACGGCTAGAACCCACGGATCAACTTTTCTGTCAACTGACACGTAGTCTTGGTTCAGAAAAATGTACCTTGGAAAGCAAAACTATCACCACTACCCGCTCGCAGCACACTGTTCATCTTGAAGACCAGGAATTCAAAAACCAATAAATTTAGCTTTACGGTCACAGGTATGCCTATAAATGTATGTTTAACTAGCAGTACCATACGGTTTTACCGACGTATTTCTCGTTCTCGTTATTTTTCCGGGATAAAAAAGTAGTATTAAACGAATGGCATCTCCGTGAATCGGTATTTTTGTAATATAAAATGTAAATTTAAAAAAAATATATTTATCATATATTTATTAACTAAATATAAATTTACATTAAAGTTCATTAACACAAAAAAATCTATATCTATTATACAAACATCAATGCCACTTTTCGTTGTAAGTGAACTCCTCTTAAACGGCTCGAGCGATTAGAATGATTTTTTGTATACGTTTGGGTAGGGCCCTGGATGGCTTAGATTCACAAATCAGCCCGGCAGATGGCGCTGCAGTTGGTATCTAGGTTATTACCCGAGCGAAGCCGGAACGGGCCGCTAGTCTGATATAACTTTTTTTTTAAAACTTTTATAGGTTGACACTTGACCGTCATCTCGCCTGATGTTAAGCGACGATGCGGTCTACGATGGAACGTGTTTACCTAGAAAAACCGATTCACTCTCGATTTGAAGACACCAAGATTATAACTATCGGGGAAAACCCACTCAGGAAACTCATTCCACAGCCTAGATGTTCTTATCACAAACGTAGAGTCAAACCTCTTCGTCCGTGTCTTTGGAATATCCACCATGAAACGGTGCCGCTTCTTTGAGTTACGAGAAGTACGATAGAAAAAAGAGCAAGGAGGTATTAGATCATGCAGATCAGTTGCACACTCTCCAAAGTGTATCCGATAAAAAACCGATAAGCTAGCTATCTTGCGGCGATGTTCAAGACTATGAAGTCTTTTTCGCGCTAGAATGTCTTTGCCTATGAGCCTTTTGGCACGCCTCTCAATCGATTCCAGAGCCTCAAGCTGATACTTAGCCGATCCATCCCAAAGGTGCGAGCAGTACTCCATACAAGAGCGAATCTGTGCTTTGTAGAACAAAAGTAATTGTTCAGATTTGAAGTACTTTCGCACCTTTGAGAGGACACCTAGTTTTTTGGCAGCTAATTTAGCCTTGGACTTGATGTACGAGCCAAAGTTGAGCGTAGAAGTCAAGGTAACGCCCAAAAGCTCAAGATGATCAGTAACCGGCACGGATACACCTCGAAAAGTAGGAGTCAGTTGAAATTGACTCCTTTTTACGGAGAACAGACACGCCTGCGTCTTTCTCTCGTTAAACTTGGCCAGATTGGTTTCGCCCCATTCAGAGACTTTCTCAAGGGCCATGTTCAAACGATCGATCATACTATCTCTCAGTACCTTAGTATGCTGTCCACTGGCTCTCGCGCTAGATATGTAACTCTCTACAACGGTGCTATCATCTGCGTACCCAAAGATACCGGGCTTCAACAGATCGTTGATATGTAGCAGAAAAAGCGTCGCAGAGAGTACCGACCCTTGAGGCACTCCGGCATTGATAGCCATTCGATCCGACGAGCAGCCATCAATGACAACTCGTATGTATCGATCCCTCAAGAAGTCCGATATCCACGCAATAAGCCCTGAAGACAAACCATAACTGGACAGCTTGCTAATAAGGCCATCATGCCAAACCCTGTCGAAAGCCTTCGAGATATCCAGGGAGACTGCAAGTGCTTCCCCGTGTTTCTCGAAACAAAATATGTGTGTTTAATACGTAAGAAGTGAAAACTAAAATAAGAAATAACTATTAAAACCATTGAATAATTTTAAGAAATAAAAACGATTACATAATTATTGATTAAATAATAAATTAAAAAACAAAGCACATATAGTGTGGTCTGTGGTGCGCCAAAAGAAGTTTTCAGTGCTATAAAAATCTATGCTACCATAAGTATTCGTTCAGCTATCTTGTAGTATAGTATCACTGCAAGCCCCGTCATAGACGAGAGCGTGCCCCATGCGGTAGTGGCAATCTCACGGCACACAGGGACCTTCACATACTACGCTGACGACACCGACGACGCCATCGGTCGGTTCGTGCGGCGAGCGTGGGCTGCATCACCGAATACCATCCGCGATTTTAACCTACAGATGGCCATCAGGGACAGAAATGCGGCCGTTGTGGAGGCTCTGGGCCGGGAGGAAGCAGCTTAGGCAAATGGCAAAACGCAATTAGGCAAACACTCGATGTCGAGTCGATTACTAGCGGAATCCCAACCGGTAGTGATCGGCTCTACAGACGAGCACTAGAATTAGATTTTAAATGTACCCAACTCCCTCCTATTTTCCTCTTCTTCTCCTTATCCAAGATATGAATAAGTAAATATGAAAAAGTAAGTAAAAACGATAATTGTAATGAAAAAGGTCACGGACCCCGGAGTCTGTGAAGTGGCTCATTTAAATAAAAAAAAAAAAAAAGCCCCGTCATAATCGGTCCAAGCTTTTCGGAACTTAGCCAGAACAAACGGACAGCCAGACAGAAATAAAATAAAAAAAGTTATTTTTTGTATATTTTTGTAGGTACCTACCGACCTTTATTTATTTTATAGGCATTTTTAGCAAAATACCTATAAAATAAATAAATAGCAAATACAAAAAAAAATCCTAGTCAAACCCTATTTCCAAACCGAGTAATTTTTTAAAATTTATTCTTGGCCATAGATACTAATTATTTCGCCACAATGTTATTCTCGTGTTGCTGTGCTTACTAGATATATACTAATTTATTTTTAATTATAAAAAATATTTAGTGGTCTTTATATATAAGTATTTTTTATTTTAGTTTTCACTTCTGCCGTGTGATCTTAAGCGCACGCATTGTTTTTTTATTAGGATATATTTTTTTGTGTAAAATACAGTAAAAGTCGTAGTATAAAATACAGAAGTACGCGAACTAACATGGACACTGACAGTGAAAATGGTCCGTATTCTCAAAGTCGCTAAGCGAGCTATGGAAAAGGCTATGTTTGGGGTTTCTCTGAAGGATTGTATCCGTCATGAAATAATTCGTCAGAAAACTGAAGTCACCGACATAGCTCAGCGTATTAGCAAACTGAAGTGGCAATAGGGCGGTTACATCTGGCGCAGACCCGATAACCAATATATTTTACAGTGTGTCGCTATTTCAGTTGATTTTTTATACTCGTTAAATAACTTGTATTTCTTATGTTTTTGGAATTATTATAATGACGTTTAACTGTCATAAACATTCGATTCCTGTTTAATAGGCAGGTTGAATTCCATAAGTGAAACCCACTCCTCCCACTCACTTCACTCCACTAAGAAAATTCCTAACTGTGATCTTTTAGTAGTGGACTGGCAAGCTTATAAAGTTCTGTGACAATGAATTCTTTGACACTTGACGTCAATATTTTTTAAATATTGGTTTGTCTAAGTTGCCACATTCTTTTTTTTTGCTTTTTGTATTAGAATTTCGACATCGAATAAAATTACATGTCTTAATTTAGTTTAGTTGTTGTTATCGACAGTAGTTGAGAACTAATCGAGAAAAATATATACGAGATAAAAATGTTTTTGTTTCATTCGTTTTGTTTGAGAAAAAAAATAGTGCCTGATAAATTTAAATAGATAATAATTAAAGTATAAACTACAAACACCTTGCTTACCTTATGCCTTGACAAAATATAATAGCACACAATAACAGAAAAACAACAAGGTGTTTTCAGAAAACATTATTTATTTGAGCAATAAATGTGTAAAATAATTGTGTCAGGCGCTACCTTTTGCGAAATGAAAACTAGCTTTAAATTTATCCTATTCACTTCATCATAATACTGGGGGGCTTAGCCAAGTTACAAGCGCTTTCAATCTATTCTCTATCTACAATCGTTAACGTCTAAGCGTTAGCGATCGTAGAAAGCGATAACGAGGTAGCCAAGTCATTACAAGTACGGCGAACGCTCATTCTACAATGGCCATAGAAAAAACATGGACTTTACTCTATGGTGAGCGTTCTCGAAAACGTCACTGTTGTCGTCACGGGCGCGCGCGTCAAAAGTTCAAAACAAACTATTTAAATCAAATCAGTGAATTGAAGTAGCGGTGGGCGATTATGAGATATACTAATGAAATCATTCGATTATGAGAATGTCTCGAGATATCTCGATTGTGACCGTTAGTAATTACTAATTAGTAGTCATGTATGTTGTCATAAAGAGCGCAATCGTAATTCTTAGTGTGCGTGGTAAAATATGCGGTTGTGTGTCGTAATTATTACTTTTGTTTATGTAGTAATTATTTAGGTGGGAGAAGACCGGAGGCAAGGTTTCGAACTAAATTCGCAATTAAGGCATATCCCCCCGAATATCTGTGATAGAATAAACAAACCACAAAATTGTAAATTAATTCATACTACACAAATGAAATTAATTAACATTTCTTTATTTTAAGGTTATTTGAATACGCTATGAAAGCGGGAGAGCGAGCAAAGAGTTGCCTAAAACTTAAAAGTCTAAAATCTATCAAAAATCAGTATGTAAACTTACCGTTAATTTAATCCACTATAAAAGTTAAAAGCGTCATATCAACGTACGTCACACCACCGTAAACCCGGAATATAAACAAAACAAACTAAAACTAAACCAATGTCTATACTACTAATCTAGTAATCTACTAAAGTCACGGAACAACTGTCGTAAACTTCATAAAACAAGATTAGTAATTACTAATTAGTAACATCATTCGATTATGAAGACATATTAGTTACTAATTCCATAATCGATTATCAAGATTAGTAATGCAAAATAAGTCGATTATGCCGATCATTCATAATCGCCCACCGCTAAATTGAAGTAGGGATGCCCAAAAAAGTGTATTGTATCGATATATCGCATCGTAACTGTATCGAACTTGGTTGTATCGATACGCGATATTATCGATTTCCTTTGTATCGATATATCGTATCGTAACCGTATCGCATGCCTTTCATTTAATATGCGATATAATAAGTATATATATCGTGCAAAGGGTTATCTTTTTAGTAGTTTTACTATATTATTTTATTTTTTTAAAAGAAACAAATAATTATATGTATTTAGAATAGTTTTATTCAACAAAAAAAAAATCACAATTGCCATTGATCAGCACTTAAACAACGCAAAAATAATAATTTTGATAAGCGCTGTGGATTTAACCTATTACGGCTTTCGGAAAGTGTGTGCCCAGCTACGAACGGAATGACCAAGGAGAACATAAACTAAACATTTATTAATCATATTTGATGGTACTACAAAGTTCATAGATTATTTAAATCTACCTCCAAGTCTAAATAAAAGCCGGCTGTTCTTGTTCCATAAACAATTTTGTCGACGTTATCATTCTCTTATTACTAATAACAATATATTCAATGGCACTGTCTATTATCGTTTAGTGAAGTTGTAATAGGTACTTTAAAATTTTACAAATTAATCACCGACATAGTTTGATACGATATGGTAATGCGATATTTTTATAAGAATGCGATATATCGAAGCGTATCGTATGGTCAAAATATCGCATCAAATATCGATATATCGTATAGTGCTGTATCGATATTCCGATATATCGTATCGTAACGGGCATCCCTAAATTGAAGAAAAATATTAATTTTGGTATCTATCGGTGAATTTATAAGCTAATTAGTGGCCATTATTTAATACTACCTTTTTGAAATAGTGCGAAACTGAAACACTGCGTTAATATTTAAAAAAATATAGTTTATAATGGATTCTAGAAATAGAGCTAGCTCGGAACAGTTTTTAATTTTATTGGACTTTAAGGATTGGATGGAAAGGTAAGTTACACTTAAATTATTTCATTGAAATTAGTCCTATCTAATAATCTAAATCATTTTGTGATAATGAACTCCTTTGTTACTGGAATTTGAAATATAAACAATGACGTGTTACGCGACACAAACTAGGTCCTTGAGAAACAGACCACTTATATTTCGACCCTTTTTAAGTGCCTTTTTAGTTTATTCTAGCTTTAAAATATATTTTTTACTAATATTTCAGTTGCGATTTATCAAGGCCCCAATCAGGACCTCAAGGCAGAATCAAACAGGATCGGTTATGGCAGGAATTAATTGAATTACTTATCTCTACTGGTGGAGGGGTAGTTAAATCAAAGGAGAAATGGAAAAAAGTAAGTTGCACATTTATGTTTTTTATTTTTGTAATTATTATTCTGATAGGTATGATGGAGAAAAGGAATGTATGGGATGAAACATATCATAATCAGGTAAAGGTTCAACGAGTGACTATTTTTATTTGATTACATTTAAAGTATCTGATGGATTTTTTATATAACTATAGGTACCTATGGGTGGATTGGAAAACCAAGTAAAAAAAAGGCTCTGACATTGCGCCGTGAAATTCGTGGCACTGCTGGTGGTCCAAGCAGCAGACAAGCCTTCTCAGATTTAGAGCAAAGGGTGTTGGCAATAATGGGCTTGTCTGCTGTTATTGGTTTAGCTGGCATTGAAGAGAGAGGATTGGATGTTAGTATTTAATGTGCTTGAGATCTTTGCTTATATTAAAATAATAAGTATTCATAACTTTATGGTCTCAAAACGTTTTTCAGAACCAACCATCATCTTTCCAAAACACCACTGATAGGACTCAGGACCCGTCAAGTGACATACTATTGGAAATGCTGCCTAGGCATCCCTCACAATCAATAGAAGGTACACTGAACTACTTAGATTTATTTACTAATTTTATTTTGACTGGCCTTGTGGCTTAGTGTGTAGTGTAGCTCTGCATGCGAAGTTAAAGGTTGTGGGTTCAATTCCCACCCAGTGGAAATATTTGTGATAATTTCAAATATTTGTATATTGTCTGGCTATATAAGTATTATATCAGCTATCTGGCTTCCATAGTACAAGCATTGCTTAGAGTGGGGTCACATGATGTTGTGTGTAAATTGTTCACCAATAGCTATTTTAAATAATTTTATTAGTTTGGTTCACTCCCAACGACCCCACGTTAGAAGAAGATATTATTTTTTGTACCAACTGCCGCCAGTGATGGTTGTTGAGCCATTAATAAATATTTATTAATGGCACAACTATATAAATATTAAAAATATTAGTTTTACGTCTACTATCAAGTTAAATTAAGGAAAACAATTTAGGAATCCTAACTTGAACGAAATTGAAAAATCGATTCTGTGAACTGACTGTTTCATTAATTGACAGACAGTATGTAGCCAAACACATACCTAATATATTATATTAAATAAAATAAAAACAATTTTTATAATTAACGTAGAAAACTTTATTCCAAAGGAAAAATTCGGCAGGGGACATTGAGAATCGGTGGGGGTCGTTGGGAGTATTGGGAGTACCATTATTTTTAGTAAATAACTACCCAAAATACATCTCATTCATTTTGTCTAGAAATGGCATCTGGCAGTCTGACTATTTTACCACCTCCTCTGGTGGTAATTCCAATCCAGCGCCAGCAACATCTCCCGTCGATACCACGTCACGCGGTGCGCCGGCGGGACGGCGGCAGGGAGCGCACAGCGAGCCCGGCGCAGCGGCGCGAGCGTGCACCGAGCGAGGCGCTCGCAGCGTCGCCGACCGCGTCTACGCCGCGACGCCGCGCACTGTTCGCTCGACGCAGACGGATACAAACTCCTTTTGAGCGTTCCACTAGTGAGTTTGTTAACGTTGAGAACCGTCGAACTCGGACGTCGTCGTGGAGGACCGCGAAAGAAATTTAAACCAGAGGGAAACAGAACAGCTTCGGTTGGAATCTAGAAGACTTGATATATATTGGCCGTAAAATAGTTTGTAAGTTAATGAATATCTGTTTTTTAAGGGCTGTGGATTTTGTATAAATAAATAAATAGGAAAACCGCAATAAAATTTTGGCTGATTTTGCTACAGCTTTAACAACTAGACTTTTACCATCCTCATCATCACTTCCTTCAACTGACATCCTTCCTTCCTCTTCTGATCAATCTGGTAGTAGCAAAATCAGTTAACATTTTACATGTATAATGTAACACTACATCCTGTATTACAATTATCCTGGATTCCAACATCAATAATGATCACCTACTATGAATAGAATGTTGTATTTTTTATATAGCAAGAAGATTGTTTTTTTTTTATTTTAATAATTGTTTGTATGTAATAGTGGAAAAATAAAAAACTTTTCAAGTTATTCAGTATTTTATTGATATAATAGTAAAAATAAATGCCTATGCTAAACCTAAATGCTAGTAGCTCGAATGTTCTAATAATAAATGCAAAAAATTAAATAACTACCTTAACCATAGCTTTATAGTCTAAGACCCCACCATACAACGACCATCACCAAGCTGGTTATTGGATAATAAGTATTTTATATAAAATTTAATATGTCAACAATTATATTGCAAATGGGTCGTCTAAAAAATTTCAGTTCTGGACTAAAATACTTTTCACCCAATAACTAGCTCGGTAATGGTTGTTGTATAGCAGGATCTCCTACTATTACTATTTCTGGGATTCAATGAATTACTTATTAAGCTATTCAATATAGCTCTGCCTTGGATTAACTCAGACTGACTATTTGCACTACATATGGGAATGAATAGTCATACTCACGCTGTCATCCTCATCTACAGTGAGCACTGGTGGTGGTGGTAACCCAGCTTTTAATGCTATGTTGTGCATACACAACATGCCATTATTATTTTGCTAGCAACATATGGTTGTTAGTGGAGTACCCTATCTTTGAGCAAACGTCTCCACCGAGCTTTAAGTAATCCAAAACAGTGCTCTATTGGGATGCGGGCTTGCACATGCATATGGGTATATTGCTCCTTCCTTGACCCTTGAACTGCATTAAGGATTGGTGTCATAAGCCAAGGGTGTTGTGGATATCCAGAATCACCTGAAAAATGAATAATTGACTTTTATAGACAACATTAAAGGAAACAACAAACATAATTATTTTAAAAGGAAAAATTAACAATAAATACTCGCCTAACATCAAGCCTAGTATCAAGCTCTACAAAATTTAAACTGTAAACTAAAAATACTATCATTACATACCTTAACCTCTACGGATATCTCTATAGTTCCTTTTAATGATGTTTGTCGTCGGAGGTCCTCACAAAGGTCTTGGAAAGTTGCTTTATCTAACCGAAAACGCTTGATAAAAAGGATTTCCGACATTTCATTGATAATTTCCACATAATCTCGATATATTCTTCTAGCTCGACGTCTAATCAACACTTCTTCGTTATAGGCGCCCCATAACATGTTTAGTGAGTCCATTTTTTATTTAAAAATAAACAGCAATGACACAAAAATAATGTAAAATAACACTACAATCGGCGATCACAACAAACAATCAAACAGCTGACGGCAACGACGCCATATTTATTTTGTCGCTTTCTACACCGTCTCAGCTATCGCCTGAGTTGGCGCTTCAAAACTACGATAGCGTTACGTTTGCGCTTGTCGAATAGCCTCTTGGCTAGCGTTTGTACGGGAGTTAGCGATGGCCATTGTAGAAAACGATTGCGTGTAGTCTCTCGTAAAACACGAATAGATAATTAGTATCTTGGCTACGATTTTTTCTCTATGTATTCTCTGACCACGTGATTTATCGCTGTTAGTTGTCATTACCATACATTTACATAGTTTTCTCTAGCGTTTACGATTGTAGAAAGACATCTTGGCTAAGCCCCCTGGTATCGTGTCACAGTTGGTAGTAAGTCTGCCTGCCAGCCGTGGGTTCTGCCCCGGGTTCAAGATGGTGCTTGACCATGCAGTTTAGGGTAAAAATCACAGACACTATTATAGTAGAAAATAAAATTTGGGATCTTTTGTTTCTAGTAAACTTTTGTGTAAAACTTCCCTTTACGATTTATGACTCATGTAATAGTTCCGAGTTCCCCCGAGAATTTCTTTCATTTACGAGCGTGACGATGAGCTTCGTTCACAGCCCAAGAAAAATATGTGTGTGGTGCGTCAAAAGAAGTTTTCACTTCAAAAAGTAGTATTTGTGTACCTAGTATGATTTCCACTATTAAATATCAGTTCTATAACGATATATCGGATATAATTAAATATCAGCTAAAACATAGTTCTAATGATAATATGATGATGATGTCGACTGGAAAATATAGTGATGTCGATACTTTTGCAACAGTCTTATCCATCTCTAGCGCAACACCATTTTTACCTACCCACGACAAAAAATACTGTCAGGTGTGAACACACCCGTTGCGGTGTCCATTTTTACCTACTCACAGCACGATATCGTTGTAGGTTGTGCCACTGCACTTTCGGTAACGAAGTGCAGTGCTGGACAGTGATTATAACTTTATTGTGTTTAAAATACTGCGTAGCGTTGCGGTGTTTTAGTTTGTTGATTATCGTCACATGTCTATTCTACTCGCTGCATCATTATATGTATCTTTATAAATTTTACCCAAAAATGTTAAATACCGTCGTTTAGAGATATCTTATATCGGCGATATAAGATATCTCTAAACCCTGTAATTTCTCTGGAAACATTGCCCTTCAAACCAGAACGCAGAAATATGTGCATATTACTGCTTGGCGGTAGAATAACTAACAAAGGTGTGATACTTCCCCAGGCGGACTCTGCCTAGTGCCTCTGAAGAGTCCTACCACTACATATTTATACTATCAACTAAAACTGATTTATTTCAGGCATACAGTATCCTTCCATCGAACGTGCCGAATATCGTATCCGGAAGCGAATCTTGAGAATCCTACATCGAATCTACATTAACGCCATTGATTTTACAGGCCAATAAAGAATTATGAATTACTAGCATTAATATTCTAGCGACGTCACGACGTCAGAATAGAAACTATATAATAAATCTAAAACCTATCGTAGGTTTACAATCTCTCGCGTTAGATTACAATTTTACGGTGTCATGTACCTACACATCTTCATCATCATCATCAACAGCCCACTAAATGTTCCTACTGCTGGGACTCGGGTCCTTCTCTCGCAAGGAGAGAGTTAGGCCATAATCCACCACGCTGGTCCAGTGCGGGTTGGTGGATGACACACGACTTGTAAAGATTCTAGGTACATGTCGGTTTCCTCACGATGTTTTCATTCACCGTTTTAAGTTAGCGGCATTACGCACATGACTTCGAAAAGACAGTGGTGCGTGTGGGGTTTGAACCCGGGGGTTCCGGATCGGCAGGCGCCGTTCTCCCGACTAGACCAGCCGTAACTCCATATCTTTCGTGCGTGTAATTAAACTCCTTAACAGGTGGACCGATTATGATGATTTTTTAGGTGTGTGCCAATGGATTTTAGAATGGTTTAGATTAACTATTACCTAGAAGTTTTTTTTTCTTTTTCCTGTAGAGATTTACTACGATAACATGGCCCGCCCCTCCAGATTTCAAAACGTTTGAAAGTATTTGTGAAATTATGTACCTACAACGCACCACCACGCATGTGTGCGTACTGCTACTGAAGACGAATAATTACAACTACATACAAACTCTTCCGTAGGGATGTGACTACACACATTAAAACAGTAATTTGGAGGGGCGGGCCATGTTATCGTAGTAAATCTCTACCACCGAATAAGAACTTTAATTAGATCTGCAAATGATGTGTCTATAACAGCGAGCAACACGGAAGGGAGTAGGCATATACAGTGTTTCCCCTCTGTCAAAGTACAAGTCCGCGTGGACCATGGAGTTTGATAATATACTGTGGCGTGAGCGCGAGGCTAGATTTGTGAATGAATGAAAATTATGTGTTAGTGATTTGGCTGTGTGAGTATAAGGCTACTTCTGTGCTTGCGCGGAAGATCGAGTTGCTCAATGTTCTATAATAGCGGCCAAGGAAAACTCTATCTAAAATATTTTAAAAAAATGCCCGAAGGTAAGTATTACCTAAGACCTAAGTATTGCAAAAATCCAAATGTGACTATTATTACCACTTCACTACGATCAGATGGCCTGTCACTTGTATGTTTTCTTTTTTCATAAAATAAAAGTGGTAGTCATAGGTAGGTACTGCCGATAGAAGTTAAAACTTATCTTATCCTTATCTTCTTACTCATTTGATACTTACTTTGGAAACTACACGGGTGACACTGGAGGGCATGGCCATGTGCATGGTCACATTTTCCGATTTATTTACTGAGTTTACCCAAAGATTACTTTTCATTCCCGAGCGTGACGCTAGAATTTAATTCACAGTCCACGAAAAATCTGTCAGTGGCGCGTCAAAAGAACTTTTCAGTTCTAAAATCGACAACAATATACAGCACTGTCAAGTAGGAATTTATTTAACTAAAGCTATTTATGGAGGCTGACAAGTAGGTATTAGTTTTATGATCTGTTGCGCTAATCTTACCGTTTAGTAATAAAATCATTAAACGCGATAAATAAGTCCAAACACACGTTGGCCCATTTTGCGGAAGCACGCCTGCCGAGCGTGCCACCAGGTCTGTCATTCCTATTTTAATTTGTTTTTAAACTGTTCACGCAATATTTAATTAGATCTCTTGTCTGCTAATTTTGTGCACGCACCGTGTTGGTGCCACGGCCTGGCCTATACAGAGCTCAGACAAATGATTCGTACTAAAGACAAGTTAAAGACGTTTTTAATCTGAGTTAAAGACACAGGCAGGCATTCTTTGAGAATTATCTAGGTAAACGTCACGGATATCCGTGGTATCGTCGAATTGGCAATGTCAAAATAAAACAGAAAGGTGGTTAATGGATCATAAAATTTAACTATGTATAATTATCACAAGCAAATTTACAATAGTAACGATCATCGTAATATTAAATCCACTCTTTAATGTATAGACCCATCATCATACTACTTTTCTTTCTCTCTTTAGGACGACAGTACTTACCCAGTACTTAGAGTCACAAAAACACATCTCGGTATGAAGTAAAGGTCACTTGAGGCCACTGCTACTGCCATAGGTCCCTTATTTTAGTAATTTACTCAAAGCAACGTTAAGTATGCATGGAACTTGTCATTTGATCCTTTTTAAACTAAATTTAAAATTATTTAGGTGTGTTTTAAATTGTCATTAAAAACAGTACAATAAAGGTTCATGCAATTTCAGTTAGATCACTCAATTCATCTATATCATCCGTATTTTTTTCAGGATTAACCATTTCCTAATTTGTTGGTTCAAATTCAATGATAAATACTAAATATTCTCTAGATACTCCTTTTCCGGTCCAAAAATCCAATATCTATTTACGTTTACTAGGTTCATAGTGTAAACTCTAATTTAATATTATATAATTAATGCAGGTACACAGACAAACAAATCAGAGCTAAGTTATTTGACCCTTTATTAGATTGATTTAAGGGCTGTGTCGCACACAAATAACTTATGATACTTAAATAAATACGTACAAAATGAATCCTTGTCTTGGAAATAAACTTGCTCTTGTTATACTGATGCCGTACGTAAATGATTCGCAGTCTTCTTATTTACAAACGTAGGTACATACACTCTCTGCTCAGCTTATGCCTCGCGGAGTGTACCAATATGTGTTGGTATTAGTGTATATTACACATAACTTCTACATAGGTATGCAAAAATCTGATCGCGTACCGATATTAAGATTTAGATCTATTGATCACATTCAGATATACTTATATAAGATATCGTTAGTATTTTTTCAACTCTTCTGGTTGTACTAAGTAAATATAATATAAGCAAGCATAAAAAACCACTACAGGTGCCTAATAGGTCCGGGCACCTACTGTAAAAATTCTGATAAGAAACAACCTTATTATTTTGATGACGATCGCTGCTGCACCTTTTTTGAATTCACAGATAACAGCCTCGATATGGACAATGCAAATACAATTTACTTAGATTAAACAGAGAGAAGTTGAGAAGAAGTCGAATATCCACTACAAATAATTTATTAAAAGTGACGTGGTCAAAGATAAATCGTCGATTTGGTGAAATTACCTTTATATTAGAATAATTCATTATCATAATTCCAGGATGACGACCAACGTCAATGATTGCGAAAGATTATTAACCTATATATTTAACCAAATAATTAGTTTGACAACATTGTTTCAAATTAAATTCAATTTATTGTAGGTAATAGGATTCCACAATTCTACAATTCTGAAATTCAATTTATTATTCTAAATAAGTAAAAAAAATCTCGCTGCTTTAGCTGCTTCTATGATGGCTAACAGTGGTTTTGTTGAGATAACATTGATATCTGATGTATTAATTATTTTGTTTTAAATAATTACTTATTATTGAATTATATTTATTGAGTTAATTACTTATTGGAGAGGGTTTATCATAAAATAGATTTGTTCTCGTGAATTTTTGTACATATTTTATACTACTTGAAATCACTTTGAGAAGATTAAGATTTGAGACAAAAAACTTACATTGACATATTATGCGTAAGTTGTGCACTTAAAAACATTTTTCTTTGGAAACGGACACGTTATTATAATTTATGATTGTAGAGCTGGATTGTGGACATCAAATGAATCAGCAGTAGAATACATAATATGTTGTAAATTTTCCAATATAACCTTAATATCAAATTCCACCTACTTACTTTAATGCATCACGTGGAAAATTGCCGATAAGTTGTTGTTAAAGGGCGTTGCTCAATTACCAATGCTACGATAAGATAAATCGTGTCAAACATAGTTGACTTCTGTTGCAGTTATTGAACGTTATTGCACTTTGGTTACTATCTTACATTCTGGTACTTATTTTATTTTGAAAATATAGTGTTTCATTCGATAATGAGTACAGTTTGTTCTTTGATTGTAAATAAACGCTATTGAACTGTAAATTAAATGGATCCTTATTAAGTAATTACAGCAGATAATTGAAGAGTCACCCAACAGTAACGTGATTATGAATCAAGCATTTGAATCACGTTTGGCTTATACCGTAAAGCTTTGTAAATATGCCAAGAGTTTATCAGTCACGCTTCAAACATAGCCGCAGACTGTAGTGATCGGTGATTAATAAATATCAACATTAAATATACATAGTGTACTTTTTAACAAAAAGTGTTTTGTTTTTCCAGAGAATGTCAAAATCTAAAGAAATAAAATCAAAAGTGAAAAAGGATGGTGAATTCATCCCTCCCGATGGGGGATGGGGCTGGGCGATCGTCTTTGCTGCAGGATTTTCTAACGTAAGTTCTTTCTTGAGCGCCCTTTAAATTTGTGCAGGTTTTAAAATCTTTGCCTTTTCTAACTTATTTATGGAATTTTTTTGTTGACATTATCTCATACAATTGACATTTTTTTATAATATACTCGTAGTTTGACAGGACGAGCTTGACGTGCAACTGAGGGTTAACAACAGTGCACTAACAGTGTAATGCCATGCAGTCATTTGAAGGAAAAGAGCTCAAATCACATCACTGCCAAGCACTACACTGTGCTCGTCACCTGGCTGTTAAAGATGAATATTTTTGCTCTGTACTAGTAATATCACTGGAATAAATTCCGTTTAAATCGAAGCACAGGAATGTTTGGACATTTTTGCTTGGCAATTTAATAACTGACAAAGGTGTTGTATTTCCCTAAGTGAATTCTGCGAAAAGTACCTACCCTATCACATACTTACTTTGTTAACTTCTTATAAAAATATTTTATTTACCTTTTTTTATTTTTTTACATAACTTCATTTTTAAAGGGCCAGAGCCTTTATTAACAAAACTAAAAGACAATGAGAACTATACTTACACTAAGCGCACTTAAATTTTCCATAGACCATTGAGATAATCAAGATGTCCAAGCCCACTGCCCACTGCCAGTCGGAAGCGTGCCCAGCATAGCGTGGTAATGCCACCAGACATTACTACGCTGAATGGCAGTGCTTATGCGTTGGGCCTAATAAATGTCAGCATTCTGGTCACGTGTCGAACGAACAAGCGCTGGGAAAGGCTTTTGCACTTCTTTACATTTAATACATTTATGATTATTACAAATCAAACATCATGGATCACAGACGGTCGTGACGCTGTATTTTGTTATAATTCATTATTACTATTCCTATTTGCTTAATGCCAATTTGCCAATTTTAATACCTATTCGTATGGGAACTATTTTGTTCCACAAATCGAGGAACTATTTTAACCTGGATAAATTAAGAATATATTTTCCTGGCACGCTTTTTACTGGCTAGCACCCACGAAACAATCCAAAGTCATTTACGGTATTGTTACGTTTATATTAATGGAATGTTACCTAAGTTTTTGCAATTTAATATATGTTTTTGCATTTGGAGCTTAGCAATTGAAAGTATAACACTCGTACGTGTTTTTATGATTTTTTTAAACTGCATATCTCGCAATTACGTTAGGTTAGATACTGGATCAAACCCAGTGGGTGAAAGTAACATTATCAATAAATAAAAAAAATAATAATAGGTGGACAATTAACACACAACACCATCTGACCTCAAACTAATATGAAATTATTAACATAAAATGTAAACTTAGTAACATCTCTTAGCGAGACATCTCATCTCTGAACTAGGCCTGAGAACCTTAGGAGAATGCTCCGAGTCCTAGCAGTGGGAGCATTTCGTGGGTGGCTTATGCAGCGGGTCTTAGGTGCTTTACCACAACAAATCAAGTGACAATAACAATTCGGGCATCTCGGAAATAATATAGTTAAAAGCTGTTTTACACTTTTACGCCACGAAAAAAAAATCGGGCACTATTGCCACAGGGGTATCGCTATCAAGGGCGGCTCTAGCTTTGAAGCCAAGGGGGAGACACACAGCCGTGATCAAGTTAAAATACCGTGCGATAAGGTGCTTTTGGGGTGTGGTGGCGTATTAATTAGTGGCTCACCAAGGTTGTGAACCCAGTCCAGGTCATTACCTCTATGACCCTCTGGATCTGCCCTACATCGCTAATCAATGACGAAGAATTCTGTGTTGACTTGGATCGCCCATCATGTTTCAGCTGTCAGCTCTGCCCATCCTGCAGCAGTTCGGTCTGCTGTTCCGAGACAAGTTCGAGCGCCTCGGCATCTCCAGCTCGCAGACCACCACCGTCATCAACATGAACTCCGCGCTGACCTCTTGCGTCGGTGCGTGACGCGTTGCACGGTAACTCTCTGATACCATATCGCAGCTCTGTATCTTCATGCCACGCACAAAAAATATTCACAAAAGTTAACGTTGATATTTCTTATTCTCCCAAACATCAATGTGACTTATCCTGTTTGGTTTTTGTTGTCATATTAAGCATGATATAGAAATCCGGCAACATTTCAAATAGTTGTACTGTGTCTGGGTGTTTCATGTCTAATAAATATGTATTTACAACTATATAAGTAACTAGATGTCCGCCCGGCATTGCCCGTGGTACATAAACAACACTCATTGGGATCCCGTACATATCCAACGGTGAAAGAATGACTGAAATCGGTTCAGTCATTCTTGAGAATATTGCTTTCAAACAAAAAAACCTCTTCAACTACCTGCTATGCCACCTGTCGGAAATTGGTCGTATCCACTCAGATTTAGAAACAAATTTGATTAGCAAAGGTTTATATTCAATGACGCAATCTTGGACATTGGCGAAATTACGGTGACATTACCGAATGGAACCCAAAAGAAAAAATGAAGTCGAAGTTGACGCAATCTTAGACACATGCTGTTATGTCAAAGCACGCTACGAAAACTCTCAAAAAGGAATATTTTTTCCCCGTTTTTGTTACATTCTAGATTCATGCTCCCCTTCTATTGATAGTAGCGTTATGTTCTATAGCCTATAAGCCTTCTTCGATAAATGGACAATCTAATAGAAATATAATCTTGCAATTCAGACCAGTACTTCCCGAGATCCTAGCGTTCAAACAAACAAACTCTTCAGTTTTATAATATTAGTATAGATACTATATCAGCTGTCTGGCCACAGTAACACAAGCTTTGCTTAGTTTGGAGTCAGATGGTGCTGTGTGTGAATTGTCTACTTACCAATATCTTTTTTTTTGTAGACTGAACAAATATTGCCGGATTTCTATAATGCTCAATTTGATAACAAGAAGCTAGCGAAATAAGTCAAATATCGATGTTTAAATGACGGAGTTATGAAGTAGCAAACCCAAAAAATAAAGTAAACTCGTTGCTAATTTCAACTTGCGGAACAGTGAGAATAATTCAGGCTGGAAGTTACGTAGGGTATGTACGAAGTACGAGTTCAATTTGTTACTGTTTTCAATTTTTTCGGGATTCAAATGATATTCAGGATTACCTGACTGGCTGACTAACAGTTAGGGCACAAATAATGGTAGAGTTTATAGAATTTTACTATGGAATGCTATTTGTTTGTCTGGGCTATAATATTTATTATATACTAGCTACCCTGCCAAGCTTCGCTGTGGCACAATTGTGATGCAAAAATTAGATAAAAACAATCCTTGATGCAGATTATATATCAGTGTGAAATTTCAGCTCGATCGGTGCAGAACTATTTGAGTTTTTGAAGCGTACATAAACCAACATAACATATTTATAAGTATATAGAGATTATGCGGTCTACGCTATAATATGTATGAGTGGGCAGAGCCTTTATTCACAAAACTAAAATACAATGAGAACTACACTACAGTACAAACCTACCTAACTAACTACTTACACTTAGCACACCTGAATTATCCATAAACCACGCTAGGTCTACAGATAATCAAGAGGTTCAAGCCCACTACCAATCGGAAGCGTACCCAGCATGCTGGCGGCATTACCTGCTTATGTTATAATTTTTATAATAATGAATATTATAGAGGAGACATTGCTCCGCAAATTGACTGGCATAGTTTCCGTTCTCGTTATTTTCCCAGGTTAAAAAGTAGCATGTGTTATTCTAGGCTATAATCTAATTGTATTCCTAATCGCAATCCAATTCGTTCAGACGTTCCGACGTGATTGAGCAGAAAACATCTAAACTTTGTTTTAAAAAAAACATTTATAACATTAGGAAGATTTTATTTAAGAAATTCGATAAGCATGCCTCAAATTGATACCTATACTTTTCACTCATTTGTCATTCATATCTGTCATTGCGAAAACGCGTCGTACAAGATTAAAAAAAGGCATCAGAATTATCAAAAAGAAATATAAAGGTGCATGTTTATACATTTTACAGATTAGCAGACTTTTATCTTGACGCTTTAGTACGAAAATAATACGTGTATACTAAATGTGTGTAATACCTACAAATCGTTTCGTCAAACAACAACCACATTTGAGAAAAATATTTTATTTTTATGACATCAAAAAAAATAATTAAAAAGAACGAAACAAGAACAAAATAAAAAATGTTGATTAACCCCCGACTACCTCGGATTTGTTATTTGTACAACATTCTACCTACTAACTAGTCAAGCCCTGTCATTTGATACCCATATTAAGGGAGTTGTGAAAAAAGAAATGTGTTTCGCCATTTTGTGGAAGCGGTCATATTAAATTTGAAATTTGTCATTGTGCAACGTATTCTACTAGTCAAGCCCTTTCGTTTGATACCCATACTGAGGTAGTAACGAAGAAAATAATATAATTCGCCATTTTGTGATGGCGGCCATCTTGGATTTGAGTTTTATATGAGAACATCTGCACGGATATTAACTTTCAAATAAAAAAAACGCATCGAAATCGGCCTATCCGTTTGAGCTCTACGGTGCCATAGACAGACAGACAGACAGACATCGACGTCAAACTTATAACGCCCCTTATATATATCTCTAGCTTCAACATTATGTAACAATATTAAATGTGAACAACCCATGTTTTGCAAATTAAATAAATTGAATTGAATAATTTCGAAATTACATTTTTCGTAGAAAGAGAGTAGACGTCCTGTTATGAATCTGAGACAGGTGTTTTATTCCTTGATACAATCACGTAAACATTAGATAATTAATGTTTAGAGGTGTCTAGACTGTAAACTACTTTTGTCTGGTTTTATCTCTAGGTTTATCACACTGATAAACCGTAAGTCATTACGGTCAAGTATTAGGCCTCGAAAACCGAGATATCATTGTTTTACTTATTGACTTTTGCACCCCACAGTTTACACAAACTTGCGTGCTACCTATAATTTACCTATAATTTTATATAGGTATTATATTTTATTTATTACTAACTGAACCCGCTACTTCTTCCGCGTGAACTTCAGATAAACAAGGCGTGGGCTGGTGTTTCGGTAAAACCGATGTTAACTGACTTTGAAAAAGGAAAATAAAATAAGAAAACGTTTTAACAAAATACACGAAAAATAGAAAGATTACAAAAACTCAAGGACTATTATAAGCTACATATTTTAATTATGCCTAACGCCTTACCGCATACAGTGATTCCTACTCTTCTCCGCTGCACCACCGCCATTCCTACGTTACGCTCCTACGCTACTACAGTACGAGTAGTATGGCGGTGACGTGAATCCATAAGATGGTCTCTACCAAAAAATAGGTCAAAACAGCTAAAGAAAATAACACAGAAAAAAAGATGTAGAGGTAATATTATTGTCTGGTGAAGACAGATAAGGTGTATGTAGCCCGTATCGTTGATAAAACCCAATGTTGACATTCCGGTATAGAGTCCGCGATACCGGTACGCTTCGACAGATACTTCCAGATACCAGTGCCTAAGACAGTTAAGTACATGTTCCTCAATACAAACGGGTGTATGTAACATATTTATCTCCGTAGTGATAAAAAATAGTTTTAAGCTTCTAATATCTATAATCGATAATCTTGAAATACCTATTGATGGTACATTCCTCAAAATACAAAGAATTAACGAAATTAGCCTACACACTAATGATTCACAGATGCATACAATAGTATTTTGTATTTTTTTTATTTTCAACTTTTTAGTTTTCTCGCAAGAAAACCGTGCCGAATTATGGGATAAAAAGTAATATAATATAGTAAGTAGTAAATACAGTAATAATTAGTAATATACCTGGTCTATAGTAAGTATGACCTTATCTTGTCAAGTTTCGTTTGAGGTTGATCAGAATCACTTGAGACGAAGTCGACATACATAAAAAAGTGCCGAAGTATCATACGATTTTTGTCCTTGAAAAAAAAACTGAAAAAATCTATGTATAGAATTCAACATGTTACAGTTTTATAATAAGTACTAGCGTTCCGCCCCGGCTTCGCCCGTGGTACATATATAACCTATGGCATATGATTACGTACGTATGAAAGAACGGTGAAAGATTTTTTTAATACGGTCCAGTAGTTTCCAAGATTAGCGTGTTCAAACAAATAACTTCTTTAGCTTTATAATATAAATATAGATGCACTTCAAAGATACGTTTATATTTCAAGTGTCATTTTTAACCGACTTCCAAAAAAAGGAGGAGGTTAGCAATTCGACCCCTATGTATTTTTTATGTATGTTACCTGATTTCTCGAGAACCTCTGCACCGATTTTAAAATTTCTTTTTGTGTTCGGATGGGTCTGCTTCCTGAATTATCCCATGATATAAATCTTATCGAAATCGGTCGATTGGTTTTTAAATATGAACCATAAACTGTAATTTGCGTACAATTTTCTGGATGACGTAGTTGTAGATTTCACAAAAGTTATGAAACTCGATCCTCTCAATACGAAATTGTGTAAATGGATGAACAAAAACTTGTTTTTAACCCCCGACCAAAAAAGGGTGTTATAAGTTTGACGTCGATGTCTGTCTGTGTGTGTGTCTGTATGTGACACCGTAGAGCTCAAACGGATAGGCCAATTTCGATGCAATATTTTTTATTTCAAGGTTAATATCCGTGCGGATGTTCTTAGCTATATTGGGTTAATGTCGATTCAAGATGGCCACCTCCACAAAATGGCGGACAAAATATTTCTTCACCACCTACCTTAATATGGGTAAGTATCAAATGAAAGGGCTTGACTAGTAGAACACTATACACTACAACAAATTTCAAATCTAAAATGGTCGCCACCGCAATATAGCGAATTATGTTATATTTTTCATTACTACCTCAATATAGGTATCAAACGAAAGGGCTTGACTAGTTGAATACGTTGCACTATGACAAATTTCATTCCAAGATGGCCGTTACCACAAAATGCCGAAATACATTTCTTTTTTCACAACTCCCTTAATATGGGTATCAAATGAAAGGGCTTCACTAGTAGAATGTTGTACAGATAACAAATCCGAGGAAGTCGGGGTTACTCAAAATTTTTAATTTTGTTCTCGTACACTAAAAAGGGTAAAATAAACTATTTTCGTACAAAAAATTAAACCGACTTCAAAACCACAAAAGGGCACTAAAAAGCGAAAAATAAACTAAAATCATTATTATAAGCGCTGCTCACTCATCTATTTGAAGTCGGTGGCAGTCAGGTCAAAAAGTTAGTAGATTGATGCTATGTAGGCACACGGTAAGTAGGCACAGGTAAGTATCTATCCACTACCTGTTAGGTCCACTACCATCATATAAATATCGACATCATTATACGATGCTTACGTCAGAACGTCACTCAATTGTTTTGCCTTCCTGGAACCTCTCCACTAACATCACTGACACTTGAATTTTATGGTATAGTAATAAAGTTCAAATTGACTTATTATTACGAATCGTTTGAATGGGAAAAAGAGGGCTGTTTTAAGGTTTTTCCAGCAATTATTCGAATTTTTCTCGCCGTAAAAACCATCCTTGGGCTTCAACGAACATTTAAAAAAGAGAATTGGCGCAATCGGCCGAGGCGTTGTGCAGTTATGCGCTTACCAACACATTTTGCGATTCATTTTTATATTATACTAGATGTCCGCCCCGGCTTCGCCCGTGGAACATATATAGCACTCATCAAGATCCCGCACTTATACTACGGTGAAAAAAATTTAGAAATCTGTTCAGTCATTCCAGAGAATTTCGCTTTCAAACAAAACACCTCTTCAGCTACCTGCTACGCCACCTGTCGGAAATTGGTCGTACCAACTCAGAGATTAGCAAAAAGATTTTATATTCAAGAGGTATGTAATCTGTGATATTCAATGACGCAATCTTAGACACATGCTGTCATGTGTCATGTCAAAGCACGAAACGTACGAAAACTCTCAAAAAGGAATATTTTTTCCCAATTTTGTTACATTTTTGATTCATGCTCCGCTTCTGTTAATAGTAGCGTTATTTTCTATAGCCTATAGCCTTCCTCGATAAATGGATGGATGAATCTTTCAATTCAGACCATCACTTCCCGAGATCCTAGCGTTCAAACAAACAAACAAACTCTTCAGCTTTATAATATTAGTATAGAAGATAGATTTTCCTACATATTACTCCCAGCGATTGATAATATGGGCTGATGCAAAATATTGCTTGTTTATTACTAAAGTTCTATTAGGTATTTCATACACTTTTTAGGAGTAAAAAAACACACAGTACGTACGAGTACTAGCACAGTATAATGAAATTACTACCAGTAGTTCAGTTCTTGGGAGAAACGCCGACAATGTCTTGACACGGGTAAGGGTGTTGCAAACAAAAATGATTATCACCAAAATAAAATTAAAACATACAGAAGACGCCCTGAGCCTCGCTCCTGCAATACTAACATTTTAATGTAGGTAATGCATGAGCGCGCTTCCCGCGTCTCCCCCTGTACGATAGCTCCGTCTAGACGGCTTCGTCGAACGACTTATGACTGACATGACTAGACTGTATCACTAGTATCATTAGTAGGTCATTAGGAGTTAGTGCATTTCTAATACTACTCCTGTCGTTGAAGCGATACGCTGTTTGAGGAATAAATATGCTATCATGATATAAATTAGAATACTTGACCAACTCGTATCATTATGACTTCACTAGCAATACTTTCATCATCAATTTCCAAAAATCTTTTTAGTGGTGTTTAAGTCGTACTCGTATTAGAGTATAATCAGCCTAAGGTGGATCGATGATATGTGTCGGTCGCGGGAAGTCGTAGGACGGAGGCGGCATAAGAACGAGCATTGTGGAAATCTTTGGGGGAGGCTTGTGTCCAGCAGTAGACGTCTGCAGGCTACAGATGATGATAATGCTGAATCTTAGGTGTCCTCTACTGACTATTGAACTTTAGGCCAAACTTACTAACTAAACTTACGTACATACGTAGAGCTTATCTGAAATATGCTTTAAGGACAAAGATTAAGCATACCTGAAAGCATATCTTATAGCCTTGTACTTATCATATCCATAGTCATACTCAGTCACAGATTAAACAGCCTGATGATCGGCCATGAAACGAATCTTGCTTAAATTCATAAGTCACCAACGGGAGCTCAGAACGAGGTAAAAGCTGCGCTGTGATAAGCCAAATATCCGTTTGACTACCCTCAACCATTGATCGGACAAAATGAGATAGAGCTATGCAAACTTCTAACAGAGCAGGATTCAAAGAAAGACATCAACGGGATCCCATTTTTTTAATGTTCGTTTTAAATTTGTAGATTGATGATGTTATGTTTTCTAATTATTGCATTAAATTACTTGCTTGTGAAATGATATACCGTCTTTTGTAAAGTTGGATGTCCTGCTATTCTTTCCGCACCATTTCACTGAGCAGAAACCGACGTTTTATATTTTTTTACGTTTTTTTTGCCCGCACTCTTTCGTTCGAAATCAAAAGCCTGACTGGCCGAACTTGCAACAGGTTTAGTACAATTATGCTTATAAAACGCTTATAAAATGGACGGGCAGTCGTATGATCAGTGAATGAATGAGTGAAGTGAATGAATGAAATGGGTGATTGTCTTTGTACTCAGTATTACCGTACTCAACGAGTACGATGTACATTTCGTACGACAACTGCCGCAAGAACACCTCAGACAATACGATCTTGGCTTGAGCTGCCGCCGGTTGGGAAAATCAAGGTACGGCTTGTATTCCCAAAGTCGGTGCCCTAATCATTTTAGTGGTCGTAAATATGACTGTAATATTTTTAAGGGTTTTTATTTACGTAGTTTTTGTATATATACAATCACGTACTCATTTTTAGGTACTAAAAATAAATTGTATTTCTTTATCTTTCACTATCTTCCCTAATGAATTTCTGTCACCTTATCAACTATGGCTAAAAAATAGAATATACTCGTATTAATCAAATTGACGTAAATGTTGACGTAATATTTGTATCACTAACATTAAACGAATTTAGTAGGTACTTAATTACTGTCAGTAAGAACAATTTCATTGTAATTTTCCTTATTGGTTTTTCAGGTCTTGCCAATGGTCCAGTATTCAAGACATTCTCTTACCGTCAAGTATCGTTGACTGGTGCTACCCTCGTCTTCATATCCTTAATGCTGACTACTTTTTCGTATAACTTCCTAACCTACTTGATTTCTTTCTCTATTCTCTACGGTAAGTTCATTAAAAAATATTATTATAATGAAGTAATTCTTTCTATGCTAACTCTAACATTAATTTGTGTTCTTGAATTTTCAGGCGCTAGTTATGGCATTAGTAGCTCCGCAAACGCTTTAGCTTTAAACACTTATTGGAAAAATAGACGACGACTAGCTACGGGCTTGTCATGGACAACGACGGGCCTTGGGCCCATCTTATGGCCGCACATCATCACTGCTCTGTTTTATTCCTTTGGCGAAACAGGAGCTATACTTATCATTAGCGGCATCTCACTACATTCTATTGCTTGCGCATTATTACTTCAGCCAGTTGAATGGCATGCTAAGAAACCCCCCACCAAAGAAGTTGAAGAAGAGAAACTAGTTAAAAATGAAATAATACTCAATGAAAAAGACAAATTTTCTGAGAAGAAATTAGAGAGCGGATATTTCAGTTCAAAGTTGAAAAATTTGAGTGCCTTCTCTAGTCAATATTTGTACAACGAAGATGATCCTGTTAACCCTGGTTATGAGATAACGGATCCTGGAATTCCAATGATGTTGAGAGCAAATGATGGTTATTTTAGCCAGTCAAGACAATCTAGAAGTAGGGTGTCTTCCAGAGATGGTTCAACGAAAACCTCAAGGTTAAATTCTAAAAAACCATCAATGACAAATTTGTTAGAAAATCGATCTCGCAAATCATCAACTTTGTATCTGAATGAATCAAAAAAAAATTCTTCAGCCAACTTAGGTGCTCTAGCACAAGAGCCATACAAACAAGGTAGAGACAAACAAGAAACATACAAACCAAAACGAAAAACATCCATCACACTTGAAACACAAATTCCTGAATCTGAAATAGAAGACTGCCCCACACTTAAAGCTCCACAGGATTTAAAAGCAGATGAAAAAGCAGTAGTTGAAAAAATCGACCCTAACGAAGCAAAGAATATAGATGAAAGAGCTGAAAAGCACACCACAGCTGGTAAAACTACTAGGAGTATGAAATCCTTTAAAATGGATGGTCAATATGGTGAAAAATATAATAGAGATAATCACAGTAACATTTCACTGAAAAACCAGTATGGAGATAAATATCAAAAAGATAATCATAGTAACATCTCGCTAAAGAATCATCAGTACGGGGACAAATACAATAAAGATAACCACAGTAATATTTCTCTGAAAAATCCTGAAGATGTAGATGAAAGGAAATACCTAAAAGATAATCACAGTAATCAATCAGTCAAAATAAAACAGAGAAGAAAATCAAACAATTTCAATTATGAAAGTGAAGTCCTAAAGCAAGCTTCATTAAAACTAGAGCAATACTTAAAAGAAAAGGAATATGATAAAAACGAGAAGATAAAATTACTTCTTGAGAAACTAAATGACACAGATGAAGACGATGATGTGTTTGAAGAAAAAAAGAAAGATGACATTAAAGAAAAAGAAGAAGAAGAAGAGGAGAAACTGACGTTTTGTCAAAAAGTTGCGCTTTTCTTCGATTTGGATTTACTTAGAGATTTTACCTTTATAAATCTGATGTTGGGCATAACATTGGCTAATTTCAACGAATTGAATTTCTCTATTTTGACACCATTTATACTTGGGGACTACGGAAAATCTAAATCTGAAGTAGCATTTTTCATGTCACTCCTCGCTGGTATTGACATCTGCGTTAGATTCTGCATTCCATTTGTTGCTGGTAAAATAGGTTGGGACAACAATTCCTTCTTTTTATTCGGAGTAATGTCAATGGCGATGGGGGAGAGTAGGTAAAACTAATTGCACTAATATTTAATATAAATGTTCAACCTCTTAACTGTTTCAGAAAGCTTATCCATTTTTTGTTATTACAGTGTTAGCATATAGTCAAGAATCATGGGTAGTGATAATGGTGGCCGTTATGATTGGTTTTGGAAAAGGACTCCGGACTGTATTCATGGCCCTGGTCATACCAACTCACGTACCACTACACAAACTACCGGGAGCAACCGGGATACAGCTGCTCACAGCGGGAATTGCATATTTATCTCTAGGACCTCTAGTTGGTGAGTAAACTAAAAAAAAACATTTTCCAATGCTTATTGGTAATTTTGACAAAACATCTCGGCGAAATAAAATAAAATTCAAAGGATTACTTAGTTCAGTCTACTGCAATTTGCAAAAACTTTTAATCTGCTGGACTAGAAGTCAGGTGAGCTCTGGCAGATACTTGATGGAAAGGCTGGCCATAGCGTTCCAACCTGGCAATATAATAGATAATTTTACAACGGATAGGTACCATTCGGGGTGGGTTATTTGACTGTAGACAAATATTTCTCTGTATAGAAAGTAGATTGTTTAACTATTTCAAGACATTAGTCGTACGATTCACCATCGTGAGATCGTAGATTTGATTCACGCTTGTATGTCTGAGTATTCACCAAGACGAGGTGTACCTCTACATGTTTGTCATCACCATTGGCATTAACAGAAAAGGAATACAACGGCATCTTCCAAAAATATTTCTCCATTCTTTACTTTTAAGAATATACTGGTATTAGGACACGGGACATGGGATTATGAACTTGACTCTCTTCTTACTAGAGAAGGCAACGAGCCCCAGCTGCTTGTGGTATCTTGAAGTAAATATAAAAATCTACAGGATTGATTTACCCGTCATCTATTGTACTTGATGTATCTGTTTTATTACTCGTAAGATAAATATTATTTAATAAGTATTCTTCTATCAAAATCGAATAATATATCTCGAGTAAACATTAACGACGATTTGAACAAAGCGCGCAATTCTGTATTCTCTAATATTTTACGTCATGTTTACAGGTTGGATAAAAGACAATGCCTCTACAGCAGTAACATTACATTGTTTGAACATATTCACATGGCTCACAGCAATATCATGGGGACTGGAGAAGTACATTCGATCCCGAAGGCAGGCCAAGTCAGAAGAAGAGCTCGTCAAGGCTTGACTTTACTAGATCTAAACATTACTTATACTTTATTTTATTGATTGTTAATTGTTCATTAGAAAATTTATAGATTTTAGACAATTGATTTTCATTGATTGATCACTACTTACTATTTTCATGTTGACAAATAATTAGATACATAACAATGTTGAGTGTAAATCATAATTAAGTTATTAGGAAAAGAGTTTATTGAAGAAGAAATAAATACAAAGAAATTGGAAGTGCAATTTGATTCAATAACATTTTTCCACTCACGCCTTATTAAAGCAAGATCACAACAATGTAAGCATAATTGCATAACATTTATCTATTAAGTCTTGTGATGATCATTTTGTTCGTGGCGCTAATGATAACATCCGACCATTGAATTGCATTAATCGAATTAAAATCGAGTTCGTCAGTAAGTGGATATCCTCCAGCGTGTCATTACCCAATGATGGTACTCGCAGTTAACCGACTGCTACTGAGGTCACAGCCGTAGGGTCAAACAGTTTTCGTCACTAATAGCTTACGCACGCGACAACTATCTTTGAAGTGAAATTCGTAGCACAAAGTCCACAAAAAAGTCGAATACGTTCATAAGAAACCAACAATAAAATTTAATATCGATCAAATAATATATACGTGTAGGGATTTGAAGTTAATCAGTTCTGTGGTTTAATTTTTGAATTGTAGTTAGGTATGTGTGTTTTGTGCTCTGAATGTCGGTCAAGATTTATCAGTGCATTGTGTGGATGTATAATAGTGATATAGGTATTTAATTTGTAGGTAAGCAAAGTAGCGTGATATGTATACTGATCGACGAATTTATTAGTAACTTTGTTTGATTCTTTGTTATCGTTAGCAGTTAGTAAATTATTTTGGTGTTTGAATTAATTATTTAGATATTTGTTATGATACTGAAAAAATATAGATACACTCTATGATAACAGCAAACTTAAACATTTGGAGAAAACGCCTTAAAATGATGTCTTCGCAATGTAATCTTTATGCTGTCAAGAATCATGCAATGATAATCGGAAAAGGCAATATTTGGATTGATATAAACGTATGCTAGACATGTATAAATATAAATTTTCCAACTTCTTTGTAATTTCAAAGTATAAAAATAATTAGATTTTAGATAGATATTGATTTTCAATTTTTTTAATATCTATGGAGGTGGTAGTTATTTAAAGTCATTAGTGTTTAGTTGATTCAAATCCTTACAGACCAAACCAATCCTCCCACAATAAATTAATCTAACTAAGCTATGAGTAACAATCTAAAAGCGAACAAAGGTCTAGGAACAATCCAGGACCACTTCGAGTTAGAAACCTATTTTTGTGCAGTGGCTTATCAAAACTTGTTACCTTATCTAACCTTGCCCAGTCTAATTAAAACATCATTTTACCTATCTATCTTCGCAAATAGATTTATAAATTAAAAGTTTGTTTAGTTTACTACTGATTCTACAAACGTATTTACCTTAGTGTACTTTTGACAGTATTCTACACTTACTATCGTAAAAAATACTTTTGAAACTTTGGATCACTGTCCGTCTGACTGCCTTTGTGTTCACTTTACCCTGTAGTTTGTCTGTATCTATACACAGACATTGTTGTATTGTTTTGTCTCGCGTTAGTACCTACCGATAATTTTCGGCATTCAATGGTTCGTCGCAATAATCAATGACCGAGTAAAGAATGAAATCTTTGAAAAGGCCATTACCGAATTTCGTATCACCAACCTCCTGGATCAGATTATATCTTTCTTAATCCGCTTTTAGCTTTATCTATCTAATACTTTGCGTGACCAATTTATCTCCGATAAATTAAAACATTAACAGTATTTATACGTATTATCTTATAGTTATAATAATTAATCACCAAGTGCCATGTGCATTGAAATAGCGGTTCAATATTACTTGGAACTGTTGGCAGGCCTGCTCTAATTATCGTTATCTATTCATTGTTGTAACTAAACCTCGTTACATATTTACGTAGGTACACCTAGTGATACGATTAAGGTGAGTGGGCCTATTAGATGAATCTAATTATTACTAATGTGGAATCTAGTAAATAACATTTTACTAATTTTACTGGCTTAAATTGGGTAACTATTACTTTACCAACAAAATGAAGTATAAGTACCTATATTATATTATGTTTTTTGGGAGACAACGGGTAAAGTTAAATTCTAAAATGTTTAACACTTGAAACTCTCATAACTATTTTGTTACGCCATTGTCTTTGCTTTCTTCACCCACTAAGTACATCTAAGTATATTGTTAATATTCAACGTGACCATGTCCATTTTTGATACTCGTTAACTACGTTTTTTCAAAATCGCTTCTTTCTTGACATCTTTACCAAATACGTCCAAATTTCATGCTTCTACGCTCACAACGGTAACTGTTTGATAATGGTTCAGTAAGTTACCTACTCAGGATAAATGCGTACAGTTTTCAAAATTATTATCATTATTATATGTAAATCATAATTCTAATTGTTAGTTTGTGAAAAAAATCATGATTTTCCGACGATTTACAGAGTAAGTTTGGTCATTTGATTGTGTTCGGCTTTGGTTCCATACAGTTTCAATGCCTCTTCTAATACATTATTTCGCAATGCCGTACAAAAATCATGCGGCAAGGAGAAATGAACGAGGTTTAGAACCCCCCCAATCTTCAACAGCACTCAGTTGGACAGCTTACAAGTGACGGCATAGTGCTCAATCTTATTACTTTATACCCTTCTATCATCCTACATAGGTCTCCTGCTGTATCAGATGACCCATAAATTTTGTTCACGGGCCTGCAGTCTATAAGTACGTAACCGGAACTCCCACTTCGCCGTATTAAATAAGTTAGTAAAAGTCAAAAGTTTTCTTTTAGAAGTGTTAAAGTTTTCTGTTTTTTGCCTACTCCTGTTTTTGACAAATAGTTATAGGTACCAATAGATATTTAATTCCGAAGCACTAATGTAGCACACTAACAATATACCTACCTACTGATCAGGTTTTGTTTCAGAGCCATTTGAGAAGCCAGCTATAACATACTTGCTTCAACAGACGCGTGCAAATTCCAAACACATTCAATATTATGAAGAGTCTACTATTAAATATCCTGTGTCAGTAATTGTTACAACTGTTTTAAATTCATCCTAGATGGTACTAATAAAATAAAGTGCAATAAAACTCCGGCAAATGATAACAGAGAGACATTACTAAAGTCAGAGCGATAACGGTGTCGGAATATTTTGTCCTACTGTTCATTCCGTACCGACATTGCGGAGCTAGTACTTGCCTCGCGTCATAGTATAGAAATATAGACACTTGTGAGGTCAATAATCCCACTAGTGACACTTGAAATAACAAGGACGAAAGCAAAAGTTTTCAAAATGTGGATTACTTGTGACTGGACGCCAGTTCGGACTTTGTTGACATAAACATTGATTAATAAAGTGATGTGAGTTCTGACAGAAGAAGCAAAATGTCGAACAAAGTGGACGACTTACCCAAAGTACCACCGGACGGGGGTTACGGGTGGGTTGTTGTCTGCGCCTACGCTTTAAACAATGTAAGTGCTAATTCTATTATATATAAAGTAATTCGTAGAATACCTTAAAAATAGAGATGACAGGTACCTATGTCATAAATAATATATATTTTTTAAAGATAAGTTATATGTTTCCATCCAAATTTTCCTCTTTGTATCGAAATAGATACCAATGGATTTGTAAGTGGGTTATCAGATGCCCGTATTCATTCGTTCCTAACAAGCTATATTTTTTACATTATATTCTTATAATATATTAAAAATCTAAAATAATATCTAATACTTATGTATTACTATATATATATATATATATAATACTTATATATATTTGAGAGGTTCATTTTAGGACTTTTACGAGTATAATTGAATTTGTGGGATACACTTACACAATTTCATATGATTACATGCTTATCGGTGTAAAATGTGTAATTTATTTAACAAATGAGATAAGATAATGAATAAAAACGATCTCGAGCGAAACATGAGACAACATAGTAAAGGCGAAATACATAGACTACTGCTTCATGTTCATTGCACCTGTATTTAGAGCATCGATTTAATTATTACAAACTACAATGAAATTAAAGATTATGTATACGATGTAAGTACTTAAATGAGTAGACAATAGGTATTATACTCGTACTTTCTTTGACTTTCAACTTTGAACAACTGGACTTTGTTTTAGTGACTTTACTCTTTCTATGTTAGTTCGATAGTTTGTCTGAGTTAGATAGGCACTGGTTACAGTTTATATTTCAGTATGCAAAAAATCAAAATGTTGTTTTTTCCATTTCAGTCGATTGTTTGTTATTAATGTCACTTATTTTGCCTCTATTAGTACCACATATACACATCACAATTTATTAAATTCTACAGTTCTTTTCTTTATTGGTTTAAAAAGCGTGAATTTAGATATCATTATTTGAATTGACGTATTTGTAATATCTTCCAGGTTGTTGTATTACCGCTTATCGCCAACTTCGGTTTGGTGTTTCAAGAAGCATTCGAAGACACCGGGATAACAGCTACTCAAGGGACTCTCGTCATTGTGTTGAATCACAGTATAGGCATGCTACTTTCATTCTTCGGAGGTCCCGTTCTAAGACGCTTCGGGTACAGAAAAGTAGCTGCATGTGGAGCCATTTGCATATCAGCTGGCCTGATATTAACGTCTGTATCCTCAACCTTTTGGATGTTTATATTGTCTTACAGTATTATTAATTGTACGTACTTCCTCAGTTTAAATGATTAATTACATTAATTATAGTTTTAATATCTCACTAAATAATTCGATTTCAGCAACGGGGATCGCTGCAGTGATGGCAGCATTTACTTTAGCAATAAATTCATTCTTCAAAGAAAAGAGAAGTAGAGCCATTGGAGTTGGAATGTCCTTAACAGGATTGGGAGCAATCTGTATGCCTCTACTTATGAGCGCCCTAATATACGCGTATGGATGGCGCTATGCAGTGCTAACACTGGGTGCAATTTGTCTGCATTCACTGTTAGCTTCTTGCTTACTTAGACCAGCAAAATGGTACTTAATAGCTCCAGCAACTACGGAAGAAATGGTGCCATTGAATAACGCATCAATAGTAAACGGTAGCGTCACCGATTCCTCGAAAACAGGTTAATATAGTTTATTATTTGCATATTTGTTTATATACCGTACAGTATTGGCCCAGTGTGAGGTGGCAAGAACGTCAGATTTTATGATTGTGAGATTTAAATCCCCGTGATTCCGCTTTTCCAAGGGCAGATTTGTAAGTTTGTCATCACCACTAGCTTTAATGATGAAGGGAAACTTCGTAAGGAATCCGACATATCCCAATAAGAATGAGACATCTCGCTCGAGGACATAAAGCGTCCGCCAAGCCGCACTTGGTGGGTGTGGTGGATTATGGCTTTTGAGTATAGTATAGAGCTATAGAGTGACGGGACGAGAATGTAAAGTACCTGATAGTAAGCAATATGCCTACCCATAATAACACAATGTCACGCAACTATTGGAATATGAAGAGTACTTAGTTAGAGTACCAAATAATTACTTAGCACTATATTGCGCTCATTACCCATAAATATAAGATGATCTATCTCTATGTCCTGTATTTTTTCTGGAAACATTGAATTCTAACATGATAGAATAACTGGCAAAGATGTAGTACTTCCCCAGGCGGACTCTACAAAGAATCCTATCCCTACTAAATTATTTGTAGGTAGGTACTGCTTTTACTCTCTGTTTGTTATAGAAGACCCCGGGATCCAGCATTAGTAACATTCAGTAGCCATGCTCTATAAATATGATCTATCACTTACAATAAAGTGACGTTGATATAGTTCAAGCTACTTATTAACTCATTTCTATTTTCCAGTGTTACCATCACTGCCAGAGATAGAAAATCCTAAAATTAATGGTGCGCCTCCGACCAAAAGTATATCAATGAGATCTTTAACGAGTGATTCTAGTCTACAAACAAGAAATGCCATATCACATCCTGATATCCGCAACAAGAATACTGAAAATATCATAGCAGAGACGCGATACAAATGGTGGGAGTCCCAAGAAATCAACTTGGGTAGCTCAATCAATATTTTCAATGATTCTGATGTGAACAAAAAAGTGAAAGAAGTTGAGTTTGTCAATGAAAAACCAGAAAAGGAAAAGAGAACTTACACCGAAAAATTTATCGACTTCTTTGATCTGACTCTTTTGACTGATCCTATATTTGTGAATATATTATTTGGCCTATCGATAGCAGCATGTGTTGAAACAAACTTTTCGTTACTGTTTCCAATTATCCTAAAAGACATGATGAAGTTTGAGACGAGTGACATAGCGAAACTAATGTCAGTAATAGGACTTTCAGACACTTTATTTAGATTCGTAGCACCTTTCATTGGAGAATGGTGTCATAAACCGCCAAGAGTGATGTATATGGTCAGTTTACTCATGGTCGTGTTTATAAGGAGTAGTAAGTATTTTTAGATCGATAACGTTATCTTCTGTTATTAGTTATTATCAGTCATCGGTACTCTGCTTGCTTTTGAACGCTTGCTGACGTTTTTTACCAAGATTTTTGTCTATTTGAAATAATAATTTGCTTACATACTCATAGCGTACAATTGAGCTGTTAAAGTATTCATGGGTCAAAGACTCAAGAGCTCGTCTTATCGTACGTTGTGCCCAAAATTAATATTGATAGTATTTATTTGACCTATGCTCGAGTTCCTTCAGATGAGGTTTCGAGTTTCAAACGCAAATAAGCCAAGAGGCACCTAGAAAGAATGTAGTCTGTTTTCTAATCTAATTAAATACATTTACGTGCGAGGTCATGACATAGGTCTGTACATGGATAATTGAGTTGTGTATCAAGATAATAAGATTGTGAATTCAGTTTATGAACTTCGAAACTTTGAACCTATAATTCAATTGGTCTTTTTCAATGGCCTTATTCATTTTTATACTTTCTTTTTTCAGTGATGCTGTTCACCGATTCTTTCCTTGGCATGTGCTTTGTGGCTCTTGCTTTAGGAATCACGAAAGGCGTTCGTACAGTTTACATGAATGTGGTCATCCCTAGCTACGTTCCTATCGAAAGACTGGCTTACGCTTCTGGTATACAAATGTTCTGCAACGGAATTACTATTGTCACGATTGGATCTCTGTTAGGTAAGTCAATAAAGTATGTTCCTAATAGCATTATCATACATACCTAATTACACACGAATACATGTTTGAATGATCGTTCTTCTTTAAATTTTTGTTTGTGTCTTTGGAACATCGACCACGAAACGATGTCACTTATTCGAGCTACGAGCATTCCGATAAAAAAGGTACTAGATGACTCAGTTCAGTTGTAGACTCTGGGAACTGTATCCTAAATTAAATGTAATTTATTGTAATGGAGGGAATCATTGAGGGGTTCATTCTGTGTTGGGATGTAATAGGAGAACTATGTGTCAAAGACAAGTTTTCAGCCTCAAATACCTACCAAAACAAAACTGTCAGCTCTCGGAATAAATGGGCAATAAAGATGTGCTTGGTGGATTGGTATATTCAGTTATATAGGTAAATAGTGTAGTGCTTTTTACACAGTTAGGTAGGTATTTAATTTTGTTAGGTACTTACAAGGATAGGAATAGTTCGATAACATAAATAGGCTGATGATTTAGGGTAAAACGATGTCCAAGTAATAATAAAGGTTAATAACTATTATGAGCGTGATTGTGTAGTGATTATATTGTGTGAATTATGTGATAAAGATAGTCTAAGAGCCAGTTACAGTCTTGTAGTATTGCTAGATGAATTGAGTATGTAATCAAATTATATTTTACAAACAAAAGAAAAAACGTAGTTTCGGTCTCATTCAGGCGCGGTCCCAGCCTCGAATTTTGGAGGTGGTACCCAGTACGCAGCTTCAGATGGGGGGGGGGGGGAGGGTCACCAGTGGAAATAATACAAATAATAATTTAATATAAAACAAATACCTTAAATAGTAGCGGCCTACAATTTTATTTACCCGTGTAGTACCCGTTCTAGTTGTTTTTCCGCGTTAAAAAATAGTCTATGTACTATGAAATATTTTAAATTAACTTAGATTTTTTGTTGAACGTATATGATTTTGGGATTGGTAATGTCCCCTGTGACCCCCCCCCTCTCCTGCTCCTCTCAAGGAGGGGGCTCCTTCGGACCGCGCATGGTCTCATTGAATTATAAATTACTAGCAGCGCCCTACGGTTTTACTGCGTAGTTCTCGTTCCTGTTATTTTTTTCAGAACAAAAATCTTAGGTGTTTCTCCAGACTATAATCTAAATGTGTTCCGAATTTCAGCCCGATTCGTTCACACATTACGACATGATTGAGCAACAAGCATCCAAACATTGACATAATATTAGTATTATAACATTAGTCGGAAGTAGGATTATGTCTTGTGTAATAGGAATATGTTTTTGCCAATGTGTCAATCGAAATGTGGCCGCTAGCATTCTAGTTAAAATATTGTTAATAGGATTTTACAAAAAAATATATTAACGTACCTAGTTGTAAAATAAACACACCATTTAATCCACTTGAGAGTAATAATATTTGTATGTACGTTCGTATATAGTATAAAAAAATCCCCTGTCCTATGATGGCCTATTTGGCTGCCCTGGTGGCTTAGTTGGTAGTAAGTCTGCCTGCGAAGCCGTGGGTCGTGGGTTCGATCCCCACCCAGTGCAAATGTTTGGGTGATGAATACAAATATTTGTACTAGGCCTGGGTGTTTATTTGTATAATAAGTATGCATTTAAAAATATATAAGTATTATATCAACTATCTGGCTTCTATAGTACAAGCTTTGCTTAGTTTGGGGTCAGAATTGTAAAATATTTATTTAATAATTTCCGTTTAAATAAATCAAAATACATCTTTGTGCTAAAAAAATTTATTTTGTACTTTTTAGTTTTCTGTTTGAAGTCCGTTCTTTTTTTTGTTAAAATTATTTTATTTTACGATTTTAAGTGATGTGTAGATCTAACAAGAACTCTTCTTGAATAAGGAAAAACTAAATCGTATATAATAGGGTGAATAATAGCCTACATGACGGACAAAAGAAACAACGCGAATAGGATACTTAAACGCAGTCACAAATTGAAGCATCGTCATAACGTGGTTGTCCTATGTTAGATTTTAATGTTACTTTGGTATTATATTTGAACTTTTGATGCGAAAACTGCGGCGTATTAGAGGCACAGACACTTCAAACTTGACGTGTCTGTGTATCGCCGTGTCTCGGTCTGGGTCCCAGCCTCAGTTACTCTGTCTTTTTGTCTCTAAGTGTTTCTGTGTGTCTCTATGCCCCTCTATCTCGTCTCTTGACTCTTGACCCTCTGTTTCTCTGTCTCACAGCCTCTCTGTCTCTCCGACTCGTTTTAACTTTGTCTCTTTGCTGGTACAGGCACGGGCATACAAAGGGCAAGGGGTTGAGTCGTACAATACTTCACAATGTGATACGTTTTATATCCAAGATGGCTGCCACCACAAAGTGATAATTTATGTGTGTTATTTTCAAAACTCTCTTAATAATGGTACCAAAAGAAAGAACTTGACGAGTAGAATAATATTCACTATGATAACATTCAAATCCACGCCATCGTGGTCATCAGTGTACACAGACCTGTAATGGCGCTCAAAACTCATACGTGTGCAAAGTTTTTATCATTATCCAGTATCATCATCATCAGCCTATCTTAGTCCACTGCTGGAACTATCTCCATAGGTCTATATAGGTATATAGGTCTATACACAGAACACTGTTCTGGGTCTATAACTCTCCCACGGCTGAAACTGAAAGTTCTCAATACATGTCTTGAGCCCAGGCACTGGGTAGTTTCTGTAAGCCGTTAAGAAATTCCCTTGACTGTCCTTTGCCTTCATCATCAGACCCCTAATGACAGTCACAACCCATCTATATAAAAAGTTCTCATCAATACAAATTCATCGAGCCCAAACACATGTGCCATCGAGGATTTCCCTCTGCCGTCTTTCAGTGCCCTCATCAGATCGAAATTATACTGCTTTAAAATGGTCAAGGAATAACCTAACTAACGCACTACTCATCTTTACAATTTTCGAAAGTTATCCTCAATTTCTCTAAGATGTCATCATCAGATCGCAGTTTCCTTATCATGGTACCACCCTTGGAGATCCTTTACAACAAAAAAGAATCATCAAAATCGGTTCATAAACGACGAAGTTATCCGCGAACACACATAATAAAAAAAAACATATATACGGTCGAATTGAGAAACCACCGTTTTTGAAGTCGGTTAAAAATATATAAGTATTATATCAACTATCTGGCTTCTATAGTACAAGCTTTGCTTAGTTTGGGGCCAGATGGTGTTGTGTGTGAAATGTCCACCAATATTTATTTATTTTATTTATGGAAAAGTGACCGCAAGTAAATGTTTTAAAAGACACATTAAAGTAAAAGAGAGCTAGCGCGGTTCATCGAAGTTATGAGACAAGGATTGGCAACTGTAGATACCGACGTGGTTTTGTAGCCATGGCGAATGCGTCAATGCATAGATTACAGTTTTTATCGTGAATTTTTTTTTTATTAGTCATTGATTATATTTTAGTCAAAAGTACTAGTGATCATATTTTGATTAGCACATTCCCAAACAGATATTTCTACATACATATGATGAATCTATATCTAATATATAAAATTCTCGTGTCACAGTTTTCGTTGCCATACTCCTCCGGAACGGCTTGACCGATTTTGGTGAATTTTTTTGTGCTTATCCGGTATCTATGAGAATCGGCTAACATCTATTTTTCATCCCCCTAAATGTTAGGGGTAGTCCACCCCTAAATTTTTATTTTTATTTTTTAGGCAAAATTTTTAATTTCTATTTTTTTATGATACAACATACAAAAATACATACAATTCTCAATTTTCACCCTTCTAAGATCAACCCCTATTTTTTAATAGCCATTTTAGTAATTTAATCGTTTTTCATCCCCGGTCGATAACTGATCAATCGTCATTTATTTAGTTATCCCCACCAGTTGTCTACAGGTGTCACTTCTGACACAGTAAACAGCACGATAATTTGGGGATCAAAAGTAGCATATATGTATATAGTTTGAACACGTTAATCTCGGGAACTACTGGATCGATTTAAAAAAATCGTTGACCGTTCTTTCATATGTACGTAATCCTTGAATGCTGTAGGTTATATATATGTACCACGGGCGAAGCCGGGGCGGGCCGCTAGTATTATTTATATAAAAAATCAATGCCACTTTTCGTTGTAAGTAAACTCCTGCTAAACGGCTCGACCGATTTGAATGATTTTTTTTTGTATACGTTTGGGTAGGGCCCTGAATGGTTTAGATTCATAAATCACCCCGGCAGATGGAGCTGCAGTTGGTATCTAGGTTATTATCCGAGCGAACCTGGAATGGGCCGCTAGTTGTTCATAAAAACCAGATTTTTATAACATACTCAATGCAGCAATCATGCAGTTAGATTTCGTTCTAATGCTAAAATACCTACTAATCCATTGTTTCTTGTTTTAGGTCGTATCCGCGAGTCGTCTGGGTCGTACGAAGTTCCTATAGTAGTACTCAACTTTGTCACCTTAATAACTGTTATGATATGGAGCGCAGAGTTTTTATATTTCAGAATTAAGAATAGAAAAAATCCTGAACGTAATGAAAATGCGTAAACAAATTGTAGATTGTGACTGTGATGTTAACAAAACTAAAGATCAAAACAATCAAGTGAAAATAATTATAATTGGATAACATTTTAATATTTACCTCATCGTCATTAGCCGCAAGACGTATACTGCTGAACATAGGCCTCCCTAGATGTCCACAACGTACGGTTCTATGCAAGCTGCAACCACCATCTGCGGTTTCCAGCGACCTTTGTGAGGTCATTTCTCCGTCTAGTGGGAGGCCATCCAACACTGCGTCTTCCAGCTCGTGATCGCCACTCGGGAACCTTTCTTCTCCATCGGTTATCAGTTGTTCGAGCGACGTGGCGTGGCTGAAGCTACAATATTTTACCTAGAAGAGTGGTAGGTACCACCAGATCGAAAGCAACGTGCTTCTAGTCCAAATGGCCTACTAGTCATTGTAAACAGCTTGTATCACTATAGAAGCAAGTCTTGGATGGCATCAATACTCCTCCGATTCATATTTTATTATTATCTCTAGTCCAAATGCAATTTTTGTATAAAATCCCGATTTGAGTCTTGGTTTGTTTCTTTTGTATGTAACTGTATTTACACATAAAATCACTTCTATGATGCTACCAGTAGTTCAATGAATAAATGGGATGTGTGTATTTGTTCCAAAGGGTAATGTCATGCTCAGTCAACAACTATGAAATGAAAATGTATGTCAGCAAAATTAAAATAATTACCTATGATGATGCTTGTATAACTGCAGCTAAAAGTGATAAGGTTATATTATGTTACACAATTATTTAATTATCTTATCTATGCCATCTGTACGTGACGTATTATGAGTCAGTTTTTTGTTTAAAGTCATGAATATCATTAAGATCCTGTTCACAGACTAAGTAGAGAAATACTATGTTCTGTTGTAACAATATAGAGGTATATGATGGATAATTGTTTTATATTCACGATCATTTCGTAGAACTTCGTAGTGTTCCTGCCTTAATCCTACTACTTTTGATGATATTGAGTTGTATTCTGATTTAAAAGATTTTGCTTCTATCGAAATTACGGGCATAGTAAGTTAGCTTAATTCTACACTCAGGGGATGCAGTACTATGCTCAGCAGTGATCTGAACTCTTCATATTGTTACATCGAACTCTGCTTTCTGCACATTACTATTATGTACCTACAACTACATACATTATGCTCACCGACTGAATCAACAATATTTGTAATAGAAAAGGAAAATAAGACAATCGTATTTTGCATTTCATCATAATTCAAAATCAATTTAAATTGTTTATTTACATGATAATATTTACAATTACAACAAACTTTTCTAATCACTGATTGTATAAAGCTAAGTTTTAGTACATTAGACAAAATTTATGCAGTCTTAACTATCTACTACCTAATAGTAGCTATCTACAATAAAAAAAACAATTTAACTAATTTTAAGGATAATATTTTGTATTAACGGTTACTAGATCACCTGTGCTAAGTCAAACGTACTTTACCTATTCACCATAACGAACAAGTTGTACTGTGTGATCCTAAAAATGCGAAAACAATCAGTTAAATACAAACAAGTCATGCAAAAATGACCTTTAGTCTCAACAAATTCTGTGTCTAAAATGCTTTCTTTTTCTGTGATTTTGAAGTGGACTCAATTTCCTAAAACTTGTCAATAAAGATAAGTGAAACGTTTAGTTTACTACGGGTGATCTGCGTAACTCAGCACAACGAAATACCTTACTTCATAATTTGTAAAGTCCTGCTTTGGTAGTCTTAAACTAATCTTAAGTAATAACTGGTTATAAGCTTATCTTACGAGTAATTTTTATTGATCAAATTAAAAAGAGCACAAGTGATTTTGACTTTTCTTCTTCATTCGGCTAGACCTTGTCCCGTTTGATTGGGGTCGGCCTTCCTAATCCTTTTTGCCCCCGGAGCACTTTGTACATATCGATCTTTGTTGAAATTATTTTGAACCGTCCCGTCCTCAGCAGTTCTCTACGTATCGTCGTAGACAGGTCTAGGTATATTTGAGTATTCTTTCTAATTTGCTCGTTCACATTTCATAATACGTCTATTTATCGAATATTTTGCAGAGCAGCTGTGTACTTATGTAGTATTTAATATATTTGTATTCGATTAATTTGAGAATGTGTAAAAAGTGTGATTCTTAAACCAAAATAATCTTTTACACCAAAAAGAACATTTTTACCCCTTAAGTTTTACTTTGTCAATGTATGTATGTATGCCAATTGAACCTACGGTGGATAAATATCATTAATGATGTTTTTTCGCATCTCGCACTTGACAAATCAAAAGGTGATAACCTTTAGTTTAGTTTCAGTTCCGCCATTAGGTCCAATGATGTAAATTCGATGAGTACAGTGATGGTACTCTTATCACTTGCTACATTTCAAATTGGCATCTCCTTGAATGCCATAACAATAAAATAAGTCACAATTTACAAAGAGGTTGCTCCACCCATTCGAATGTAAATTAATAACAAAAGAATACATTTTAAAAACTTATAGTGATAATTCCACAATTGTCATGACCTCGGGCTTCTTAAATTCACTTCACTTATCGTAGAACTAAACATTTAATTTCACTTGTAGTGTTCGTATTTGTCACAATCACAAAATATGATGATTTGCTTAAATTCAGGAGTTTGTTCTATGTAATACCAGGCAAACGTCCACTCCACTATTTGTATTTATGGCGATTTCTCACCCTTGTATCCTGAAATAAGAGAAATGAAAATTATCAGGCGTTATTTATTTCTGTACCTATCTGTAAAAACTAGCTGTATTGCCTAGTATTATTACTAGGAACAATACTGAAAGCAATTTAAGAAATAGAAGTTAGAGTTTGTATCTCGACGTCGAGAGATTTCATCCATCGTATCATTAAAAAGTGAGACGTGCCGTGAAAATGTTCTTCAAGTACATATTTAAAATATTTATCTTAAATCTAGCACTTCCACGTATTTTCGAAACACTATCAACCAAATATTGTCATCATCAGCCTGTTTTCGTCCACTGATGGACATACTCTCCCACAATATGTCATTCAGCCCGATCCTCGGTCTTCTGTTTCCAACCGCCACCAGCCGTCTTTCGTATATCGTCACTCCATCTAGTCTCAGGGACTTTTAACGTCCTACACTACGTTTACCGATTCGCGGTCTCCACTCCTGAACCCGTCTACCCCAACGGTAATCGGGTTTGCGACAGATGACCAAATATCAGTCTTATTGAAAATTACTACGTTTTTTAACTACTACTGTAATTTACTGTGTGAAATACTCGTTGTGTTAACATAAATTAATATTATCTCTAAAAATATAGTCATTCAATTTAATTACTCAAATATTTAATTTTAAACTATTAAATATCACTATAATTATACATTACTTGAACAGAGAAACAGTGCAGTGCATGCAAAGTGACAACTTACCTATTTTAAGGTGCTATTAGAAAGTTCAAGAAATTCAAGTGCCTTGGTGAAGAAAATTAAGTTGAAATAGGTGGGTGGGTGACTTCGTAATTAGGTATTAATAGAAATGAACCTCTTCTGAATTAGCGGCAACTCTCTGTACGGAGCCTCCTGGTGACGTATTATTGTGTTTTGTCTCCAGTGCGTTTACTGAAACAGAACAGTTTTATTTTATTTATTCTATACATATTTGAAACATATTTTTGTGTATTTATGTGTATTTGGACGTGAAGTATTTATATAGAGGTATGGATATGATCAAAATCATGGCCTATTTTATGAACCCGAAATAACAAATAATTAATTAATTTAGGACCATAAATTAATACTAACAATATAGTATAGTTTATACAATAGATAGTCTCTGGGTAAAAATCATGTAAACTGAAAGTACAATTAACGGCCAGAGTCCTAACCATAGGCGTTAGAGACCTGATACTACTGGAATGAATGACGACCTCTAAAAATAAATTTCAAATTGAAATAAAAAAACACAAATATTTAGCTGAAATAAAAAAAAAATCGGTCACCTATGGTGTCACATGTGGTGTGTGGAAGTAAAGTTCAAAATGTTGGAATATTGAAGAAAATTTGTTTTAAATTTAAAAATACTTGTTTGGGTTCGTTAACTTACTGCTTTGGTACCAGCTTCTTGAAAATCCGTAAGATGAATCTGTCTTTATTGACTCAATCTTCCCTCCTGACGTGAAGCCGAATGACGGTCTATTCATAAACCTGGGAGACTTTAATGATGCAATTTCTGCTGAAGTTAAATCAGAGTCAATATTTGTCTTTTTTTGACTCAAAGTTATCTACATCGTACCAGTCTTTTGTGACATTAAAAGAGTCCCGCCACGGCTTTGAAGTTACGACGTACACTTTTTCTTTCGTTAATGGAGATATTGAAGTTTGAATTTTACCCCATGGCGCAGGAGTTACTGTGGAGGTTGTACTTGTAGTTGTACTTGTTCGAAATGATGATGCTGCAGTGTAAATATGAAGTTTATCAAATGCTTGTGCTTCTTCATTCTTAACACTACTAAATCTACTCTTTGATCTCTCAATATTATTATACTCCTTACGAAGTTTCACAGAATTTTCTTTTTCTGTTACAGCATGATGGTTACTACTAGATCCTTCGTGATCGTATAAATCATAGTAATTGTTTGTTTCTGTAACATAGTTGGTAGGTATTGTAGTAGTGAAATATTCATCTGGAATTTTTTTAGCAAGTTTGTCACCATTACGAGGTCTCTGTGGAGGTTTGTATTGAGAATACTCCTTTTCAGTCCAATCATCAATTGTGTGTTGTAGTTTTACGATATCAAACGGTGGTTCTTTTACATCATATAGATCATTTAGGATAGCTGCTGAATTTATATGTTCAGGTTCAGATTCGTCACTTCCTGTTAGATTCGGATCATCAGTAGTAGTGGCAAGAGTACTGTAATTATCAGTTAACGTGGTATATGGCAATTCAGAGTTGGACGGAACTTTTCTTCCTATGTGTTCTTCATTAGGAGTTTCAGACCACTCTTGCTCGCGTATATTATGATTACTAGGGCTAGATTCTTCCTTTTTATTAGTTGTATAAGGAACAATTATTTGAACAATTTTTGGTTGATAAGTGTTTACTGGCGGTGGTTGTATACTTTCGCTATAATCAGTTCTACTTTCTTCCCATGCGCTAGGTAAAGTTGGAGGTCCAACTGTACTTGGTACGTCATCATAAATTTCAAACTCGTTATCAATATTTGGAGTAGAAACAGCAAGAACAAAATCACCATAACTTTTATGAGGTGCGCTTGGTTTTAAGTATAGGAGTGGTGAGTCTATGTGTTGTAAATTGCTCTCTGTTCTGTATTTATCTACATCTTCATCTTTTATCCCTCTCAAATCTGCAAAGTTATTTTTATGATTAGATGGACTATTAGCACTCAGCTTCAACTCTGTAGCCATACCGTTATCATAAATATCGTTCCCAACTTCAGGTCCAGTACTTTCGAAACTTGAATCAGAAATTGATTTTGTAGCTGACACGTGATCTTCTGAAGCTTGTGAAGAGATGTCTCTTATTTCATCTATTACAAAATGATTCGGAATATTCCTGAATGCTTTTGTTTGGTTGTTTATTTTGAAATGGTCAAGATCAATAACTGGCGACTGTATAAATGTGGCAGGATAATCGATCGAATGAGTAAATTCAACTATTGGCACACTCTGTTCTATATCCACATTGTTAGGTTTCTGTTGCAGTTGATTGATCCCGTGCAATACTTTTGAAGGGAATGGTGATGGAATAGGTCTAAATGGACGCGCATTAAATATTGGAGGTAAAGGCGATACACTTAGATTTGGTAGAGCTACTGGCTGTAACGTATGAATATTTCTTCCTCTATTCAATGTGAAGGGTGCAGGGTTTGCTAGCACCATGTTTGGTGTCTTTGGCTTTGCATCCCCATTAGGTAGGACTTCAGTCTTAATTTTAGTTGATTCAGCTGCTGTTGCTGATACGGGGTACGGAATATCTAACCCATAAGTGTTCGATATTATTTCTCCGTAAGAGTTTCTGAACTCTGTTGGCTGTGAAACCTTTGGGAGCTGTTGTTCTGTTGATGGGCCATGATCGTTAATTATTTCGACATCATTTTGTGGTTGCAGATCATTATTTAAAATAGCTGGATTGTAATTTACTACTGGAGGTCCATAAGTCGTCGCTGGTAATGAAATGCTGTATGACGGTGAGGAAGTAGTATAAAGAAACGATGGAGATCCATAGGTAGACGCTGGTACATTATAAGATGCACCAGATGTTCCTTGTGAAAAGTTTAGCGAATAAGAAGGACTTGTTTGTCTTACAGAAGAACTTGGAGCTCCATATGTAGAGCTTGGTATTGAGTTGAAACTTGTGGCAGTAAACGTTGAACTAATTGGTTGTTGAGATACAACTCCAATGGTATGAGTTGGACTTGGTGGCCCATATGTGGAACTTATAACGCCAGCTGAATTACTATTAAAAAGTTGTTTTGGAGGTCCATATACCGCATGAGGTGCAATGGGACGCAATTGTGGTAAACCACTCTGTTCGTTACTTTCATGCTGAAACGGCTGCGGCAAAAATTGAGTAACATGTTGTGGTTGAGCAGTTGGACTTGGTGGTCCATAAGTAGGATTACTGTTAAAATTTTGGTGTACATTTTTGGCTCCTAAATTATATCTAATTACAGGTATCCATGGCACTAAATTGCAAGGGTTGCAATCTTTCTTTCCAGTATTGCTATTACTAAATGCAGATCCTCCATCGTAACTAGTCTGCTGAGAAGGAAAAAGCCATGTCGAGACTTTTTGAAACAGCGATGGTGAAGGAGTTGTTGTAAAGGGCTGCGGAGGTGGAACAAAGTTGAAATTGTATTGCTTGTAAAATGGAGCCGGGAATTTGAAATCTGTTGGGGCAGAGAGTTGGCCTGTTTCTGCAAGAGGCTGTGTTGGTCGCGGCGGTGGGGATTGATATTGATACCCCACATCGATATTTTGTCTTTGCGTTCTTGTAGGTCCTCCATAAAATGGCACAGGTTGTATTGGAGATAATGGTGGCGGAGGAGGTTTCAACAGCTGTCCAAACTGCGAGGCGCCATTCACGTTATTACTGTATGCAGTGGTGGGATCGCATCGGCACCTTGTTAATGCGCCAAATAGGAGAACCAGGCATATCTGGAAAGAAAGAAGAAACATTCAATTCCAATTCTTCTGCTTTGTTAGAATTTGTGATAGTAGGTACCTTAATTATTATTAGTATTAAATGATTCTGTTGAAGCAAATTTTATAATTAGGTAGAAAATATAGAGAAACATAGCGTGGCATACCGATGCCATTGTAGACGTTTCCCACGAAAAGCTATTCTTTGCACTTTTCTCTTTTCTCATAATATGCCGTCGATGGATGCGATCGGAAGGCGAAATGCTTTGAACTAAGTTATGCTCTAGATTGATTTGTATTAGAAATTTGTAAACTACAAGTAACCTAGATTATAAGTAATTTTATCATCCAATGCACAATTAATTCTTCTAGCGCTCAACGAGAATGAGGCAAACGTCACCAATATCACGCAAATCATCACAGAAGTTACAACATTCTTGGGTGTAGCATTTACCAGTTGCTTAATATTTTTTGTAGACAAGTAGAGAGATAGAGGAGTACTTGTGATTGAAAATGCAGACAGGGTAGTACACAAATACGTAATTTGATATTCTGTGGAGCGATGTTTCGTCAAATGGAAATCGCTCCCATGTACCTCAGACCAATTTTCGTTTCTTGATTTAATTCTTGTCGTGTCTGTATTTGGTATTACTTAACCAACAAGAGACGTAGAAAAGTGAAACATATGTGTACTCGTAACTGTTTTTTTTTTTTTGCAATGTCAATGATTAGAAAATTGCGGTATTTGAGAATAGTCTCAAACTTGATTTATTATTCGAGTTATTTTCATAAAAATATTGGCAATTAGTAGATGGTCTGCCTAATAGTAAGCGGAATCCGTCACTTATCAATATCTGCATCTGCAAAGATGCTGATGACGTTTTGTTAACTTGTAGATGTATTTGAAGAAGCCTTTTTGTAGTTTCTTTTTTTTTTAGTTTATCTGAGCTATGGTATGTCTATCAAACAACAGTCTTACTCAATAACTAAGGTCATCAAGCCAGAGAATATTTACCAGTTCACACGCTCTTAAAAAACTTTTACTTAATTGTCGGCTAAAAGTAACAATGCTTTCTTCGTAGGCATGACATAAGATAACATGCTATTTTGTTTCACACAATTTCGGGTATAGACGAAAGTGAAAACTATATACTTAACGAAATTCTTAAAATGCTGTAAACCTCAGTATTCCATATCAATGTAAGCTGTTGAATGTTTATTTATACTTTGTGATTTTATTTGAGACACGTATATAAAATACACATGTAAGTACAGAAATCAACTCATCTCTATATGAATAGAACCTACGAGTACGTAAGTTACACTTTTAAGTTTTTGTAGTGGTAGGACTCTAGGCAGAGTCCGCCTGAGGAAGTACCACACCTTTGCCAGTAATTCTACCGCCAAGCAGTAATGTGCTAACATTACTGTGTTCCGGTTTCAAGGGCAATGTTTCTTGAGAAATTAAGGGCTTAGAGATATCCAGTGCTAGGCAGTGATTTGGACTCTTCATGTTCCAATAGCTGTGTTGTTATGTGGTAGGCGTATTGCTTACCATCAGATAGATATCCTGCTCGTCTCGTCACTCTTTATTTAAAAAACACTTGTTATTGATGTCTACATCTACACAGCTTTACTATAAAACATTTTTGTTTTAAAACCGCGCATGAAAAATACATTTTTCTTACAAATATTTACGTTAACTTCTGTGGTCGACAAAGCCTAGCTTTTAGAATCTATGAATGCCAAGGTGCTGATGTCATCCTATATACATATTTACAAGTTTATATGCATCGGAGTATATAGCACGTAAACATCCAACCACTTTCTACAATTAAAGTACATATAAGTCAAAGATTGAACTACTGTGTCTGAGGTGCATTGTTCATAAAATTTGATAAAATATTTTACAAAACTATTCAAAATGCTTCAAAATTGAAAGCTTTTTGAAGGCAATCAAAATCTTATTCGTAAATAACAATATCCAGTTTATTGAGGTGTCAGAAAATGTCATTCAGCCGCTTGTACTCATGACTTTCTTTATAAACTGAACATCTTTGTTGCTCAAGCTTTCGTGTTTTGTTAGTCGCTGCGTCACATTTTTTTTTTTTCAATTAACCCGTTTAACCTATTAGTATTAGTTATTATTAACCTATTATTTAGAATTTAAGCATTGTAATTTTACAACTAATGTGTTAGCTGGCGGTATATAAAATTAGAGGACGGGATGTGCACACAAGGGAAAATAGAAAAACAAACTAAAATAGAATGAAATAAAAAAAAGCTAAATTGCTAGAGAAATTAAATATAGAATCTAAAAAAATGCTAACTTAAAACATACAACATTTTTAAACATTAAAGTTCTCCATATACCTGGGATATAACTGGGATGTCATTGTGTATTTTCTTTAGTTTATGTAGGTCTACATGTTCTCTTTGCGGAGTCCGAGCGGGGAAGCACCACGCCTTAGCTATCTGCTAATATCACTGTATTCTGGTTGAAAGGGCAACATCGCCAGACAGGCGCAGTCCCAGCCGCGAATTTTGGAAGGGGTCACCGGTACAAAGCCTCAGATTTGGGGGGAGGGGGGCACCAGTAGAAATATAATAAATCGAGTAAAAATACTTTACTAGTAGCGCCCCACGGTTTTACCCGCGTAGTCCACGTTCCCGTTACATTCCCCGTTAACGACGTCAGATTACAAACTAACATAATCTACTGTGAGAATATAATCTCACGCGTTAGATTATAATTTGACGGCGTTGATAATTTGACGGTGTAAACTGTATAGGTATAGATTAGATAAACATTATGTAGTACCTACAGCTACAAGTACGATAAGATATACTTAATTAGACAATTTTTTTCACTCATCTGTCACTCATATTTATCATTCTGAAAAGTGTTTCATTGTGTAATTTCATTTGAGCTTATGCGATCTTTTTTTTCTAGATACGGAAGTGTACATTTCTTAAAAATGTTTTGAGAAACACTTTTTTTATCGAGTTCGATATTTTGTTTTTGATTGTTTATAATATGTTTTATCGAAATCTATTAAGATTTCAAGTCATAAATCTTCAGTTTAAATTATACCTAAGTCTTTTTTTTATATAGAGATGCATTTTCTGATTTCTTTACCACCCTAAAGTCGCCTGGAAGAGGTCGCCTTTAGCGATAAGGCCATCAATTGTTGCACTAGCTTTAAGCTTAGCTTAAGGTACATTATTCCGAGTTGTATACATTTTTTTATTAGGTGTATTCAATAAAGCGTCTAAATATTTATCTAGTTGTTAAGATGCGGGTTACACAGCGGGGCGCAAGTAGTTCTCGAATAAAATAAACTTCATTTTTTGTCGTCTAACAAAAGGTAAAATGAAAAGTCGAAGATAGCACGTGCGAAGTTGAAGACAGTGTGAAGGTGAAAGTTCCCAATTCTGGCAATGTCATTCGATCGCTACAGTGTCCAGGCGAGCAATGAGATCGAAAGTATATAAATAAAGTTCCTCGTGAATAATACATGAGAATTTCTAAGCAAGATGTGTGTTTAGCATTTACATGACATCGCTTCTAGGTAGAACAATGTCTTGTTCTTTAAGATTAGACCGCATTGGCCAATTATGGTGTTGTGTAACATCCTACTATTGTTTTGTTCAGGGTTTTATATTAAGCTTCGCTTCTAACCTTACAACAGCTTCAGTGCAAGCTTTAGGTATCAAAGCTCATATTTCACAGTTATTACCATCGATATAAACAAAAAGATGTGCCCTGCGCACCTTGAAATAGTTAACAAACTGCGTATCTGTGTGTAGCGTGAGTGGCGTGAGTTTTTGACAACTACCAATCTACTTGACCCCTAGAATCGCTAGCGGCGAGGTATGATGCGGTTTTACTTAATTTGGTAGTTGACTGCGAATAGCGATGGGTATAAGTATAAACCAGGGGTGTTACGGAGCTCCGACTCCGACTCCGTTAAGTCGGGACTTCCGATTATTATTAGACCTTCGGTTCCGACACTTTTAAAACGGAGGTTTTAATCGGAGGTAAGGTGTATAAGCAAATAGAATAACGCTTTTAGTACTTAACTTAAAAAAATAAATAAACAAAAGTTACTATAACTATAATAGTTAGTTAGTCAGTGATAATCCCTTATTTTGGTGGAAAGTAAATCGAAAAACAAAATACCAACTCCTGAAATAAATTGCCTGCCAATATTAATCATGCCCACTAGGCTCGGCAGCGAACAACTTTTTTTGGTGACAGTAGCTAAATCTATGACTCGTTAGTAAATAAATTGGACTGAGATAAAGCTTCAAAGCTTCGTAAAGTAAATAACACATTAACTAATAAACTACTTTTGGCATCAACTAATTTGATTCATTTTGTTTCACAGCTTTTGTTCATTTAATATGCATATGTTCTTTTATACCATAATATGCTACTTTGGGATTCGAGTCATCTGATTTAATTTCTTGTTTAGTTGGAAACATGCTATTATTGTTTGTATTTATTTTAAAATCAAAATGATTTTTTTTGTCTAAATAATGTTTTATTTTCCCCCAATAAAAATCTGTCTCGTGCACCACTTCTGACCATGCATACGCCTATTATCTCGCATACTCCGATAAATCAAATTTAAAAACTCCGACTCCGCCTTCGGTTCCGATATGGTACCAGGGATGTAACGGAGGTCCGTTACATCCCTGGTATATACGTCCGGAGTTCACCGCTTCCTACAATCGACTAAAAAGGAGTTATTGGATTACTATGGAGTCCCGTCTCTTCAGGCGCGGTCCCAGCCTCGAATTTTGGAAGGGGTCACCAGTACCTACGCAGCCTCAGGTTTTGGGGGGGGTCACAAGTAGACATACAATAAATCGAGCAAAAAAATACTTTACTAGTAGTCCCCCAAGGTTTTACCCTCGTAGTTCCCGTTCTAGTTGTTTTCCCGCGTTAAAAAATAGTCTAGGTACTATTAGATATTTTTAATTTTCTTAGATTTTTTGTTCGACGTATACGATTTTGGGGGGGGTCATGTCCCCCGTGACCCCCCCCCTCGGACCGCGCATGCGTCTCTTATAGCGTAGTGATTACTTACTCTGTGGCTGAAATGTCGGCTCGAAAAAGATGTTGAATTTAAAATAAACATTGGAAATTGCAAAGTTAGATAATACCGATGTTAGATGCTGATTATAATGTACAACCCGGTCACAATATCTGTGCACCTGATATCGTGACGTCATATCGGCGGCGGCGGCGAAGATGCTAACCGTACTGTCGCACCGGGGAGTGCGCGGAGAGGTGACAGGGGAAGCGGGAGAGGCGCCGCATTCCAGCGAGGTGCACAGATATTCTGACCGGGTTGTATAATGATTAAAGCTGCCTTTGATGTTTCTGTGCACTTCCTGAATTGTTAGCTTACACACATAGTCTACCTTTTGTCGCGGGAAAGTAAAAGAGAGATAACAAAGCGAGTGGGCGAAAAGAGGCCAACTCATAAAAAAACTTTTCTTATCAATCAAATAATCAGTATCAATATTTATAATTATAGTACTAACAGCACCCACGGTTTTTTTCGTTTTATTCATAATTTCATATTCACCTGTGATAAAAAGTAGCCTATGTGTAATTCCTAACTGTAACTTATCTGTGTTCTAAATTTGAAGCCGATCCAATGAGGAATTCTGACGTGACTGAGCAGCAAACATCGAAATAACCAAAGTTTTGCATTTATAGCATTTAGTAGAATGCTAAGATAGTTTAATAGGGCGAGTTTCCTTGGCGAAGGGCAAAGTGGCAAACGGTAACGATCAAACGATCATCGAACCCAACGCTCACTAAATAATGGTCCTGGTTCATAAAGTACCACTTTCCTCATTATAAATTTCCAATATAAGTATGCATTTGATGTCTTCATTCCGGATTTCCTCATCCGTAGCGAAATCTTACTTTCCGATACCGCAGTTTACCTAACTATTAATTGCGTACGAAAATTTATTGCATTATTTCTTATTTTATACCTTTTTTTATTGAAGCTTTTCTTCAGCTTTATATGACTAGGGTTTAAAACAGATTTTTCTATAGATATTGAAGTTTTTGCGTTTCATTATAATTTTATTTAAAGCTATCTTATATATATGTATGTATATCCAGCTCTTTAATTCAATAACCAAGATTTATTGTAGTTAATTAGGTACTTAATTTTACTCACAATAAAATACAGTGTTGGTGCTGTTACGCTCACTAAACTAATATTATAAACTAGCATTCCACCCCGGCTTCACTCGTGGTATATATAAAATAAAGCATATAGCCCTCAGGGATAGCGATTTTTGAAATGGGTCCAGTAGTACCTTAGAGCAGGGCGTTCAAACAAATACACTTAACTATTTTATAATATCAGCAACATCAGTAAGCATAGATTACTGGATATTATGTGGATATATTTATCGTGGTTATTATGTGGTAGAGGGAGTCCTTAATATTTCAATGTATATAACTCATGAACGTATAAAAAAGGCGGACTTTAGTCTCGCTAAAACAAACACTGTGTCCATCGAGTCGGCCACATAATATGCACGTGTGCGCTGTCAGCCTATCAGTGACAATCTGACAACGCACATGTGCAACTGTGGCCGACTTTAGTGACTCAGTTTTTGTTTTATAGCGAGACTACGTTCGACTTTTTTAACCGACTTCAAAAAAGGATGTTTCTCAATTCGACCGTATGTATTATGTTTTTTTTAAACGTCCATGATGTAACTATGTACGATAAATATTCCGTAATAAATGATACCAGAGTAATGTAAACTAAACGTAATTTGTTAGTTTTCTAGATAACATCGACTAGGCATTCAGTATGAAACTAACCCACTATCGGTCGATATAGTATGTTCATTACACTGTACATCGAACAGTTCATTGACCTTAAAATATATGGATATCAACACCAAATTAAGAAATTCTTCATAAGGAACCTTTACCAAACCAAACTGGCATAATAATACCCCTCGTTTAGAGTAACAAATGACAGTGCATTCTACACTTGCAGATCACGACTCTGCCTACCTGGACAATCAATAAGGCCGTTATACACGACGCTTCCAACGTTGTCCTTTGTCAACAATACTCTATCAACAATGACTGATCTCCGGACCTCGAGTATATCTCGATGGGAACTGCCAGAGAAAGTAAAGCTCGTGACTGCAAGCAAACCCGACATTGTGAACTTTACTTTAAAGATATCGAGAAGCTTTGGAGAAAGAGAAAGACCTTTGAACTTAGTAACACGAACAATCTTTTTTTTTTGTTCAATAACAGTACCTAAGACGTTCATAATATGAGTAGGATTTTCTCTCTCACTGGTGGAGTGGTTTTTTTGTAATACCAATGAAACCTAAAAAAAACTGGACACAGTACCGATAACATTCCTGATCACCTTATTGGCTCTACTTTCCAATGCCATATTTTAAATTATTCCATGACTCGACGAGAGATACGATATTTTCAACTTCATCTTTCAGTTGGGTATGAATTTTCAAAATTTTGTCATTGCCATTTACGGTCATAAACATTTTTCAGGATTTTGTATTTAACTCTTTAGTTTTTCAGTAGTTTAATGTTGTAATTACGTTCGGTTTATGTTTATGGTATTATGTAAGATCAGTTTAAAAATGATGTATATACATATAGTATGTATACATATTCCTAACTTTCATAATTGATCTTCTACGAGTACCTATATACCGGTAAAGTGTTAAACACAACCTAAAAACAGTGATCTTCTAATTCCTTAAAACATTAAATTAATTTTACTACTTATATACAACACAAGTAGGTAGGTAGTAGTAATAGTAACTTTGAGTAAATTTTATTCCAACTAGTTGTGCCTGCGGTTTCACCTGCGTTTTAAAGGTTTCTTTTTTTTCACGGCCTATAATAATAATAGCCTAATAGCCTATGTTTAATCTTAAAATATCAGCTATCTGGTAGCGCAACAGCCGAAACAAACAGGCAGGCAGACTGACGGGCAAAGAAATTAAAAATAAGTATTTTTAGATATCAGACATACCATTTATGAGTTTTGACTTTCATTTGAAATTTGTAAAAATCTGTTAATTTTATATCACATACAGACACTCCAAGTCACTACAATTGTATTTATTTGTATATATGTAAGTACCTATAGATATCAAATACACTTTAAAATTCGTCATATTTCAAGGAGGTTAAAAATGTAAATAAGGCTTAGCTTTCAGTTTGTTCAGGTGTCAAATAATAAGATGGTGTTGCATTTTAACAGGTTGTTTTAAAGTTAGTATAACGGATTACTCTCTAGTAGACCCATTTTATAAATTAATTATTCATCGTACAATTTTAAACAAGTTTTCACAATACTCAATATGCCAACAACCTATTGCCGATAAAAATATGTAAAATCAAGAAAAAATTGTCCGACTTCCAAATCTTAACTAACATTGAGTTACTTACTTAATTTTTTTATTATGATTATTACTTCCGCGGTCTATTAAGTATCTATGCAAAGTTGGTATTAACTTAAACTTTGAGAAAACTAATTTTAACATTTTTAGTGGCACTTTTACACTAGAAATAGACTCGGTCAGTATGAAAAGCTAGTATAAGAAGCTATAAGCACATTTCCAAATAAATGTTGTCTGAATTAATTCAACGTCAACGCTCGCGCTGTTAGAAAACTTACTTTGACTTTGACTCAAACAATAAGCCAAAAATTTTGACAGCATTTTGACTAATTTAGGTTTTGACTAAACGTTATGAATATAAATTTATATAGCTGCTTCAATGTATTTTTTTGCCATCTCGCCACGTAGTCTAAAATAGAGCGTGCTTACCTAACTCTACAAGAAATTCCCTTTTGACTTGACGACAAATCCCACTCAGGCAAAGCATTCTATAGCCTAGACGTTATTTTAGTATGAAAACTAACGTGGTTATTACACATTTTACATAAATACATGGACGTTAGAAATAGACGTTATTTATTATCATGAAAGTAGAGTCCAACCTCTTTAACTTTTTGACAGAAAAATACTACCTTCTATTTCATTGTTATTACATGGAATATATAAGTAGATCTTAAAGGATCTCTAAGAACACAAGACCGCGTCGCGGAACCAGTTAATCATAAATATTTTGTAACACACCCGCAGGCACAGAAAGCAGAAAGTTGCACATAAATTTAATGTGATCATACACAAACACAATAAAGAATCAAACAAATGACCTCAATTATTAAAACTAATGGGCAACATTACGCTTCGTGCTTGGGAAATTTTGGGAACGATCATCGCATCGCTTAGGGTGAAAGGTTATGACATGTGTAAAATTATGCATCGGGTTATATAACCATGTGACTGTGGAACTACAATAATATATTTGATCAATTTAACAGCTATGACATTTGACGTAAGTAAGAAAGTATGTGCTTGTGCTCCTTCAACAACATAGGTTTCAGAATAACAAGTATGAGTGTCAGATAAGTGTAAAATCTGTCAAACTATCAATGTTGACTTATCAAATTTGTCTAACACAATTACATAGGTATTGTTGCCACCTGTGGTGCAACAAAAAAACTATTTTGCAGGTATTATTTCGTTCGTTTGAGTTTTTCAAAACATTTCATTATCAACTAAATGAACAGTGTTTTATTCAGTGTTAAGAAGTCAGATTAATAAAACCCTGTCAAAATAGTTCTTAGTTGCACCACAGGTGGCGTTAGTATATTTTTTTTACTTTTTAATTGCACATTAATTTTTAAATAAGTAACATAACTTTATCGAGCAAAGACTTGTTCTTCAAATAAATCACAAATGAGGTATATCAATTTAGGTGTGCCTTGTTCCACCACTAAAAATCCTATATCCAGGCTATATTCTAACAGTGTTCCAAATTTCAACTTGGTTCGTTCAGCTGTTCCGACGTGATTGAGCAATGCACTTCCAAACTTTCGCTTTTTAGTATTAATCGAAAATACGAGTACATTGTAGCGTGTACAATGTACATTTATTATTTGTTAAAACTTTTTCGTAAACGTACTGAGTGAATGAGTGAGTGAATCTTCAAGTATTATAAAAAATTGTTATTTTTCTGGGACTCGTAGTACCTATCTTCTAACACCTTAATTCAAAGGCACGCCTTGTGTGTGGTTAGCAAGCATTGCTTATTTGTAACGGGTAATAAATGTTGTGTCGAAAGCTCTTTGGCGGACTGTGATGTATAAAGTTTTGTTCTCTAGACTATGTTATTCAGTAATCGAAAGTTTCGTAGTGGAGTCTCACTAGATCAAGCTATCTAAACTTTTTATCTTAAGGCCGTTTTGCTCTACGCTAAACTAAAATTTTACATCCGCCCAAAAGAGTCGAAATAAAAAATGAAAATATTAATTAAAGTCACAGATTTAGAAAATATTGATTAAAGTGTTAATTTTTTCAAGTAAGACAGGATTAATTTTCAAGTTTTTGACAATGACAGTATATTGGTTAAGTTTGTATGTATGTGTGGACTGTAGATGTTTGCAATATTCGAAGCAAAAATAGTCGGAAATATCACATAAGCTTTTTCATCTTGGGTAAATAACGGGATCAAGAACTACGCGAGTGAAACTGTGGGATGTTACTAATAGTAAAACACCAAAGAATTTTGTTTTGTCAATAATAATACACTTGTGTTCTTTAGACACCAAGCCAGAGCACTCTCCTTCCTCCCCCTACACCCTAAGTGTTCACTGTAGGTCACCTTGTTACAATTCATACTGAATAAAAGTTGATTCGTATTCATAAACTACGCTCTTTTCCATTTCAGTTCTAAACAATTTGCAAATTGCTTTAACAAAGATTGGAATGTGGACAATCGCATAATGGCACATGAATGGAACGACGGAAGCGACGCAAAACGTGCGTGATCATATCGCTTGGGCACATTACCAGCAAGTGCTCACAAGTCATTGTCGTAAAAGAATCTAGAAAATTGTGTAATAACTTTATTTGTGGGATGGCTTCATAGAAATGTATACCCTGGTACCTAACTAGTAGCGTCCCGCCATTTCACCCGAATAGCTCTCGTTATATTCCCGGGCTAAACAGTAATAGTAATGTGTCATTCCAGACTATAATCTATCTGTTTTCCAAATTTCAAACCGATCTGGCCAGGCTTTCTGGCGTTATTGAGATACAAACATCCGAACATTCTAAACTTTCACATTTATAATTTTAATATTACTTAAAGTTAAAAAAACAGCTATTGTATTTATTTAAACTATGTACACCGAACTTTAAGTAAACAAAAGTGCGCTTTGATTCTAAACATCGTTTCTCTGCTTATATAGGTACTCTAAAATCGCTACAATATTTTTTTTCATACTACAATATTGTACACCACAGTTATAGTTACTGAACATATTGATGGAAACTTGGAAACTATTATTATGTTGATTTTGGGTAGGTAGTTCAGTTTTAAAATTAAACATTGTTAAATTCTATTAAACTAATACTTAAATATTTTTTTTTATTAAAAAAAACAATGACATTTTCTCATAAATTGGTCTGCTATTTGCAATCAAAACAAATTTATCGATCTATTCTGCCGATAGCTGTGCGTGCTAACTCAATCCAACGCCTGCAGTTAATCATACGGCAGCTATTAACGCTCATAACCGGCTCATTATATCCGCCGATTCGTGCATTGTCGTCGGTTATGTCGCATTATGTAAAGTGGAATCAGGAAAGTGTAATTAAACTTGGCATTTGCAACACGTGGTTTATTTCCTTACTGTTTGGGCTGTAGATACTTACACTGTTCACAACCGAAAATAAATACACAACGATACACAATAAAAATAATAAAATAATGCTCTGAAACATTTTATGGCAAGTCCTTTGCTTTTCCGGCTGTTCAACTGTGGAACGATCTGCCAGTTTGTATCCGGAAGCTATCGTTATATCGTTACCTACTTTTAAAGATCACGTGAAAGAGTTTTATTTGTAAAAAAATTTAATCTTTTAATTTTTTATTTTATTTTTGTTGTTATATTTTTTTTTATTCCCCTTTTTCTGTGATTGCTATTGCATATTCTTCGCTGTTATCTGTTGCTCGTCAGTTTGTCAAGTATATCTAATTACCTTGTCAGTATATTTATGCATGTAAGTATATGATTAGTTTCATTTATTAGTGTATTTCGTTTTATCAGTAGTTTTATGTATTTGTATGTAACACTATTAGAATTTACGTCTTTCTCATAGTCTTATTATATACCTAAAGAGTAATTGTTGCGCACCACGCTTTATGTTTAAAATATTTCTGTCCATCCCAAGGTTGCCTGGAAGAAATCGCTTTTAGCGATAAGGCCGCCAGTTGTCTCACTAGTTTTTTACTGTTTTCCAAAATTTTATGTATCTTTTATGGTGTGAACAATAAAGAATTTTCATTCATTCATTCATTCAATAACTTTATCGTTAAGAACAATCGGTTCCAGGCAACCGAATGGTAGAGAGACACATTAAATAAAATTGCAATGTCTACGTTTGATGATTTTAATCAACTCGTCGTCTAACTGGCCCTGGTTCAATAAATTCATAACTGGCCCAAGATATATTTTATTGGGAGACATAGACTACATGTTTTTGAATTTTACTAACGATTTTCTAATGATACATCATACTTGTGTCCGAACATGCTAACTGTGTTCAAGTTTAGCAAACGAAAAATATGGGCATTTCTATTACTCAGTGGGTGAAATCGAAGGACGGAGCTAGATTCACAACATACATCTAAGTAATCCTAAAACAATACAAAGAATGAAACAAATACGATATATTTCGCTGGCTTTAACATAAACTCAGCAAAAGCGAACATAAGAACAGAAAGGTAAGGGATTAAATACGGTAAACCCTTCGAGACAAGATGTCTAGCCACTGACTGAACAGAATTTATTATTAATCGATACCGTCTAGACCACTTCGCAGAATGATATTCAAACAAGATTGTAGAATTCCGGAATTTATTAAATAAATATACAACTAGTTATTAGACAGTGTTTAAAAATTATTTACAAAAACGTAACGGCAATGAATTTCTTACATAATGGTATTTAAGGAAACGATTTTAGAAAGTATATCTACTTAAAGGAACCATGCGATGAATTACGAGTATGCATTACAAGACGTTACAGTGTTGCGCTAAATCTATATTTTATAGTCTCACTAGTGGTTGGTCCCGGATTCGACCGTGGTACGTAATAATATACTCAAGGACCACGTGAATATCCAACAGTGAAATAATTTTTGAATCGGTCCAGATTACTCCTGAGATTAGGTAGTTCAAACAAAAAACCTCTTAAGCTCTATAATTTTAGTATATTGTAACATTTTAAGTTTCTTTGATTATACTAAACTTGTCTAAAAATTAAAGTGTAAAACTTTAAAAGTTACAAAGTAATGTCACACATAAATCTAGTTTAAGTATATCAAATTATAAACATTTTGGAAAACTTGATAAACACGTGGGTGTTTTGTGAAAACGCCTATTCAATCACGTAACAGCTTTTAGCATGCGTCAGCATTGACCTAAGAAATGTGTCTCTACTGAACGTAGGTGTCTCTGCAATAGCTTCTTTGACGTAAGTTACCATACAGTAACATAAAAGATATCTAACAATTATATAAAATTACCAGCTTTACCCATGAGAACGGGGCATTTTTTCGAAACGAACACTCAGCATTGAGCGGTGTATCGTTGGCCATGTGAAATGCGCTTTCACAGGGATTCTCACACTGAAGAACAATGATCCGAGACATCAAGAGCACTGACATTATCAAGCGTATGCCTTCACAATGTGCTTTATTACACCTGTCTCAAATAAGTACCGCCACGGCGGAAGTGGTGACTGCCATATTTCTTTACGTAATCCAATTGTTTTTCTCTAGAATCAGTTTGGCGACTCCCAAGTTCACGTTGGTTTTGCATTGAGACAAAATGCGTGTTTAACGTGGAACTTTTATTACTCTATTTGTTGACTGGAACTTTGGACGTAATTGTGTGGATGAGTGACTGGCGGCGGTGGCGTTACACTCTTAGTAATCGTTCACTTTACTTACTGCTATCAACAGCATTAATCTTACTAAGTATTTTATCTCATTACCAAGTGATATATTTTACTGCAACTTGCCAACATGTTTATACCGAAAATGAATTTTAAAATATGCTATACATATGATAGCTCTTCAATATTTTCACAACTAACTATAATGTTATAAATGCGAAAGTTTTGACGTTTGTTGCAAAAACGTCAAAGACAGTTAAAACACTATTTAATTTTTATATATTATACACACAAAATTTAAAAAGGTGCTGTTAGTGTAAATATAACAGAACTACCTACTATCATTTAAATTGTCGGAACAAAGACATTATGTCTGCTTAAGAGACTATTCTTGAATATTTGATTTTAAGACTAAGAATTAGGCTTTGTTGATGACAGGTTTGTTTTAGTTTCTACATACTTCGTAACATAATAGATGAATCTGTATTTGTCTAAAAGAAAACTTGAATTTGGAAGCTCAGTTTAGACTTCGGTACCCCCGAAGAGCTTTCACAGGCCTAATCCAGGGATTGGAAGTTGGACGCTTGACGGTCCTAAGCACACCAACAAAAACGGAAAATTATGTAGAATGAAAATATTTTCATTAAAACACCTTTAGTTAACCATAATAGGTATTGTACTTTATAACATTGTACTTTCGAAATACCAATAAAAGTAACCTAGATTATCTTGGTTTATATAGTTTGGACACGCCACAGTCTTAAATATTCTATTAAACCCAAGTCTAGTCTAGCCACAAACTCCAATATTCGTGTCAATGGGCTACGCGAGCTATACAAGATTCTCGGCCGAATATATTGCCGCATTATAGGAATATCTAAGTGGAAAAAACTCGTAGAAATGGAAAGTGAAGCACGCCACATGTCGGATGTGCCGCACGCACTACCGATTCTTTAATTAATTATTATCATAGCCGTTTGTGACCGGCAACAATGTTCATTGATGCTTTGGTATATTTTCTGCATTATTTTTAGGATTAAAATTGTCTCTTATTGATATTGTGTACTAATTAACAGCGCCCCAGGTTTTACCCGTATAGTTCCCGTTACTGTTATTTTTTCGCGATAAAAAAAATAGTCTAGGTACTAATCCAGACTACAAGTATAGTCTGACCATTAATATTAGTCCGTTTATTTTGACATCACTAACAGAATTGTTTACCGTATGATAATCACAATACATTGACCGCCGCGCCATACTCTAAACGTTTACTGAAGGATTGTGCAAGCAAAAATCTGTATTTTTTAACCCCCGACAAAAAAAAGGGGTGTTATAAGTTTGACGTCGATGTCTGTCTGTCTGTCTGTCTGTCGGTCTGTCTGTCTGTCTGTCTGTCTGTGTGTGTGTCTGTCTGTGGCACCGTAGAGCTCAAACGGATGGGCCGATTTCGATGCGGTTTTTTTTATTTGAAAGTTAATATCCGTGCGGGTGTTCTTAGCTATGCTTGGTTAATATCGATTCAAAATGGCCGCCTCCACAAAATGGCGGACAAAATATTTCTTCACAACCTACCTCAATATGGGTATCAAATGAAAGGGCTTGACTAGTAGAGTACTAAACACTATAACAAATTTCAAATCCAAGATGGCCGCCACCACAAAATGGCGAATTATATAATATTTTTCACTACTGCCTCAATATGGGTATCAAATGAAAGGGCTTGATTAGTAGAATACTTTGCACTATGACAAATTTCAAATCCAAGATGGCCGCTACCACAAAATGGCGAATTACATTTCCTTTTTCACAATTCCCTTAATATAGGTATCAAATGAAAGGGCTTGACTAGTAGAATGTTCTACAGATAACAAATCTAAGGTAGTCGGGGGTTAATCAAAATTTTTAATTTTGTTCTTGTTGGAAATTCAATCCAGTATAGAATATATATCGTTTTTGTCATCAAAAGAAATCAAAGAAAAAACAAATGTTTGGTGTTTAAGTAATGTTTTGAAATTAGGAGAATAGCATGAAGAAAATTGCAGAAAAATTAATAATAACACAAATACGACTCCCAAATAATTGTTGAATTACGTACAATTTTTACACAAAAACGATTCCGTCTTAGCGAAAGACTTTAACATCGCAAACTGGAACATCGCCACAAAGTGGAAAATATATCGAGTAAGTTACGAAGAATTTGAAGCTAATCTCCATGACCTAATACCATCTGAACATTTTTTTCTATCAGGCTTCTCGTAATTTGAAAAAAACGAGTCGATTCTAAATTTACGTTCCAAAAATTCTGCAAAAACAAAAACTGTGAGGTCTAATTGCATTTTTGCAATAAGAGCTATGTATGCAATATTCGAATATACCTTGATGGATTCTGGGTGTCTGTGAGTCGATATCTTCTGGGTAAACGCACTCTATCGTAGATCGCATCGTCTGAGTATCTAGTATAAATCTCTTATGTATAGATTATATTCCTCTAAGCGTATTTCATAGATTATGAATAATAACTGACTTTGACTCTCAGACTATAGGTATGTAGGTAAATACATGATCCCAAATCGAAAAAATAAGTGGCCTGATAGGTATTCCTTTTCAACAATAATTATTATTTTATTTATTTTAAACGCGCAGAGCCTTTATTAATAAAACTAAAATACAATGAGAACTACACTACGCCACACACCTAACTACTTACACTAAGCACACCTGAATAGTCTATAGACCAATGAAGGTCTACAGATAATCAAGATGTTCAAGCCCACTACCAGTCGGAAGCGTGCCCAGCATGCTGGCGGCATTACCACGCTGAATTGCAATGCTTATGCGTTGGGCCAAATCAACGCCAGCATTTAAGTCACGCGTCGCGTCGACCAAGCGCTCGAAAAGGCTTTTGAAGATGAGATGAGATCCCGACCCCCACGGGTCTCATGTTTCAACCCCAAAGGGCTAAAATATGTAACCACTTCCGAGGGTTGCATATTTCCACCGTTTGAGACGCTCAGATTTTTTAAATATGTTTACACTTGATCGCCATTTCGTCGATGTTAAGCGACGATACGGTCTACGATGAAGCGCGCTTACCTAGAAGAAACCTATTCACTTTCGATTTTCAGACATCAAGATTGTAACTATCGGGAAAACCCCACTCAGGCAAAACATTCCACAGCCTTGACGTTCTTATCACATAAGTAGAGTTAAACATCTTTCGAGAAAACATTATTCGAGACTTTGGAATGACAACCATGAGAGGATGTCGCTTTTTCAAGCTTCAAACGATCATTCCAATGAGAAAAATATAAATATTAGATCATGCAGATCAGTTGCACACTCTCCGAAGTCTTAAAATCAATGTATTTCGTACTAGAGCTACGCTACGCGTACGTCAACAACTGTTTTCTAACTCTATCGTTATGTCTCGATGTGAATAACGTAATTTTGAACCGCTATAAACGTCATTGCATAACTCTGAGTCAATTAATATTAATAAGCTTAGATAAACGTTATGCATGTTACGACTGGACCCGAGAAGTTATTTCTATGAGTAAGCTTTTTCCAAATCAAAAATAAAAGAATACAGCTCAAAACTTTTCTATTCCAATTTTCACAGCAAAAACATTGTTCTGATGCCGAAAACCTTTATGATGTATTGTTTTATGTGTAGTTGATAAGACTCCGTAAATTTCCCATTCATTTCAAACCGGTTTCGAATTTCTCTCGGGAAACTAATGCTAGCAACGAACTTGAACTATTAAACGCGGCTGGTTTGTTTAAGACAACTTTTGCTTGAAAACGTAATATTTCTTATCACCCACGTTGGATTTCGGGCTGACATGTTAATTCTATTGGCGGAGCGCGGGAGCATTATGGATAGTAAACAAATAATAAAATAAGTTGTAAAACCCTGAGTTGTTGTTACTTTATATTAAAAGCTTAGTAATCTGTTGCTCAATAACTAAATTTTCCATCCGGAGGTCTCTTTTCAAAATAATCCCTCTAAACGAGGGAGTTTCTGTGTTATAAAGAAAATATTTTAAGTCCGTATGAAATCATGCATCACAATGGTGTCAGAATAATAGTGTCACATTTATTATACTGGCTCTAGTCACCTACCTCAACATAAGACCTAAAAACCAATGTATGTTATCAAAATTTCCCAATGATATCAACTACAACTTTTTTTATTTTCACACTATAAGAATTAGTCTTTTTGGTTCATAAACTCCAATACTTCAAACTTATTTTAAAGCAAACAATTTTGTTGTTTTTTCTTGTGCACTGCAACGATTTTGGTACTACCCAGGATCCTGTCTAACAACTTTTTAAACGTTAAATTTATACTTTTTAGTAACTATTTTTTTTAACGAATTTAAAAACTCTGTTACTATTGACTTAGAAAAGAGAAATAAAAAAGATAAAGAGCTGAAACTGATGTTGGTGATGATTTACAAACTCTTTTAGTAGGTAGCAAACTACTCTTATAAAACATCTTTGAATTAGAATACCTACATTTAAAGATGAGATAAGCTGGTTTTATTTTCTCACAATAAAACGTCGGTAATTCGTCCAACCACGGTAAAAGTGATGCATTAGGTTTTAATAGCTCAACTCTACGAGCGTGTTAACTTTGACGATAAAACCCACCTTATCTTTTCCTTTCAAAATTCTTTCCCGAATTCTTTACTCACAAAAAAGTAAATATCCTTTTAGGGAGCGTCGTACGCTCGTACGTCATATGCGTTATGCTATTTCAAAATCCTTATCAAGATCTCTCTATGTTTTGACTCACATAATGTTTGAGCTCATCTTTGAGCTCAGAAACAAAACTAATTACAATGAAAACTACTTTACACTATATTTCTATTTAACACTGTCGGTTATTTCGATACTACGAAACCTAACTATGTTTGATGTTGCTAAAACAATTAAATATACCTAAAGTTGTTAAAATTAAATTAACTGTACTTTTGTGTGGAAAACAAACACTCGGTTTTTCCAACTAATAGTAGCGGGTTCAGCTAGTCCTGAATAAAAATGCTTACATGTTGAGCCAAATAAACGCCATGGAGTACTATAGAAGAGTTCCAATAACTGCGTAACACTGTCATCTATAGAATACTAGCGGCCCGCCCCGGCTTCGCCCGTGGTACATATATATATGTAACCTACATCATTCAAGGATTACGTACATATGAAAGAACGGTGAATGATTTTTTTAAATCGGTCCGATAGTTCCCGAGATTACCGTGTACTCTCTATATATATGCTATAGACTACTTTTGATCCCCAAATTATCGTGCTGTTTACTGGGTCAGAAGTGACACCTGTAGACAACTGGCGGGGATGACTAATTAAATGACGATTGATCAGTTTTCGACCGGAGAGGAAAAATGATTAAATTACTAAAATGGCTATTAAAAAATAAGGGTTGATCGTAGAATGGTAAAAATTGAGCATTGTATGTATTTTTGTATGTTGTATCATAAAATAATAGAAATTAAAAATTTTGTCTAAAAAATAAAATAAAAAATTTAGGGGTGGACTACCCCTAACATTTAGGGAGATGAAAAATAGATGTTGGCCGATTCTCATAGATACCGGATAAGTACAAAAAAATTCATCAAAATCGGTCAAGCCGTTTCGGAGGAGTATGGCAACAAAAACTGTGACACGAGAATTTTATATATTAGATAATAATGTTTTTTAATGGTTTACTTGCAAATATTTTGTTATCTAATAACGTGTCTGTGTTTCTCATAATGACACGTAATTTTTAAACAAGAAGAGTTAAAACCAATGTACGAGTATACCTATCACTTTCTATTACTAAACTGTCTTTTTACTTTTTGTAATAGGACTAAACTTACTGACGCCCTTAGCAGAGTACAATAGGCAGTTGAACCAATCGCAATTTGGCCTAGCACAGAAGACTTAGATCCCTACTTGCCTAAGCATATAAACTATACGTAGAGCATACTATAAGGCATATCATTTATCTACCATACTCACTTATGATGTTTTACATGAGTGCATATTTAGTTGGAAGCATTAAAAATAGTGCATACTCGTAGATAGTTATAACTATTATAATGGGCAGTAGGCAGTAGCTGAAGTACAAATGCTTATATATGTATCTATTAACGCCGATGTAAACACTAGCATTAGTATGGTAAACACGGTTCGTTTTATATCAACTAGGGGTGCTGCACTGATGCACGTAACTTGCCTACTGTAATGCAAAGGTATTATTTTATGTGAATTCCCGGAGTCAACTCTGTACTATGTAGTTCACGAAAATATTTATACTTATCTTACCTTAAATTGGGAACCTGGACTAACTTTCTGGTAACGACGTTAAATAGCAAATCGATCACCCAAGTAGTTTAATCACGGAACCTGTCACTTTTAACAGCTACTTGTTAAAAAGCCTCCTGTAGATAAGACAGCTTGTGACGTGGAGATGTTAATGCATACATTATTCTTTATCACCTTTGGTTTAAGTTTAAATTAAAGCAACGAACAAATGTAAGGTTGCCAAGTAAACCATGGTACGTTTCTTTGTATACAATTTTGTTCATCCAATAATGGAATAGTTTAGGGTTTAGAGGGATGCTGACCAAGCTTCAGATTCTAGCGATTATTTGGACATTTATTTTTACTAGCAATGGCGTTTAACATGGGTATAACGTCTTCATGCAGGTCACGTTTTCGACTGTAGTGAGTCATCTAAATTATGTACCTATCCTGAAGAATACACTTTTTTAGTTTATTGTGAAATAACTCCTCACTTGTCGACCAATTTACTGCCACTAACAAAAAATGAATAGTTATATCAATAACTCAAACATTGACCATTTTGCAATAAAATATTTTGGACCAGCAAATAATTACATTCCTGGTCCATTACATCAATGGTGTAGGTACCTAACTAAATTGGCGCACATAACATAAATATAATATTTGTATTTATTTGTGAAATTGATCAATAGGTAACATGAAATATGGTCATATGCACATACATACATATCTTTATTTTCCACTAAATGTAAATTTTTTCTTAGATGTTGCTATTACACGTTTGTGATAGTGCGGTTTACGAAAATACCATAAGCATACGGTAGGTGCGTACTACGTACCGTATTTTAGAAACAAGTCAAGACTAACCCTCTTAGTTTACACGAAACAAAATTAACAAATAACTACTAATTTTCGCACTATATACTAGTTTAAACAAAATTCTAACACAACAATAATGATTAATTTGAGTGATTAATATTTTAATCATACAATAGCTAATCACTGAATCACCGCAACGCTTGACGAGTAGTTCACACCACTATTAAATATTTATCAGTAGATCATTATTTTCCAATCATTTTCCTATTTGCATGTTGCTGGAACATAACTCCGGGATATTACATAACACCATTCCGGGTTAGATCAAGTAGTTATGGTTTTATAATCGATCCTGCGATTTAAATAGTGCCCAATGACTACTTCCTATATTATTAGATGTCAGAAAGTTGATGACATAAGATAAAGCTTTCCAACTTTGAATCCCACCCGACACAAGCTTTGCAATTCGTAATGGACATAAAACAAATTGATTAACAAGACGAATAAAACTTTCTAATAAGGATAACAACGTGCGGTAAATACAAAGTATTATATAAACATTTAAAACATTGGAAACACGTTCCTTGGTTTTTATTACGTCTAATTCATTTATACCCGCCCTGCTCAATTATTACACCGCAAAGAAACTTGCAGCCGAGATTTATGTAGTTTGAAATGAGCTTTTTCAACTCTACGGATAATAATCGAAGATGAAATCTCATACTCCTCTTAGTTTATAGCTTTTAATTCCCATGGAACGCTGCGTTCTGACTAAATAATTATTCTTAAACACTACTTGAGTTGAAACAGTTTCGAAATTAATAAACACTCTTGGATTAATGTCTCTTTTTAAATATGGAAAACTAGTGGTCATTCTTTAGGGATGTTAAATAATCAAATAAAAGCTGTATCTAATCGATAAAATAAAAGAGACAGATCACTCACCGAGGCGGCAGTCATGTCTCCGCTTATCTTACAGGATCCAATCACTGTGTATGTTCGTTCATCACTCAACTGTTGTCACTTAATTCACCTTACATGCCGGTAATCCTCAGTCATATCACTGTATCGATAACACGGGTCACTCGGCTCGACGCATCGTGCGCGCGCATCGATAGCAAATGATGAATAAGCTGTAGGTAAAGCACGAAAGAGCTGGTTCCCACGTGAGAGAAATGCGCGGACAATAGTGGAGGCTGCGCGCGCGTCGAAAGGTGGGCAAAAAGCGAATGAGTGCGGGCGATGCACGCGCCGCCACCTCCCCGGCGAGGTATACCTGCTGACCCATTTTAATACACGGTATCGGAATTTAACCCTCCTTCGATTTTGAGTTGAACCGAGGGTAACATTAACCTCGGCGTATATTTTTTGTTCAATCATCATCGCAGCTTTTTCAAAATAAAAGGTTTAAGTAACAAATGGGTCCAAATATATATGAAATGATTGACATATATTTTATTTTCAAATGTTTCAAACAAAATAAAATGTCGGCGCCACCTTAAGTAAATTTAAATAGAATATAATAGAATATACATTCTGGAAACTCATCATTAAAATGAACAAAAAGCATTGCAGATAAAAACAGAAAATACTAGAAACTCTTCCAAACTTATAACTTACATTAATATCTCTCAAGTTAACAAAAACAAGACATTTGTTTGATGATGAGGATTCATTCTAGTCAGTTATATCTTTTGTTAGGTAACATGACAATAAAAATGTCGTAAAGATAATTACTCGTAGTAGGTAAAAGTTAGGGATTTTTACTAAACATTGCTAAAGCTCACGCAACAAAACTGACCTCAGACTGATGGTATCATTAATAACATCATTTTTAAAAACTGAGCATACTCTACAATGTTGTTCTATGGACTACAGGTCGACCATAACACTCTGAACCGCACTTGAACACCAATCTTATAATTTATCACCGCGATCCGCAACGTTACTTGTACGAGCGTAAAGCTAGTCGTGGTCAAAGGTCGGCTTTCCCTAACCATCTGCTATTTAAATTATCTCATGTCAGTTCATAGAGTATTTGAAAGACAGGTAATTTTTTCTTAGCTACGTAATGCAATGTGTCTGCTTAGTCGTATGCATGTAATATTTTTAACAAAACTATTACATAAGCCACCTATAATTTTGTGCTATTATTTTTTACACAAAGCTAAGTAAAACCTTTATAATTATTTATATTCATTAATTGAAATTTATATGGAAACTAAATATTCTGTACTTAAAAATTCAAGCCGAATTTATGCAATTTTTAAGCATTTTGTTGTTTTAAACTGGTTCAGGTTGAATCATGTCATCCCATTCCCGACGGACCGTATGTTCGTGATGTGAACAGTAGAGCTTTACTTTTACTTTTTTTTTTGTACAACCTTCGTGCTGTGACCGATCCAAATCAGGATGATCATTCGATGGGAATGTGTTTTTTATTTTATTTTACTGAGCGCATATGTTCCGATCCGCTAATATCCCACAGGTCTTGTAGTCATTTAATTAAATAGTAAAGTTGATGGTTTTATGGATTCTTTGAGAGACCTACTTTTTAGTCAGAGTGTACGTATTTCATAATCGAAGCTGCATCCGCAGTGTAATCCACGGGTCACCAGCTTTTCATGATAATCATTTACACCGAATTCTTAATAATTTAAGGTTTTTTTTTTACAAAATTAGAATAAATTTTTTGGTATGTTGGGCTGAACGAGTTACTTGAAAATACAATAACAAGTACTCTTATAACCATGGAGCATAATTATGTGAGTATTTTTAAAAGTTTTCAAACTTCTTTTGGCGCGCCACAAGCAGATTTTTCGTGGGCTGTGAATTGAATTCTAGCGTCACGCTCGGGAATGATAAGAAATCTTCGGGTAAACTTGGGACTATGGTCATTGGCCATCTAGAAATGCCTCAGCACTTCCCATTGGCTATCCAGAATGACCATGGCTATCTAGAAATGCTGACGCACGCCCTCCGGTTTCACCCGCGTATTCAAAGTGCGTTATCAAATTCTGAGTTATACGTTTTCACTTCTATCGGCAATTCCTATAACTACCAATATTTTTTTATTACGTCTTGTTAGAAAACGTTTAATCCCGCTAAAGGTCTCGTTATTTTGATTTATATATGATTCACAACGTTCCGGAACGATTGCGGAAAAAAGAATTAAACGCGCACGCATAATCAACATACTACGTACGAGTACATTGTATCGTAATACTTATACAGCATGCAAGATTCGCATTAGTTGGAATACTTGTATGGTGTTTTCGTATATAGGAAATAATTTTGCTGGCGGTTATAAAAAAAACACTGTTATGGCTTTTATGGATCGATTGGACATTTCATACTTATATAAAAGGTACCCGCGTTACATAGGTTCACGATCGATGTGATTCCGGTTCACGTGACGTAGGCAAAGTTTCGTTGAGTTGACAAAAACAATTCGCTCAGAAGGGCCATAAAAGAACAAATTCAGACTACAGGTTCTAAAGCTACAAATCAATTCAGAACAATTTCTACAAAACAAATCATAATTAAATCCGCACTACATTTCGCTTCTTTCAATAAAACTACTTTGAGACTTTTATAAATTGACAATGTATTACAATAGTTATTTGTTATACAAGAGTGCAAAGTTGATTTTTAACCGCGTGCTCAATTTTGATGACCGAGCAAGCGAAGGATTCTAAAATTGAATCACGAGCGCAGCGAGTGATTCAAAATTAGAATCCTGAGCGTAGCAAGGGAATCAAAAGAGCACAAGGTGAAAAATCTTTGCACTCGAGTGCAACACGTAACTTTTGATTCCACCTCAGCGAGGAAATGACTAAATGCAAATTTTTTAATGTTTTCGCGCTAAGCAAATTAAAAAAGTAAGTACACCAAGGAGGTTCCGAGTCTGAGTTTTTAACATATTAAAAAAAATGTATGATGCAGTCGGCACCAAGGAGGTAGAAATAAATAGGTTGAATTATGTTTTGAATTCAAAACCTCAGTACACACGATGTTCTAAATTCAAATTTACTTTAACCTCTAGAGGGTAAAAACGACTTTTGCGCCCTGATATCGAGGAGCAAAAGTACTCTTTCCGAGCTGGTGGGATGAAAAATATTTTTTAAAAATATAATTCAACCTATTTATTTCTACCTCCTTGGTGCCGAATGCATCACACATTTTTTTTAATATGTTAAAAACTCAGACTCGGAACCTCCTTGGTGTACTTACTTTTTTTTAATTTGCTTAGTGCGAAAACATTTAAAAATTAGCATTTAGTGAGTCACTAAATGCTAATTTTTAAATGTTTTCGAAATGACTAAATTTTAGTCATTTCCTCGCTGAGGTGGAATGAAAAGTTACGTGTTGCACTCGAGTGCAAAGATTTTTCACCTTGTGCTCTTTTGATTTCCTTGCTACGCTCAGGATTCTAATTTTGAATCACTCGCTGCACTCGTGATTAAATTTTAGAATCCTTCGCTTGCTCGGTCATCAAAATTGAGCACGCGGTTAAAAATCAACTTTGCACTCTTGTATAACAGAGACGATTTTCGTAGCATTCCATGGATTCACCGTGCGGGTGCCGGGTCCATCGTATGGCAGAGAGAGAAAAACTCGAGTAGTTCCCGAGACTTGTGACTCGGGCGTAGGTTTAAGGGGCCCTTTCTGACGTACATCAACACTCACCTTCACCACTCGTTTTTTTCTCTCCTGCCCAGCCAAATCTGATATGAGCCTACTAGTGCAGCTTTAGATACACGTTCTAGTATAGAACTTACTGCACTTCTGGATAAGCCAAGGTCTTTCAGTAGGTTATAGAGATTTTGCTGGTATACCTCGCTCCCACTTCTACAGCGTATAAACTAACTACATAGCCGTTTTTGTTAATTCGTTTAGGAGGTCGTAATACTTATTTTGTTTCATCGCGTGGTCTTTAGGTATATTAGTTTCCCACGGTACGGTAAGTTCTACAAGGACTATGCGTTTCGTAGCTCTAGAAAAAAGGAAAATGTCCGGTCTGGATGACGAAACACCCACATCCTCTGGGATTTTGTAGTGCTTTTCATACGTGTCCATTAAAATAGTCCAATCAGGTGCTGTACCCAGGATTGAGTAAGGCTTGTTCCTGGAGTTTGAAGTTGAGCCTTCTTTTACAAAGTTAATTTGTCTGTTGTTTGTCGTCAATCCCTTTTGGGCTCTAGCTACTGAAAGGCTCATGGCTTCACGTATGATTTCAAGTACTCTGTCATGACGCCGTGAGTAATGACCCCCATTAAGGAGCACCTTGCATCCCACCAATATGTGCCTTGCTGTACATATCGCCTCTCCACAAGTATAGCAACATTTTTCAGAGGCTTTTACTTACCAAGTTACTCTGGTCAGGGAGGGTCATTTGGAATGCATTTAGATAAAATTTTAATAAGGCAGGGGACCAGTCATAGATCAAGGTGCGCCATTTTAGAGCTAATGGGATACAGAACTCACCTATGGTTAACCACTCACTTTGCATTTCTAAATTCATAGCGTGCACTTTGTAACCGTCATTTTCGTCTTGTTGTAGAAAGGTTTTTACCATGTCTCGGTCTTCCCTTTTTTTTCTCGCACCCAACCCAGCAGTATTTACTTACAACAACTTAACTATTAACAAAAAAGAACCGACTTTCAACAGAAAACTTTTAAAGTAAAAAAAAAATCCTCGATTTCTCTAGGATGTTATCATCAGATCCTGGTTTCCTTATCATGGTATCACCCTTGGAACATCTTCTTTACAACAAAAAAAGAATCATCAAAATCGGTTCGTAAACGACGAAGCTATCCGCGAACACACATAAAAAAATATACGGTTGAATTGAGAAACCTCCTTTAGTGAAGTCGGTTAAAAATGTATTCTTTTGCTTTTATTGCGTTCGATTAGATACAATATGTTTTCACATAAACGAAATGCAGTCGTCATCAGATCTCGAGACATTCTAGATTCTACTAACTTTTACCAATTTCCACCATACTCAATTTCGCAAATAATTACCAGTCCGGACGCACGTCTTTTGTTATTCTGCCTGTTTCTGCTCTACAGTGAAATTGTTCAATTTCAACGAGTATTATTTACCAAAGAGGCGGCTTTCGCAAGTCGGGTGCTATTCTCCTCACGTATCCGATATGACCGGACTTTTACTCGGGCTACGATGCGTTTGCGCATTTTGAAGTACCTCCTTATAAAAAGTTACGCAATGGAGCTTCAACATTGATTGCAGGAATATGGTAATTTCGTTTATGTAATAAACGATTGATGAACAGAGAAAAAGGTAAGACTAAGATTCGTAGATACTCGTATTGAGGCTAATACACATAAAACATAGTATACCAATCACACTTCAGCGTCGAAGTAAGCATTGTCATCAATGCTTACTTTGATTTATGGAAAAAGATGCTCTATAACATAATTTCAGCAAACATTATAGATTTTAGTGTCATCAAATCAAGAGTGAATCGGTTGCTTGATGGTAATCACATTCCATCGTAGATCGCACCGTCGCGTCGCTTAGCATCAGGTGAGATGGCGGTCAAGTGCAAATCTATACCTAATTGTTAAAAAAAAAAAATAGTAACATTATATTTCTTCGTATAAGCTGGCTAGCAATAGGCATGTCGACTCATTTTTGATTTAATGTGCCATCAAAAGGCTACTCAATAACTGAAACAGAGGTGAAAGAATTACTTTGTTATCTTAAAAACTTCCCGTGATATCACAATTTTGGACTCTCCTAAAAACGCTTCAAACAAATACAATGCTTCATATAAATACATGGCCAATCGATTTTAATCTACTGCAGCCTGGCTTGGGGGGGTGCTCCCAAGACCATGATGTTGGAACTTGAAAGAGCCCAACGTTAAAAAATTGAAAACCATGCTGAGGAAAACTTTCAGGTTCCCCACGCGTGAATTGTATAGGGAGGCCGCTGATCCTTCAGTACGACAGCTGTTTATCCAAAAAGCAGTACTAAAAATTTACAAGTCGCTGAAGAAGTCGAGTCGGCTCTCAGAGGTGACATCGAGAAGAGTTTTTAGACTACCAGTTTGCGATATTAGGTCTGCTTTTGCTGCCAGACATCCTAATTATCTGCTTCCACGAATCTATAATGAAACTGTCAAGGCTCTCCCATTCATCAAGTGTTAACGGTTCACGAAAGTAAAGCTAGTGGTTTGTGAATGGCTAGGGTCTTTGTCGTATGAAGATACTGAAAACTTTATCACTCGGATACGCTCAGTGTTGTGATTGGGCTCTATTATAATCTGCTTCAACTTGAGGTTGGAAACGAACTTGCACTCGTTTGATTTCGACTTAGTCGTACTTATTCATAGTCTATCTCTATCTCTCTGTCACTTTCTTACAACACAAACACATACGTACACCTTCTCCCTCACAAACACATACACACCCTCACACACATGCACTCACTCCCACCCTCACACTACATCTTCTTCTAGAACTGAGATTAGACCAAAATAACAATTTTGATACCCCTACTGTGTTTTTACTTTCGTTCCCTGGCTTCCACAGCACGGGCCACCGAGCCTAGTATGGGGCCGAAGGCTAACTCTGGGAACATTTATGTATTTTCTTGTGATAAATTTAAGCATTTTTTGTAATCTGTTCCGATTGATGTTTCTTGGTAATAAAGATTTGTATATGTATAAATCACTACAGAAACGTGACGTCACACTGACGTATTTTCTATGCGTCGCGCGTAAAGTTTGTACGGTAGCTATATTAAATATTATTAAATATTGCGTTTAACTGGTTTCATTACAAAAGTAACCTGAAATTGAATGGGTTACAATGGTAAATATATTTTCTAATAATTTCGTACTTTTAAAATGGACTTGCCCATCCAGCTTTGAATGATTATAAAGTAAGCTAAACTAAAAAATATCAAAATTAAAATTGGTATATATTTTATGCTATTTAAATACTGTCATTATATCAAATAATTTAATGTAATTGCAGGACCTGTCGTCACGCCTATTGATGATTAAATAAAAAGTAAAGAAACAAAATGACAACTGCAAAGATGAAAGCGAAACAAAATAAAACAATAAGTTTACATTTGGGCGTTTTCTTTTCAAAGGTGCCAGCCTTTTCGTTTTTTGTTTTGTCCTCAGATGGCGTCTGGCCACCGAATTATGGCATTTTGGGTTCATAAGATCCATAAAAACTTCATTTGGTGTGATAACGTAATGTCGATTTTAGCTAAAGTGTGAAATGCAACAAGAAGCATTCTTGCTCACGCTACAAAATAATGCAAGATGCAACGGAGTCCAAGAATTGCGCAAATCTACATTTACTGCATCTGACGCCTGACCCCAACTTACGTGACAGCATCAGTAATCAGGGAGCTTGCACCTGCAAAATATATAGCTGTGATGTTCGAATTCCTCTGATATTACGAAACCATCTTCTACGTGATGAAAATAATCATTCTCAGTTCTATTTAAACATACAAGTACTTAAGTAGAACATTTTCATCACGATACTGTGATGGCACAAACTTATCAATTAGACAGGAACCATACAGGGTATGGTTCTCTTACAAGTGTAAATAAAATGGATTTCACTTCGATAGTATTCTAATAGTTTATACGAGTACATACATTCGTACGTTAATTAGCCGATTTCTTTTTATATCCGAGTTTATGTCTGGTGTGGTCTGGAGTTTTATCAAATGTTAGTTACTGTTCTTATCGTAAAATATTTTTCTGACTACCTCAACCATCAGTATAGTAATTTTGTAATACGGTGATGTTTTATTACCAATAGAAAATATTAATAATCTGAGCTATAGGCAATCATACTAAAACTGTTGTCACACTTACAACGTTTCTGTTTTATTGATGCTTGCTTGATTCCTTCAAAACTCTCAGTTTCTTATTGACCCTTGGTTAACCATTTACTATAAAAACGAAGGATGAGTCAGGCCGCATTCTCTGACTGCGCTATCACGGTGGCACGTATAACCAGGGTGGTAGCTAGGGCGGCACTGTGAGGTCTCTTGAACCTTGATTAAAAAATATGTTATGAAGAATAAATAGTATGCATTGTTTTTATTACATTTTTTTATTACATTTATATTTGTATTGTCAGCGGGAAGCAATTATGCTTGATGTCGAAAAATCGAAACGCCGTTTTTCTACAGATGTTTAGTTCACTAGTAATTTACATTATTACAAAATTATTAGTAAAGTGTGTGAGTACAGTGGTGTATACCAGTTGGATAGTGAAGTTTACCACTACTACAACCTACACTACCCTGTCCTTGCACTTATGACTCGACATTGTCCTTGACCAATGAAAACTGGGCATACGTACCGTTTTTGTAGGACACAGCGGCTATCTGGTGAAAATGTTAACCTAGGCCAGGCTTTCCACTTTCATACATTACCGGTGTTTTTACGAAATACACGTTAAATTAACAAAGAGGTGTGGTGTTATTCTTTCGTATAATATAGAAGTAACACAATTTGAAAAAAAAATGTTGCTTTAATTTTATACGTATGTTACAATCAAATGAAAAATAAAACTTGCAACACTCGTCACGTCACTTCCGTTATATTTTACTTATGGTTTTAGCCTCGCATATTTTTTTTTCAGTTCGGGCGCGCTGCAAAATTTTTGTCTCCTCTACGCCTGCCGCAAGGAATTTCGAAACAATAAGTATATTGTATGCAAAACTTCCCCCCTTCCTCTAGCTATGTTGCTGACTACGTTAAATTCCACCTAACTACGGCCCTGCTCGCAGCTAAGCCGGTAATCAATCTTGCATAAGATTAAGCGCAGCGGGGCCCTGCCGACCGGCAGCGACGTTTACAACTGTGACGTCGCTCGAAAGTTGTTATATTGAGTGAAATGTTAGGTGCGATGACTTTAAGATAATTACGGCTGCTCCGCGTTACAACGTAAATGGTAAAGTTCAAACGCGACGCTAAGTCGTATCCACAATTTTTGCCAGAAGTAACACTCACAACTTCGGGAAAAGTAAATATTTAAACAAGCGTTCGTAGGAATTCTTATTAATCTAATGAACATTAGACATTAGAAGTTCGACACCGATGTTCGTATCATAATAATAAAAGTAAACCAACCTAAATCTAATCTCCAAATGTACAACGCAAAATAAGAGCACTCATCATATGTGTTGATCGAACCAACACTATTATTTCCATGGCTTTCTTAACTGGTTCCGGAAACAGAACTTAAGAAACGTGAACTCGGTGTCTTCGAAAACAATAACGACGTCGGGAGCAATCTCAGGCTCTTACTTTGAGATCACCATAAGAGCTATATCGACAAATGAACCATAATTACTTCTAAAACTGGTGATGTAAAGTACAATTTGCTTTGTAACATAAGAGATGCAAAGTGTATTAGGATTATTTGCCAGTAAATTCGACCTTGATTCTGAAGTGTGGGAGCTACTCTCGACTGCTATTGTGTTATTTTCATTCACTTTTTACTGAGAGTTGTGGCATGGCGCTACGCTGTGATAAGTTCATAATCTCTCGTAACAAAATGATAACCTCAACCTTACATAGGTATTTCATAGATTTTTTTTACATTAGCGACCCGTTCCCGCTTCGCTCACATATTGTCATACAAAGACATTTACGGTAATCGAAATAAAAAATATCCTATATCTCCAGGAGGACCAAGTAACACATAATGCATTCATACATGCCAACTTTAGTGAATATCGTTTAAAACATCGTGGTATAAAAACGTGTGGTAATATGTCTTAGTACTCAAAGGTGGTAAATGATAGAGAAGATTCGTTTCTTCTGTATTCTGTGAGGGTCCTACAAACAGGACTTTCATCTTTATCATGCTTGCGAACATAGAGCGACACTGCGACACTACAAGAATAGCCTCTATCTCTCTAATATAAGGAAATCTCTAATAATATACCTATCGATACAGTTTCATGCATCATGTTACCGAAAAACATCTGGAACTACTCTCTTTTCAGTTCGTTGGGATAATTACTACATTCTATTAGTCAAACTCCAACGTTATCTCGGCAAAACCTTTTGTTTGTTGATACACAATTTAGACGCATATCTTTCTTTTTAAACCATCTTAACGCCCGATTTCGTACAATCAAGAATCTGTCTTCTTAATCAAAATTCCGATATATTGAGATTTTGATGTAATGACAATCTGAGTACAATATCTTAGGCTTATGCAGTTCAATGCAGTGAATAGGGCCTGAGTCAAGCAGAGAGAATCTCTGAAATGACAAGTTTACGTCGTTCATTGTTCTTTACAGAAGCCTATAAAAATGTGTTAATGAATACGGCAAGAAATAGTTTTTTTAATTTGCCCTATGCACAAACTACCGCAACTGCAGTCAACTTTGTAGACCCCGGGATGTCAGTACGTAATTTTATTCTTGGATAAACACTATAATATAGGGCCATCTTTTTGAGACGACTGAGGGTGGTTTTGATGGAGTACTTCAGAAGAATCAAGCTAATCGGCTAAAGGTCGGCTCATGTTTCACCCTCGACTTTCTTCCCCTTTTTTCTTTTGGTTTCACTGATCTTATCCTTAAATCCATTCCTGTGTACACCTACTACACATAACACAGTTCTGCGGAAAGGTGTTGTAGGTACAGGTCTACAGCTTGGTTTTCCCCTGAGCGTGGTACTGAGGTAGCTGAGTTAATAATAGTAGTATAGTGGACAACCGTGATAGCTTAAAACAATGTAAAGATAGTTTTCTAGTAATCGGTCATGTACGAAATCCATAAAACAGCTATATTTTTTAATAACCTCCACCATCATATTCAATCGATCTCCTCGGTAAAAATTGAAAGAAAACTATTTAATTCTAAGAAAAAAACAATTTATAAAGTTAAATGAAGTTTAGACCTCAAAAACTTCTGAAATGTCAATTATCAAACACCCGCATGATCGCAATAAATATTTTATATTGTGTTTCCACGGTAATATTTTTATTTAGTTACTTTGTAACAGTGTCTTCTTTTAAAACTTACCAAGTTCGACGGCTTAATGCTTCCACTTACCTTGTTACGAGTTTACCATACCTTGACGATTTATTCGATAGAAAAAGTATCAATAAACAGTTACATTCGAACAACGTGAAGAAATGTGTTCCAGTTATTCATTTAAATAATAAAAGAAAATCTACAGCCAGAAGTCACACTCCCTCGACAACCACTCGCCCAAGTAATGCAGGAAAAGATGGAGAAAAACTTCTATCCTCGGACATTGTGAGAGCAAGAGATGAATATTTCAACAAATTTTATCCGTCTACTCCAAGACCTAAATTAGTTAAGCACGAAGTCACTGCAACCCCCAAAATAGATATCGAACCCAGCCAACTGAAGTATTCTGATGAAATTACTTCTAATCTACAAATGGCGAGAACTTTAGCAAAGATGCTCCTCAGTAAGGAGAGCAAATTTGGCAGGAAAAAGAGATTTGTAAAAAAACTTAAGCGAAATAAAAGAGGATTTAATACTTGAAATAACATTTTTATTTAAACTACCTCTAACAATTCAAACAAAATTAAAACGTAAGTATATTTTCAAGTTTTCGATAGTTAAAAATGAAAGTTAAATTGATAGCTTAATTTATCCTGTAAAGATTATAGGTAGGTGTGTAAAATATTAAGTTATTAATTTAGCCATCAGTTTCTGCTATGGTGCAGCGTCCACACGACCTGTGCAAAGTAGGTCCACAGTACGCGAGGAAATTATCCACCAATAGAAATAAAGTTTAGCATTGGTACATAATTTCCTTGCGCGCCGCTTAACTGCCTGGCACATTTCACGCGACCGCCCGCTCATCCTGACACACTGATGATTGGCTTTTGAAATTCCTCATTATTCAATATTAGACTCGGAATATTCATTCTCTACTCTACAGAACTTCTTTCTTTGTAGGCTTGTATTTTTGACATTAATTTAATAATATTTGGACGTTTATTGACACAGATACTTATTTATTTGCTGTACATAATGAACTATTATTTACTTTCAAATATGATAATAATACTTACTTTCAATAATATTTACTTTCAAATATTTTGTTGCATTGTATTTGAATATACAGCTAATAAATATTAGTTCTTATCAACAGTGTTCATTATTCTGCCAATCAAAGCATTATCTATCTCTACATTCAACTCTAAAGATCATGCGAAGGTTTTGTCATGTTTCGAAATTATGTCTTCCGTGTTAAGAAGTTGTACAAGTATAGCTTGTGGTACAGAGACTAGCAGTTGGACTGAAAACGGAAGTAGTAGGGCAAGTATATTCATAGGAGACGTATGTTCCATTGGAAGCCAAAACACATAGGTAGTACGTTTGGCATGTGGTATCAGCTGTGTTAGCGAATCTACCGGCTGCTGTACATGTGAAAGTTGTGGTTGTGGTACAATTGTAATCGGACTCGCAATTAGTCGTATTCGGATTGAAGTAAGTATTATCAGGGCAAGTATAAGTCGTCTCAGTGTAGGTGCCATTGATCTCGACACATTCGATGTAACTTGTGCAGTTGGTAGAGTTTGGATCGGCAACGTAACCGTCGGCAGTGCAGACTGATGACGTGGTGTTGGTGGTGGTCGTAGTCGTCACGTTGCAGACGTAGTTGGTGGAGGCGGTGCACTGAGCGGAGTTGGGATTGAAGACGGAGGTTGTGGGGCAGACATAGTTGTAGGAGAGGTAAGAGCTTGTGGAGCTGTCGTAAACGCAGAGCGTGTAGTTCTGGCAGGTGGTGTCAGCGGGATCCGCGAAACGACCCGCCGCTGTACAGGTGACGGCAGCTTGCGCTTGCCACACGAAGCACAGTACCTGTGCATAGAATTTTGCAAATAATATTTAGGTACATATTACGATAAAATCGTATCGACACGACGGTTATTGCGGTAGGTATATGTACGTGTCATGTCGAATGCTATGAAGAAAATACATATTTTTATTTTATGGTACCTAAGTAGTATTGATTAGATTACCAACATTACAATAAATGCGAAAGACGAACAAAATTATTATACAAAATTTTTATATTTTTTTTATATTTTAAAAAAATATTAGAACAAAAACATATGTTTTTAAATAGTTTTATTCTATTAAATAGAAAGGGAGAATGCTCAATACTTGATGATAAACAACACGCCTGCCCATATCAGCACTGTGCCATGCAGCTTACATTCTCTTTGCCACGCAGCTTTTTGAACATGAAGCGTCATTCAACATTGCAATGCGCTTGTCACTCAGATAGTGATTTATTATTATTCATATTATTGATTTTATACATTACTGCATAGCGGTAGATAAACTCGCAAAGCTGTGGCCGAGGCGTGCTCAGCAAAAAGTCATACTATTACATGAACCAAAGTAGAGATCACAAAGTAGAGAGTACATTGATAAAATGATTCAAAATCTGTAGTTTAAAGCAAATTTACAGCACGTTTTTTAATAAGTAAAAATATTGAAAATTATATACAACCGTAATTTTAAAATGGTGTTATACTTTTATCATTATTACAACTTTTTCTATAGTGCAATCCTGAAATCGAGAAAAAAAATATCATTTTCGTCCATTTTGTCGAGTTCAAAGAGCATTTTTGTATGAAACACTAGTATTTTTCGTAATTTCTGGGTTGATCTCTCAGCAAAATTATACTTAATAACGAGTTAAACGTGACTCACCAGGTACTAATTTTGTACAACTACTTAATAGATTTTAGAATAAATTAAAGCGAATACAAAATCCTGGCAGTCAAGGCTGGAACTTGGGTCGGGTCTTGAATTGAGCCGCCTGAATTTGAAGATTCTGCTACTGTGGTCATACAATAGTCAAAAGGATTTGTCTTGGCCCTCCCAATTCGATTTTAGCTGCCGGAGTTACGCGAAAATATTTTAAATTAATATTTAATGTTTCTGTAAATTCGCACGAAAAACATATGCAATGCGTGAAATAGAATGCATTCCATTAGGAAATATTGCGTAAGTTTGAACGTCTCCCATGTCTAAGTTTGTAAAACGAAACGTTTTCGTGATGTTATAGTAGAGTATTTGTGGAGGGCTCACCTCCACAAATTTCGGTTCGATTCAAGACCTTACCCGAAAACTTCCTTGTGGTACACCCCTGGGAATTCCACAACTGGGAAATCGACAACTACCCAATATCTCGTGAGTTCTTGTCCACCGGGATTAACAGTTAAGTCTAGTCGTGGTGGGAACTTTTATGCGCGCTTATCACTCTGAGAGCAGCGTTTGTAGAGGTTTTGAGATAGAGAGACTGCAGAGACTTGAGACGTTACTTGGCTTATTCTTCTATCTAGCCAAGTAACCGTTGTAAGCTTTTTTCGAATTGGAAGCAACTTGGCAGGTCGACTTTTGGCGACAAGCCAACGGCGATGTGGCCTACTTTGGTGGCGAGGTGCAGGCAGCGCGGCAGGACTGAGTAGAGGTGCACGTGGTAGGTATATCTCGTTAATGATTTAATTAAAAAATATTATATGAAATTCGTACTCACCAGAACAGCTATGACGGCACCAGTCTTAACCTTCATTTTGGATATGTGTCATTCTCCTGTCTCACATGGATTTTATACCAAAATGGGACAATCAACTTTAAGTCATGTCATCGTAATCAGATTAATTTGATTGCTCCGATAACAATAATGATGTTACAGCGGATGGATCGGTTGTCATTCTTAGAAATTATGATTTAAGTTATCAGTACGTTTATAATGGCAATTCTCTATTAGGCTCGTTATGCATTAGACAGCACCAATTTCATGTAGCCATTATCAGGCCAACATAGATACAGAAAATCAGAATATTAAATTCTATTATTATTTATTAGCTCAAGACTGAGGGGACTGGTTTTCTTTTAGACTATTATCAACACATCATAATTGAGACATCTCACATTTGCAAAGTAGAGAAAACTCCTGCAAAATATTGACTTCTCTTCGTCTTCTCAAGTTCTCCCTAAGTATTTTCGTTTATACACTTCCAAAAGTCTGTTTTAATATCTCCAAAGTCTAACGGCATCATTCTGCGCTTTTTATTAGGTAGTTTATTTGTCTGTCTCCCGTTTTAGATCAAAATACTTTTTTAAGAATGTCCTGAAAACGGACATAGGTACTTTGTGAATGGTTTTTGTAGGAAATTTTGGAAACAAATTCAATGTTATAATGACATCATTGCTATTTGAAAGATAATTTTGTGTGTTAATGTGTGCACCCTACGACACCGCGCGGCGTAGGCGCAAAAAATTGCGCGGTATAGAAATACGCCTTAATGTCAGTAGTGCCATTGATTTATACCATTGATGGTACAAATGACACAACTTTGTATCCTGAGTACGATTTTACTCTAACTTGAGATTTGTGCACCAACCTTATGTTGCAAAATTATCGCATAGTTTTTGCAATAAACGAAGATTAGCAAAAATGTTTGCTTAGATGGGATAATCCTAGGAGATAAGCAATAGCAGATTCAAAAGTTTTCCGATAATTTTTAGCGGGTTTGTGGTTAATAGTAGCTCTACTGGTTTGCCGATCGAAACTCAATTTCATAATTAACGCGGTTTTAATAATTAATAACTGTTACATAATAAGATATTATTATTTTATTCATCTTTCTTAGCGTGAGGTCGGTAGATTGTTTTCATATGAGTTGTCAATAGTTACATAATTTAAAGCACCTGTTTTGTGTAAACTACATATAAAAGTAGTACCCATCCATAGTCAAATTGTTAATCAACTACTTTGCATAGTCAATAGTCAGATGGCTAATCAATGAATATTTTATTTCGTTAAAAACGTTCCTTCAACATTATGAGCTGTTTATGAATTTTCAGAAAAAAAACATTTTTTTTATAGAGTATAGAGTGACAAGACGAGCAGGCCATGTGCCTGATTGTAAGCAACCTGCCTGCCCATAACAGCATAGTGACACGCAGCTATTGGAACAAGAAGAGTCCAAACTATTACCTAGCACCGCACTTCGCTCGTCACCCGGAGATATAAGGTGTTTTATTTCTAGCCAGTAATTTATCTGGAAACATTGCTCTTTAATCCGGAACTCAGTGACGTTCGCACACTACGCTTTGGCGGCAGAATAACTAACAAAGGTGTCTCCAGGAAGACTCTGGAAACAGCTCTACCACAACAAAAATACTACACTAGACTGCGGTAGTGATATGTGTAGAATCTAAGTACCTAAATCTGAACTAACCACACCAAAACCAAAAACCAAAGTTAATAAACTCAATTTTTTTCACCTTTACATGTATAGGTTTGTCATCTCTTGGATTATAAAGTAAAACCACAGTAAACATATCATTTATATTATGTATTTATATTGTATTATGTACTAGATGACCGCCCCGGCTTCGCACGTGGTACATTATATAGCACTCATCAGGATCCCGTACATATCCAATGGTGAAAGAATGACTGAAATCGGTTCATTAATTCCTGAGATTATCGCTTTCAAACAAAACACCTCTTCAGCTACCTACTACGCCACCTGTCGGAAATTGGTCGTACCAACTCAGATTTAGAAAAAAAAATTAGCAAAGGTTTATATTCAAGGCACAGATTACTGAAATTCAATGACGCAATCTTTGACACATGCTGTCATGTGTCATGTCAAAGCACGAAACGTACGAAAACTCCCAAAAAAAATTCCCCGATTTTATTACATTCTTGATTCATGCTCCGCTTCTATTAATGGTAGCGTTATGTTCTATAGCATATAGCCTTCCTCGATAAATGGACTATCCAATAGAAAAAGAATCTTTCAATCCGGACCAGTACTTCCCGAGATCCTAGCGTTCAAACAAACAAACAAACTCTTCAGCTTTATAAGTATAGATAAGTATAGATAGATTTACTGTGGTAAAATGTTGTAAGAAAATCAGCATATTTGCGAGGTCATGAGTCATCCACCAATCTTGTGAAAAAAATGTGAAAAGAACGGATACCTATGCACATTCGGATGGAAGCTACTACCTATAAAACTCAGTTATGTTCAATTGTTACCAATAGTTTTTTTTTAATAAAGAGTGACGAGACAAGCAGCACATGCGCCTGATGGTAAACAACATGCCCGCCACATAACAGCACAGTGACACGCAGCTATTGGAACATGAAGAGTCCAAATCATTACCTAGCACTGCACTGCGCTCGTCACCCATAAATCTAAGATGTTATATCTCTAAGCCCTGTAATTTCTCTGGAAACACTGGTACTTCCCCAGGCGGACTCTACCAAGAGCCCTACCACTACTAAATATCATATCATACATGTAAATATCAAAGTTTGGATATTTTAATGTTTGTTGCTTAATCACAGTGGAACGGCTGAACGAATTGAGTTCGGCTAATTTGGATCACAGAGTACTTTCTGGCTTGTCTGGGCTTACTTTTTACCTCAAGAAAATAGCGCGAACTACGCGGGCGAAACCGCGGGTCCCTAGTATTTTACATATAACGACAAAACACTGTATAGGTAATGTTGTTGTGGCTACGCTGATTCATAACATCTGTAACGTCACAATAATATATTTTATGTTCTAAGAAAAGTATATGTTGAAAAGGTATCTAGGCAAAGCTAGAGTCTTTGACAAACAAAGTTATCATTTATCTTGGTCAAACATAGTGATGTGCTCTACTCGGAAATATACTATTCTCAAGCAAGCAATAACTGTCTACAACAAAACTTTAAATACAATTAAAAGCCATTTTCTATATATTTATACTGTTAAAAGATTTTATTTACCATTATTGATTACTATTACCAAGTACTAGCATTGCCCCGCGGTTTCGTCCGAGTAGTTTCCATTCCCCGTTATAAAAAGTAGTGTCTATGTGTTATTATAGACTTTCTACCGCCTTATTAAATCGTCTTTAGCTTTGCTATAGCTTTCTCTATAATTTCAAACGAAAAGACAAGAGAGAGCAACATCAAAGTTAAGACAGTTTTGGTTAGCCGGTAGACCCTCGAGAGGCGTGGTTCGGGAACTTCCACGTGGTGCACCCTGGGAATCACACAATAACTAGCCTCGGTGACATCTTGTTGTGTGATGGCGAATACCAGCCGGCGCTGGGAACTTCTACACGCACTGCTCACCCTTGAGCAGTGTGTGTAGAGGTTAGAGAGAGGGACTGGAAGACTTGGGAAGGTTACTCGGCTGATATATCGACCAAGTAAAATTCCTAAGTCTTCCAGATGGTGGTTCTCCACGAACACTCAGATTAGCATAGTGCTTAGTGGAAGGACAAAGGCCGCGAGTGGTCATAGAGGCGGACCTCTCGCTGCCGATCATCTTCACCATGAGAGGTGAGATGAGTCTCTCGACAGTGAGAGGTGGTGTGAGTTAAGGAGCGAGAGTTGGAAACCTCTCGCTCCTTAACTTAGGCGGAATTGGGCACGGGGGGCGAGCCTAGAGAATCGCCGACTCTGGGCACGTACCCCGTCTCCACAGGAAGGCCTGGGGCCTTGGATGTTTAAGGCCGTCCGACGCCCCACCTAGGGATGGGCTTTTGAGGAGGCCCCACATAAAAAAGGCGGTAGTCTCTCAGGAGCGTTCCCGACGTGATAGAATAATAACCATCCAAACTTTCGCATTTATAATATTAGTAGGATTATTAATTACAGGATATTTACCGTTGTTAAATAGTAGAACGAGTCCCCGATATTTCGATGCAGTCTTAAATATCGCATGCTCTCACAAATCACTTCCAGTTTGTTCTTAGTCACTTCGGGATCAAGTTTACCTGTGAACTGTGTTCGAAACACGGAACAAAATATCAGGGTACCATAACAATTAAATGTCATTACGGTAAATGTTCAGTAATTCATCCCTTAAACCTACGCCCGAGTCACAAGCCTCGGGATCTACTCGGGTTTTCTCTCTCTCTGCCACACGATGGACCCGGCACCCGCACTGTGAATCCATGGAATGCTAAGAAAATCGTCTCTAGTATTAAGCTGTGGCTGGTCTAGTCGGGAAAACAGCGACTGTCAATCTGCCCCTCTACCGCCTTACTAAATCGGCTATGGCTTGCTATTGCTGTCTCTATCATTTCAAGTGAAAAGAAAAGAGAGCGCAGTATCAAAATTAAAACAGTTTTAGTTAGGCGGTAGACGCTCCGGAGATCCCGGGTTCAAAACCACGCGCACCACTTTCTTTTCGATGTCATATGCGTAAAACTGCTAACTTAAAACGATGAAAGAAAACATCGTGAAAAACCCGACATTTATCTAGAATCTTGCGAAGTCATGTGTCATCCGCCAACCAGCACTGGGCCAACGTGGTTGATTGTGGCCTCGACTCTCTCCTTGCGACAGAAGGCCCGTAGTAGGAGAGTATAAAACTACAATTAATTATGGTGTTGACGACGACCTAGCGACATCTAAGTGTTCCGGGTCCCGGACGACCCCATCGCCGCCACTGCATCGGCAGTGCTGAGCCCTGTGCTGCCGATAATCGTAAATATGTACGTCGTTTTGGTATAGGCGCCGGGTACTAGTGACAGTTTTTTACTAGTAGTAGTGTAGGTACTAGTTTTTGTAGTGGTAGGACTCTTGGCAGAGTTCGCCTGGGGAAGTACCACACCTTGTTATTCTATTATGCCAGTTATTCTACCGCCAAGCAGTAATGTGCAAACATTACTGTGTTCCGGTTTGAAGGGCAATGTTTCCAGATAAATTACAGGCCTTAGAGATATAAGATCTTAGATCTCTGGATAACGAGCGCAGTGCAATGCTAGGTAATTTGGACTCTTCATGTTCCAATAGATGTGTGTCAATGTGCTGTTATGTGTCAGGCATGTTGCTTACCATCAGGCAGATGTCCGACAGTCTCGTTGCTCTTTATTTAAAAAAAAAAGTCAGAAGTGTGATAAAAATAAAAACTTGAACTAAGTACCTACTACGTTTTTAAAAGGGAGGGAGGGAATTGGAGTTGTCGTCAAGTGGCATCTGCACCTACCGAACTTTGGTCTTGCAAAGATAACACAGGACCCTAACTATAATCACGTAAACACACAATATATAAAGATGTTACTACTCGTCCTTATGCTGAAATACATTATTATACGTTGCATACGTGTGATTTCTCCAGCACTAATTCACGTCTCGCAATCACAGCTATCCCTCAGTTTCCGTTTTTATCTCTACAGATACGAGAGACAATAAAATACTTACGGTTTAAAAAACAAAACGTCGCCATAAAACAAGTAGCCTTACCGTAACACGGATAATTTTGATATTAAATACACATGCAGTTTTACATAAACAGTTTTCAGTTGTGAGATTCCTTCGAGATGAGGCTGGTGTGTTTTGTCGTGTTCTTTGGTGTGAGTATTCTGTAGGTAATATGTTTGTCATGAGTCACGTAGGAGTAAAATATGTGTTAAAATCTTAGTAGAAAAACAGTGGTGGTCTAATGGCTAGAACGTCTTTTCGTCGTTCTATTTGAAGTCCAGATTTGAATCCCACCTGCACATCTGATCATTTTTCGAAGTGTATGTTCGAGCTTAGATAAAGTATAATGTAACCTCTTTGTGCACGAGTTTGTCATAAGCACTGGCATACAAATATTCAATCTGAGCATACAAATAAAGCACAGTAAGGAAACCGACGTATTGCTAGAAAAGAAGAAAGAGACTCTTTCGAGTACATGTTTGTGTCATTCACACTTGGTCAGCGTAGTGGATTGTGGTCTTGACTCTCTCTTTATGAGAGAATGCCCCAAGTCCCTGCTGTGAGAACATAAAGCGTAAAATCTGTTTATTGTCATTAACTTTTACGGTTTTTTGGCATCGTTGAACTCGACGACGCAAAATATTAATATTAACAAATTATGAGCCTTCTTTTCTACAGCATTGTTGTTTGTTCTGATCCTATCTCATGCACTCATGGCGCGCGATGGATCCTGTGTCGTTGACCCATTGCACCAACTAGATGTTTTGGTATTTTCCATTTTGATAAAAACAGTGAAAAATTGTTTAGGTCCTAATGAATAAGCAAATGCATAGGTAGGCAAATGTAGTATCTACACTACATACACATAGGTACTATTGTTTCTCTACTTTCTTTAAGTTTACAAAAAAGTTTACTTAACCTAATTAATAAAAATCTTGTATCACGGTGTTGGTCGTACTCCTCCGAAACTGCTAGACTAATATTAATGAATTTTGTTTAATATGATTAGTAGGTATGAAGATAGATCGTAAAGCATTTATAATCTTTCTGTACCTTCATTTTCAATTGCTTTTTTGGTGTTTTTGAAAATTCGTATTCAAATAATAACACCATCGCTCATAAAGGTGAATTCTCTTGCCTACCATCTGCTCGGTCAGATAATTTTACCTATCTTACAAAATGATCACCAGGCTTAAGGAACCAATTTAAATTTCCGAGTAATTAATTCACTTTAATATCATAATAAAAACAAAACATTTTCAAAAGTTTCAGTAACGAGAGTATCCCATTAAGTCATCTACAAGATCAAGTTTCTTGTAGTATAGATCTAGAATGTTTTTACTGACCTAGTTCTTGTTTATTCGCATGTCACATCACAGACAATAAAAGCTAAACCCCTCATTTAGATATGACGCAGTTTTAATTATACTTGAGTAAACTGGAATGTTTTTACAACAGGGCTTATGCCACGGTGTCAGCAAGGCAGCGGAGTGCACAGCCCAAGGAAGGTTCCCCAACGATGATGCAACTGACTGCCGAGGTTTCACCATGTGCATTCTCGGAGGAGCCAATAAGTTTACACAATACAAGCTCACGTGTCCGGTTTCCTTCTCCTACAGTCACTTAGAGCTACAGTGCACCAACGCTACCAACTACCGGTGCTTACCCAGTTACGCTTGTAATACGACAGGAAACTTTGAGAACCCTCTCAGCAAGAACTGCTCGTCATACGTTGCATGTCCTGAAGGTATAAGCGGAAGAATAACGGCGCGCCAAGTCGAATGTCCTTTAGGTGCAGTATTTAGCCCTTCCGAAGGGGTATGTGTCAATACTGGATACACGTGTAGTATTGATATTATTACGACTGAAGCAGCAACTGAAGTACCTGTGACAGTGACGCCCGAACCTCATAATACAACGATGACAGTTCAAGTGTCGGGTGAAAACGATTTCAAAATCTTGAGTAGTATTTCTGTGAACGGTGCTATTGATATTTGTAGTAAAAGTGTTTTGTTATTTGTGCTATTGGTTTTTGTTAATGTTATATATTAAACGTTGTATTTGTATGGTGACTTTCAATACTCGAGTTCAGAAGTACTAAGAACTTGCTGAAAACATCTGTTGCTGAATTTGTGATAAGGATAGCCATCGTTATTCCCCGGGGGTAGCTACTACCCCTAGAATTTGTAATTGCATACCATTTTAGCTCTCTCTCTCTCTCTCTCTGTCTCTTTGAGAAATTTTTGGACCTATAGGACAATCCTAACAAAATACAACGGTGCAAAGGGGTGGCAAAAATACTGTCATAACGGACAGAGAGAGAGCCAAATTAAATTTAAGTTGGAGTACTATTAGGTACAGTAGACTAATAGCAAGTTGAGTGCTTCAGATGTAACAAATTACTTCAGATGTAATAAATGGCTTACTCCTACTTAACTTGGCTTGAACATATTTTATGAAAAAGTGCCGTTTAATGTCGATTTTTTTAAATTTATTTATAGATAGGTACGCACTATCACACATAACAGAATAGCTTTCCAACTAGGGGCTTGATAACTGAAAGCAATTTCTGCCAGGCAACCTTGAGATTGCCTAACGTATCCTACCTAAAATAAAAAAGTGAAATTTTAGTCGATTAGATGTTTGTTGCTCAATCAAGTAAAAACGGCTGAAAAGATCGGCTTGACATTTGGAACATAGTCCATTTTGCACATTTTTGGTTTTTCCGCGGGTAAAACCGGGGATGCTGCTAGTTATTAAATAGAACTATTGATAAGTTAGTTAAAGGAAACCACTGAATTTTTACTTACTTAATAATAGTTTATTACACGAAAAATCTTATCATCATTAAGTGGTCGTAACAAACCAATTAAATTGTTAGATTACATAGATATATCCTGCTCATGACGATTTCAACGTAATACTTAAACCTAAGAAATAACATATACTGCAATACATCAAACGCTAAACTTATAAAATGAAACATCAAATAGCAATGTGTTAGACGTTATAATAATATTAAAAATCGAATTCTTATCACACTAAGGAAAGATTCACTTACTACATACAATTTAATACAACAGCTTGGATACATGTCTAATTTTTCTTTCATCTAAGGTTTCTCAGCATGTTGCCCTAATATTGAAATACTCAGGAAGTTAATGTACGTACTGATTAAAATAATGGTCTTGGTCTAAGTATTTGTACAACAGGTAAATTCGAAAAAATGTCATAAAATTACGAATCCTGATTATCATTTAGTAATAAAAAGATTTAAACAGTGGAATGCGTTACCTGAGAGGGTATTCTCTGATGGATAATATCTGAGTGTCTGCAAGTTGCGAGTGAATCGGTTTCGTTAAGGTAAGTAAGCTCTATCGTCTTTCGTAGACCACTTCGTTACAGATAGCGGTAAAATCCAAGACCACTATCGATTTAAAAAAAATATTTGGACCATAAGTATCAGTACAGACACGTACTTATACACACTTACACTGATACTGTCCTCTCCTTCACACTCAATTTTTTTCTGACACACGATAAATCAAAATTTCTTCTCTTTGTCGAATTTTATAGCTGAGCTGGCTTGCATTGTTATTTTCTCTTTGTTATTGAACATTTTCTTTTCCAAAAGCAAAAGAAAAAGGCTGGATATTTACGACGAAGATGGTGACCTAGTGTGGGATTAAGTGTTCACAAACTTACTTTTTTGTCATATATCAGCGTATGCTCATTAAGTTGTAGCTAAATTACATATTTATGTACCAATGAACTGTATTATTATTACGTCAAAACTGGTAAATGTTAAACCTAATATAGGGTAAAAAGTGTATTTTTGGGCGGCTAACTAAAACTGGGAAACAGCGATTTTGGTTCGAGCTTGGATAAAATTAATTCTAACTCAAAGTTCTAACTCTACATTTTTCGAATTTTCAAATAATTTTGAAGAAAAAAAAACTAAAATTGGTATGTTATATTTCAAACAGAGAAACAAGCAATTAGGTTTGCTTGCATCCCGAAAACTCCTCAATCCACATTATTCTGTCCCGTGAGCCCGACAATGCTACATTGCCCTGTCTCTTATGCTACGTCATTCTTAGTCCTATTAACGATATCTATCTTGTATTAATGCAAGAGTTCCGTCATTCTGTCCTCTATAGATCCTTCGTCGTTCTATCCCGCAGTCGGACAGGTGTAGTTAGTGGTGCACTGCGCCAAGTTAGGGCTAAATACCGAGGTGGTCGGGCAGACGTAGTTGTACGACAGGAACGTCTGGTTAGCGGTGACGTACACGCAGAGAGTGTAGTTCTTGCAAGTGGTGTCAGCTGTGTTGGCGTGGCGGCCGGCGCCTTGCGTTGCGCAGTTGACTTGGGTGTGCACCTGCCAAGCGATGCACAGCACCTGGGGGGAGACAAAACACACAAATTATAAAAATTTGAAGTCATAGGATAGAAGTGAAAACTTATAACTGAGAATTTGATAGCTCACTTTGGAAACTACGCCGATGAAACCGGAAGGCGGTGCTATTCTGGAATACATTTTCAAAGCATTGTCGTCTAAATAAGTAGGTAAGTGTTGTAAGCATGGCCATCGAGACTAAATGTGTGATAGTAACCATAGTAACACGCCATGTCCCGAGTTAACCCGCCGATTTATTTCATTCACGAGCGTGACACTTGAGCTTAATTCACAGCCCATGAAAAATCTGTGTGTGAAAAATGAAAAAAAAGAGCCAAAGGAAGTTTTCACTTCGCAATATAAAATATCACTAGAAATTCAATAACGATAGGAAGGACGGAAACAATTTAATTAGTAGCCGTGGTGGTAGTGGCGTTCGATTTCACAATCATGAGGATACAATATATAGGATATATACATTTATGCACCGCTAAGTTTTTTATCAGAAGTACCTACAAGTCTTTCATCACCTCTAAGTGAAGAAAGCATCGTGTTCTAACAAAAACATTTTTGAGGATATGTATTATCGGCCAACCTGCATTTGACAGAGAGGTCTTAATTCTCTCCTTGTGCGAGAAGGACCCGACTCCCAACAGTGGGAACAAAAAGTGAGCTTGTTCTGATTATGGTACCCAGTTTAGCTATGCGACGTAGTTATTTACATATGCGGTTATTTCCCCAGATTATTTAGGTTGTACAACAGGACTAACAGGATTATAAGGTAGAAATTATAGTAATCCTAATAATATCATAACCTAGAAGCGTCCATCGGTGTTACCCGTGTAGTTCCCGTTCTCGTCGATCCCGTTATTTTTCCGGGATGAAAAGTAGCCTATGCTATTATTTTACCGAAGTACCTAGTATTTAATAAACAAATTGTATATATACAAAAACAATAGTAAGTTTAGGCGGGCAGACTTACCAAAAGCACTGCAAAAACGATCCTATGTGCAGTAGTGCTCTCCATTTCAGATTCCTGAAGACTCATATCCAGTGATCGAAACTAGCCGCTTTTATACACCAAATGAAAGATGTCCTTATCCGCGAAGAGCTATCAATTTTATTGTTACGGTCAATTGATGCTATAATCGTAAATTCACGGACATGTCTGTTTGCTTGACCTCGATTTTGTTTTGTTTCAGTCGTCAAAACTCCCTTGCTAATCTTAAATGATCGGCTAATATTTGAAAAGCAATAATGACTATAGTCCATTTCGTAGATATTGGCAACCACGCTAGCCCGCATGTTTTCATACGTTGTGAACAAAGCACTCATTGGAAGACGCAGACTTTGGCAATACAATTTCAGAAATAAAAATTAAAAACAAAAGGTAAATGTCGTTAATTACTATTTTTATAAATGTGAAATATAGATGTTTGGATGTTCTTTGCTCAATCATGTCGTGTTAACTAAACGGATCGAGCTAGAATTTACAATACAGATAGATTAGGTACCTATAGTCAGGAACAACAAAAAATATCAGACTCCGGAACCACGGAAGCTGAATGGGTGCTCAGTATGGGAAATTACTTGCAATTTGCAATGTTACTTTGGCACCGTCACTTCTTCGGGACAAATTAAGGCTGGTGCGATGCGAGAGGATAAATATCTTGAATGGTAAATATTTAGATTTTTATATGTGACATTTTTAAATTCATTGGCTTAATAGCGATGGATTTTCTCAGTATTCGTTCTAATAAGCCGATATGTCTGACATCTCAGGCAATTTATTATGGCTAAGTAAATGCTCTAAGCCATTATCTAACATCAATGATTTTTTTAATTTTACATACTTACCTAATAGGTAATTATTTTAGTTGTCTTCTACATTTTTTATTTTAGAATTTTAATAAATATTCCCTTTTATAAGTGCCTAATATTATATTTTCTATGATATGAATACGAGTAGGTACCTGTCATAAATTAGTTATATGATATTTCTTTTCAGTGTAATATTCAGAACCTTCCGGCATGGTCACGGCAGAGTCACGGGGTCGGTCGCTGTCCCACTTCAGAAACGTCCCTGACACTTGCGAGCCAACCATGCGGGGGGCGGACATTTGGATCCAGTGACGCGCCGGAAACCAGCAGCACGTCTCCGCCTCGGGAGGGCCTATCCCTAGGTTAAACGCCCGACTCCCCAGGACCTCCAAGTGGAGATGGGGTGCGAGCCCAAATGGCTCGCTATCGTCTCCCACGTCCTTTCATTATCGAGCATCTTGACTAAGATGGCCGGCAGCGAGAGATTCGCCCCCACGACCGCGGCTAGGGATAACAGCGTTTCCTCATCCCCGGGTACTCTACCGCCAAACTAAAACTGTCTTAGCTTTGATATTGCTCCCTCTTTTCTTTTTGCTTGAAACTATAGAGACAGCAATAGCAAAGTCAAAGCAGATTTAGTTAGGCGGTAAACCCATTGCCATGCTCCCAGCACGTGTTGCATGGGAACCTTCGGCGCAATCACACCGGTGAGTTGGCACGCCAAGGTTTCCTCCCTTGCGGCGACTCTACACAGTTTTTTTTTGTAATAGGTAGGTATAGAATGACAGGACTAGCAGGAAATGTGATTCATGGTAGGTAACACGCTTGCCCACATAGCACAGAGACACGCAGCTATTGGAACATGAGGAATGAGGATTCCAAACCATTACCTAGCACTGCACTGCGTATGGCACCCAGGGATATAAGACAATTTTTATATCTGTGCTCTGTAATTTCACTAGAAATATTACCCACGGAACACGCGTAACATTTTCACATTATTGCATGGTGGTAGAATAACTGGCAAAGGTGTGGTACTTCCCCAGGCGGACTGTTCAAAAAGTCCTACCACTACAAAATCACTACCGAAACAATCGTCTCCCGATAGCATTTTTTGTGTACCTAGCCAGGAAAATATTCAGTTTTGTCTGAGTTTTGTCAGAGGTACGCACATATCCAACAAAAAATTTTTTGTTAGAAAAATTTAAAAACTTATCAAACTTAAGAAATGAAGCATTGGCACTTGGCGTAATTGAAAACTATTCTGGCCAGATTTATTTGCATCCTGAAAACGTCTCAGTCATTGTGTAGGTACTAGTACCTATACATATACCTACTCGTACTTATTCAATTCAATTCAATTCAATTCAATTCATTTATTCATACCATAAATTCATAAGAACACTTGGTAACGTCATTTACAAAAAGGCAAAGAATCTGTGTACATAATATGATAAAATAACAACGTCAAAAAGAATAAAGCAGCTGTAAAGGGGCCTAGTCAATTACATGCAGCTGTAAAAAGGCTTTGTCGAAGACAATATAACAAATAATCAATACACACAGTATACAGATACTACATTAGTACAAACAATGTAACATCAAAAGTCTTAAAAATCTATTATTTTACCTTATTACAAGATTCTAATTTCGACACATTTCTCTTCCATACGTTACTATCTTTAACAAAGTCGTCTATATTATAATATGCCTTGCTCAATAGGTAGCTTTTATTTCATTTTTAAACTTGGTTTCATTGAGGCCTTCCACTTGTACAGGGATTGCATTATAGAAGCGAATACCATTACATTTGAAAGAGTTATTTGTTTTCTGAAGTCTGCACTTAGGAAATACAAATTTGTGTTTATGGTGCGCTTTTGGATTCAGATCAGTTAATTTCTGCAGACGACTTCGATTTTTTCTTACATACATTATACATTCATAAATATACAATGAAGGGACTGTTAATATGTTAATAGTTTTGAACATCTCCCGTACTGATTCTCTAGGTGATAAATTATATAGACCACGGATTGCTCTTTTTGCAATACGAAAACAGAGTTTCTGTCCGCAGCCGAACCCCATATATAAGATCCCGTAGGACATAATACTGTGAAAGTAGCCAAAATAAACAAGCCTAGCTGTTGCAACGTCTGATATTTTTTAATTTGACGAACTGCGTGGGCAGCTGAACTGAGTCGATCAGCTAGTCTCTCTATGTGAGGACCCCATTGAAGCTTTGAATCTACTGAAATACCCAGAAAACAAGTAGATTGTACAGGTTCGATAAGTTCATCCTTCAGTCTTATATCAAGTTTACCGCACATTACATTGCAGAGTGTGAACTTTATACATTTCGTTTTAGTTGGATTAAGTACTAGATTATTTGCATCAAACCATTTGTACGCAATGTCCAAAAGTACGTTTATTTCAGTGAAATCGTTTATTCTCTCTTAATTTTGAATAGAAGTGATGTATCATCGGCGAACATAACTATTTCTATATTTTTATGTTTCTTTATCATAAAAGGTAGATCATTAACGTATATAAGAAACAAGAAAGGTCCAAGTATGGAACCTTGTGGTACACCCATTCTTATAGGCGACTCATTTGATTGCACACCGTCAACATCGACTATTTGTACACGGTCTTTAAGATATGAAGAAATGAAATTTAGAGCTGGTTTCGAAACCCCCTGCAGTTTCTTTAAAAGAGTGTCATGATGAACACAGTCGAAAGCTTTTGATAAGTCACAAAATACTCCCAGAACGTCATGATGATCTTCCCAGGCTTTCAATATATAATTAGTTAGTTCAATACCTGCATCGGTAGTGGAACGTCCTTTTGTGAATCCAAATTGGTTACTATGTAAAGATTATTAATATTAAAGTAAGATAAAAGTTGCTGGAGAACAAGTTTCTCGAATATTTTGCTGATGCAAGGCAAAACCGAGATGGGTCTGTAGTTTCCAAGTTCGTTTTTGTCTCCAGATTTAAACAGAGGTATCACTTTACTATATTTCATCATGTCAGGAAATGTACCATTTTTTATACATTCGTTAAATAATTCTGCTAAATATGGGGCAATGTTATTAATAATCCCCTCAAGTACCTTAACAGATAATCCCCATAAGTCCTCTGTATTCTTAACTTTAATATCTTTGAACGTTTTAGTATTGCAGTGGCAGTAACATGATGAAATTCAAATGTAGATGAAGGACAATCAACATTTTCTGTCAACAATTTTTCTGCAAGAGAGGGAGACGAAGTTAGATGTTTAGTTGTCTCTAATGGAATATCAGCAAAATAAACCTTGAAGGCATCTACTATATCCGATTTTTTCGTAGTGACTTTTTCGCCAATCCGAAGTGCGCTCATCATTTCACGACTTTTAATTTTTCCAGACTCATTGTTTATTATCTTCCACGTGCTTTTTATCATATTATTGGAGTTTTTAATTTGATCCCGTATAAATATTGCTTTTGCTCGAATACATACATTTCTAAAAATACTTGAATATCTCTTAACATATAGTTTTGTGGCATCATCGTTGCAGTATGTCTTTAGTTTGTATAAATTGTAAAGATTGCTTCGACTTTTAATAAGACCTGGTGTTGCCCATTCGGCAAACTTCGGTTTTGCGTTAATATTAACAAATTTGGTATGGAAAATATTATTAAATTGTGTACTCAGCATTTTAAAAAACTCAGAATAATTATGATTAGGATCATCAATTGTCATAATGCAAAATTTGTTGGAAAATGATTAGTTATCGCGGTATTTAAAGCTGACATGCGGGACAATGTAATGGGTCTAACAAGAACTTTCTGTTCCGCCCTTTTCATACAGGCAGGAAGAGAAATGCTCAAGCCCCTATGGTCCGAACGCAAACAATCCAGGACCTCAGAATGAAAGTATTCACAGTTTACAAAAACATTATCAATGCAGGTTGCAGAACAACCTTTCTTAGTTACTGCGACCCTAGTGGGTTCAGTGAACACTTTTGTCAAATTAAAAGATTGACATAACATTAATATGTTGCTCTTGTTACGAGATTCCGAAAGTATATCTGTGTTGAAGTCTCCACACATCACAATCTGTTTACTTTTCTCAGATATTCTACTCAATGCTTCTTCTAAAGTAGTTAAGAAGATCTCAATTTCGGCACTAGGTGGTTTATAAACACATAAAACAACATATCGATCCAATTCTACGCAAGCTAGTTCACAATGTCGTTCAACAGTTATATTTTCTACATCTTTTCGAGACTTATATTTCACATTATTGCTAACAAAAATTATGCAACCACCTCCTATTGCCAATTTCCTACAGTATATACTACCTATTGAATAATTATTTAGGCTAAAGTTCAATTCACATTTCGATAGCCACGTCTCAGTGAAACAAATTACATCGTATTTGTGTGAGCTTTCCAAGAATAGCTCTATTTCTTCTAGTTTACCTAACAGCCTGTTTATATTCTGGTATAAAATATAAACGGTGTTCTTTTGAACCATCTGAATAACATTATTTGTTCGTTTATTGCAAGGGGGCCTAGTTTGTTACGACGCTTTGTTGTAACATAATGAGGCCTCTCTGTTGTCAAGGATTTCAGTTTAAACAGACACTGTTGGTTGTCACAATATTTGTCAAGTTTTGAAATTTCCCTGTTCGCTCGTTTGACAATGTAAAACAATCAGTTTAGCAATTTTAACTTTTAAGTGTCGGGCTAAGAACTGTTTTCCATTAGACAATACAAAATTGTGTATAAAATTATTAATATCAAATAATATAAAGTCACCGCCTTTGTTTGAAATAAGGTTGTGTAAAATAACATTCAAAGAATATATTTTTTGGTTTTGTCTATCACTCAAAGATGTTGAATAAGGAAATGTACATAATACAATTTTGCCAACTTTACCGGAACTGTGAAAATCCACTAATGATTCTATACAATTTATAAGATCTCTTTTGTGGTACTCAATGAGTTACCCATCATTATTACAACATCTGACTTTTGTTTAAACTTACTGACCACAACTTTGTCTATTAGCTGCTGAAAATTTATATTTGGTATACACGTGTTGGTCAGTTGGTTATTAGTATGTACATGATTGAAAACATTTCCCAACCCAACGCCAATCCCGTCGCAGAAAAGTTCAACCTTGCCGGTTTTTTCGACTCCACTAACATCTTGTACAGTTTGTTGATTAAAACATCTTGAAACACGCTAGCATTAGCAATCGTATCAGTTGATGAATTTATGTTCGATTTCCTGTTGTTGTTCACTGATGATAATGATGTAGCATGATCGGGGCCTATCATACAGGATACGTCATTTGTGAGTGTCGTAGTTGGGTCCGACAATATGTCTGCAGCAGAAATCGATTGCCGTTGCTTGGAGGACTAAGACCTATTAGACTATTCATTGCTGATATCAGTTGGGCTATTTCTTTCTGTGCTATGCTGTATTTGATGTTTAAATCTTTAAGTTGGTGTTCCAATCTATCCATCGTTACTATGTTTTCGTCGTAGTGTTGTTGTATTGTCATAATGGTGCTTTTGTCATCTCTGATCACCTCCTTAATCTTATCTTTTCCTTGATAAGTTCGATATTACATCGATTATTACAATATTTTAAATTCTTATTACATTTTGAAATTGTTCTTTTAACTTTTAAGTACTTTTTAAGTGTGTTTCTTCCTTTGATCAAGTACACACGATTATTTTCCAAAACTGAGCTCTCTTTTTCCACTGTTAGATCAATCGTTTCTATTACTTTAGGTTTGTTGTTATCCACCATTAATTTGTTATACAGACTTAATATGTTTTCAGCATCTTTTTCGCTTTTATATAAATCTATACTTTTGATCAGAATATTTGCTTGATTTAGTTCACCTTGTAATTTTTTTTATTTTAATTTGCGCTTCTTCCAATTCTATATTTCTATTACCGTTGATGTTAATTATATCCAATAATTTTTCTTTATCTTCTTGTAATTGACTATTTATCTCTTCAAGATTTCGCAAATCATTTTTCAATTGAGTGTTTTTGTCCAAAACAATTTGAATTTCCACCTCACCTTCATCTCTTTCTTGTAATAGGGTTTTATTGTCCTTTTAGAGTTTTGTAAATCAAGTAAAGTTTCTTTTAATTTTTGTTCCAATTCGCGGATACTATTCTGCCTAGTTTTCATATTAGCGAATATAACAATATCAAGTTATGTGAAATAATTCTTCGTTGATTTGATTCAATATATATTTTTATTATTATCTATGACAGTAAGTAACGAAACGTAAATTCAGAGCGTTTCGGATTTTTTTGTATCAATCAAACGAAAAAAGAATCAAATCTAAAGTTGGTGATGTCAAGCCGTTATTGTCAGTCAATCAAGCATCTGTATTTTTAATCTGTTGTCACTCATTTGCTCAACTTAGTTGTCAAAGTCACTTGCTGTAGTTTTCTGATGTCAAACTGTCAATAAATTTTACATGAAGGCGGGTTGAAATATAAACAAAGCGGATATTCGTCAATTATTTGCGTGATTGGTGGTTATTTAGTGATTCACAGCAAATTCCAAAAATAAAATCCCGTTATACTGGAACAACAAAAAAGAATTCATGTAAAAAACATAATTTTACTTATGTATTTGGTGTAAAAATTACCTTTGTGATGATTGTGCAGGATGGATATTTCCACAGATTTCTAAAACAAAAGGCAGATGGAACGTGCAGAACACAGATCCTTAGGTCCAGAAAGCAAATATCAAACCCCAAAGCAAATACAAACTCCAGTCAGTACGAAACGGACTTCCGTCTCGTACGGGAGTCCCGTGTGATTTTAAGTTTTGTTTAAGATTATGCCGTCTTGTGTCTTCAAACATTGCAAACATTGTTCCCAAAAATAAGAAAAGGTAAGAGAAATATCATTTCATAGGAAAGTTTGAATATTTTTACTGCTTTTTGTATAATTTAGGCGATTTCATTTCGATTGATGAATAGAAACACAACACCTCAACGAAAATTGGTTAGTGTTCCTGTACTAAACTGAAATTATTTTCCCTAAAGTTAAGGTAAAATATAGATTACGATTTTTTTGAAGATACTCATAGTCCAAATTATTTATGTGCTTAAGTAGATTGTATTATTCTATTTTAAACCCTATTTTTATTATCGTAATTGTTTAATTTAATGTCAATCGATGCCTAGCACAAATCCACGTCATTACTAGTGTTTATAAAAATACTAATAGTGTTGATGAAAACTATAGTTATGAAGCAAGTTTTAATTCTTGTAAGTAGGTATAGTGGAGCTTAAAAAAGTAGGCGAGTTCTTTTGAGAGATCTAATCGTTTTAATCAACCTCATGTTATCTGGTCGAGTCAGTAGTGACATTGTCGAAGTTTTATACGGTGCTAATTTGTGCGTACATACTTACCCAAAAAAGATGTTCAGATCTGGCCAATCGCTGTTGGCACCACATATACTGGCTTGCTGCCAAGGTGGGTTGTAGGTATAAAGCGTTACACTTTCGAGCTCCCTGTCCCACAAACTTGATTTTGGTTCTCTGAGTGGACGTGAGGCTGCTGTTCATTCTATCCTGACTTTCTTTGTCCAAAATTGTGTCTTGTTAAAGGTGTACGTCAAAAACGCCTTTAATTTGGTTGATCGTGGAGTCCCGTTGTCCGAAGTGAAGAATAAAATTCTTGACTTAAACAATTTTCTTTGGCAATGTTATGGCAGACCCACAAAATTATCAATATTATATTATTATGCTATCTTCCGTTGGCTATCAACTTGGTGAATCTTCGGCCATGCGACCTTCGCCCTGGCCATTCGCTCTATCATTTGACGTCTCTAGTCCAATGTAAACGTTATTTATTTGGACGACGTAACTTTGGGTGGCGATGTGAATAATGTTCAACTGATTTACATAAACTCTTAGACGGTTTTCGTTGATTTGTATCAACATTTTTGAAAAGGTGAACTTTTCGTTTGCGACACGCGTCCAGACAAAGATTGGATAGTAAACAAATTGAATGATCTGGCTCCCCAACATCAAATCAGTTGACAAAGATTATCTGCACCTCCTGTGTTCACCGATATTAAATGAGAAGATAGTTGCCACCTTTTGTCAAGCATAATATTCAAAATTTCACAAGAAGCTCCGATAGAATACTCAAAATAAACACACACATGACTTTTACTATTATTCGGTGTTGTCTTTTTATTCCGAATTTTCTGCACGAATATTCGAATTTTTAGTTGCATGCTAAATCAAAATTCATAACTTCATAGGATGGAAATAGTAATAACAAGAAATCCTTGCATAATATATAATCGGTGTAATAATAAATTATTTTAACATTATAATATACTCGTATGTGTTTATTATACGCGAAGATTTCCGAAGCTAAGACAACAATAGTGGGATTTTTTTCTTAAGACTGGGAACATTACACGCACACCAACGTCAGTAATTTGACAACGTCGGTGAGAGCTGTCACGCATACATAACTAATTACTGGCCTCATAGTGTCGTTCACGAAGGTTTCATCTGTTTAGAAATCTGTGGATATTTCCTCCAATATGATTCTGGTACTGTATATCTTCGTTTTTACACTTTTTCCAATTTATTTTGCTGAGCTGATTTACATAACAAACTACTCTTAGTAGTGTCCAACCGGAAACCAATTTATAACTCTATAGTATAACTCTATAGTATTATTATAGAGTTGTAGAGCTACTGGTGGAAGCAAGAGGAACAGTTTTTTTATATATTTGTAACGTTTTAAAAATTGTAACATTGTAACATTTGAAGTGCGACAGTCATAAAAGGCTTATTACACTGAGCTAAATTTAATCGGCTGAATTTAGTCGCTACTGATTAGTGAAAAGTCCCGGGAAATCTCGGTACCGAAAGTACCGGGAAATACCGGGAATTTGCGTCGGTTCAGGAACCGGTACTTTCAAAACTAAATCCCGGTTCTTTCGGGATTTTCGGAAAATTATACTTTTTTTAAATTATACTAAGGCACATATTGGTGGGATGCAAGGTGCTCCTTAATGGGGGTCATTACTCGTGGCGCCATGACAGAGTACTTGAAATCATTCGTGAAGCCATGAGCCTTTCAGTAGCTAGAGCCCAAAAGGGATTGACGACAAACAAAAGACAAATTAACTTTGTAAAAGAAGGCTCAACTTCAAACTCCAGGCACAAGCCTTACTCAATCCTGGGTACAGCGCCTGATTGGACTATTTTAATGGACACGTATGAAAGGCACTACAGGATCCCAGAGGATGTGGGGGTTTCGTCATCCAGACCGGACATTTTCCTTTTTTCTAGAGCTACGAAACGCATAGTCCTTGTAGAACTTACCGTACCGTGGGAAACTAATATACCTAAAGACCACGCGATGAAACAAAATAAGTATTACGACCTCCTAAACGAATTAACAAAAAACGGCTATGTAGTTAGTTTATACGCTGTAGAAGTGGGAGCGAGAGGTATACCAGCAAAATCTCTCTATAACCTGCTGAAAGACCTTGGCTTATCCAGAAGTGCGGTAGGTTCTATACTAGAACGAGTATCTAAAGCTGCACTAGTAGGCTCATATCAGATTTGGCTAGGCAGGGGAGAGAAAAACGAGTGGTGAAGGTGAGTGTTGATATACGTCAGAAAGGGGCCCCTTAAACCTACGCCCGAGTCACAAGTCTCGGGGTCTACTCGGGTTTTCTCTCTCTGCCACACGATGGACCCGGCACCCGCACGGTGAATCCATGGAATGCTAAGAAAATCGTCTCACCTATTTAAACCTATCGAACTTACCTTATTTCCGATTTTAAGTTTAACCGAGTAGAAAACGTATTGGAAGTTTTTTTATATTAGTATTAAATTAATACTTTATTTATATTACATTACGTCCTTACTAATGAAATTGGTGTTTTGTAGGGGAGGAACCACGGGTGCGAAGAATCCCCCGGCAGACGCCCCGCTACCAAACCCAACGACTCGACCTGGCAACGTTTAACGCACGGACGCTGAGGGCTGACGAAAAGATTGTGGAGCTAGAAGAAGAAGAAGTAGACAAGTTGCGCTGGGATATCATGGGGTTATCCGAAGTCCGTAAACAGGGCGAGGACAGGATAACCCTCGAATCCGGCAACTTTTTCTACTACCGGGAGGGAGATCAACAATCCCAAAGGGGTGTCGGGTTTATCGTCCGCAAGTCTCTCGTCAACAACGTGATAATGATCGAGAGTGTGTCGAACAGGGTTGTAGACCTTGTACTTAAAAATAGCGACCGGTATTCATTAAAGGTCATACAAGTATACGCACCGACCTCGACACATCCCGACGAAGAGGTTGAGGCCATGTATGAGGACATCTCCAAACCATACATGTCTCGCCAACACATTTCACAGCAGTTGTGATGGGAGACTTCAACGCGAAACTGGGAAAATGTAGCGTTGATGTGTTGAGAGTGGAGATTTTCGGATATAGGCAGCGGAACCCAAGAGGGCAACGTCTAGTGGATTTCTTGAAAGGGACAGCCTCTTTATGATGAACTCATTTTTCAAGAAACAGCCACAAAGAAAATGGACCTGGATTAGCCCAGACGGTTCAACAAAAAATAAGATCAACTTCGTTATGACGACTAAACGGCAAATATTCAGCGATGTCTCTGTGATCAGCAGGGTTAAGACCGGCAGCGATCACCGTATTGTAAGAGGCACGCTGAATCTAAACATAAAGTTCGAAAGATCACATCTAATGAAGTCCACGCTCCGACCAAATTATGCTCAGATCGAAGATCCCGATAACTTTCAACTCGAACTTCAAAATCGCTTCGAATCCTAAGATGAGTGCGTAACGGCGGGCGAAATAAACGACAGGCTAGTGGAAACTGTTCAAGCTGTTGGCAGAAAATTCTATAAGAGCCGACGCCAAAATAGAACTCAAAAGCTCTCCGATCAAACTCTAAAACTCACGGCGGTCAGACGAGATATGCGGTTACAGTCTTCGGTTGACATGACGGTATACAGACGGGTCAATAGACAGATCTCTACTTGTGTGCGACGCGACATACGCTGCTTCAATACTTTGAGAATTGAAGAGGCGATCAAGCAGAACAAAGGCTCGCAAGAAATCTGTCTCTTGGGCAAAGACAGCTGACCAAAGACCGATAGTGGTAACGTCGTCTTGTCGAAGCCTGAGATTTTGGAGGAGATTGAGAGGTTCTATGAGCAGTTATACACCTCTACGCAAGCACAACCTGTCGTTAGCATGGCAAATGACCCCAGAGCCAAGCTGACCCGACGCTTTACCGAACATATCCCGGAAGTGAGCCTGTATGAGATTAGGATGGCCCTCAAACAACTTAAAAACAACAAGGCACCTGGCGACGACGGCATTACGACTGAGCTTCTGAGAGCGGGTGGAAAACCAGTACTGAAAGTCCTCCAGAAGCTAGTCATTGTGGCGGAGTCGCTGGAGGACCTCGGTACTATGCTCAGAGACCTTAGTAGAGTATCCCAACAGGTAGGTTAGAGGATGAATATGGACAAGACGAAGGTCATGTCAAATGTTCATGTCTCACCTGTACCGGTTATTGTTGGGAATACCACACTCGAACTTGTTGACGAATACGTCTACCTGGTTCAAAAGATGCAATTAGGTAGATCCAACTTCGACAAAGAGGTCCAGCGAAGGATCCAACTCGGATGGACAGTGTTCGGAAAACTTCGGCACATCTTTGAGTCCAAAATACCCCAATGCCTAAAGACGAAAGTTTTAACCAGTGCGTGTTGCCAGTGATTTCTTATGGAACTGAGACGTGGTCCTTCACTTTGAGCCTCATAACGAAGCTCAAAGTCATACAGCGAGCAATGGAGAGAGAGAGAGAGCTATGCTCGGATTCTCTTTGCGCGACAGAATCCGTAATAAGGATATTCGCAAGAGAACGAAAGTGGCCGACATAGCTCAAAAAGTAAGCAAGCTAAAGTGGCAATGGGCAGGCCACATCGCTCGCAGAACTGACAACCGATGGGGAAGAAAGCTTCTCGAGTGGCCACGAACCGGAAGACGCAGTGCTGGACGGCCTCCCACTAGATGGACAGATGACCTCACAAAGGTCGCTGGAAACTGCTGGTTGCAGGTTGCGCAGGACCGATCGTTGTGGAAATCTAGGGGGAGGCCTATGTTCAGCAGTGGACGTCTTGCGGCCTATGAATGATGATGATGAAGGGAGGAACATATAATATATTTATTTAATCAAACCATTGCCTATGTACTTTGCCATATTATAGGTTGTTCACTGATCCCGTTGCTAAAAAAACCAGTATTTTATAAATTCTTATATAAAGTATCGAAAATCCCGGTTCTTTAGCCCGAAAGTCCCGAAAATCCCGGTTCTCTAAAACGGAACCGGTTCTGCATTCCCTACTACTGATACTACTGAATTCAGTGAACTGTAACAGCATTCCGCTACTAACTAAACATGCTTCTGTATACATTCGACTAACCTTGCTACGAAATATGCTTCTGAATTTAGTAAGGAACCCAATTTTAGCCAAGTGTAACAAGCCTTTAGTTCATATAAATAAGTACGCGCCAACACTGAAGTTCTGTGGCGAAATTTTAAAACTCGTTGTTTTTAAGCTGCGGGTTTCGTTAATCGTTGTAAAATATGCCAGTGGCGCCAATCGGCGATGGTAAAGAGTGATGGCGCGGAGTATAGACAAACGTCAGCAGTTTTTTTTTTAATTTGAGTGTGGTATGTATGCAAATCCATCTTCTTGACTTTGACAATTAAAATTATCAGACACTCATACTATAATATCATTTTACATTTTAGGTTAGAATAGAACTTGGAACATAAACATTTCAGAAATATCTAATTACTAAATACTAAATGAAAATCATAGAAACGCAAGTCTCTTAAAAAAGTATTATATACATAGAGGGTTCACAATGTATTCAAATGTCGTTATACCGAGGTAATTGTTAAACTAACATTGTAAAGGTTATATTTTTAAAACTTATTTTATAAGAATTCTTTTGTAACACAGGCAATGGCACAGACTCCAGTGTCTTTGTAGGAAGCTTACTACGTTAGAAAGCCAGAAACTTCCACAAACGAGTACTTCAAGTGATGGAATATCGCCTCCGCCAAGAATCCAAAGAGGGCCTACTGATATACTTCAAGCTCTTGCAGCAACTGTAGGTCCGGATCCTACCGCTGCCCACTACAAGTAAGACATCTTCAAATATCTCATAAATAACTGTGAACTGTTTTGCTATCTATCTATACCAAGGATAAACAAATAACTATCAAGTGCTACAGAAGTTTTCTGTTCTGTGACTTAGCACTTGATAGTTGCTGAAATAGTTATTCCTTGGCTAGAAAATTGAGCCTAATAATTATGGACAGTTAAAAGAAGATATTACCCTAAAAATACCGGGCTATATTATCTCATATTTGGACTACATATACCATTAAGGTAAAAGCTATACAAACCATATGTAAGCTTGTTAGATTTAATTCTAACTAAAAGCTTTTGAAGGTTACTACATGTATGTCTATATTTCAGTAAGAGATTATGTATAGCTGAGAAAGATAAATTATTTTAGATATCAAGGTTAAAAAAATGTTTTATAAGGTTTGTTCATAGATTGGCATGGTAAACCTAAATTAATAAGATAAGATAAAAGAAAGGTAATAACCTAAACTGGACTGGAAACAAATCTAAAATTAGATTGTTAATAAGCTTAGCTAATTTTTATTTTTCTATTTTTTATTTCAGGTACCATGATGATCCATATCTAATTCCACTATCCAACTTCCGTAAGCGAGCATATGCACTCTCTGCCGAAGCCGGCAGGAAAGCTGCAGCCTGGATCAGAGATGAACATGCAGACTTGTTTACCACCAGAGTGTGGGATCCGCCCGGCAAGAAGATTACACCTTATGTCAATGCAGAACCAAAAATAGAGGCTTATAGCCCAAAACCTATATATACTGACGAGAGCAAAGTAAGATGAAATTACACTTTTATATCTTATTGGTACAGATTATAATTATATAGAGAGATGGCTTGCTTGCTTAATAATTTGGTTAATTTCCTGAAGTCACATAATATTTCACATCACTGACCTTTAATATCTTGAAAACTAACTAGTACTATAATAACAGCTTGGAAATTTCATTAATTAAAAATGATTTTAAAGCTTTAAAAATTTATGAAAAAGTAAAACAAACTTAATAATAGCCCACATGTATTCTATTGCTATGATCAAGTCTCAAATTTAATATGTGGATAATTATTTAATATGTAATAAAAATAATAAACTTTATTTGATTTAATTTAGTAAGTGTGTAATACTATAATAAAGCTGGGGAGTAAAGGTTCTCGAATGGCGACCACGAACCGGCAGACGCAGTGTAGGACGCCCCCACATGATGGACCGATGATATTGTCTCGGTCGCGGGAAGTCGGTGGATAGAGGCGGCACAAGATCGGTCATTGTGGAAATCATTGAAGGAGGCCTATGTCCAGCAGTGGACGTCTGCAGGCTGCAGATGATGATGATGACTATAATACTACTATTTTACTAATAATATTCTATTACAGGTAACTGAAGATGACCTCAAATATGCCATCACTCATGCTCTTCTGGAGGATTCAATCAAGGTGTTCCAGCTACTTGGTGGTGTGGAGGGAGTCAGTGAGGAGTTGAGGCTGCAGCTCCTGCAGCTATTGAGCTTCTACAATGAGAAGGAGCCAGATTCCCTCGACTGGCTCGAGGAGAGGTGGTTTGCTGCATCTAGCCGGGAAAGACATTCTACCACCTGGAAGTATGTATTAGTAAACCCTATGGATTCAGATCTATAATATAACCATATTAATAATATAACTGTTGTAATTGTCTTTTCTATTTTTCAATTATGTATTTTGCTATGGTAGCTTTATACCTGGTATACATTTATGTCATTTCGTCCAATTTACACATTTTGTTCAGTGAGTGGGACTTGGTATTTTGCTCTTGTCGGTTATTTTGTGTATTAGATAAACTTATAAAAATGCTTAACAACATTTGTATTTGTATTTCGATTATAAATTTTCTTATCTCATTATTTGTAATTTAACTGTGTAATCTTGCTGTGTTCATATGCTTAGGGATATTTACCTGCTCAAAACTATTATGCTTTCTCTCTTTGTATTATTTTGTAAATTTCCTGTTTTGTGTACCATAAATAAATAAATATGAATACAATCTAAAAGGTTACTGGTATTCAGCCTGTTTCCATTTAAGGGCATGTTCTGTATATACAAACAAACAATACTTGTTCTACAACTTCTGTTAAAATACAATACATATCCCAAAAATAATCTTTTTAGTTTTTGTTGACCTCTCTAGCACCGTTTAGCTTTATTTTATCTTAACTGTATTTTTGTAAGCACTTCTTTTATCGAGCGTCAAAGAGTGCGCGTGGTCTTACTATGAGTTTAATGTTTTAAGACTTGTACTGGGACAAATATATTTTTTTACATTTTGCTTGGGAAAAAATATACGAATTTTTCAAAACTGTAGAACAATAGTTAACATGCTTACTGTAATTAAAATGCCCTTAGAAGTATGCAGTATGATTACCAATAGCCCTGTATATCCCTTCTTGTTGATTAGACTCTCAAATGAAAACCGATTATTTCGATTCTGTCTAGTACAAAACATTAGCACAAACTACACATACTACAAACCAAATTCCTGTATTATTTACAGATTGGGAGGTTTAGCTGATAAAATATTCACCGCAATAGAGCCTAAAACCGCTGAAGCTTATTGTACTATCATACAAGGCATGGCAAAATACTATCAGGTATGTAGTTGATAAATTCAAATTATGCTGCAAATCAGCCATGATGTTAGTCATGCCATGCCATGTTAGTGTGTGTGTTAGTCCTATGTAATGTTTTAAATACACTTAAGATACTAATAATAATGTGTGTTATTCTTGTGATTTAAATTGTTATTTAAATTACTTTTGCAATTGCTACTCATGTAAGACAATCTCAATAAGAACAAATTTAAAGAGACAGAATGAAACAGCTGACCATGAAAGTGAACTTTTAATAATTATTAACCTAAATATACAATGATTGAAAACAATGTAAAAGTTGTGGATTGATTTTAACACCTATAATAAATATTAACTCTTTATTGTGCTTATTTTTAACAATAAAAACTAATTAGAAAGTAGTATTTAGTGAACTTATCACTTAAAGCAATCTGTCAAATCAACAGATTCCACTAGGACCTGTTGAAATCAATCCAGAAGTTTTAGATTCTTATCAATAACCATCGCCATATTTAGGTTAATTATTATTATAAGCCTTTATTTACCCTGACAGGGTTTGACTAATATTGTCACAAATATGTTTAATATTAGTAGTCCTCATAAAATTGTTAAGTGTAATCTTAGTTTGAAACAGTTCTGGGTATAGATTTGTATGTGTTGTTCTAGGCTGAAAGAGCACATCAGCTGGCACAGGAAGCCATTGAACAGGGCATCCCGTTATCCACTGAAGTGTACAACTCGTTGCTTGGTTGTGTTGGCTTCTTGAAGGAAGGTATGGCGTTGCGCACAGAGGCTCTGCAAAAGCTCCTCAATGATATGAATCAACAGGTAACATGATTTGCCAGTACCATTTTTTTTAAATATATTTTCTTTTTGTTAGATGGAAATCTCGTGGTGTGTGTGACGCAAGTCACTGACATGCTAATTTACCGGCGTTGCATTGGAGCAGCGGAGCGGGAAAGCAGACGGCTGTTAGTCAGCGGTCTGCTAATTTATGTTGCCATATTGTAATTTATATCTTAAGCTCATATTTGAGTGTATTTCATCAGTTTTATTTATATTAGTCGGGTTGGAGCGGAGTCGTATAAGTTTAGTGGGCTAAGACTTTTAGTTGCTTTTTGTCGTTTGGGTGAGAGTGCTGGTTATTACTAAAAAAGTTCAAATTGTCACTTGACTTCACTATCGGCAGTGACAATGACCCTTAGTCTGCCCATTCCTTATTATTTTAAATTCCTTAAAAAAACACAAATGTTCTTTGAAAATTTTAATTGTTTAGTTTAATAGATTATTATACAAGTTTGGAATCCAAGGTAGTTGGGTGGTAAACCAAAATGTTTAATTTGGTCTTGTGTTTGCAGGGGCTGACTCCAAACGTGGGAACGCTAAACGCCTGCCTTCGCTCGATATCGGCGTGGGGCGGCGGCAAGCCCCTTCAAGAGCTCGCGCTGAACGTCGTGTCGGAGATGAGAACGCTCAACATACAGCCCGGACTGACGGCCTACTACTACCTGCTGTGCCTGTTTTGTAAAGAGAGTAAGTATATAGAAACAATAGGGATGATGACTGGCTCAAAAATATACCATTTGGTGTATGGATTTGAACTCAGAAAAGCATGTAAATTATGGTTCTGGATGTGGACAGTTGTATTGGTCCTTTTTTACAGAGGTGACCCTTAAGCATGATGTAAATGCTGATTTTTTAATAGATAGAGTAATTCAATAGTAAGGTTTAAATGTACGAGTATAAAATATGCATAAAATAATAGCGACACACTAACAATTTTAAAGGTTTCTGATGTGATGTCATCAATTTACACATTTTTTGCGATTACATTGCAGAGTCTGGCGGAACCCTACGAGATAATGTACCCACTGCAGTATTATACCCTTAAAAAGGCCTACAAAAAAGTCCGCGACAGTATATATCTTAGGGATAGGGATAAAGCACAATAACCATTTTCATTTGTATATTTATCATATCAATACATATTAGTGTATTTAGTATAGTATCAGCAAGGCACCCGTGCGAATCCGGGGCGGGTCGCTAGTTAATCATAAAAACAGTTTGATATTGTGACTAAATCAATTAGTATAATGATACCGAAGCATATGTTCACTCCATTTAATTCATGTTCAAGGGCCACCCCTGTAAAAAAATGGACCACAACAACTCCGGGCAACATCCAGAGTCATAATCTGTATCCAAAAGCGTACACTGCGTTCGGTCCTCATATTTTACACACTAATATCCACTCCGCTCTCGCCCTACTACTAAAATTCTGAATGATAGTTTTCGGTTGAATCGGCAATGGCATGACTTACATTTTTTCACGCTTTTTATTTACTTTTGAAATCTACAAAGAGGATTTCAACATATATTTCGTGTAATTGTTCAGGAGGACCTCGCATTGACATACTGAGCTCTATGATAACCGATCTGGAGAGCAGAGAAGACCTCACACCCACAGAAGCCGCCGATACAAATTTCTTCATCACCGCTATGGGTATTTGCAGCGATCACTTGCAGGTATCTATTCTTTATTGGTCTAGTTTAGCAATTTAAATTATGGCTCCCACTCTCCGGCGATCTTTTTCAATGATAGTGCGTGCGCGTTATCGCAGCTTTAGTGTGCTAAACGAGCTGTGATCACTCTGTCACTCTTCTTGAAAAAGATCACCAGACGATCGAAACTTGAGTTGGACTGGACTGACTATATCAAACGTGAGCTACCCCTGTATTTATTTAAAAAGGTCTTCACACACTATAACAATTGAATTGTACTATGTATAAATAAGTAGATATATATTATTATTAAATAATATTATACATTGTGTTGTGTTCATTAACATTGTTCGTTTTATAGGATATCAAGATGGCGGAGCGACTCCACGCGCTGCTCATGAAAGGCGACAACTACAAATTAGCCGGTGACGCTTACAAGGAGAGCATCTACTACAGGCATTTCATTACAGTTGCATGCAGGTTACTTATTTTTAATTACCTCTCTTATATTGCTAGGATATACCTTGCAGTTTCGATCTTTGTTGTTAAATAGTTTTCCTTGAGGCATGATCTATGGAATACAAAAGAAAGTAATGATAGTCCAAGGGTTAGTAAAAATATCCAAGTGTGAAGACATACATTTGATACTCGCCAAATGAAGAGAAGTTTAGTTGAAGTTGCCGGTACGTTAGCCGCCATATTAGCTTATAGGTCAAATATTTTTTAGCCATTACTCTTTTTTTTTTACAAAAATGATTAAAATCAGAGTTGTTGCAAATTTGATTCTCTACAACTTTGGTCTTGGTACTTTTTATTTAATAAACTCAATTTTCTGAACGGATTTAGTTAAAATTAGTTACGCAGATTATTATAGTCTGGAATAATAATACACATCCTGTTTTTTTAATGCGCAGAAATAGGTGGGATGAAAAAGGAACAGTAGAGCGCTGCTGGTCATTCGTGAAAATAACTGCTCCGTGTTCTCAATTTAACTAAGACTTTCAAAAAAATAAAATTCTTGCCATAATTTAAAGTTTGTTTGCTTTACTAACTTTATTTTGCAGACATGCGCCTTTCGAGAGGACGACTGAATTGCTGGACACGTTGGTACCAAACGTCTACGTTCCGGAACCCTCTGTCATGGAAGAGGTATTGGTTTCCTTTATTTTTTTAATTCATAGTTTCATTTACCTGGTTCTACCTGAGAATTAAACAACGACAAAAAACTTATCCATCAGCCAGTTTGAAGTGGACATACATAAAAAAAAACTTGAGAGGTGTCAAGGGACACCCGGATGGAACGAAGTTCCTTTCGATGAATTAGTGAAGGAATTATTATTATTATTTTTTATTATTTACAAAAAACCTGTATACACTCAACAAAAATAATCGTCGCGACACCACACTGTTCAATGCAAAATAGAAATGAAAATATCTGGCTTGCTTTCTATAAAGAGAGAGAGAGACAGACAGAGAAACATGCGACGCCGCACAGCTTACAATAGCATAAAGTGTCGTGACAACTTTTCGTAAGATTTTTTTCCGTCTAGTCCCCTTTCACAACGCGCGATAAGGAACTTCGTTCCAAAAATTATACTCATATGTCGAATGCCAGACCGATTCTGGGCAAAGATCACAACTCTCTCGATTCCACAGTACACCCGACCCCCTGGGAAACCCCGAAAAAGACGGCGAGATGACATCGATGCGCATGTAAATGACCAGATTTTTTTTTAAATAAAGATTGACGATACGTGCAGGACATGTGCCTGATGATAAGCAACATGCCTGGCACATATCACCACAGTGACACGCAGCTATTGGAACATGTCGAGTCCAAGTAATTACTTAGCACTGCACTGCGCTCGTCGCCCAGAGATCTAAGATGTTATCCCTAGGCCCTGTAATTTCTCTGGAAACATTGCCCTTCAAACCGGAACACAGTAATGTTTGCACATTATTGCTTGGCGGTAGAATAACTGGCAAAGGTGTGGTACTTCCTGGCGGACTCTGCCAAGAGTCCTACTACTACAGAAAGATGAAGATGAGAAGAAGAAAGATGACACTAGCTCAAGATAGATGCCCTGCTACTCACCAGCCAGGTCTGCAGCTCCGTGTTGGGGTATAATAGGAGAGTTATGGGACAAGTTTTAGCTTTTCTCAAATACCCATCCAAAATTTGGTGCCAGCTCTAGGAATATTAGTTCTGGTATCGAAACAAAGAATTCGGCAATGGATATCCCTGTCTGTGGTAACAGCCCATCATTAGTGGAACACCCATACACAGATAAGATATAACGTTTCTAACCCCCGACCAAAAATAGGAGTTTAAGCGAATAAGTTGACATTGATATCTGTTTGCATCTCAAACGGATGGACCGATTTCGATATGTTTTTTTGTTTTAATTTTTCAGCAATTTCCTTACGGTGGTTCTTAGCTATGATTGGTTAATTTGGATTAAAATGACCGCTCCCACAAAATGCCGAATAATTTTTTTTGTACAACCTCCCTGTAATTGATACACGTATCAAATGAAAAGTCATGATTTGCACAAATTTTAAATCCAAGGTAGTTGGGGTAAAACAAAATGTTCCATTTTGTTCTTGTTTTTCTTTCAGATCATCAAAGTGTTCGAGCTGAACGGGTCCGGCGACAGGCTGGCGCAAGCATGGTCGCAGCTCGTAGTGTTCGGGCACGTCAAGAAGAACAGGCTCATAGAGAAACTGCTCGACGCCATGTGCGGCTGCTACCAGTTACAGGGTAAGCTTCTTTATACTGTAGAGTAACGAAACATGCAAGTAAGCAACATGCCTGCTCTTTATCTAGCACTGCACTGCGCTCGTCACAGAGAGATAAATAAATAATTTTAAAAAATGGCAGTCATAGGAAAAACTGAAAACTTATAACTCAGAATTTGATAGCTTACTTTGGAAACCACGCGGGTGGAACCTGAAGGCGTGGCCATGAGCATGGCTATAGTCACCAGTTTATCCGAAGATTTTTTATCATTCCCGAGCATGACGCTAAAATACAATTCACAGCCCACGAAAAATCTGTCTATTGCGCGCCAAAAAAAGATCACTTCAAAAAATCTGTGTGCTTAAGACCGCACGGTAGAAGTGAAAAAAGCAACACGACCGTGTCAGATGCGGCCGAGGGGCCATGTACATAGTATCCATGGCCAAGAATAAATTAAAAAAGAGACTGACAGCAGTAGCTGACTGTCTTTCTCGCTCTGGCACTCTCGGCGGTCCCGAGGTCACCCGAAAGATTCTTTCACTTACAAACAGTGATGAGCTTCATTCACAACCTACGAATAATGTGTGTGTGGTGCGCCAAAAGGAGTTTTCGCTTCTATAAATAACGGTGGTCATTTCGCTCACAACGCCATCTAGCTCCAAATTAAGCAAAGCTTGTACCATGGAAGCCAGGTAGCTGATAAAATACTTATATATTTCTAAATATATATTTATTATACACTAGCTGTACCCTACCACGCTTCGCTATAGCACATCGTGATGCAAAAGTTTGATAAAAACAATCCTTGATGCGGATTATATATCATTGTAAAATTTCAGCTCGATCGGTGCAGAACTTTTTGAGTTTTTGAAGCGTACACAAATCCACATAACATTTTTATGTATACAGATAGAAAATACCCAGATATAAGATGTTTTTTTCTTTATGCCCTGTAATTTTACTGGAAACATTTAATAAATAAATAAAACTCAATGTTACCAATTCAATTCAATTCATTTATTCGAACCATTATTTCAAAAGAACACTTGGTAACGTCACTTACAATAAAATTATACATAAATAATCTGTGTATGTAATAAAATAATACTAAAGAATAATGTCAAATAAAAAATAATCAGCTGTAAAGGGGCCTTGTCATTTAGGTGCAGCTGTAAAAAGGCTTTGTCATGGTGAAAAAAACAAATTATCCAAACAATGAATACATACAGTAGGTACTTAAACAAATTTACATTAATGTTTAGTATTATTCCACTTTACTCGATAGTTCTGATTTTGACATATTCCTTTTCCAAATATTGCTGTCCTTTACAAAATCATCTACAGTGTAATATGCTTTGCTCATTAGGTAGTTTTTTATTTCGGTTTTAAACCTAGTTTCATTGAGACCTTCCACTTGTGCAGGTATTAAATTATAGAAGCGAATACCATTACATTTGAAAGAGTTAATGGTTTTCTGTAGTCTGCATTTAGGAAATACAATTTTATGTTTATGATGTGCTTTTGGATTCAAATCAGACATTTTCTGCAGTCGAGTACGGTTTTTCGCACATACATTATACTTTCATAAATGTATAACGACGGGACTGTTAGTATATTTATAGTTTTAAACATCTCCGTAATGATTTTCTAGCAGACAGATTGTACAGAGCACGGATTGCTCTCTTTGTAATATAAAATTGAATTTCTATCCGCGGCCGATCCCCATAATAAAATCCCATAGGACATAATACTATGAAAGTATCCAAAATAAACAAGTCTAGCTGTTTCCACGTCAGATATTTTCTTAATTTGACGAACTGCATGGGCAGCTGAACTGAGTCTATCAGCTAGTCTCTCTATGTGAGGACCCCACTGCAGCTTTGAATCCACTGAAATGCCCAGAAAAGAGTAGATTGTACGGGTTCGATCACTTTATCTTTCAGTCTAATATCAAGTTTACAGCCCAGTACATTGCATAGCGTAAACTTTATACATTTAGTTTTATTTGGATTTAGAACTAGATTATTTGCATCGAACCATTTGTATGTGATGTCCAAAATTGCGTTTACTTCTGAAATCATTTATTCCTCTTTTAACCTTAAAAAGAAGTGATGTATCATCAGCGAACATAACTATTTCTACGTTTTTATGGTTTTTATCATAAAAGGTAGATCATTAACGTATATAAGAAACAATAAGGGTCCAAGGATGGAACCTTGAGGTACACCCATTTTAAAGGGGACTCATTTGATTGCACACCGTCAATTTCAACTATCTGTACACGATCTTTAAGATAAGAAGAAATAAAATTTAGAGCTGGCTTCGATAGCCCATAGAACTGTAGTTTCTTCAAAAGAGTATCATGATGAACGCAGTCGAAAGCTTTAGACAAGTCACAAAACACACCCAGAACATCGTGATGATCTTCCCAGGCACTTAAAATATAATTATTTAGTTCAACGCCTGCATCAATAGTGGAACGTCCCTTTGTGAATCCAAATTGGTTGCTATGTAATAGGTTATTAACATTAAAGTAAGATAGAAGTTGATTGCATATAAGTTTCTCAAATATTTTACTAAGGCAGGGTAATACAGAGATGGGTCTGTAATTGCCAGGTTCGTTTTATCTCCAGATTTGAACAGTGGTATAACTTTGCTATATTTCATCATGTCAGGGAATGTACCACCTCTAATGCACTCGTTGAACAATTCCGCTAAGTAAGGAGCAATGCTATTTATAATTCCATCAAGTACTCTTACTGATAATCCCCATAAGTCCTCCGTACTCTTTACTTTAATGTCTTTGAATGTTTTTAGTATTGTAATAGCAGTCACTTGGTGAAATTCAAATGTAGATGAAGGGCACTTAACGTTTTCTTTTAACATTTCTTCAGCAAGTAAGGGGGACGATGTTAAGTGCTTAGTTGTTTCCAAGGGGATATCAGCAAAATAAGTCCTGAAAGCATCTACTATTTCCGATTTTCTTGTAGTTACTCTTTCACCAACCCGAAGTGCGTTTATCTTTTCACGACTTTTAGATTGCCAAACAATGCTTGGTCTTAAACAATGCTTCTTACATCCTGCTTTATATTATAGCATCGCCCTGCGATTCCACCCGCGTAGTTCTCGATCTCGTTATTTTCGCGGGATAAAAATTAGCCTATAGTTATTCTATTCTATGGTTCAAGTTACGACTTCTTAGCACGAGTAATAAAGATAAGTATTTAACTTCTTACTTGCGTATATAAGTACTCACACACACACACTTTTTTTTATAAAAATTACCCGAAACCAATTAAATTTTTAGAACTTAATTTTAGATTAAATAAATAACTGTAATAGATTTAAAAAAACCCGACTGCAAAAAATCAACAGATAAGAAATCATCACAACCATTCACCAAAACGAAATACTATCTAAGGAAGGAATCACTTGGGTGATGGAGACGAATCTAACGATACTTTAATTGTCAAAATCCATCCAGCCATTTGGAAGATACGTGGGATAAAGAAATTTACAAACATACAAGATACGCGCGAAAAACAAAACCCTTCTTTCAATCGGGTAAAAATAAAGAAATATGATTTTACTAATTACGCCTTTTCCTTGTAGTTTTCCTACAAAAGTGATATTGTTTTCAGAGCCAGAAGTGCAAGCGAAAATGCGCGTGGCCGCCGCAGACATCATGAAGCACGGCCAGGCAGCGGAGTCGCAGGAGGAAACCAAGGACCTCAGGTCGCCCGTCTCACAAAAGTATGTATTATTCTATTCTACTTTCTACAATAACCTTTTATGAAACCCTTATTGTGTTTTTGCTTTCGTTCTCTGGCTTCCACAGCACGGGCCATCGAGCCTAGTGTGGGGCCAAAGGCTAATTCGAGGAACTTATGTATTTTCTGTTGTAATTAAAATTAAGCATTATCTGTAATTTTGTTCCGATATTTTTTTCTTGATAATAAAGATTTGTATATGTGTTGGTATTTTACCGAATAGTTCTAATTCAACAATGACTTCTACTATACTACCAATATTATAAACTAGCAGCGCCCTGTGGCTTCACCCGCGTAGTGTCCGTTCCCGTTATTTTTTCTTGGATAAAAAGTAGGGCTGTGTTCTTCCAGACTATAATCTAAATAATATGTTCCAAATTTCAACCAGATCTTTTCAAACGTTGCGACGTGATTGAGCACCAAACATCCAAACATAGACAACATTAATAGTAAGATTAAGTGCAATAAACAGTTAATAAATCAATTATGTTGCAGGCTCTCAGCGGTGGCGCTATCGAACATAATCGAGATATGTTCGGACAGCAAAGACCGGTCCGACCCGGTCTGGCAGAGTGTCGAAGTCGCGATACAGCGGCTGAAAAACGAGGAGGCGGTTGGAGTTCCTACCAGACCGCAGGCGTTAGTGGAAGCGGCGGAAAAAGCAGCCGTAGTGGGGAAACAAGGCATCGCTGCGGTAAGCTAATATAAACCTTACGTCGTTGCAATAAGAAACAAAAGCGTGGAATTGATTTGGCCACCACGCCTCATGCGTTAGTGGAGGAAAAGCAGCCCTAGTGGGGATACAAGGCATCGCTGCGGTAAGCTAATATAAAACTTACGTTATTACAATAAGAAACAAAAGCGTAGAATTGATTTGGCCACCACGCCTCTGGCGTTAGTGGAGGAAAAGCAGCCCTAGTGGGGATACAAGGCATCGCTGCGGTAAGCTAATATAAACCTTACGTCATTGCAATAAGAAACAAAAGCGTGGAATTGATTTAGCCACCACGCCTCAGGCGTTAGTGGAGGAAAAGCAGCCCTAGTGGGGATACAAGGCATCGCTGCGGTAAGCTAATATAAACCTTACATCATTACAATAAGAAACAGAAGCGTATCGGTCAAGCCGTTTCGGAGGAGTTAAACCACAAACACCGCGACACGAGAATTTTATATATAAGACTAGCGGCCCGTTCCAGCTTCGCTCGGATAATAACCTAGATACACTCCGCGAGGCATAAGCTGAGCTTTGCATTTGTGTGAGTGTACATGGATAGTGTAGGTGTGACGACCGGCCTTAGGCGCGGCGCCATTCTGTCTCGCCGCGCTCCTGCCTGATTGGTGATCACTCACACTAATGCAAAGCTCAGCTTATACCTCGCGGAGTGTACCTATCTAGACTACAGCGCCATCTGCCGGGCTGATTTGTGAATCTGAAATAGAGTGAAAACATTTGACATGTACAAAAAAGACGGTAATTGATTAGCTATCGAGCGGGATGAAAAATGATCCAATTACTAAAATGGCTATTAAAAAATAGGGGTTAGTGATAAAAGCGTAAAAATTTAGGATTGTATGTATTTTTTATGCCACATTATAAAAAAATAAAAACCAAAATTATTGTCCAAAACTAAATTGTAGGGGTGAACAACCCTTATCACTAAGGGGTGTGAAAAATAGGTAAATAAATAAATAAATATTGGTAGACAATTCACACACAACACCATCTGACCCCAAACTAAGCAAAGCTTGTGTGATGGCAGCCAGGTAGCTGATATAATACTTATATAGTTTTAAATACATACTTATTATACATAGAAACACCCAGACACAGTGCAAACATTTGAATTCATCACACAAATATTTGCACTGGGTGGGGATCGAACCCACGACCCTCGTATTAACTTATTAACTAAGCCACTAGGCCAGTCGCCGCAGGCACATGGCCGATTCTCAGACCTACTCGTACTTACTCCATATGCTCACAAAATTGCATGAGAATCGGTCAAGCCGTTTCGGAGGAGTTTAACCACAAACACCGCGACACGAGCATTTTATATATATAAGATAAGATATAGTTATGGGACCACCTACATATGAACTTATGAACTATTATCTACCAAACAAAAAAATAACCATTAAAATCGATTCATAATCAGCTGCGCTATCGCGTAACATATAACATACACATAAAAATGGCAGTCATAGGAACAGCGGATAGAAGTGAGAACTCAGAATTTGATAGCTTACTTTGGAAACTACGCGGGTGAAACCGGAAGGCGTGGCCATGAGCAGGGTGAGGCCATCTAGAAATGCTGACACATGGGAAATCCTGACGGATTTATAGATGACCAATGTTACCCGATTGTGAGTTTACCCGAATATTTTTTATCATTTCCGAGCGTGATGCTAGAATTCTAAATCCTACGAAAAATCTGTCTGTGGAGCGCCAAAAGAAGTTTTCACTTCAAAAAAACATACAACCTCATTGAAAATTGCTTCTTTGTTGAAATCGGTTAAAATATTTAGTAAACCTGACGATTTAGCCTGGGTTTCATCATTACCAAAATTAAAAATAAATACGCAATATGAGATTGTGATACGCATCTTAGATCTTTTTTACACAGCCAGACTCTGCAGAGAGTCACTACATAATTCACTACAATACAAAAAAAAACGTGTAGTCTAATAGCGGCTTCCTTGTATGTGTGGTCAGATGGCGGTGTCGTACCTCGCCGAGGCTGGGTTCGAGGAAGCGGCGGCGGGCAGCCAGCGCGTGCTGAGCGTCATGCTGAACCGGCCCGCGGAGGAGACGCAGGCCGTGCTGGACCGCGCGCCCGCCGCGCTCGCTGCCGCGCTGCACCCCGCCGCGCTCGCCGTCGCACAGGCCTACCACTTGTGAGTATCTACCGCCCAGTAACTATTACGCCAGTAAATGTATACCGCCCTGTAACTATACCACTTGTGAGTATATACCGCCCTGTAACTATACCACTTGTGAGTATATACCGCCCTGTAACTATACCACATGTGAAGATATACCGCCCTGTAACTATACCACTTTTAAAGATATACCGCCCTGTAACTATACCATTTGTGAAGATATACCGCCCTATAACTATACCACTTGTGAAGATATACCGCCCTGTAACTATACCATATGTGAGTATATACCGCCCTGTAACTATACCATATGTGAGTATAAACCGCCATGTAACTATACCATATGTGAGTGTATACCGCCTTGTAACTATACCATATGTGAGTATATACCGCATTGTATCTATACCACTTTTAAAGATATACCGCCCTGTAACTATACCACTTGTGAAGATATACCGCCCTATAACTATACCACTTGTGAAGATATACCGCCCTGTAACTATACCACTAGTGAGTATATACCGCCCTGTAACTATACCAAATGTGAGTATATACCGCCCTGTAACTATACCATATGTGAGTATAAACCGCCATGTAACTATACCATATGTGAGTGTATATTGCCTTGTAACTATACCATATGTGAGTATATACCGCATTGTATCTATACCATGTGGGAGTATATACCACCCTATATCTATACCATGTTGGAGTATATACCGCCCTGTATCTATACCATATGTGAATATATACCGCCCTGTAACTTTACCATATATGAGTATATACCGCCCTGTAACTATACCGTGTGTGAGTTACATCGCCCTGTAACTATACCACTTGTGAAGATATACCGCACTGTGACTATACCACTGGGGAGTATATACCGCCCTGTAATTATACCACGTATGAGTATCTATCGCCCTGTAACTATACCACTGGGGAGTATATACCGCCCTGTAACTATACCACTGGGGAGTATATACCGCCCTGTAACTACACCGTATGTGAGTATATACCGCCCTATAACTATACCACTTGTGAGTATATATCGCCTTGTAACTATACCACTTGTGAGTATATATCGCCTTGTAACTATACCACTTGTGAGTATATACCGCCCTGTAACTACACCGTATGTGAGTATATACCGCCCTATAACTATACCACTTGTGAGTATATATCGCCTTGTAACTATACCACTTGTGAGTATATACCGCCTTGTAACTATGCCATAGGTGAGTATATACCGCGTTGTAACTATACCATATGTGAGTTATACCGCCCTGTAACTATACCACTTGTGAAGATATACCGCCCTGTAACTATACCACTTGTGAGTATATACCGCCCTGTAACTATACCATGTGAGAGTATATACCGCCCTGTAACTATACCGTGTGTGAGTTACATCGCCCTGTAACTATACCACTTGTGAAGATATACCGCACTGTGACTATACCACTGGGGAGTATATACCGCCCTGTAACTATACCACTTGTGAGTATATACCGCCCTGTAGCTATACCACTGGTGAGTGTATACCGCCCTGTAACTATACCACTGGTGAGTATATACCGCCCTGTAACTATACCCTATGTGAGTATAAACCGCCCTGTAACTATACCATATGTGAGTATATACCGCCCTGTAACTATACCATGTGTGAGTTATACCGCCCTGTAACTATACCACTGGTGAGTATATACCGCCCTGTAACTATACCATATGTGAGTATATACCGCCTTGTAACTATACCACGTGTGAATATATACCGCCCTGTAACTATACTATGCAGGAGTATATACCGCCCTGTAACTATCATACCACTTGTGTGGATATACCGCCCTGTAACTGTGACTATATACGAGTACCGCCCTGTAACTATACCACTTGTGAGTATATACCGCCCTTTAATTATACCACGTGTGAGTATCTACCGCCCTGTAACTATACCATATGTGAGTATATACCGCCCTGTAACTATACCATATGTGAGTATATACCGCCTTGTAACTATACCATATGTGAGTATATACCGCCCTGTAACTATACCATATGTGAGTTTAAACCGCCCTGTAACTATACCAGATGAGTATATACCGCTCTATAACTATACCATATGTGAGTTATATCGCCCTGTAACTATACCACTTGTGAATATATACCGCCCTGTAACTATACCTTTTGTGAAGATATACCGCCCTGTAACTATACCATATGTGAGTTATACCGAACTGTAACTATACCATATGTGAGTTATACCGCCCTGTAACTATACCACTTGTGAAGATATACCGCCCTGTAACTATACCATATGTGAGTATATACCGCCCTGCAACTATACCATATGTGAGTTGAAACCGCCCTGTAATTATACTACTTGTGAGGATATACCGCCCTGTAACTATACCACTTGTGGAGATATATCGCCCTGTAACTATACCACTGGTGAGTATATACCGCCCTGTAACTATACCATATGTGAGTATGTACCGCCCTGTAACTATACCATATGTGAGTATATACCGCCTTGTAACTATACCATGTGGGAGTATATACCGCCCTGTAACTTAAACATATGTGAGTATATACCGCCCTGTAACTATAACATGTGGGAGTATTTACCGCCCTATAACTATACCATATGTGAGTTATATCGCCCTGTAACTATACCACTTGTGAATATATACCGCCCTGTAACTATACCTTTTGTGAAGATATACCGTCCTGTAACTATACCATACGTGAGTATATACCGCCCTGTAACTACACCGTATGTGAGTATATACCGCCCTATAACTATACCACTTGTGAGTATATACCGCCCTGTAATTATACTACTTGTGAGGAAATACCGCCCTGTAACTATACCATGTGGGAGTATATACCGCCCTGTAACTACACCGTATGTGAGTATATACCGCCCTATAACTATACCACTTGTGAGTATATATCGCCTTGTAACTATACCACTTGTGAGTATATACCGCCTTGTAACTATGCCATAGGTGAGTATATACCGCGTTGTAACTATACCATATGTGAGTTATACCGCCCTGTAACTATACCACTTGTGAAGATATACCGCCCTGTAACTATACCACTTGTGAGTATATACCGCCCTGTAACTATACCATGTGAGAGTATATACCGCCCTGTAACTATACCGTGTGTGAGTTACATCGCCCTGTAACTATACCACTTGTGAAGATATACCGCACTGTGACTATACCACTGGGGAGTATATACCGCCCTGTAATTATACCACGTATGAGTATCTATCGCCCTGTAACTATACCACGTGTGAGTATATACCGCCCTGTAACAGTACCATCATCTGCACTGCTGGACATAGACCTCCCCCAAAAAATTCCACAATGATCGGTCTTGTGCTGCCTCCATCCACCGACTTCGCACTTCACTAAAAAATCGCAGATGGTACTGTAATAAAAACCAAAAATATTTTCTGAAAGCGTTCGGGGACGATGACGCGAGTTTCAAAATTGTTGTTCACAGAAAAAGGGCTTAACGCGCTTGCAGAAATTTTTACTTCAAAGACCTATTTTTTTTTTTAGAGCGAAGACCGGAATTGGCGCCCCCGCCCGCGACCTGAGTTCGAGCAGTTCGTCGGACAGCGACAGCGAGTCTTCGTCCGATGACGAGTAACGTGTTGTAATATTAACTGTAGCGTAATATTCATAGCCAATAAATGCATTTAGATTTACTCTTGAATCGTAGTTTTGGTTTATTTTATTAATTTTACTTACATTATGTGAACAGTCAAAGGCTAAACGCAATACTAGAAGCGCCCCACGATTTAACCCGCGGAATTCCGGTTCCAATTATTTTCCCGTGGTAAAAGTAGCCTATAAGATGTTCCGTACTAAGCTAAATGTGAATGGATCTAGTTGAAATTTCGCATTTCAACTCAATCTGTTCAGCTTCAGATGTTCCGACATGAGTGAGCTTCAAACATCAGAAGTTTCGCATGTTTTTTTACCTTTTATAGGCTCACACTTGACCGCCACCTCGCCTGATGTTAAGCGACGATGCGGTCCACGATGGAGCGTGTTTACCTAGAAGAAACCGATTCACTCTCGATTTGAAGACACAAAGATTGTAAACATCGGGGAAAACCCACTCAGGCAACGTATTTCACAGCCTAGACGTTCTTATCACAAAAGTAGAGACAAATCTCTTCGTTCGTGTCATTGGAACATCAACCATGAAACGATGTCGCTTTTTCGAGCTACGAGCATTCCGATAGAAAAAAGGGCAAGGCAGTTAGATCATGCAGATCAGTTGCACACTCTCCGAAGTGTATCCGGAAAAAACCGATAGGGTAGCAATTATAGTTTTAGTAGCTATTTATTTACTATGCGATCTTATCGCTTTAATTTTAAGAGACAAATGAGTGAGCTTATTTCTACCAAACCACTAGGCCGATTTCAAAAATTCTTTCACCGTTGGATATGTACGTGATCCTGAGGGTTATAGGATAGATGTACCACGGGCGAAGTCGGGGCGGATCGCTAGTTTATAATACTAGTAGAATTATCATAACAAAATAAACAAAGGCGATTGTAATAACTGCCGAAAGGCGAAGTTCATTGCACCGTACACAATATGTGCATAAAACAATGAACGTGTGACGGTGCGGTCGCGCGACCCGTTCGGTCGTCCTTTCGATATGGTCTGCAATAACAATGTTAGTCATGTTGTCATGTAACCCGAAATTGTTGTGCCTTTACAGAAACAAAGGTTTGATTATGAAATTTACTACACCACAAATTATTTGATTATTTTTCGCGGAACAACCAAAATGATTTAAAAAAATGTATAGGAATACAATTGAGGTGTACTCGGAGGGTCATTCCACTACACTGGCTAAGTTCGGGTTGGGTGACACATGACCATACAGTAAGATGTCGTTATTTGAACATACCGCTTGCCGAATTCGAGACTGTTTTTTTTATAGTCAAGAATGATGGTATGAGCTGATTATGTGCTTCATGGTTAGCCTGGTGATGGGACGAGCAGAACATCTGCTTGATGGTAAGCAACACGCCTGCCCATAACAACGCAGTGTCCCGCAGCTATTAGAACACGAAGAGTTCAAATGATTACCTAGCTTGCACTGGGTGCGCAAAATGGTCAAACGACAACATTATGATAAATGTACATTGAAGAATATACCCTATACATTGTGTATCCCCATACTGTCGACTCTTTGTTGACAGTATGGGGATACACAATGTAGTAAAATAAAAATAACTAGGTAAGTACTGCTAACAAAAATACGTTTTAAAATGCTATCATCTAGATTCTAGATAAAGCCATTTTTAGAATTTATCGTGATAACTTTTTGACTCTTTTTTATTTGTTGTTTATTCTTCCTAAAGAGTTTAAAGTGTTTTCTTTGATCACAATCAGTGGTTGTTTGTTATTATTTATTGTTACAATGGAATTTTTTAGCACCCTCAAAACAATTTATTGAATGTGTAGCCATCTTAATCGAGTTACGATAACTACACATAATAACAGATACCTACTGTATTATCCTAAGACCTCGCTGCTTTTCTGCGTAATAATGGTGTGTATACTTTTTTATACCTACTATGTACTTATATAAACAAGAACAAAATTAAAAAAAATTATTAACCCCCGACTACCTTAGATTTGTTATCTGTACAACATTCTACTAGTCAAGCCCTTTCATTTGATACCCACATTAAGGGAATTGTGAAAAAAGAAATGTAATTCGCCATTTTGTGGTAGCGGCCATCTTGGATTTGAAATTTGTCATAGTGCAAATTATTCTACTAATCAAGCCCTTTCGTTTGATACCCATATTGAGGTAGTAGTGAAAAATATTATATAATTCGCCATTTTGTGGTGACGGCCATCTTGGATTTGAAATTTGTAATAACATAGTACTCCACTAGTCAAGCCCTTTCATTTGATACCCAAATTGAGGTAGGTTGTGAAGAAATATTTTGTCCGCCATTTTGTGGAGGCGGCCATTTTGAATCTATATTTACCAAACATAGCTAAGAACACCCGCACGGATATTAACTTTCAAATAAAAAAAACCGCATTGAAATCGGCCCATCCGTTTGAGCTCTACGGTGCCACAGACATACACACACACAGACAGACAGACAGACAGACATCGACGTCAAACTTATAACACCCCTTTTTTTTGGTCGGGGGTTAAAAAACCGGCCAAGTGCGAGTGGGACTCGCGCACAAAGCCGTACCATTAGCACATAAACGCCGAAAACCTCTTTCATTGTATGGGAGAGCCCCCTTAATTATTTATTTTATTTTAATTAATTATATTTTTAAAGAGAACATAAAACTAAATACCTGTCACCGTTATTAGTATCGAGTAAGAAACATAAAAAGCTTGTTGTATAGGAACCCTTAAGTATTTATTTTATTTTTAGTATTTGTTATTTGTTGTTATAACGGCAAAAGAAATACATCATCTGTGAAATTGCAACTGTCTAACTATCACCGTTCCTGATGAAGGCCTCGATACCAGGAGTCACAGTTGCGGAATACTGGGCAGCAAAAATTTAAAAGACTCACACACACACAAAAAAAAAAGACAACATCATCGACACGAAGAAGAAGAAGACCGTTCTTGAGATACAGCCTGGTGACAAACGCAAACGGACGATCGGACAGCGAAGTCTCAGTAATAGGGTCCCGTTTTTACCCTTTGGGTACGGAACCCTAAAAACAAGAAAAGACATTGGCCGTTATAGAAACTTCCGATAGAAGTGAAAACGCATAAATTAGAATAATTGTAGTATTATTAAATTTAATAGCACTAAATAATGCTCTACAATACGTCATTTGTATAGCCAACGATATACAACTATCAAGGATGTCGGTGACGCGATGCCCTAGCGGGGAGGATCTGGTACCTGCCGACTTGTAGCTGGTATGTAGAGTATACTATTATTATTTACTAACGGCACGCCCCGCCATCGTCCGTAGTACTGAATGTTATAGCCTATGCCTATAGCACGTAGGTAAAAAATCCAACGGTGAAAGAGTTTTTGAAATCGTTCCTGCACTTTCTGAGAATAGCGCGTTCAAACAATAAACCTCTTTTTCAGCTTTATAAAATGAGTATAGATTATTATCCGAAGTCGGCTGAATTATAATTTGGGGATTGCGTTGCAAAAGATGCAGATGTAGCTGAGATACAACAAAAGCTGACTAGTTGATAACATACTCGCACACAATGTCATACAAATAATTAAGAAGAAAATAAAATAAGTATGATTTCCTATGGCAATCTTATTCGTCAAGGACTAGCCGTCAGGCCTTGTGGACTTAAAAACATACTTTTATAGTGGTAGGTACCTAGGACTGCAGAGTCCGTCTTGCAAACATTACTGTGTTCCAGTTTGAAGGGCAATGTTTCCAGTTAAGTTACAGGTCATAGAGATAAAACATCTTATATGTTCTAGGCTAGGTTGCAGTTCTAGGTAATGATTTAAAGTCTAGTTAATAATCTACACAAGAGTATATAGTTTAGTTCTTTGATTGGACTCTTAATGTTCCAATAGCTGCGTGTCACTGTGCTGTTATGTGGCAGGCATGTTGCTTGCCATTATGGCTGCTCGTCTCGTCTATATACTATAAAAACATACACAATGCTTGACCTATTTTTGCGCAACTCTGTTTTCAAAAGGCTGATTGTTTTCCAATTCGTGACTTCTATTATGACCTTAGTTTTCGGCGCCTTTGCGTTTACTCTCGTTGACCCTGTTAGCAGTATTAGTGCATCCGTGTTCCTTTTCCGTGACCCGGTCGAGTAACTCGAACGCCAAACATGACGCCTGCCCATTACTCATACATCTATGGCTGCAAAGTCATTATTTATCCTTTTGGGAATGGAATGTCACTTTTCACTTTTGTACGGGCGTATTTTGTTAATTATGTGTGAATCTTTCGACACGTTACGTAGTTCATATAAGACTGATTATTTTATCTACTTACTCCGTGATTTAATCGCGTAATTCCAATTCCCGTTTTTATTACTCGAGGTGAAAAGTAGTCTTTGTGCTATTCGAAACTATAGGTAGGTAAACTAACAGTGTTCCAAATGTCAAACTAATCCGTTGAGCCGTTAAGAAAAAAAAAACAAAACTATAATTTTAAATTATAGTAGTATTATAGTAAAAAAAAAACAAAGTATGTAGTAGTGCCCCACGGTTTTACCCGCGTAGTTCCTGTTCCCGTTATTTTTTCGGGACAAAATGTAGCCTATGTGTTCTATGTTTCAAATTTCAGCCCATTCTGCTCATATTTTACGACGTGATTGAGCAACAAACTTCCAACATTGACATTTATAATATTATAATAGGGTATACATATTTTATAAGTAGTTAATTAACTGAAAACAGAGTAGGTAAGTAGATATTTGTGAATTGTCGACTCTAGGTTTCTGACAGCGGACCCCAAACTAGTCAAAAGACACGTATGTACATACCTTAACCAACTTTAATCTATTCTATGCTTAAACATACCTAGGTATGTATATCTTTGTCAACAAAATACATATTTGGCAAACCACAAAAACAAATCGCAAATATGGATTTACCGTTACCTTAGGTACATTTGCTAGGAATGTGTGACAGAACAGATGCGGTCTCATTTCTCCTTACGAGTATTGTCGCAGAAAGGTGTTAAAAACTATAATTGCTGTCCAAATGCTTTGAAGAAAGCTGGTGTACTCCGTTAGTTGCACTTCGGCAGTCTTATCTCGAACCACGGACAGTGAACTTTACAAAATGGTGCATCGTATTTATTATACCCTGGTTCTTATAATGGTGAGTACCAAATCCATAAAACTAATTCCCTACTTAATTAGTTAGACAAATGCCAAATAAGTATAAGAATTTCGCCGTTTTCTCATTCGTAAAAATGTAGTGTCCTTTTGAAATATTCAGTTACAGAGAACAATCTTATAATTATTTTTTTTCATGTAATACTGAACTTTATATATTTTGTATAAATCATTAAGATATAAAAAATATTCGTATGTTATAACGCTGTAAGAATCACGTTCGTTTTCTTCTCGAGCATATTGTAAGAATCACTTGATAGTTATAATCTTGGTGTCTTCAAATCGATATCATGAATCGGTTTCGTCTAGGTGAGCACGCTGCATCTTAGATCACATCGTTGCTTAACATCAGGCGAGATGGTGGTCAAGTGCGAACCTATTATCTATTATAGTTAAAATAGCTCATGAGTGATTGCACTGAGGACGCATGAGTTCTGTTGAAGGATGATTAATAGGCCAACAACCTATTACTAAAAGCTAGGAGTAGTGGGACTCTTCTTAGTCTGCCTGAGGAGGTCCCTACTACACATTTGGCAGCTACTCTACCGCCAAGCAATAGTGTTCTGACGTTACTGTGTTCCGGTTTGAAGGGCAATGTTTTCAGAGCAATTACAAAGGATAGAGATAAATCATATTTTATATCTGGGTGACGAGCGTAGTACAAGTGTTCGACTGTTACGACAGTGTTCGAGCTTTAGACGTTCTATTCAGCAGATAACATTATTACGAGCAGTTCTACACACGTACAGTATGCCCAATAAAACCCAGTTTTATTTTAAATAGCCTTATCAACAACTTGAACAAAATCTCATCCAGAGGGGAAGGGGTATCGAAAAATCGTCAAAATTACCTTACGTAATTTATGGATACCCCCTTACATGATTGGTAGGTAGGTCCATAGATTGTTAACGTGACGACAAATAGTATCCACACAACACAAAACAGTAACACCTATCTATTAAATTTTTCACCTTTGTAGTGGTAGGACTCCTAGCAGAGTCCGTCTGGGGAAGTACCACACGTTTGCCAGTTATTCTACCGCCAAACAGTAATGTGAAAACTGTGTTCCGGTTTGAAGGGCAATGTTTCCAGATAAATTACAGGGCATAGAGATATAACACCTGAGATCTCTGGGTGATGAGCGCAGTGCAATGCTAGGTAATGATTTGGACTCTTCATGTTCCAATAGCTGCGTGTCACTGTGCTGTTATGTGGCAGGCATGTTGCTTACAATCAGGCACATGTACTGCTCGTCTCGTCACTTCTTAATTAAAAAAAAAGAATGTGATCTCGATTAGCTGTAAAGGTGTTACGAGATCACATGGAAGTGATTCATTCTCTTGTTGAATGTTTACTATTTGGTTTAATTTATACCTGTTGTGGAAAATTATGCAAGTGTGTCAATATTTAATTTAAAGATATGTCTTGGTATTCATATCTAAAGACATTTTTAAATACCTACACTTCTTACTACGAGTACAAAGTCATTAGGTCATTATCCTAAATCTATGGTTTACGGTTATTTGTTTCAGGCCCTGACGTATGAAACGTTTGGTATTGGCTATAATTCACGTAATCTGGACTGTGGTCCTTACGGCTTTATTTGCGAAAGGAACAATAAAATCAGACTTTGCGAGGGCGAAAATCTCTTCGGCCCAGCGTTCCTCTGCCCCGCCAACACAATCTGCAACGAAGACTCCAGTGACGTTTGCGAAAACACTGTCAACTACATCGACAACACTTTTACGAGGACCATTCGATGTCACAGGAATGAAAGAATAGCCGATCCTAATGTTTCAGACTGCAAAGGATATATTCTTTGTATCCCGAATAAAAACCGCTTCCAAGGAATTAAGTTCAAGTGCTCAGGAAGCACAATTTTCAACGGCTTTACGAGAACGTGTTCAGCCCCTGATAAATATAAGTGTCCTGTCGCAAACAACAGTACTAGGACTACTCCGACGCTTTTTGAAAATGACTACAGAAGGCTCGACAGCAGAGGAAGTGTTATTACTACTGGGAACAGCGATCGTCGCGCGATAGAATGTAAAAACTACAAGTTCTCTGTGACACAAGACCAAGTCCCTAACAAAGCGACGTACTTCTGCCCTTCACGCCCAGTGAGAGGAGAAACTTCCATCCGATGTACGATATTTTCGAATCAATTCTGTATTACGCTAGAAAAAGACGAGGAAGACCAGTACATTCAAGACAATGCTGCAGCCTTTAGAAGACCTCGTATTAATAATTAGATTTATATTGATAAAGTACAATAAAAGACTGATCACGGTTATTCTTATGAACCTATAAAATAAAACAACTCATAACGTGCTTACAATTTTATTTTAAAAAGAAAGACACAAGATTAAATTATATAATATGCGATTCTCTTTATCAATATACGATGTAATAACACCTAGGTAGGTAATAAGGTGGTAATAAGTATTTAAAAAGAAACAAAACATGTTTTAAACTGTTATAAAATGATATTTGACTCAATGGCTTTATACACTGGCTGAAAGTAGGTATGTGAGAGATATGATAATGAAGATTATCGTGTCGACTACTATTACTAGGTGCACCTAACACTCATTGCTTTCGGCGTCTACACACTTCTTCTTATCTTTGTGGAAGATTTCGTCGCTATCGCACTTTTTCTTTTTTTGACGATAAGACGAATCGACTTTAATGCATTCATAATATTTTTGGCAATTCGATGGATCTGGGAAAACCCCTTCTCTTTTACATTTGAATTTCTTTTCTGGTCTTTCTGTTGTTTCTTGCTTTATCGCAGAAGAGCTCTGCTCACTGACACTTTTAGACTCGCTCGTGGAAGTGAATTCACTATTCAAATCACATCGAACGGAAGTTTTGTTGAGGCGGTAACCATTCTGGCACTGTAATTTAAATCTAATAAAATGATTTAGATTATTCCTAACGCATATGTAATATACATTATCATTCAGAAAGTCACTAAAGCGACCTTCGGTTACGCATCGAAATTGGTTATTCCTTATGCAATGCGATAAATTCTTGGTACACTGCTTGTTAATTTCACTAAATACAGTATTTATTGGACAGCTTCCTTCTACGACGTGGCTTGACTTGTTACCTGGACATATGTAGAATTTTCTACAGTCTTGCTCATCCGCGTATCTGCCTCGTTTTCTTTGTTTGCAGGAGAACTTTTGTAACGCGGTTTTTTGAGTAGTTGATTGAAATGCCGGAAAGCCAGTTGTTTGCATATCTCCTGCAGGTGTAGCTTTTATGTGTGACATGTTATGGAATGTATTACTTTGATCATGTGAGATAACTGTCATATTATGTGCCAGGGGAATTATCTTGTTTTGATCTTGTGATTTATCGCTTGACGTATTATTGCTGTTTGTTAATATTGTGCTATTTTTAATCAGCTCATGCGTGGGTGTTACTTTTTTGTTTTCACTGACAGTGGTATTTGTTCCTCTGTAGTTTCTATTGCTGATGCTAAAATTTGTTGAAATTAATTCTTTAGGGTAGCTAGCGTTATTGGAATTAAAGTTTTTGCTTGGGACTTGGGATATCAATTCTTCGCGAGTTAAGACATCTCTTTTTACTGTATTTTCTTTTGAAATAGGAGTATTTTTTTCTTTTGGTAATGTAGAGGGAACGTTACTTTGTAGCGATCCTAGTTCTACATTGACTGAATGTTCCGGTTTTTCTTCATCCTGTGTTTCTTCCTTTTCAGACTTTTCTTTTTTCTCTTTGGCGTCATGTAATTTGGGAGCTTGTGTTATTAGAGAAACAATACCAGAATGCGTTTTTCCGCTCTCTATGTTGGTATCTACTAAAACATCTGATGTTGTACTAGCTTCTGTACCCGCACCGACATTTATAGATGACATCGATGATGTAGATTTAGTATAATCTATGACATCAATATTTTTGGGTATATTTTGTGTTCCTGGGACAGTAACATATGTCATGATTTTTTTATTCTTATCATCGATGCCAAATTTACTTTTTACAGGCCTCGTGTTTGTCCTGTTTGTCAAATCAACCTTAGGCTGTCCAGGATTCAATGTTTCCCGTTTCGAAAAACTATTTATCTGCGAATCATATGTAGTTACGACGTCACTTTTCGTTGGTTTATTTGTTTGTTCTGTTACATCTTTCTCTGTCGATGTTTTGAAAGATATATTTGTTTCAGATTTTGGTGACACAATCTGCTTTATGCCTGATGTTTGATCACTACTAATCGAACTTCGCGATTTAGTATTATAAGAAGGCAGTTCAGCGAAATTACTCAAAAGTTCAGCACGCATAGTTTGTGTGCTTTCCGTTGTTAATATGTTTGTCGATTTGTATGAAGCATCTGATTCAATGGGAGAATTTGTCAATGTTACGGTATGATTAGTTTTTTCCAGTGTAATCGAACTGGTGGTAGATTTCGACCTAAATCCACTTACAGTGCTTGAAGTGGCGGGTTGTATGTTCTTGTCTGTTGCTAATAATAAGTTATCGTTGTTTTGTTTGTTAAGGTTACTTATTTCTTCCACTGTGTCAATTGTTACATGCGCTTGTGTTACAGGTAGACTTAAAGTCGTTTGAAGGCGCGGACTTGTACTATCCGTCAAGTGTTGTTTATCTTGTTTGCTAAAGTTTGAAGTAAATGTATCGTCATTTAGCTGGCTGTTAGTGGTCTTTTCTGATCCACTTAATTTTGTTAATACTTTTGTAGATGATGAAAGATTGGCGCTTTCTGTGCCTGAATCTGTACTGATATTTGTTTCTGATATATTCTGAATTGTAGAAATGCTATCTTTTCCGTTTTTTTCGAAGTGTTGATGCAAGTCAACGGTTGAAATAGGTTTCTGTCGTTGAATCGCTATTGTGGAGTTAAGTAGAAGATTTTGTAAGGGATTAGAATGTTGTTCCAAACTAATTGCACCAACATGATGGCCAGTTTGTTCCTCATGGACATTTTTTTCTATAATAGTTGCTATTTGTTCATTGTCATTAATGATCATCGGTACCTGCGTTGTAACTACTGAAGCATTTGTCAAAAAATCTATTGTATAGGGTTCTACTGTAGCTGTATTATCTTTGCTTGTACTCAATCGAATTGTTTCTTGATTAATTATTCCTGAAGTCGGTGAAGTAAGCAAACTTTGGTCCATAAAATTAGCTTCTGTTGTTAACAATTTTTCCATGTTCAGGTCATTCCAAATATTCTTATCAATGTTTTGTATAGATGTTTGACTTATAATTTCATTTCCTGTAGGCATTCCTATGGCATTGCCAGATGTAATGTGTGCGACATTGGAAGATTGTGTATTAGATTCTGTCTGTGTAGTTAAAGTTTGCACTTGAGCTTTGGCAACTGAGTCTATATTGGGCAAACCGATTCCAAAATTGGTGTTGATATGTTCTAAATAGCTTTCAGTTACATAAGTTGGTAGTATATGTTTTACTACATAATTATCTTGTGATATCAAACTTCCGATCTTGGTTGGCGACGGCGTCTCTGTCACAGGTTGCGCATTAGTACTGAATACATAGGAATCGTATGGGTAATCTGTAGGTGGATTGGTGGTCCCTATTAGAAGGCCTGCCTTATCGTTTACGTTAGATACTTCAATATTTGTGACAGAACTGTCATTTAAGACTGCGTTAAGTGTAATTACTGTTGGAGTCTCTGTTTGCATTTTTGATTGATACTTGTCTCTTGATACAGCATCAATTGTCCTTATGTTTGATTTTAGTGTTGAAACAGTGTCGGTATGAATTTGTGGCATCAATATTTTAATAAGATCTGAAGTTGTGGTTTTGTTTTGTGATACTATTACAGACGGAGCTAGCAAGCTTTTGTTCTGACCCTTATTGTCTCCATGTTGTTCCGCTGTAGTTGCAGTAAAATTAGTTTGATTTGACCAATAGTCTTTATCGGTTTTAGGAGATTTAATATTATGAGTTACAAAACTATCAATTACCTTTGGAATTTGTGCTAACAATTGTTCTGTTACAGGCCGAGTTTGACGGAGTTCGTGGGTAATCTGGTTTTCATTCGAAATTGCGCTGATTCCACTTATGATGGGACTCTTAAGTATTGAAGGTATCTTAATATCAGTTGGATTTGACTGCATAGAGTACTCCGTAGTAGATAGTGCTTCAGTTTTTTCAGCAGTAGGTACTGTTCCAAAATTACCATCTAATACTTCTAAATTTAAATGGATGGTTGTGATATCCGTGTTTAATGAATTATCTATAGTATTAGTCAACAATGAGACAGATTGTAAACCATTCGAAGTTGAAGTTTCAGTTTTACTGGTCGAATCGGTACTTAAAACTGGGTTCCATGTTACATTATCTGTAATGGTCGTAACGCTTTCTTTCCGTGCCCATTTGTTACTTATGTTTCTTGCGTTATTTGTATTATTATCACGACGTTTTTGTGCATTGGTTAGGCCGTCGTTTCCTTCTGACAAATTAAAAGTTTGTTGAGTAGTGCTTAGGATTTCCAAATTGTTTGAATGTTTTGATATGGGCATTCGTTCAGTCATTAAACTGGTCTGTTTTTGTGTACGCATTTCAGTAGGATTTTCGAATTTCAATTTATCTTCACTGGCAGTCATTGTAGTGTTTCCTGTCTGAATCCTAGAGTTGCTAGATACAGTTTGCAGTTCCTCCAAATGTATACTTTTTTGACTCGAATTATAAACGGAGTTTGCATCTGTAAAGTTGTTTATTGTATTTTGGTATGCGCTTTCGTTTGACAGATTATTGATTTCATTTTTCAAAATTAAGACCACATTGGATGGTGTTGTTATATTGTCTAAAATTGATGTTATGGTAACCTCATTATTGGTTGTTTCTTTTGGGTGAACATTTTCTCTTGATAACGTAACAGAGTTATTAAACATTTGCTCTGATGTCGTCATTGTTTGATACAGTTCTAGATTGTTTGGTTTATCTGTCATACCAGTGCTAGTATCAACCTTAAATTGGTCATTAATGGTGGTCAGGTTACTTTTTATGTTATTCTCATGAGTAATATTTGTGTTATCCAGTAATTTACTTACTTCAGTATTGCTAATTCGTTGGTTATTGGTAGCGTTTATTAAAGGTGCAACACCATCCTTTAATTTTAATGGTTTTAGATTTCCTATAGAGTCACTTATTAGTGGGTGTTTGTATTCCTGCGAAATTTTAGAGACCACAATAGTATCTATAGGTTTTGGTGTGTTTGATGTGCTCTTATTGACGGCGTCTTGAAATTTATTTACAGCTAGTTCTGTAGTAAATTCTATATCAAATCCATTATTTAGATCTTTTATAAAAGAGGTCACAGCTGGTACTTCAGTAGCAGTACTTAAAATTATTGTTTCGGCTTTGTTTTCAAACGTAGTTACAGTTCTATTTGATAAATCATTCGTAGTTGACATAGTTATTGGATGATCAGTTGCAGCATTGGTAACAATCGCGATGGTATTTTCTAATTGGCTAACTGTTTGACTAGATACTGCGTTTATACTCTCCGTTGTGGATACCGCCACTAGCACTTCAGTTGTAGTATCTACATTTATGATATCAGGTCCTTTCTCTAATGCAGTAATGATTGGTTCAAATGCAATATTTTGACCTTCTGTGGATGATGTCTTTATTGATACTTCTGTTCTAGGAATAATGTTCATATTTTCGTCTTTCTTCTCTATTTTAGTAGCATTTAATTTTGTATCAGTATTTTGATCTATAGTACTTGATATCATTACTAATAATTCAGTTTTATCACTTGTTTGGGCAGTTTCGGTGATTTTCTGTGGCGTATTGAGTGTTTTTTCTAATCCAATTATCGGATCTGAATTATATGATGTCTTTCCTGGTAACACTTCAGTTGTTGTAACTTTATCTTTCGTGGAAACGAATTGTTGAGATTCAGTATTTTGACCTACTATAGATGATAATTTTAGTGGTATCTCAGTTGTAGAAACAATCACTACACTTTCTGTGATACTCTCTAAATTAGTAATATTTTGTTCATGTCCAGTAGACTGATTTTTTACTGTGGTTGTGGCATTTACCTGTTCTTTAGCTATTTCATTTATTGCTGCAGTCTTAGTTATATTTTCTAACATAGTATCAATTAATTCTAATCCAATGTTGTTATCTGAATCAGGTGATGCTTTTATTGGTACTTCAATTGTAGTTACAATTTTATTTATGTTCTCTTTTGTGGAAACTGCATGTTGAGATTCAGGATTTCGTCCTTCAGTAGATGACATATTCACCGGTACTTGAGTTGTAGGAATGATAACTAGATTTTCAGTTGTTTTCTCTATTTTCGTTACATATTGGTTAGATGCAGGTTTTTTACCTTCAGACGTTAATAACTTTGCTAAAACTTCAGTTGCCTCATTTGTGCCTATAGTTTCTGTTATGGTCTCTGAGGTAGTAACTAGTTCGTCTAATGCAATATTCTGATCGGAATCGGAAGATGTTTTTACTGTCGCTTCACTTGTGGCAATTGTAGTTATGGTTTCTGTCATACTATCTGATGTCGAAACTATTTGTTCTGATACAGTATTCAATTCCAAATTAGATATATTTACTGGAATTTTATTTGCATTTATAGTTACAGTTTCAATTTCAAATGGAGTAACTACTTGTTCTAATCCATAATATGAACTGTACGATGGTTTTACTGGTATTTCGTTTGTACCAATTGTAATTACAGTTTTGTTCATGTTCCCGTTCGTGGGAACTATTTGTTTAGATGTAGGATTATGGCCTCCAATAGATGATATTTTAACTGGTGCTTCAGTTATTGGAATTATAATAACATTTTCAGTGATCATCTCTATTTTACTAATAATATTTTGTTTAGATTCAGTATGTTGACTTAGAGTATTTGATACCTTTACCGGTATTTCCGTAGTCACACTTGTAGATACAGTTTTCGATATATTCTCTGACGCAGTAACTATTTGTTCTAATCCAATTATCTGACTTGAATTAGATGATGCCTTTATTGGTGTTTTAGTTGTAGCTAATGTAGCTACAGATTCAGTTAAATTATCGGACGTAGAAACTATTTGTTGTGATTCAACATTAAGTTCTAAATTAGAAGATGCATTTACTCGAACTTCATTGGCACTTATAGTTACAGTTTCGGATTTAGACGATGGCTGTACTGGTATTTCAGTTGTACCAATTGTAGTAACAGTTTTGTTTCTGTTGCCGTTCATGGAAACTGTTTCTTTGGATTCAAAATTTTGACCTTCATTCGTTGATTTTTTCGTTGATACTTCAGTTGTAGGAATAAAAATAGCATTTTCAGTTATCCTCTCTATCCTAGTAGTATTTTGTTTAGATTCAGCATTCCGACTTAGTGTGTTTGATACCTTTACCGGTACTTCAGTAGTCTCACTTGTAGCTACAGTTTCGGTTAGATTCTCTGACGCAGTAACCAAATGTTCTAATCCAGTGTTCTGACCTAAATTGGATGAAACATGTACTACTTCGTTCACACTTGTAGTTACAAGTGTTGTTTTCGTTGATTTTTGATCAAATCCAATCATTGAACCTGAATAAGAAGTTCCCTTTAATGATCCTTCAGTTGTAGCGTTTATAGCTATAGTATCGTTTGTGTTATTAGCTAATATATTTATTGTTTGTTCTAATATAATACTTATATTATCAGCATCAGATATTGTTACAGGCACTTCAGATGCAGTTATTATTTGTGCTGTTTCAGTCGTATTATCCAATAGTATAGTGGTCTGTTTGGGTATATTATTTCCACCTACAGTGACTACTTCCTTTAATGGTAATTCTGTTACTGCAACTAAACTTATAAGGTATGTTGTGTTCTCTAACACTGCCGGTGTTGATTCAGATCTGATAGTCAAACCCGCATTAAGTGATACGTTTAAAGGTACTTCAGTTTCGGTAATGCTGTTGTTTGACGTTAAGCCATGTGCTATTGTAACGTTTATTAAATGTTTACTTTGTTTACTCTCAGCGGTGATGGCATCATTCAATGTGGAATAAGTTACAGTCGCATTCAAATTGGATACATCATTTGCTGACGTTGGATTAACTGTTGTTTGATCATGAATTACGGACACTTCATCTGTAATTAAATTACTAGAGCTAGTATCGCTTATATTCCCACCTACCACTTCTGGTACAGAACTTACATTAGTTTTAACTAATGTATCTGTGATAATTGGTTCGGTTGTTGAAAGCTTAGTAATACCTGAACCACTTGTAATTGGTTTCACCGATAACGAATCATCGAGTGAAGATTGCTGCAGTTGTGTCTGAGAGAGTGTAGTTGTACTTACAGTATTAAAATTATCTTCAAATGAAATTGTTGTAATAGTTGGTGAAGAAACAGTAGTTATTTCACTTTCTGTAGTCACAGTGGTCACAATTGTACTACTAGGCATGAAAGGAACAGGGAATTCACACTCAAAACGGTTGGTCTTCCTGCAGACTGTGGGCGCTGGACACGGTATCACGAAGTCATCGATCGTGGTGGATATCCCTCTTCCGAGATCCACACAAATCATGAAGTGGGTCGAATTCACGCAGTGAAATGCTTTTCCATTGCAGTCGAGATTCGTCGCTTGTGACGTAACAGTCATAAGCATCTGAAAATAAAACAAATTTACAGTGACACCAATTAAATAACAAGGACCTTATTACCTGTAATATTCATAAAGATTAGATTCGTGAGGCTTACCAAAATCAAAATTCCTTGTAGGTCGATTATTCTTTTTATCATGAAAGCCATGGCCGCATGTTGTTTTACTCTCGGTCAACTTTCAGTCGTTTAACACTTTCTTCGTGTTTGTCGTTTATATCGCGTAGTTTTCATTCGAATGTAGGCGCTGTGAGTCCCGCAGTTAATTTTAATGATAGACATAAACCTTTGTTAGCACAAGTCGAGTCATTTGCTTTGCACAGTAGATTAGGTCGACGTTAGATAAATAACGTTGACACCTTATTTCCTGCGGCCTTATTAGGTATTCGCCTCTACATTGAGATGCATTGGTTTTTCTATGATTCGGTCCTGAAATATTGATATTATTTCATTGTTTCTAGGGTCAGGATTTAAACTTATGGTCTTGCTTTTATAATAACCGAGATCGTAACTCGAAAATACCTATTCACTGTAATAGTAGTAAGTGTAATAAATATATCAATTACTGCATGTCTTCTCTTATCGCGTAAGTCAAATATTTGAAACTCGCGTGATTATTTGCGTTTGAACAACATCTGCAAAACAATTTTGAAATGTTCTTAGAAGGTAAGTCGTAATAATAGAATTATTGTTATTTTGTTAACGCGCCCGAGGTTTTCCCCGGAATTCCTTTACTTATTATGAAATCAAAAGAATTAACGATCATGATTTAATTATTTTATGAAAAATATGTCTATTTATCTACGTTACCTGCAAAATCACATGACCGATTTGAAAAAAAAACGAGCGAACCTTACCTGCAGTAGTCGCTTATGATCGTAATAGGTAAACCTATCTGGTTGTTTTTAGGTGTAAGCTGATGCGTTCTCCTTCCTACGACATAGAACCAACCTCCTACAAAAAGAGGTGGTGCCATCTCTCCATATCAAATAGCCCTCGGCTCCCCGATTTCTTGTAACACGTCTCCGTCCCTTTTTACGAACTAATCCCATAAAGAATATTCAGCAACCGAAAGGAACAATCTTACACATCCAAAGAAGCAGCAAAATACAATAGCTTGCCGGAAAATTTTGGATTATTGTCTTGCAAAATCCGGGGTTCTACCGCCGAACGAAATCTGTGTTAGCTTTGATGTGATTCTCTCTCTTTTCTTTTCGTTTGAAATGATAGAGATAGCAATAGCTAAGCCAACGCTGATTTAGTTAGGCGGTAGAAGGCCCGGGCGGGTCAATTGTAAAGTAGATATGTATTGGGATCAAAAAACATAATTATAGCTTTCATCTACTAGTCAAGACATAAGCCATGTATTTTCTTAGATTTTCTAGAAAATAAACCAAAAATTTGTAAATAGTTATATGTATTCCAGATCTTATTATCATGTATACGTTACTATATAAAGTTATTGAACTTTGTAGAATGTTTAGAAATTCTTACGTAAAACAAGTGCTAAAAATAACTGTTATCAGAAAATACGCAGAAAGTAAGGCGCAGCGCGTGAAATGTTTTGTAATGTACTCATGTTGTAGATATCCGGAAATCATAAGTTTACTTAACAAACGCGAACGGATGTGCCTTTAGATGACAGTCCAGATTTTAAGATAATTGGAATTCTTTAGAACGCTTAGAACGTAACGACTTGGTGAAACATTTATATGTCGGTGTAAGTGGTACTAAGAGAGTCAGGATGGATGGTACTGGTGTTGGTCCTCTTCAGTAAACATTGTGGGCTTCGATGTGGTTCACGAACAAGAACAAATGCGTAGGAGCTTTACAAGTTAACACAAAGTAGGTACTACTCGATTAGACACGTGGTACAATTTTTCTTATTAGAAAGTTCTTATCAACGAGACGTGAGACAGTTCCCGAACTACATGGTCACACGACGGCTATCGGAGGAGGAATGTGCTCCCTTCCGAAATGTCTTCAAGCAGCCTCGCACGACGTAATAATCCGGACTCTGCCGAAGCGATGACAGCACACCGCTTGCGCCTCGTATTGAAATCCAATACTGTTCGAATGACCTCTTGACACGGCCATCCTGCTGGACACACGTCTCTGTGTGTTCATCTGGAACAATATTCCAAGCACAGTATCACATAGCTCGGTCACTCCTGACCTTTCGTCAAATCAATTGACAGAAAACCAGTAACTCAACAAAACTCTATCTATAACTGACTTCACAAAAAGAGGAGGAGGCTCTCAATACATTTTTATTTTGTTATGACGCTTCAATAACAAATCAACATTAACAAACAAAAGAATTAGGGAAATCAAATACACGACTGACTTGATAACCAAAATATGTACTCTCACTAGAGTCACATAGATCACAGCTGAATCAAAACATGTGCTTGAGCTCTACATAATCTCTGGTCCATCATGCGCATCCTCCAGGATCGCCGAGTCACCACCGGACTCACAATGGTTTCCCTTGAAACCCATCCAAACCTCCGCCAGAGTTGACTGCCCACCGCGTACTCACGGACTACTAAACAGTAGACGCCGATTTCTACTGAGCTACGGCTACACGACAACCTCTGCTACGGTCCGACCATTATGCAAACTCAACGCACTATTCTCATCTCTAACCATCGTTACTTTCCTTTACTACAATCTCGTCAGTTATACTTTGATTCTCCGTCATCTTTTTCAACTTATCGTGTGCATACTTTTAGGCACGATTACAAATATTAAGCGTCTTTAATCTATAGCGGTCTCCACAAAGAACCTCTACAACTCTATGACTACAAAGGGACTTTCATAATTCTGATCAAATTTTATTTGATTACGTTTCTCATTCATAATCAAAACAAAGTCACCAACAGGGAATTGATTTACGTGCGCCTGTGTTTGAACAAACTTACGCGTTTCATAAGTGGCGGCATGCTCTATGTATTAGGCATCATCTCACACTACATTTATGTCAACCTCGAGCTCTACGCTCTACGTTGTGAGCGGAAAATGAAACGGGCTGTATCACCTTATCAATAAACAGTTCTTTTGTCACACATTGATTGTACAGTTAAAAATAACAAGTTGACGTTGACTAAGGAGTCTTGATATGAACGATCTTTTGTTTCTACCGTAGTTAACATTAACTTTAACAATAACACTGTTATGCTCAAAATGTCATCAAAATTCTCTAAGATTTTAGCCGAAATGAATGACTGATTCATGTCGTTGTTCACGACTGACAATCTGATCGCTCCAGGTAATATTGGTAAGCACTAAGTACGACTGTTACGTTGCATCTTACGATAGAGACCTTTGCGAATATCGTAAGTTCTGTTGTTCAGTCATCATTTAATTTTCCACTAGTTAGATCAGTAATGAGCTTAGACATTTCAAAGTCGCGCTACTTTTCAGCAAGTAACCAATTACAAATTAGTTCAGCTAAGTTGACTATTTTCTTAAATTCTGCTTTGAACTCAGATCCGACACACGGGGGATGATTTCGCGACAAGAAATCTACGCGTGCCATGTCTTTTATCATTATTGTTTAAAGACACTAGCTACCACCTGTGGACTCGCGGTATCAAATCAATCTTTTACATGAAGGTTTCAATTAATTGCAATCAGTTAAATTTAAATCTGCTTGACGAATATTACATTCACATGTCGTCACGCGAATTCACGTCATCCCGCTCATAAAATAGTCCAAATAATGGGTTAACTGAGATATAATCAAAGATTTTTGTTCTTTGGAAACGAAGGTGTCAATTAATTTTAAATTATTTTAGTTAGGTATCGTAACCAGATGGTCCGTTACCGTGTGCCAACCGGGACTAGATGTAAATTGCAATTATTGTCTAATGTCTACATTGTCTGTCATGGAACAAAATGTGTCACGGTAATGCTAATACTAAATCCATGAGATAATCTTTACACAGCCACATTATTATCATATCACTTCGCAAATTGGCATCAAGCAAAACATGCAACCAAATTTCAATTAAATTATTATCCTTCTCAACAAAACTTAAAATCTGCATTTTACTGTATAGGAACACTTGGCTGACTAACCCCTGTAAGGTTGTCATATTTTGCTCGCATTTACGACAACATTTTATTCGACACACTCTCTTTAATAAGATAACATTCAGCACCAGACTCAAATTGAAAACGACTGACCTGATTAAAAACGGTCCTGTTGGGGATCGACAATGCACATGACAACCCATCGCTCGCTATGTTGTACGCGCGATGTCTCGATGCTGCTGCGTCCCACTGGGCAGCGAGTGAAGATGTGTCCTTGGTTTTCACCTTTGTAGCAAACGGTCGAGCTTGTGGTTGCAACTTGCTGATGAGGGTCATGTCTCGAAGGTTGAACGCGCTGTCTGTTAGTCGGTTTTCCTTTCGCCTGCTACTTGCGTAAACAAACGTGGCTAGCTTGTGTCCAATTTTCGCACAGTGAAAACATTTAATTGTTGACAACCGAGATGTCTTCACACCCTTGACTTTTCTGCTCCGGTACTTGACTCAAGGTTCAAGTAGGTAACAGCTTGTAGTTTTGTTGTAGACATTGGCGATAATTTATTTCAGGTGAATAACTATTCTCTGTAACCTCAAGTCGAACTGTGAAATATGTGCGACCGTTGTTGTCACTATAATTGTCTCTGCGGTAAGACCTTTCCAGCGCAGCGGTTTGATAACAGCAACATAACACGACTGCCGTAAGTTGCTAAAGATTCGCTCTCTTCTGATTTGTCGTTGTTTAATTTCAATAGGGCACCGGCGGGCGTTTCCGTGTTTACGAATCTTGGAGTAAACAGCTCTTTAAATTATGACCGCGTCACACCTGGATATGAAACTGACGATAGCCACGCTTATACTGCTCCTATAAGCACCTCACTGAGTATCACGATTTCATCATCATCAGCAACAAAGATCTGACATTGCACACCACGTCCGTGCATCCGCGTCGCTCTTCTCGGGGTCTTATTCGAGTGTTTTGAAATTTGCCTTCCAAACAGTAACCGCTGTTTGTCTCCGCTCCCGTCATTATCTCTTCGTAGTACGCTTTTCTTTGTCTTGCTCGTATCCCACTTCTGATGTCGGTGTAAGTGGTACTAAGAGAGTCAGGATGGATGGTACTGGTGTTGGTCCTCTTCAGTAAACATTGTGGGCTTCGATGTGGTTCACGAACAAGAACAAATGCGTAGGAGCTTTACAAGTTAACACAAAGTAGGTACTACTCGATTAGACACGTGGTACAATTTTTCTTATTAGAAAGTTCTTATCAACGAGACGTGAGACAGTTCCCGAACTACATGGTCACACGACGGCTATCGGAGGAGGAATGTGCTCCCTTCCGAAATGTCTTCAAGCAGCCTCGCACGACGTAATAATCCGGACTCTGCCGAAGCGATGACAGCACACCGCTTGCGCCTCGTATTGAAATCCAATACTGTTCGAATGACCTCTTGACATATATATCTACTCAAAAAATGCTAGGTTATTTGTTTAACAATGTCCTTTGAGCAAAGAAAGCGAGGCTACACAATAACTAACACTATACCATACAATAATGGATAAATATTTTTTTTTCTGAAATCCAAACCCCTCCCACCTTTTCATCGTTTGTCTCATAATAAAATTATTACCTAAATCTCAGGATATTTATATGTGAAGGAACAACTTATACAACCAGCCAAGAAACAACAAAAAAGCGTTTAATTTCATATTATTTTTTTATCGGAAACACTTCGGAGTGTGTGCAACTGATCTGCACGATCTAATACCACCTTGTCGTTTTTTCTATCGGAATTCTCGTAGCTCGAAGAAGCGGCATCGTTTCATGGTTGATGTTCCAAAGACACGAACGAAGAGGTTTGAAACTGCTTTTGTGTTAAGAACATCTAGGTGTGTTTTTCCCGATGGTTATAATCTTGGCGTCTTCAAATCGAGATTGAATCGGTTTCTTCTAGGTAAACACGCTCTATCGTAGACCGCATCGTCGCTTAACATCACCACTTCAAATAGATGAGTGAGTAGCGCTTATAATAATGATTTTAATTTATTTTACGCTTTTGAGTGCCTATTTGTGGTTTTGAGGCCGGTTTAATTTTTGTACGAGAATAGTTTATTATACCTTTTTTAGTGCAAAACAAGTTTTTATTAATGCATTTACACAATTTCGTATTGACAGGATCGAGTTCCACAACTTTTGTGAAATCTAGAACTACCAAACAACTAAGTACTTACATCATCCAGAAAATTGTACGCAAATTTTAGTTTATGGTTCATATTTCAAAAACTGCCCGACCGATTTCGATAAGATTTATATGGGACCATTCGGAAAGCTAGCCCATCCGAACACTAAAAAATTTTTCAAATCGGTGCGGGGGTTCACGAGAAATCAGGTAAAACTTCGTGGTCGAATTGATAACCTCCTCCTTTTTGGGCGTCGGTTAAAAATAGTCACATGCAAAAATATTTAATTTCAAATTTGGCTGCAAATCTCTCAATTAATGAAAAAACATAGTGGTCGAATTAATAACCTCCTCCTTTTTGGAAGTCTGTTAAAAAATTACTAAACGTTGGACTCTTCCCGTGTTTTTTTTTTATAGTTCACGGCATGGCGTGTTACGTGATGTAAGTATTTAAAACTAGCAGCGCCCCGCGGCTTTACCCGCGTAGTTCCCGTTCCCGTTATTTTTCTGGAATATAATGCCTATGTGCTATTCCAGATTTTAAAAACTGTGTTCCAAATTTCAACCCGATCCGTTCAGACATTCCGACGTCATTGAGCAACTCCAAACTCTAGCATTGATAGTAGGATTTTGTCTATTAGTATCGACACAAATGACGACTTACACTAACGATACTTAGATTTAACACAGACTGAAAAGGAGCAAAATTCAGCCCTAAGATCATAGGTTACTAGCGGTCCGCCCCGGCTTCGCCCGTGGTCCATAAAATTTAGCCTCTAGCGCTCAGGAGTCTCGTACATAGATCGTGAGGGAATTTTTGAAATCTGTCCAGTACTTAGTATCTGACAGTAGCGCATTCAAACAAACAAGCGCTTCAGCTATAGGTATAATATTAGTCTGTTTTGTGATATACTTAGTGTAGTTTTGTAGTGGTGGGTTTGCAGAGTCCGTCTGGGGAAGTACCACACCTTTGCCAATTATTCATGCAATAATGTGTTAACATTTCTGTGATCTGGTTTGAAGGACAATATTTCCAGTGAAATTACAGGGCATTGAGATAAAACATCTTAAACCTCTGGGTGACGAGCACAGTGCAGTGCTAGGTAATGATTTGCGCTCTTCATGTTCCAATAGCTGCGTGTCACTTTCTTGTTATGTGGTAAACATGTTGTTTACCATCACGCATATGCCCTGCTCGTCTCGTCACTTTATACTATAAAATAAAAAAGTATTACAAATGTCTATATTTTTCATAAATTTTTGTGGAGATCTCGAACCTGCGCTGCGCTTTCGCCGTCGTCGAGGTCAGTACTCATTACAACCTGGGGAATTATGTACTAATTACGATTTACTTGAATGCAGAGTGTCCTGAAAATAACCCTCGAATTTGTTGATAACGAGAAAGAAATTGTTTAAAAAAAACTGTGTGCTAACTTCGTACAAAATACATTTATTTTTACATATTTACAATCATAAATTTATTTCACAATAAATATCACGGAAATAACAATGCAAATGAACGATATTGTCCATTTAATATCTTATCTAAGCCAACGCCTACCAAGTCTCAAAGATCTCACTTTCGTTACGTATATCGAAACTGCCACTAAAACCATCCACAGTATCGTTATTCCAAATAACGTCACGGCCATTATGAACATCACTAACTGTAACCCTCCATTACTTTCGACCACAAATGAAATTCCTACTAGGAAGGCCGTCAAAAGGCACCCTGAAAGAGTTTCCACAGTGCTATGCAATTTAGGCCACTTCCTAGCGCCTACAAAATCTTGAATGGTTGTCTCCCAACAAGAAGTTATCGCACCGTACCCAAAGCCAGCCACGACAATTCCAATTGAGTACATGTCATGGTTGTTTGCTTTGGCTAATACTGTAACAAAAACAACACATTATAATTACGTCAAACGCCTTAACATTTGTTTTTAAATTAATTTTAGACATTGAAAGTACTTACTAAAACACGCAATAGTTGAAATCATTAGACCAATGAGTGCAATGTACTTGAAATTTCTCTTTCGTGTTTGTACCAACCATGGCGTACACAATAAAAAACATATCCAAGAGAAAGCATACAAAGATAATAAGAAATTCGATTCCAGTGTCGAAATTTTTGGATGCATTCCAGAAGCTATCATTGGTAGGAGTGGTAAAAATATCGCTGTCAAACTTAGCTTGGTAAACGCCATCAGCAGTGATGGATAAAATCTCCAACTTGACAGAGACCTAGTTAGAGGCTTTACGAAAGTGTCATTTACATAGTACATGAAGTATAAAGTTCTTCGTTTCATCCTATACACTTTATATGAAGGCATCCAAATTCTCCGCCTCATACTTGCGTAAGCTGATTGACATCTAAAGCTGAAGGAATTAAAGATCTTTTCTCTTTGTATATCTGTGACTGGCGATATGTTATCGTAAGTTACTGTCACTTCTGAATATTCCCTATTCTCACTTCCGCCATCGCTTTGGGAATCTCTTCTAGATTGGTTAGATATGCAATCATCAAGATTATCCCCTAAAGTACTCAGTCTTTTAATAGCTAAGCTGAAACGCTTTATATTGTTATTTTTGCTTTTATTGGCTAATGAATAATCATCTTCATCACTATCTTCGCTTTCTTCGGGTATTTCTGGGAGTATTTCAACTCCGAATATGTTTCTCCTTTTTTCTTCCGGACTAGGGGGTGGTGTAATAGTAGCGTTAATATCATTATCGTACGCTCCTTCTTCATCTTTACTATTGTGTTCGCTGTGTAAATTATCATCTGAAGGGCTTTTCCAACATTTCTTACCCATATCATGCAATTGCAATTCCGTTGCGTATATGCTGTTATCAGGAATTTCATTGCTAAATATTGCGTATGTTTTAGCTAGGTCACTGTATCTTGAGAACGATACAGGCCTCTTGATAGTGTTGTCGACTTTCAGCAATAAGATAGCCGGTAGAGCTTGCAACATAATTCCGCTAATGATGATATAGGCGTACGAATAATCGTAGTAATCTATCAAGGCCGACAGAATATGTGGAAACAACGATTGTCCGATAGCTTGTGCGGAGAAGGAGAGTCCTCGAACTAGGCCCAGTCGAAGGTCGTATGTATCAAATACTACTGCATCTACTTGGGCTGATATCAACGAGGAACCAAAGCCTGTAACAAAAACCATAAGCTATTGACTTCACAAAAATTAAAATGTAGATATGTAGGTATAGTGAAATCTAAACCGTAGTTATTTTTCTGAAGCATTAGCTTATTCAGCAGCGTAAATTCGAAACTATCGTCTTGACAAGATATTTGAAAATATTTTTAGAACTATGATGCTGATTCACCTATTTATACTTACCACAAAGAATGCCATAGACGTAGGGTTGCCATAGGAAAGGCACAAACGCGCAAGCGAATAGACCAGTCACTACGGCTGCTAGACCTACCACAGCCATAACCCGGTATCCCACCGGACCTCCCCAAGAATCTGCTGCTTCTCGACACCAACATTCTGCAAAACAGAACTTTCAGTTAACGTTCTTTGAAAAATTAATAGTTTGTTATGTTGAGATTCAGGAATCAAAAATGTATCTTACGTGTAAGACTGTAGGTTAAAATTAAGATCGTCGGCGTGGAGAGGCCGAGCCATATCGGGACGTCATACTCCACTAAATGGACCAGCAACACTCCATACGACAACACGAGGCTTGGCAAGCAAATCTGGAAAATAGAATTATTTGCTATAGACAAATAAACAACTCGTTGGATTAAACCTACCTACAACAAAAACAAATTTAAAAATTTTGATTAACCCCCGACTACCTCGGATTTTTGTTATCTGTACAACATTCTACTCGTCAAGCCCTTTCATTTGATATCCATATTAAGGAAGTTGTAAAAAAAGAAATTTATTTCGCCATTTTGTGGAAGCGGCCATCTTGGATTTGAAATTTGTCATAGTGCAATGTATTCTACTAGTCAAGCCTTTTCGTTTGATACCCATATTGAGGTAAGTTGTGAAGAAATATTTTGTCCGCCGTCATATGTGGAGGCGGCCATCTTGAATCGATATTAACCAAACATAGCTAAGAACATCCACACGGATATTAACTCTTAAATAAAAAAACCGCATCGAAATCGGCCTATCCGTTTGTGCTCTACGGTGCCACAGACAGACATCGACGTCAAACTTATAACACCCCTTTTTTTGGTCAGGGGTTAAAAATGATCGAGAGAATAGAGAGTTCGTTCGGCATAGGTACCTAGATAGAGGAGTAGTAGCAGTTGTTTAATATTTCAGTTATACCTTTACATACTTAAAGTAAGTCATCAATGGGATGAAGTTAGATAGTTATCGCTCTTATGTAAACTCTTTATTGACATAACATTATTTTTTACGTCCAATTAATGATATAACCTGACCACGAAAAACTCTCTTCCAAGCTGCCGTAGGATGAAGAGAAACGTTAAGAATGAAACGAAATGTGGAAAAAAGTCCATTCATTCTAAGTAAAACTCCGAAAAGTAAAATAAATATACTATTGAAAGGCATATCCCACAACACTATCTACGACCCATGCCTGTAGGTTCCTGGGGGAGTAACATAGCTAACATGCCTAATACAAATTATTGTTTGGATATGTGTGTAGATAATACTTTTGATCAACGTGCAGAGTTTTCGAAAATCGAAAGGATATTCGAAGGAAAAAGAATCGTTCCTTAAACTCTATGTCTGTGAAACCTTCCCTGAAATATCTGAGAAAGCTTTCCATACATTCTGTTCACTATTCTGTTCACTCAAAGGTCATTTTAATACTTCTGGAGTAGATGATTTCATAGGTACAGTTTGAGAATTAATAGGTACCCAGATAGTGCGTTGTGGCAACAAGAGCACAGCACACTTGTATCTAAAGCTATTGCCTTGACTTTCCTTGTGAGGAAGGTCCCAGCTGTGGGAATATAAAATGGACTGCATAAGCAGAAACACTAGAGAGATGATAGTACTGCACCGTCTTACGACAAGTCCTGTGACACTTGCTTAATAATCCTTAATCCTGAGAGACTACCTACAACGCGTCGCTTGGATGGAATGCAGATACCCTTATACCAATAAAACTTACCTAATACCTACCTAGTTCGTAGTAAATTTACTACGAACTAGCACTTATTTGTTGAATATCAAGTGTTTTACATTATACATCACTAAGTCTAATTAATTATTATTTACTAACACTTGACGACGTTCATTTGCATATATAATGCAAATAGTGAACTTTAACTTATGATGCTTTCGACCCTTATAAATTGCGCAGTGATTAGAGTATAAATGCAAACTACCTACCTACTTAATTAATTTCAGAACATATGTACTTATTATTCTGTTAGTATCCATTGACATCATTTTAGCTCGGTATTGAATGTTTTCGTCGCAGTACCTTTTTATGTGAGGGAAATACATTTATGTATACCTATCATGGAGGGGTATAGCGAGGTTTGCCGGGTTTGACACCATGTATGGACATGCTGCTCTTACCGACTAAAACCCTCACAGGTTTTTCCGGCATAGAATGGGGGAGAGTAACGCGGTCACTTCTCGCTCTCATCAACGGCCCACTGACTGACTTGCTCCAGGCCCTGTATAAAAGTCTTTATTTTGTCTTTATAAGTAACCGCCGCGCTGATTTCGATAAAATTTATATGAGACCACCTCCGTGGTAGGTATTATCTACAAAATAAAAATAAAAATAATGGCTTGCCAAAAATGTAGAACATCAAAATCGATTAACAAATTGGCGAAGCTATCGCGTAGCATGTTGTGTAGTGTAGTTTTTGTAGTGGTAGGACTCCTAGCAGAGTCGGCCTGGTGAGGTACCACACCTTTGCCAGTTATTCTACCGCCAAGCAGTAATGTGGAAACATTACTGTGTTCGGGTTTGAAGGGCAATGTTTCCAGAGAAATCACAGGGCTTAGAGAAATAACATCTTAGATCTCTGGGTGACTAGCGCAGTGCAGTGCTAGGTAATGATTTGGACTTTTCATGTTCGAATATCTGCGTGTCACTGAGCTGTTATGTGGCAGGCATGTTGCTTACCATCAGGCACATGTACTGCTCGTATCGTCACACTTTATTAAAAAAAACATACATACAAAAAACATCCGAATTGAGAAGCTCCGCCTTTTTTCAAGTTCATTAAAAATACTCAGAGACAGGCGGGATTCGAACCTATAACCTCACAATTGTGGAATCGGAAAATCACCACTTGGCCACCACGGCTTTTATAACAATGATGTTAGTCCCTATGGACTGCCGATAGAAGTGAAAACTAATAACTTAGATTTTGATAGCTTTGAAAACTGCGTAGGTGAAACCGGGTGGGCGTGACTATCTAGATCTTCCGAACTTACCCGAAGATTTCTTTCATATACGAACGTGACGCTTGAGCTCAATTCACAGCCTACAGAAAATTTGGGCGTGGTGCACCAAAAGAAGTTTTTCACTTCAAAAATCCCTGTTCATGCATATATACATGTACGTGTTGACGTTACTTACGCCATACCAATACATCACTATCGTATCATGATCGATATAACAGTCGTATCAATAATAATAACACGTTCAGATTTGCAGATAGATGTAATGATAAATTAAGGCATGTGACTTTTGCACGCATTCTTAGCTTGCCTTTGTTTATGATCTTGCGCATTATTTATTAGTTCGTTATGAATTTGTGAGAATTCAGTGAGTTGCATTTTACAGAGAGCTACGCAGAACGGAACTTATCTGAAAGGGATATTCTATAGTCTATGGTAAACGATTCTTACTTACAAATGTACTAAACAAGCTACTTACTTACATTTCAAAAACTCCGAGACTTTGTAGCGGCACCCATCTTGAATTTTACATTTTTGCAGTGTCTATTTACAGCTACTTTTACTATTATATGGAATTATTATTTAATATGGAACGTATGACATAATATGGAACTTTTTTTACTTCTGAAAACAGTCACAGTAAAAGTGGTACATATTAATGAGGAGGACGCTACCCTTTCAGCTTAGTGTGGGTGATCTGCGTAACCTTTTACAGATACACGAAAATAATAACACAAGTACAATGATATCAGTCTACATTGACGGCTACATCATGTAGGTAATAAGAAGTTGGTATATAATATAATATACCTACCCCAGGACGTACCCATAATATGGATAAGATGTATTTGCTAAATCGTACTTCTAGAAGAGAAAAAAGTAAGTTGCATTTGTCCAAAAAAATAAATCTAACAATATTATTATAATCCAACAACAACAATATTTACGTAAATTTCATTTTCGTTTCTTGTTTAGAATATCAGCCCTAGTCCTAGTCCCTAGCTGATTTATTAAGACATTTTAGGCGAGACAGAAAATAGGTAGGTACAAAAAATGTGACTCATGATTTGCAGATTTTTTTATCCAAAACTGAGGTTCTGCCACGGAAATTGGGCAGATTGACGTATGTTTTGACAAATTATGTTCCTAAAAGTGACAAAGTTTTGGTGTGGTGACTATGTATTTGATTATCTCTGTACTTTTACATATCATCTCACTTACACACGCCAAAGTCGTGAATTATTAATTCACGACTTTGATGATTAATTTACGTGAAATTTACGTATTTTTAACCCACTTCCAAAAAAAGGAGGAGTTATCAATTCGACCCCTATGTTTTTATTTTAAATGAAATAAGTAGAGAACATAGTAGCAGTAAGTTTTTTTGTTTGCTAGATCATAGTTGAGAGTCCCATTTGAATTTTATCGAAAACGGTTGGGTGGTTCTTGATATATCGACAAAAGCTTATCTGGACAACTTATTAATATTAGCTTCTTATAAAATTCTGTCGAGTGTCTGAATTTCATTTTAAATTAAAGTCGGTTTTTGTTTCTTCGGAGAAAAAAAATTGTTATTTTGGTTTCTGAAAACGTTCTTCTCTTTACATTTCGGCGAATTTGAAATAAAATCAAACAAAAATTACACAATGTGCCGTAGTATTTACCTAGTTATTTAAAGTGAATTAGTGGTTCAGACATGTCACGAACTTAATTATTATAAGAAAAAAATATTTTTTAGTGTTTAAAAATATGTAATTCCATTGTTTTCCCCCCTAAATAATTGTAAATTGACTTCAAGTTAAAAGTACCTAACGAAATTGGAGACAGACCTGTTGCGCAAAAAAATATTGGTAATCAAATCACAATAGACGGAATTACCGGCGGACATAATATGAACATACGAATGTTCAGATGTAGGTATGTGTGTAAAATAGATAGATACTCGTAGTTCTCTATTTCGCCAAATCAGTGTCATTGTTTCATTTTATTGGAATGAACGAATTAACTTACGGCGGGCTTGGAGGAGATCGAACTGAAAAAAGTGAGGCTAAAACAGTAAGAAAACTATGTAACGTAAGTGACGCGCAAAAACTGCTCTTGTCCAGAGTTACCAATATCATTTTTCAGATGTTCGTGTCATCAAAAAGTAATAAATAAATGTTTAATTTAAATTTTTATTCATTATTTTACAAACTAAATGAAACGTTGGCGACACCTTTGTCTAAATTGATTACAAACCTTTACAGGAGCATTTGCATTTTGAAAAGGCCACGTTGTTGTCACGAAAATAAAAATATATAACAGCTTCCACAAACGTAGATGATAAAAACAACGTTTTCATGTTGAAGTGAAAACTTCTGATGTGTAAATTGTGTTTTTAACCGACTTCCAAAAAGGAGGAGGTTATCAATTCGAACCCAAAGTTTTTTTTTCATGTATGTTACCTGATATCACGAGAACCCCCGTACCGATTTAAACCGACTTCAAATAGATGAGTGAGTAGCGCTTATTATAATGATATTATTTTTCGATTTTGAGTGCCTATTTGCGGTTCTGAAGTCGGTTTAATTTTTTTGTACGAAAATAGTTTATTGTGACACAAATGAGATTTTTCGTGGGCTGTGAATTAAGCTCAAGCGCCACGCTCGTAATGAAAGAAATGTTTGGGTGATCTAGATCGGGTCTCTTTTATCTCGGAGGGTCTACCGCCTAACTAAAACTGTCTTAGCTTTGATATTAATCTCGGTGTAACATTTAATCAAACTTTATCTTGGGATAACCATGTCAAAACAATCAGTGCTAAGCTATATGCGTCAGGGGGTTCCCTTAGGCGCCTTCGAAACTTTTTACCTACTGCCACTAAAATTGCACTCGCACAGTCTCTACTTCTACCTGTCCTAGATTATGCTGATGTCAGTTCCCTTGATCTTAGAGAAGACCAGCTAAATAAACTTGAGCGCCTTCAGAATTATTGTATTAGATTCATATTTGGTTTACGCAAATATGATCATGTTTCTCATTTTTGCGTTAAACTCAAGTGGTTGCCCATTCGTCTGCGTCGTAATGCTCACATTCTTCATCTTCTATACAATATACTCTTAATCCCTGTACCCCGCAGTACCTAAAATAATGGTTCACGTTCTGGCAGGACTGCCACGCTCGGCCACTAAGGTCAAGATCTAACTTAACCCTGAAGCCACCTTCAGCACGTTCCGAAACTTACTATGGCAAATCCTTTGCCTTTCAGGCAGTTAAATTGTGGAACGAATTGCCTGTTGCTATTAGAAAATCGCCATCCCTCGTTTCTTTTAAAGCTCATGTTAAAGATTATTATTTGTCTAAGCTGTAGTCACAATCTCATATCTTATTTTCTTTACTAATAGATATGCCTATATATCTACTATGGTTATATATGCATTTAATTCATTTATCTTTTTCTAATCGTTAATTTTTCTTCTGATAATAATGGTTTATTTTATTTTCTGGATATTTATATACCTACAGTTATTTATTATATATTTATTAGTATATTTTACAAATATGGTATGTAAGCCCTATTAGTATGTATGTTTATTTATTTACTTTTTACAGTACCTATGTAAACACATTTAATCGTCTTATTATTCTTTTTAACACACCCCGGTTTTTGTTACTTCTAAAAACATTTCCATCCCAAGGTTGGCTGGAAGAGATCGCTTTTAGCGAGTTTTTCTTTTTCTTTTACTGTATTGTTTTGTTTTGGTGTGTACAATAAAGAGTATCTATCTATCAATCTATCTCTCTCTATTCTTTTCGCTTGAAATGATAGAGACAGCAATAGCAAAAGCATAGCCGATGTAGATAGGCGTGTTTCTTTAAAAAAATTCACTAAGATATTGTTTTTTTTTTGTATGGAAAATCATGTTTTTGTCGTGATCGGTCCCATTGTATTCGATGCACCTAATATAAGTAGGTAACTACGTTTCTGCTTTACATACGTGCATAACATATCTACATGACGGCAATGTACCTACTTATAGAACATCCGAAACTTCGTTTCACTCTCAAGCAGTGACGTCACGAAGGTAAGTATCTGGCTAGGTAGATTTAATAAGATAAACTACTCTTAAAACTGTTGATAAGTTCTAGACACCTATGTAGTCGTATCTACAGGTTTTTGTTACAAAACTGCACTCCGTAACACATTAGGTAAGTATTTACGTTTCTTGGTATTCTCATTAGGTAAATTAATATACTTGGGTATAAATAATAACCTTATTAATATTATAAACACGTAAATGTATGAGTAGATATGTATGTTACTCTTTCACGCAAAAATTACTGGATTACTGATTTTTGATGCATACATATATAGAAAATGGTCTGGACTTAGGATAACACATGACAATTTTTATTCCAAGAAAATCGACTTGTAATTTTTGTAGAACATACTTAACAATCTTAGAAAGACTCGTTTCATGTAATTTTTAATGTAATCAAAATTGTACGTTTTTTTACTATGATGAAAGTGAAATGACGAGCAAGATAATCGCCTGATAATAAGCCATAGTCCTGTCCATAACAGCGCGGTGTAACGCTGTTATTTGAACACGAATAATTCAAATCACTGCCAGAATAATAAGTAGGTACTAAACTTCTTTGCGCTCATTCTAAAAATCTATGAAAACTACTTTTACGATTTTGAAATCTATGATATTTTAATATTATTTCTTTCAATCTAAGTGGTCTAACTAGGTATTTCAAATGACTGTCGAACAATGTTTAGAGTACCTACATAAGGTCACGATAATGACATTCAACATTATTGATAAGTGGACTTGCTTTAATCTTCCTTTGGTACCTAGCAGTTACTACAAAACAATAGAACACAAATGAGATACTTCATCGTTAGAGGAAAACTTTACCTATTTGCAGTGTTAGGTATACCTACACCATAGAATAGATAATATAGACTTTAGATAAACACAACCGAGCGAAATAACGTTTGCACTCAGAACGTTCAGGGCTCTCATTGTCAATAATTGGTTACATAGCCATACATTTGAGTATCCAACTAACCCGGGCAAAACTAAATTACATCGAAAATTTAAATCTAGACTAGATGTATACGTACCTAACTTTTTCCTATTATACTTATTGTACCTAAATTGACACTATAGATGGGCGGCGGCCTGAAGGCGGTCTCCACCACTTATTCCACCAGCAACACCGTAACCAACTATAGACCTACCTAGTGCTTTTCTTAACTATCCCTTTGTTTATAGGTGAGTAGCTGGTATTGCAACGAGAAACCCGTAGATCACTATTGGACAAATTACACGCTTAAGTACCTATAGTAAGCAGATCTGAATCACTCATAGACCGATAACGGTCTAGATAATTCAGATGCTCAAGCCCACCACAATGTTCAAACGGAAACGTTTAAATACCAAAATATTAAACAAAACATTTGTCATAATTTTCCTAAGTCAATACGTACATTTAGAAACACGACAGATATGAGGAGAGGCCAGCGCCACGACGCGCCTTGTACTGCACCATCTAACTCCATCTAGGCTTTCTTCCTAGACCTCACAGTCATTGTCACAAATGTGGCCTCACTTCACACACACCAACATTCCGTTGTTTGCCAAAAATGCACTTGTTTGATTAAAAAACTAGCACGCATAAGAGAGCATACCGTCGTATTGACAGGTCTACACTTCGGCCGCGTTATCAGACAGCGCGTAGGCTACTTGTCTTATCTTATCGTGCTAGAGAAAGAACTCAATATTACTAATTGATGTTATTGCTTACGATTTAGGAATTGTACGTGGGGTGTACAAGAAAATTGACAAAAGTAGGTACGAAACCTACTTTTGTCAATTTTCTTGTACGCCTGACAGACCGGACCAGAAATTAGCAGACATAACACGTTAGCAAATGTATGGAAAAGAGATTAAATTCACGTCGGAGTCACCGTGTTTTTATTTTTCATTTATTAGATAGCGTCATGCTACAAATTTATTGGTATAAGTACATAGTAGAAAGTTCTCCTGACGGAAGATATCCTTACTAAGGCTACAGGCATAACATAGAATAGTACTGTGATCTAAATATGTAGGTAGGTAGGTATAATTTTATAACATCTAGGACGAAAAGATTAGATTTTCTGCATGGACGTCCATGGTTTTCTGTTACGTCTCCTAGGTGAGCTTTCACATACAATAAGTAGTGTCACGAAACGGAAATGCTGCCTACGTATTCGTATTTTCGATAACTGAGGCAATATAAGTATACTCCACCCAAATAAATACTGGATCAATGGCGTAATTTGCTCTAAATGAAAAATCAAGGTCCTAATATTTTCAAGTAGGTAGGTAGGTACCTAGTTCTCACACTAAGCCATTCCACTGCTAGGCTGATTATGCAGGCGTAGGACAAATGCCTTGCGTGTCCATCTCCGATAACGTTGCATTTGCATAATTCTAGTAAATGAACTAGCGGACTTCGCAGTTCACAGGAATCGCATTTTCCATATTATTATATTTGCCAGCGTGTACCTGACTTCAGCGGAGACGCTAATACCTAGTCGTGCTTCGCCTACTATTAGAAAATACCTATTTCACTGGCACCATGGATGTACAAAAAAAAATTATATACCTACGTCCATGACTGGCACCTAAACCCTAAACCTAACAACTTTTGTGTACGATTGACAATACCTAACTCACAAAATTTTGTAAGTATCTTTTGTTTAAAAGCTGTATCTAAAGTTAATAACTCGACATGCGCCTTACGAAAACATAACCAATAAGATTTACGACAGGCGACAAGGTGCGCTTTAGATACCAGAAAATATTGCGAAAAAAAGGTTTTGAAACCTTTTGGCGCAGAAGCGTCACATTCGTAAATGAAAGAAATCTTCAGGTAATTTCGGGATCATGGCCATGGCCATGCCTTTTTGTTTCACCCGCGTAGTTTCCAAAGTGAGCTTTCAAATTCTGAGTTACAACTATTCACTTCTATCGGCAGTCCCTACGACTGCCAATTTTTTGTTTTATCTTGGATAGTTTTACATTTGACCACCATACCGTCTGATATTTGTGATGGAGCGTGTTTACCTAGAAGAAACGTATCATTATTCATATATAGTATATAATATATAGTATCATTGTTATACCTAACGAATTTAAACGCAGTCGGCTAACTTTAAAATGTACTAGCGGTGAAAATTTTAATTCGAAACGATAGGCGAGTAACGTCGGATATCGATATCTATGAATATATTACAGATTGGATCGGGAAGCATACTAGCATACACAGGGCACTACACGTGCATCTTGGCGTGAGGAGGGTAGTTTCACGCCGAGTGGCGCACAACGCACAACTGAGGTTGTGCGTTACACACAGGATACACAACTCTATTTCTCTGGTTCAGACGGATGAAACTTTGTATAGAGGCAGAAGCTGGTCTCAGACAAATTTAAAGAGCTTGGTGGGTCCAGCTTCTCCCCACCAGCTAAGGAGTACATACATTGAAAAGATTTAGTGAAATATAAATATGTATGGAACTATAGATCTTTTTTTTTTTTAATGGGGCGTTTTCAAGAAGCAAAAAGACCTGTCAAAGACAGTTTCCAATTTCATCGCAGGTGGCGCGAATGTTTTATTTTGTTAGAGTAATTTCACTAAAACCACTAAAACTATAAGTGGTGCCACACTTGGCAATATTTAGAACTATCTTTGACAAGTCTTTTTGCGTCTGGAAAACGCCTCATTTTCGCAAAACTAGGTATAACTTACATGAAAAAAGTTTTAAAAAATGCCTTTCTGTTTTCTGACATTGACATAACATCACTATAGACTGTGAGTGTGAGTGACAGTGTGATGGATTTGTTTTTGTTTGTGACGATCTGACGATTGACGATTTGTATTTTGTAAATACCTACGAGGTTTTCAATCTGAGACTTTTTGCTTTTAGCTTTTAGGTAAACAACAAAGTTGAATTTGAGAAGCATGGTAAATCAAGACATACTCGCGGAATATTCAAGTTCCGTTAGAAGACTGAAAAAACAATGGCTTGATGCTGGAATGTCTGAAGAGGAATTCAAAAATCTTTATTTTGAAACTTTGCAATCTACAGAAAAGTGTAAAACTACGCAGGAAATCAGATATAATCGCTTTAAATATCGCTCAATTTTATTTTTTCTTGCTGTAGTATTAATAATAGTGGTTTATAACTATAAAACTTTATATAGCTGTGCAGCATGTAACTTACAGGACTATATTTATCCAGGACTCAGATTGATTAGAAAACTTTCTATACCTTTGATATCAATGTTCCCTTCATTAACTGGTAAGTTTTAAAACAAACTACACACCATTCAAGATTACTACATAAATGTTAGTTTCATATGATATGAAAAAAAACTATTGAACAATCAAATATTGGAAACTCAAGAAATGTCAAAAAATAAATTCCCTATACCACGAAACTTCAAGAAAGATGTTATAAAATGTATACTTTTTTTCTCAGCCCTGTACCACGAAACTTGCCTTATCCAAAATCCATTCTTTACTGTTGTGGATATGGATTGTTGGCCATGTAGCAGTATTAATGGTGTTAGTGAAATTTATGATCCTATGCCTGTAACTGAACAAAGTAGCCCACCTTTTTATTATGAGGTATGAAAACATGTTACACTCAAGATTACCCATATTTATTTATGTTCCATTTGCAAAATTATAGTGGTATACTTCTGAATGTTTCCTATAGATGTGCCCTGATCACCTTGAAATTGGTGAAAAACTGCGTCTCCGGGTGTATCATACATTCAACCTATCCACTTGACCATCCACCAAACTGCATTTGGCCAGCGTAGTAGGTTATGGCCTTGACTCTCTCCTTGCGAGAGAAGGCCCCGAGTCCCAACAGTGGGAACATTTAGCGGGCTGCTTATGTATGTTATATAATCCACTTGACCCCTACAATCGCTAGTGACTAGATATGCTGTGGTTCTACTTATTTTGGTTGTTGACAATGATTACTGATAGGTAAAATTGTCTGGTGTTCACCACTTCCTGCAACCGACTAGAATGGAAAGAGTGAGCTCACTCTTCCCAACGATGACGAAAAGTATATATGTAATTCCAACATGCCAATCATGGATCATAGGAATGGCAAATCAAGTTTAAGACTTAGATAATAAAATATGTGAACAAAATAATCTACTGTAAATTTATATTTATTTAGAAGTACTCTTCATGATTCTAATTGAATGTAAATCTTTTCTAGACTGAACAAAATGTGATGAATATGGAAACTTTGAAGAAACTCTACTTGAAACACAATGATATATTTGATAAAGAAGCACCAAATATACAAAGTGGATCCAAATCTTACATCCATCCTAGTGAAATGTTTCTCCAATACCAAACTGGAGTTAAACAATTATATATATGGTAGAAATTTCCTAAAATAATGAAATTGTTTCATCTTAATACTTAATCAATAACTAAGAAATATTAACTCTTTTGCAGGAAATTTAACAACATGAATGTTGCAAAGATACTGCGACAAATAATTCAGAGACCAAAAGTAGTGCCAAAATTTGGTCAAAGCACAGAAAGATTTATTGTTGTTGACTCCACTCAAGAATCATTCCAAATGCCAGACACAGAATGCAGCTTCTCATTTTTGTTGTCATTGAGCGGGAGTAGGACTATCAAATTAGTTCCAGCTGATGAATGCAGACATCAGTGCAAATCTTTACAAGTGGACCTAAAAGAGACCTATCTAAGTAATATTTTTGGCAATAAACTCACTGGTATTAGTTTGTTACTAAGTTGCGCAATGATGCAGATCAACAAAATAATAAAAAAAATCCATTGGATCCTATTAACACATTTCACAGAAAACATCAGCTGTCTAATATTAGTTAGCTAAGTGTTAATTAATATAAAAAAAAATTCTTTATGTTTTCAGTATGGTACAACTGGTGGTACTGGCGACCTGTGGTTCAATCTTCAAATGGAAATGAAACTTTTATAGCCCACATTGGATCATACTGTTAAACAAAAAGATTATGACAACCTACGAAAGAATCAAAACACCATAATGGAATGTACAAATAGTAATTTATTAACAAAAAATAAAATTAACTACAAACACACTGGAAAGTTATTCAAACTTTTGTTTTAGTTTATCCTTCAGGAACACTGGAATTAGGGAAACAAGTGCAAAAATAGTTAAAACAGTAACAGATGTCCATGACCAGGCATCACTGGTCGACGTCAGGGTGTGTAATGTCTGTCCAGCTTGGATAGCCACAAATGATGGTGGAGCGACACCTGAAAACAATGATCATTTAGAGAGCAAAAATTTTATAACTATCTGGATTCTGGAATAAAAAGCTTTCAATATCAAAGGTATAGAACATTTTCTGTTCAATTAATTTAAAAAAAGGAGAAGGTTCTACATTTTTTTATCATCATCTCAGTGCAATCTCGCAATTCAATTGTGTTTTCTTTACAATAGGTTTGATTTAAATACTTATTAAGGTTTCAGTCTACTGGCCACTATAAGCTTTGTAAAGTAGCTGCTATGTACTGTAACTGTATTCCACCACTATAGAGAAAGTTTAAGAGCCACACAAGCCACTTCAATGATTATTGCATTTGGGTTTACATTTGATCACATTAACATAAACAAAGAATTGCAGGGAATTTAAACAAGATTTAAAGTTCATAAAATTCAAGATTTAGCATTGTTCTTTTTGTGCTTATCTTATGGCATATTTGGAAATGTCCACTACCACAAGTGAATTTGAAATAAATATGTAGGTATGTAACAAAAATGTAGGCTCACCAATAAAAGTCCCCAATGCAAATGGAACCAACGGCACCCCTATCACTGGTGCAGACATATTAATAAACCAGTTTGGCAGAAATGGTGTCACCCTCAAAAATATAATATAATTCAATAAATTATCCTTGTGCTTTTCCACTGCAACTGACCACTGCTCTGCTCTCTCTGGGAAGAATTTCTTTACCAGTTTCTTTCCCAGGAGATTGGATAGGAAGAAGCACAGGCTTGCTCCAATGGCCGAGCAGCAGCAAACCAGTAATAAAGCTAAATAGAATGGGAATAAAAATCCTGAAAGGATGCTCAAAAATATTGAGCCAGGTATTGCAAATGTTTGCAAACTGAAATATTTTGGTTAAGAAAATTAACATTAGTATGTTAGTGTAGATATAAATATGTAAATACATTGCACACAATTTAGTGAAGTTAACACACAGCCTAAAACCTTTTACCTATGCCATCTCATTTAACAAAATATATTTTGACACTTTTTTCCATACATTGTATACATGAACTATAGTAGTGTCTTTCAATCTTTCTAAATATGCAACTCTCATACTCTTGACTAGTCATAAAGCCAAGGAAAAAATGCCATTTTTATCCTTCTGCTGAGATCCCCCTTGAAACCCAATGACTTACAAATGATAAAAAGAGTTCATCAATATCATCATATTTATTGGTTACTATTGATGGAACATGTAACCATAATATTACTTTCTAGGTCCATAATACTTGCATTCATTTTTTAATATGCAGACCTTTCTAATGTCCAAACCACTTCTTTGCCTTTGCTTCATAAGAGGTATATCATATTTTTTCAAATTGTTGATATATACTTACTCAACATCTATCTTTGTATTGCAATTTCCAAGTTTTAAAAAAGGATACAAAATGTACACTAAAAATACTCCGAGTAATACTTCATAAAAATACTTTTCTTTGTATCTGTCTAATACTAAACCCAAATGTTTAGCATCTTCAAGGTCCCATGGTAAATGTAAATGTTGTTTTTCATGTCTGAAATATAAAACAATGGTACTTCTCGTAATAATTTGTGGTTTAGTATGTAAATATGAGAAGTACAATACAATCGGCAGACAAAAAATAAAAATAAGATACAAGTTTTTCTTACTCTTCTAAGTCTGGGAACTGTTTATAGAGAAGCCCCAAGGCAAATATAGATGATGCAAATATAATAACTACAAGTACTAATGATTTAGATGTAGATAAACTGTCATCATTTTTTGGTATGCTTGTCACTATGTCTGAAACATAAAAACATTGTATACAAAAAAATCGTTACCACGGAATAAAGGATCAAGCATTGGACAAAACATTGACATAGATGGTGTACGGGTCACTAGTAGAAAATCCTCATCCTCATGAAGTCTGTATCTGTTTCCATAGAAATAATTTAATAGACAGGAATGAAATTTTACCATTTCCTCATGAGATTTAAATTTTAATAAGCAACTTATAAATACTTCAAATGTTTAAGGTTTAGATGATTTTTTTAAACATGCATATTTGTAACATAATAAATGTATTTTACACACATTTACAAACACAGAAATATTGCAATCTGATAGGAATAGTTAGGAGTTATCTAAACCAGAAGGAATAAAGGATAAATATGGTAGGATAAAATGGATAGGTACTTGGAATGGGATAGTACAGGCCAACACATTCAGGTCTGATGTTCCTTATTCTCTTTGTTATATTCGAAGTGCGGACTGTGGACGATATCGAGGGATCTTGGACATCACCTTGAGGCGCCTCGTTCGAAACCATACTTCTTTGTTGTGTTCTTCTTGTGCTCATTATTGTAACCTATAGTAATAAAGTTGTAAGTTCTATTTTATGAATAAATACTTTCCCAGTACAGAAGTTATAGCATATTTGACTTAAGATAACCATAAATGGATATTTGTCACACTCGGAAATATCAAGAAATAAAAAATTACGAGGTTAAATAATTGATTCTGTTTCTGAGGAGTTCAATCAATTTTGCAATTTTGAATTGATAGAAATATTCAATAGGCAATATGACAATGACAAACTAAAATTTGTAATGACATTGACAACTTTGAGTTTTGAGAACAAACTACATCAGTTTTTTTTTTATTGCATCACTAAATGAACTATACTGCATTTTCCTTAGATAAAGTTGGCATTTTCTAGCAGTCTTTTAACGGAGTACAGCGGGCCTAAAATGGTCACTTTTAAGCAATTCCTCTAAAGGCAATTCCTATAAGGATTTGTAGCGATTCCTCTATATTTTCGTAAAATGGATGATGACATTTGGCAATTCCGCTTTTTAGCAATTCGTATTAGGAATCGGATTAGGTGAAAATATTGCCAGGTGACAATAAAAACCCTAAATTATTTCACCTAACTTTTATATCACTTAAAATGATGTAGGTTTTTAATATTTTATGTGGACCAACAAAGTTTTAGTTAATTAATTGCAACAGTGAAAATTATAACACTATATTCGTAATAAAATTAGTAAAACAAAATAATTATATGTTGTTATTTTTCTGCTGGCAAGCCGTCAGATGGATTGATTTCTGTCAAAATTGATATTCAAAATAAACAAACATTGCAACGTTGACTTTATGCATGTTGTTTTCAGTTTTATTTTGTTGTTAAATTGTAGTGTAAATATATCGATGGCTCCAACGAATAAACGTGCAAGAGCTCTTACCCAAAAACTTTTTTTTTGTTTTTTTCGTTTTTATGGCCTATTATACGCCTATATAATTTTTTCTAAATATTTTAGACCTAAAATAAGGCTTTTATAGCTCAATATTCGTTTATTGTAGGGGAAATAAAATATCTTCATATCACATGAATAACAAAACATGCGCCTATTGCATATTATTTGTTTCTATGAGTACACCAGAATAAACGTGTTAAATCAATCTCCCGCTCATGCCTATCCTCTCCTTCGGGTAATAACTCTTACACGATTATTCGTGTAGAAATGGAAGCAACTTTTATTAGTAATACTTCATTGCAGACCGCAAAACTTTGAATATAATAATTACAGCTATTCCATTATCTTTTACTAATTTCTCTTCTTTTTTCTAATTTTGTAAAGGTTCAAGCACTAATATTCTTCGGTCATGAATTTCAAGTTATTGTTAGTAATCGTTTAATAAACGGATACTTTTCCGATAATGTCTATTGCAATCGCGCGTTAGTATAGACAAGGGGTAAAGCAGGGCGGGGTATGTAAGATGCGCGTGACATCGCTAGACCCCGGAAGGTCAGTCCGAAGTGAATTTACTGGAGGCATTACGTAATTTCGTTTGTTTACTGGGCACATGCATCGTTGTTAATATTCATATTAAATCATTAATGAGTGATAAGTATAATTATGAATAGGCACAAAGCTGCTTCAAGTCGTTGCAGAAAGATATTACAATTAGTGAACTGTAGAAGATACGAAGGTAAGTACGTATATTATATTGATTAACCACTTGTTTAAGTAAGGGGATACACACTTTAATCTATGGAAATTTGATTTTTATTATTCCTTTCCTTGACACTTTAACAGGTGGTACATGTTATGCAAACTCGACAGACAAAGCTTTATAAAAACCAAAATCACTTAACACAGGCACCGCACGTCGGTTGCCTATTATTTAATTAATTTATCTACCCACCTATTAAGTAACTATTTTCTTTAGAAGGATTTTTTTTTGACAACCTCCGTGGCGTAGCGGTTAGTGACGCTAGCCTGTGCGCCGGGGGTTGTGGGTTCGATTCCCATCATGGACAAACGTTGTGTGAAGCATTTGAGTTTGTTCTGTGTCTGGATATTATGTACCTCATATATTATATTATGTCAGTGCTAAACGAGCTGCGAACCCGCGCGCGCACTCTCCTTGAAAAAGATCGCCGGACGCGATCGAAACTTGAGTCGGACTGGACTGACTACATTATACGTGAGTTACCCGTGTATTTATGTGAAAAAAATTATGTACCTATTATGTATTTAAGTATATATTGTATATTTCCATTGGTTCTGATTTCTGTAACACAAGTGCCTCAGGCAACTTAGCTTGGAGTCAGATCAACGAGTTAGTAGTATATCATATCAAATATTTATTTATTTATTATTGTTTTTACAGGCTCAGCTGAGATTGTATCAAGTAAACATTTTTGGAAGTTATGTGACTCAATTTTTTTAATTTTTTCAGACAAAATTAATGAATATGACAGTAGTGTTGTATGTAAAGAACAAAATGAAATTGAAATTAAAAAGCTGGCGGGTTCTTCTTCATCAGAAACTTTCACATATCTTTCGCGAAGTTCTTTCCTATTGATGGCATATCAGACCTTAATGAAGTCAACTCAGAATCTGATGATTTTATTATGCCGGGTCCATTGATAATAGCAACTGCATCGCCACACGATAATAATATGTCACCAACAAGTGATATTTTAGATATATCTCATAATGTTATTGAACCATTACTACCTGAGTTGGAATGCTCTGCGCCATTGCAATCTACGAATAATAATGATGATTTACAGACTACTGATAGTTTGATGATAATGACTCCATCAACACTACAAAAATAGATTTTATAGCCACGCCGACTGTTTTGTACATTAATAAGGATTACGATTTAAGAAGTATTTCCGATTTAGATGGTGTTTTACATAGTATTGAAACACAAAATATATCACAGGATGTTGTTACTACAGAATCGGAGGAAAGACCCGTAACACCTATTGAACAGCTTACGAAAAAAGAGAAAATAGATCCTAATTTATGGAAAGATAAGAAAACAAAATTCTTAAAATTCAGGTAAAAGTTATGAAAGTGTTAGAACTAAGAAACAAAACGTTAAAAAATCTATTGGACCACCATGCAACTGCAAATTGAAATGTTACGAAAAGATACATCAAAATATGAGGAGTAAAATTTTTCAGAGTTTTTGGGCTATCGGGGACCATGAAAGACAGTGGGATTTCATTAACCGACATGTAAAGAAAGATAACGTCAAAAAATTACAGTTGAACGTAAAAATAATCGTACTCAAACATTAACGTATCAACTACTCAATGAAACTAATTCCATGATTAAAGTTTGTAAAATTATGTTTTTAAATACCTTGTCCATTACACAGCAAGTGGTATACACAGCTATTGATAAATTGGGAGATGACAATTATTTAAAAGACTACAGAGGAACTCATAATAACAGGCCAAGAAGAATGTCAGAAGAGACTGAGAAAAGTATAATCGACCATATAAATTTATTTGAAAGAGTTGAATCACACTATACTCGTAAAGATAGCCAAAAGCAATATTTGTGTGAAACTTTGAATGTATCTAAAATGCACCGACTATATTTGGAATGGATAGATGCAAACAACCAGGATAATCAAACATTCAAGGCAACTAAACGCCAATATGAAATAATATTTAATACGAAGTTTAACCTATCCTTCCACAAACCTAAAAAAGATTTATGTGAGATATGTTCAAATTACCAAACTTCTGATGATGTTAGAAAAGAACAATTGAAAGCCGATTATGAAAAGCACTTAAAAGAAAAGCAATTAGTAAGGCAATTGAAGAACAAAAAAGAAACTTTTGTTCAGATGACAGTGTTGTAGCATGTTTTGATCTGGAAAAAGTGTTGAATATCCCTCATAGTGAAGTAGGCATATTTCATTATAAACGGAAATATCCTGTATACAATTTCACGATCTATAATATCATAGAGAAGAAAGGTTACTGCTACGTTTGGCATTGTCATATTGCTAAAAGGGGTGCAATAGAAATAGCAAGTTGTCTTTGGTCATTTATCCAGGTACACGTCGAATTAGGAATAAAATATATATCCTTTTATTCTGATTCATGTGCAGGGCAAAATCGTAATCGTTTCGTATTCGCCATGTTTTCCTTAGCGGCAAAAAGATTTAACATAAAAATAACTCATAGGTTTTTGGAGAAAGGTCATAGCCAATCGGAGGGTGATTCTATGCATGCTGCTATTGAGCGTTCCAAGAAAAGGCATACTATTTACACACCTGACCAAATGTATTCCTTGATAGAGAATGCCAAAGTTACCGGACACAAGTATCAGGTAAAACAAATGACGCAAGCTGATTTCATAGATTTTAAAGAGTTAATAAAAGGGAAAAATTGGTTAAAAGATACAAATGGTGATAAAGTTTACTGGAGCAAAATAAAAGAAGTAGTTTTTTCTTATGATCATCCTGATACAATATACTTTAGATACAGTTTTGAAGACGAATTACAAGAGATGCAAACTATCATGAGGACTAATTCAAGAAGGCGACGAGGAGAACCTATAGAAGGCGCTGAAAACCTAAAACTCGCATACACTGGAATGCTACCTATATAATACCTTCCTTTATATAGGGATTTAATAAGTCTGTGCGACTCAGGAGGCATACCAAACCATTACCATTGTTTTTACAGAAATCTAGTGCCACTAGAATCCACCTCGGTTACCAACGATAGTGGCGAGGAGAATTAGTACCTACTTATTTCTTGTTTTCTGTTTGATTCATTTGTTTTTTTTTAAGTAATATACCTGATAGGTACTTAGTATTTTCTAAATTCGATAAATAAATAATTATTGTTCTAATTAACATTTTTTTATTTACCCTTTATCAAAAAATATTAGCTAATTTACATTATTATAGGTACCATGCACTAATAAGATATCCACAATAAGATGTATTACATAAATAATGAATTGATCTTGATAACGCTAATATACAGGCTTTTATCTTTACAAACATGAAATAGCATCAAATTATACTAGAATACGTGTGTAGACGGCCTGTACACTGCTCAGAAATAATAAAAAAAACGTAGAATAACCGTGCAACATTTTAATACACTTGTTTATGCTTCATTTATGACACGAATAAACGTGCAGTGATACAATACTGTTAACAAATCGCATATTATTCACTAGAATAATAAAATAATATGTGTTTTCTTGAATTCTGGGAAAACTGATAATATATTTTTATAAAAAAATATATGATCTGAAAGATATTTTTTTTTACCTTTAATTTGATCATACATTATATATATCTATTTATTATGTAATTACAGTAATGTGATTCCAAACGTTTTTATTGTTTCCTGAAAAGTTGTCGTTTTTTGTTTGCACGTTTATTCGTTGGAGCCATCGATATATAGTGAGTTCGTAAGTGTTATTTAGATATGTGTAAGTTAAATTTAGTCTTTTCGCCGTATTACCTGACCGGCCACATTCGCATCTGCGATTGTAAAAAGTAAGTCTACAAAATCAATGTTTTGGTTCAAATAATAAGAACCAGCTATGGAAATCATGGTTAATCATATTTTCCTTATTTTACAGAGATGGAAAGACGCTCACAAAGAGTGTCAGGGAGGCAGTTCGAGCTGCTCCTTGACTTTTTGGAGCGTAATCCAAATTTAGCAGTTCAACCTCTTGGCCATTGGAGGAAGCTAGACAAATCTTAGCTGAAGTGGAGATGAAGAGGGCTGCTGCAGATACTACTACTGAAACAGCATTCAATTTAATAGCTCAGATCTTGGTCGGCTAGCAGAAAAAATTGGGCACCTTGCTGAGGCAGTGGAAACAAGAAATTAAAACCATAAAAAAGGTACAAAATATTTTAATAAGATATAATGTGCGTTTCTCTAGTTCTTTCTTGCCTCACACTTGTAAAACATCTTCCTCCGGGATTTTCTGAGCAGCTACAACATTGGGTTCTAGTAGGTTCCCAGCTTCTAAGCCGATATTCCTTTGTGCAGGTTGCTCAACATTTCTCTGCACAATCTGAAATATTAATGCTACATCATCTACATGTCATATCTAATATCACACAGAATATAATATTATGTTAGAAGTACAAATTCAGAATTAATTACTACCTGCATGTTAGCTTCTTGTTGTCTATCTTGTGACAACAGCTGTGGCTCGGGCAGTCTGGCTGCATTTGCAATATTATGCAGCACCACACACCCATTTGTTATTAGACCAGCCTTGGAAGGGTGGTAAAGAAAGCTTTCTATCCACTAACGAACAACGCCAGCGACATTTTAGTACTCCAACACAGCGTTCTACTATATTTCACACCTGACAGTGCAGGTCGGTATAAAACCTTGCTGGCGAATTGTCTGCTGTGTCTAGAACGGGCATCATAACAGTGCTTCTGAGAGGATATCCCGAATCTCCTGTAAAAACAGTCCTTTTAATACCAATAATTTATATAAAATGCTACATCATGGTATAAATACATTTAACCAACCTAATAACCACCCTGTTTCATTATCTCTTTGCAGATTGTCAAGATGGACCTTCAATGGATGCTGGTTCCAAATGAATGTATCATGGTTTGAACCTCCGAAGCTAGCATATATGAGACGATCTTCTTAGCATTCCATGGATTCACCGTGCGGGTGCCGGGTCCATCGTGTGGCAGAGAGAAAAAACTCGAGTAGTTCCCGAGACTTGTGACCGGGCGTAGGTTTAAGGGGCCCTTTCTGACTATATTATTATTATTTACGTATTTATTTCTTTTCTTAAGGCTAAGTTTTTACAATATTGATATTATTATTATTAATAATATAGGTTGGTTATATGAGTAAAGTGAATTTCTTTTGTTCCAAAGACTGATGATTTACAAATCTGTGATTATAAAGTTAAATTATCTCTTATTTCTTACTAGAAAGAGATCTTACTTGTATGTTGTATTTTGGGGTCTTTTAAATTTAATTTATATTCTGTTACATTTCATAGTTTTGTTGTTTATAAAAGAAATAAGTTTTTATCTCTTTATTGCTAGGAATAGATCATATTTGTACGAGTATGTAGGCTTTTGGGCCTTATAAATTTATGTACTGTTTACATATCATACAGATTTTCTTGTTTATAAAAGAAGTCAAATCTATAATAATTAATAATAGAGGTTGATTGTAAGAGTACTTGTTACTGGAAGAAGGTATTTTGTATGTTGTCTTTTGGGGCTTTTTAAATGTAATTTGTATTGTATATTCATATAGTTTTTGTTATTTATAAAAGTAGTTAATTCAATAATAATAGACATTGTGTTTTGGGGCTTTTTAAATGTAATTTATATTATGTTAAATTTCAAGTAGTTTACTTTCTTTATGCACGTAGTCAGGTTGAAATAATAAATGTTGTTTTATTTTATTTGGACTGCAATTAAAGAATTTATGTCTAGCTAAAAAATTTTTTTTTTTTTTATCCTTTCTATATTAATTGGGTCAAAATAAACTTTTAAGGCGCACAAAGCTGAAATTGGGCAAACATTTTGGTGCACCATTGTGAATTAAATGTAAATAAGTACTAGGATTCTTTGTGAATTGACAAACACTCACTATTTGGGCATTCAGAGAATGATACCGTTTTCTGTTAAAATATCGCTCTTCGTGTTCTGAAGGCCTCACAATAGCAATATGGGTGCCATCTATGCATCCCAACACACCAGGCATGCCAAACTTCTGGTAAAATCTGAAATGAGAAGTTCATATGAGACATATTATTGCATTGTATCTATTTTTGTATAAATTGCTGCTGTTTCAATTTGAAGGAGTTTTAGGAATACTTGCACACATTGTACCTAGTATATATACCTACACAGGCATTAAAGTGGAAGGCAAATAAAAGTTATTCTACCCATATTTAATATCATCCCATCATATAAATAAAATGTAAATAAGTATATTAGTATAACAAGAATGTTTAGGAATGTGTTAAAGTTCTAAAAATTAATGTTTCCTATAAAGTTTAAAATAGTACATAAGGAAGGCAATATCAACCCATATGCATATATTAATACATATTATAGCTAGGCCTTCCTAGGCTATGCCTATGGTAAATACAAATTGGAATGTATGTAGGTAAATCAATTTACCTACATTTCTAATGGCTTGATACCTACATATTACAAGTTTAGGGTCTTTATGTAGGTACATGTACCTATATGATATTAAAATATGTACTGCCTTACCTTGACGGTAATACTTAAACCTCCTCGACTACTGGGTAAGTAGGGCTCCAACTCCACAATAAGGTCGCGCCACAATCTCTTATCGAGTCTATAAAGCCCTACAAACTCCGACTCCGGCATATCGAAAGCCAAATCTTCATTTCGCAATAGTACACTACGGCGATTATAATTTATATTTTCCGAGATACGGGCGTGTTCCAAAAAATTTGAGTAGAGGCCAAGATCAGCCATTTTAATAGGTAATAACAACGCTAATAACAAAAAACAATAACAACGCTAATATCAACAACGATTACACACCGAAAACAGAAAAAATGAACTGCAAAAAGATGATCTCTAGTATCTTCTGACAATTTTATTCATCTAAGGAATTCAAAGCAATTCCTCTTTTGGGCTGCGGCTATTTGTATGCAGTAGACAGATAAAAAATAATACAGATAATAAACTTATCGTTCATTCATTCGTTCAATGTTGCCATGCAAAACGTTCAATAAACAACACTAATGTGACAATGTGTATAACGAAAAAGTCATGAATAGGATCTTAATGGATGAAATGTCACTGTCATATGTCATTGAGCAAATCAGAGTAGATGACGGTTCTATCGAGGTTTTCCCAGTGTTGCCTACTGAACGAAATTTTCGTCATACCTAGCGAATTTGAGTACGTTGAGAGAGGGCGAATAACTTTCTAACGGCTAAGGATATAAATGTATAACGGAAATAAAAACTACACATTTTCATCCATCAGCGTTTATTGCGTTTTTCAAACCGTAAGGTAGGTAAGTACCTAATAGGAACGAATTATTTTAAATTATGATAAGTACGTCGATTAAAGACTTCTTTTGTAGTCCAGGCGCAAACATTTATTTAATTGGATAACGGGACACTCATGTATGTATTGTACGTATGCACGCGCCCGCCTTGGGCCAAACGGGCAGCCATCGCGCGCGTTCACTCTCCTTGAAAAAGGCCGCCAGATGCGGCCGAAACTCGAGTCGGATTGACCGATCATATTATACGTGAGTGTCCCGATATCCAATAAAATATATGTAACAACCACGTTAATTTTAATACTAACATTTCTTTATTTATGAGTGGGACTTACCTCTACTGACTACTGCTAAACAGTGGAGCCTGATCACGCGATTTTAACACCCATGTTAAAGGTCACGTCCGTAAGACGCGGCTCGACAATTTCAACTTGCAGATGGCTATCAAGGATAGAAATGCGGCTGTGGTGGAGGCTCTGGGCCGGTAAGAGGCGGCTTAGGCAAAAGGCGATGTCGAGTCAATTACTATTGGTATCCCAACCGGTAGTGATCGGCTCAACAGACGAAATCCGACTAAAATGTTCACAACACCCCCCTGTTTTCTCCTTCTTCTCCTAATCCAAGAAATATGTAAAAAAAATTGAAACGTAATGGCAATGGTCACGGTCTGTGGAGTGGCTAAAATTAATAAAAAAATCGTGTGGTATGACTTCACTGCTGCTAAATAATTGGAAACCAATATATATCTAGCACCGCCTTGCTATATTACCTGCGTAGTTCACATTTCCTTTGTTTTCCTGGGATAAAATGTAGCATATGTGTTCTTCCAAACTATAATCGGTGTTTCAAATATTATGATTATTAAATAAATGGACAGTCATAGGAACTCCCGATAGAACTGAAAACTTATTATTCAGAATTTGATAGCTTACTTTTGGAAACTACTCGGCTGAAACTGGAGGACGTGACCATAAGCATGATCATCTAGAAATTCTGACGCATTTTCAGATGGCCAATGGCCATAAACCCGCGATTGCCCGAAGATTTCAAATCAAACTCGAACGTGACGGTAGAATTCCATCCACATCCCACGAAAATTCTATCTGTGGCGTGCCAAAACAAGTTTTCATTACAAAAATGCCAACATTAGAGCCATTGAAAGCATTCATACATGCTAGAGTAAAATACAGCAAGGATAATGATGATGATGATAGTGAAAGCCGGTACTGACTGCTTGATCTTATTTTTTCACAAACTGGCAATTTTTTTTCGAGAGAGAATATTATCGAAAGTTTAATTTGAAATGCAGAAAAAGAATATGATTTAAAAATTTCAGACGCTGCCGCTGATGCACTCTCTTCACTCATATATTCATCAGTCACCAATTTCATTTTATAAAAATAATTATTATTATCTTATTCTCACTTTTAGGGGTGGGTTATTCGGAGATTAGTTTTTTATTTCTCTTTTCCATTTTATTTTCACTTCTTAATTATTTTCTTTTTGTTTTTATTTATTGGTAGTAGCTCTGCCTGCGAAGCCGAGGGTCGTGGGTTCGATCCCCACCCAGTGCAAATATTTGTGTGATGAATTCAAATGTTTGCACTGTGTCTGGGTGTTTCTATGTATAATAAGTATGTATTTAAAACTATATAAGTATTGTATAAGCTATCTGGCTGCCATCACACAAGCTTTGCTTAGTTTGGGGTCAGATGGTGTTGTGTGTGAATTGTCCACCAATATTTATTTATTTATATTTATTTATTTATTTATTGAAGGCCTTATCTTACCTGCAAACAGCAATAAAGATTTTTCTATTTGTATTTGACAAACTATAGAGAATAGCGGACTTTGTACTAAAATCCGTTATTATACCTACCTACTTAATAGTTATACCTATATGGTGCAAACAAACATACAGGTAATACTCGGTAAAAAAATATTTGCAGATGCTACAAATTCACAAATTTTAATATAGAAATCTTGAATTGTAGATATATATTGTATATTGTACGTACTCGTATATATTATTATTATTTGTATATCTCAGGTTCACTAGTTGTTTATACAAAATATAAATTTTGGAAGTATGACAACTAATAAAGAAATTAAAATTCATAAATATGTAGTATGTAGTGTAAATAAAATTCATAAAACGCGCACATACGCGCGCATTTTCAGGACCAAATTTTTGCGATATTTCGATATACGTTTGACTTAATGCATCAATTTTATTGTAAATTAACAATAATTTACAAATAGCGAGCAAGTGCTCAAATACTCAACGATTTCTGCAAGTCAATACAACTAATATTCTATTCTATCAACTTTTTGTACCTTTCCAGTAAAAAAATGAAAAGGTAATTTCTTAAACAACAAGAACAAAATTAAAAAAATTGACTAGCCCCCGACTACCTCAGATTTGTTATCCGTACAATATTCTACTAGTCAAGTCCTTTCATTTGATACCCATAAGGGAGTTGTGAAAAAAAGAAATGTATTTCGCCATTTTGTGGAAGCGGCCATCTTGGATTTGAAATTTGTTATAGTGCAATGTATTCTACTAGTCAAGCCCTTTTGTTTGATACCCATATTGAGGTAGTGAAAAAATAATATAATTCGCCATTTTGTAGTGGCGGCCATCTTGGATTAGATTTTTTTATAGTGTATAGTATTCTATGAGTCAAGCCTTTTCATTTGATACCCATATTGAGGTAGGTTGTGAAGAAATATTTTGTCTACCATTTTGAGGTGGCGGCCATCTTGAATCTATGTTAACCAAACATAGCTAAGAACATCCGCACGGATATTAACTTTCAAATATAAAAAACCGCATCGAAATCGGCTCATCCGTTTGAGCTCTACGGTGACAGACAGACAGACAGACATTGACGTCAAACTTATAACTTTTGGTCGGGGGTTAAAAAAAATACATTTTTTATATTTCAGCAAATTTTTGACAAGACCCGACTGGCAGCACTGGTCTTGTTTCTTGTTTTTGTTTGCTTACATTTACAATTTTCAAATTCAAATACATTTAAGATCTGTTTTAGTGGTAAACTTTGTAATAAATGGAAACATGTCATATTATTCAACAAGAGAACGAGCTCGGTGGCAAGAAGTATGAGAATCCTGCCCGGAAAGGTTCAAGAATAGCAATGCGAAAACTAACCTCTCCTAGCCGTGTAATCAATACAGTAAAACAGAACCTCTTGTATAATTTGAAACGGACATTCTCTTTGCAATGCAAGCAAAGTAAGATTTGGGATGTATTATGTCATACTGCAAAGACGACTGATGGATATACAAAGTGACCAAACCACGAAGACGATAATTCAGACCATAACAATACAATAGTACATGAAAGTAATGCCCCCAACATAGTGTCTGTATAGTTAAATACAAAGGTTAATTGAAAGTAATGAAATATATAACTGCTATCAAAAGTTTTGTAATTGAAAGTGATACAGAGTTCATTGAATCTAGACTAATATTATAAAATTGAAGAAAATTTATTGGAAAACACTTATCTCAGGAATCACAAAGTAAGATAAATTGCAACTTTGAAATGTATGTGGTCTCCGAGCATCGATATAAACCAATCAATGTGCCCTGAGTACTTTGGAATTGGTAATAAACTGTCTCTTTGTATAGCGGAAGTGGCTTACACACAACCAATCTACTTGATCCCTAGAATCGCTAGCGGTGAGATATGCTGTGATTCTACTTATTTTGGTTGTTGACAACAACGAATAGTGTTGAGTAAAAAAATAGGGTACACCGCTTCCTGCAACCGACTAGAATGGAAATAGTGAGCTCACTCTTCCCAATGATGACATAAATCCATGCACCTGAAATTTTAAAGGGCATATCTAGTGGTTTTTATAGACGTCTCCGAGTGCTATAGGATATATTTCATATGTACCATGGGTGAAGCAGGGCAGACCTAAGTTTTGTAATAATTTAAGAATGGATATGAAGTATTATGCAAACTGGCGGAATGTCATAAGTCATTGTCTACCTATACATCACAATCAAGGTGTAAATTTAATGTTTGCTTCGTGCTCGACTTGGCGATGGCACCACCGTGCCCCCAGATTAAATAAATTATTTCCTTCAATAATAAATACTAAATGCAGGCGTAAATTGTGTTTTTATTTTGTACCCCATTCTCTGATGTTATGACATACGTTTAAACGAAAATGAATTGTAATGTAATTTACCTACTTGATCTTTTAAAATCTCATGTTTGGTCTTAGGACTCTTTAATTAAATCCAGTATACAGAATGCTAGTACTATGACATTTAAATCTTTGTATGGATTAAATAGATCATAGTTTACTTGAAAAATCTTAATTCCACTGTAGTCTTGGGAGGCTCGCTTTCTGGTGAAATTATGGATTGATATTATAATATGGATACATAGACAAGAAAGGAGAAGACAATTATGTTTGATGATCTTCATCCCAATTAAACCTCTCAACCATAAACTTGAATTTGTACACTACATATTTATGTTTTGTTTAAGATAGTGTTAATTAACTTTTATATCATAGGTAGGTACTCTTTCTCTCTAAACTAGTACAAATTTGTATTTTATTGACATCCTGATTTCTCGAGGATTGATTGTTGTCATAGAGAGGTAGCTGTAAAATCCGTTTAATGTACAGCAAACTAATTAATTATTGACTAATAATGACAGTTTTCTGAAGGTAGTGTGCAATGTACACACAGATTAAACACCTTAATGTACATTTTGAATTACAATGAGTGACAAAACGAAGTTATGTAAATATAGTAGGTACTTATCAATTCGTATTAAGTATTTTATATTTGTACTGTTCATATGATTAGACTTTTAGGTAAGATCTCAATTCAATTAAAAATGAAATACAATTATTTACTATTACCAACTTAATTTTTATTTGTTGAATTCTGATACCTTGCTACAACATACTTATGTGCCAAACCATTATCTTAGTATTAAATAAATAACAAACCAATTTCTCATCCAAGTATCGCAAGAATAGTTCGACTTTTCTCATACAACACAAGTATTGTTTATTAAAGTATTATAATATATAAGTATATAACATAAATATGACAATACTGTACACATTGCGATATAAAATCAAAAATACTGTAGTATGGGAACCGTCAACATACATAATAAATTGATACTAACCACATACCTACCTAGTAAGTTACTAACAATGTAAATACTTGTTTTGAGTTAACAGTCAACAGGGTTGTCCTGATTTTAACAGACACTTATTATTGCTGGAGACATTTTCTCAATAATTAATTAGATGATTAACATCAAAAGTTGTGATGTATCTACATAGTAACATTTTAAATTGTGATTGTAGTGACACAATATAAATATGACAACAGATTATCTTACAAATTGATTGGTTCATATAAATATAGAAACTCTGAAGTCTCTGTGGATTTTGTCCTCGTAGAGATCTCCGTTGATTATAATTAGAATCATAGAATGCCACTTTACTTAACATTTTTTTTGTGTTTGTTTCATTGGATGAGCTCGTAACTTCCTGGTATGATTGAGTACTTGTTGGGATAGTACAATTTTTAAGTCTCAGGTTTTCATCAATATTCAAGGCAGCAGCTTGTTTTCAACACTATTCTGTGTAGGTATATCTAGATTATTTGTGTGTTCGCCTTGAAAATGACCAGGAAACCCTAATTTCCAATCATTATTTGGTACCATTGGAACAAAGCAGACAATTAACTAGAGCGATAAGCTTTTAGGTTCGGATTCTATTCTAAGTACTAACTACTACTACTAACTGTTTACCACAAATGCAAATATCCTAGTGTTAATTTAATTACTATCGTGTAAATCAGTCGGCGATCACAGCGTATGGCGGAAGAATGCGAAGGCCGAGGTAGGTAACGTGTGGAAGAGCTCCTTTTTCACACTGTGGATGCGGCAGTGTTGATTTCTTGGAATCCTTTATTTCGACGGTGTTGGTGCTGTTTGATAAGACGACGATTCAAAGTTAGGCTCCGAGTAATTACTGCTTTTTGAAATCCCAATATTTATCCAAGATGAAATAACTGCTGCAACCATGGCGATAAGGCGATTTTAACAATAATGGCGATTGGCACCTCACGCTCCTCACGACAGTTGGACAGTCCTCAATATTGTTGTTGAACAATTGTTGAAATACAACAGCCTGACAGTTATCACAGTGGCGTTTATTTCCAACTTGAGAAATTTCGGTATTTCTCATACCTAATTCATGTTCGAATTCAATGATTTCTGATTTGTGATTTCACTACTCGTCCTTTAACCTAGTATTACCGTACACTTTATAGCATCGAAAAGCCAGTTTCTGCGTATTATGGAACGTTAAATGTGTCTTTACACAGCAGCTCTCAGAAACGTTTATGTCGTGCTCACGCAGTAGGATTACCAAGCACAATTACAGTTATACACGGGAAAGTGTGCTCTATTTCATGACCAAAAGGGTCAAATCGCATGCACTACCCGACGTGGTACTGCGTGCAAATAGCCACAAAGAAGCCGATTGAGGTTGACCTATCTTTGTGGTTATAATGATCGCGACTTGTCAAAAGCACTCGCACCTAGGAAGAAGTGGCCAGCGGAGTGAGTGAGACCAAACATAATCATGTCTGGTTACACCTCCATGAACAAATCCTCTTGACATACATGCGCAGTTTCCATATTAACGATTGCCAGTGTGGGCAACAGTTCTTTAATTTTTATACGTAACTTACGAAAGTCATTAAATCCTAATTAATTGTTGAGTCAAAAACACGAATTCGCTAACAATATATACAGGGTTACTGGTAATCGGCCTGCATCCATTTAGGGTATGTTCTGTATGTTTAAAAATTGGCAGTCATAGGAACTGCGGATATAATGAAATGCGGTTATAAGTGAAAACTTATAACTCAGAATTAGATAGTTCACTTTGAAACTACGGGGTGAAACCAGAGGGCGAGGTTATGACTGAATGAATGCTGACGCATTTCTAGATGTCCATAGCCATGCTCTCCGGTTTCACCGCGTAATTTCAAAGAAGTTTTCACTTTACCGGCAATTCCTATGACTGCCAATTTTTGAAGTGAAAATTCATTTGGAGCGGCTCAGACAGATCTTTCGTGGGCTGTGAATTAAATTCTAGCGTCATGCTCGGGAATGATAAGAATTCTTCGGGTAAACTCGGGACCATGGCCACACCCTCTGGTTTCCGTAGTTTCCGAAGTAAGCTATCAAATTCGGAGTTAGATAGATAGATAGTCTTTATTGCGACACAAACAAATTGAGATATTACAAATAAATACAAATAATATAGTTTATAAGTTTTCACTTCTATCGGCAATTCCTATGACTGCCAATTTTTTACTATGTACGGTGAATGCGCGAATATCGCGATCCCCAAGTTAATCTTACACGTAAAATCCAACAGACAAATTCATAAGCAGGAAAAGAATAGGAGGAAATGGGACTCACGAAATCTAGGTCGTAGCTCGGGAACATCCAGTAGGCGGCTGCCCAAGTATAGGCTAGCAAGCATGGTCTCCTCAAATACGTCACAAATAGCACAGTACAATGCAGTTTCTGCAGTTTTTTCAATTAAATAACATAGAGCACGTCACACCCCCGTAACAAATCTCAACACACACCTTCTTCAAGTAAAAGTTCTTCGCACAATGCTCGTGCGACGGGTCAATTCGTCAATGAGATAAGGACGGATAGGGGGTGAAATATGGTAGGAAAAGGAGACGGAACATATGAAATGTCTGCTCATTCAATAATAGCTATTTAGCGCTAGCATACGGGGAAAAATACGAATTTATATAAACTGTCGAGTTGGTGTAGATATTTAATTTAACCTAACATCCCATAAATAGGATGGAGGCTGATTACCAATAACGATGTATAATGCAAAGAAAGAAGATATAAAATATATTTCAAAAGTAATCTAAAAGAAATACTGATATACAAATGCTATGTATGATACAATAAATTAATTTTTAAATAATACCTAAAGAAATTAATTGGAATATTGATATTAAAGATATTGCTTAACATGAAATTTGACATTCCATTAATGTCTATTATTCATTATGATATTTGATATTTAACTAACATAACACCAAGTAGTATAAAAAATATTGTAACTGACATGTTGAATTAGATAGCACTGTATACATTCTATGACTTTGACATGATCAAACAAAAAACAGCATCCTGCTGAAACACAAGACATTGGTGTAATTCAAGAAGGGAAGAAGCTATTACATTAATCAGCTATTTTATTTTTCATTGTATAAATTAAGACTAAAACAAATTTGTCCTGCCAGACATATTGCATGCCTCTCGAAGAGGCCAGTTTGTCTGGGTCAACTTTTGTTGGGTGGAACAACAGGTGTTGTATCATCTTATTATACCTGCAGTAATAAAGATTTTTGTATGAATGCATGTGTATTTGTAAAACTTGGTTAAAGGAATATTTGTTTGTACGGTTGTAATTATTGTTACAAATCACAGTTCATGTTTTGGAAAGAGCCTTTATTAACAAAACTAAAATACAATGAGAACTACTACACTACACTACAAACCTACCTAACTAACTATTTACACTAAGCACACCTGAATTATCCATAGACTGCTGTAGGTCTACAGATAATCAAGATGTTCAAGCCCACTACCAATCGGAAGCGTACCCAGCATGCTGGCGGCATTACCACGCTGAATGGCAAAGGCTCTGCCCAGATTAAGAAAAAATGTTTTGGAACCATTTGATTTCAAAAACTACTTTTAAGTTGGAGCTGTCGAGTTACATTTTCTGTTGAGATTAGTCCAACACAATAACGTGACGCACGTGGAAGACTACTCTCTTCGGACGCGGACACAGCCCGAACGGTCTAACTTTTGGTACACTATTAGATATTAAGCATGTTAGCGACGCCGTACCCTTGTTGTCCCTTTAGATTTTTAACTTTAGGTTACAAAGACTGTTCGAATATCTAATGATATAATAGGGGCCTAAAAACGTAGAATTGTATAAAGCTTGCTGTTCAAGGGAAACGGCTTTTTATACTCCACAGAATATAAAACAATTACTGTACTGTCAAATACCATTTACTGTCACTGTCAATGTCATTTAAATATTACTGTCAGATTATCAAAACTGCGTGAAAATAACTGTTCCGCCTCTTTTGTGTTCCATTTTACGGAAATCCATACAAAACTGTCAAATTCAATCCAATTCCTATTATGATTCGCTATAGGAATTGCCAGTTTGTTACCATTTTACGGATTGTCAAATGAATCGTAATAGGATCCTATGACGATTCGTCTAAAGCGGCCGTTTTAGGCCCGCAGTAAAGCCTAATTAAATCCGCTTAGGCTAATCATGTCTTCGAAATTTTTCAAAAATAAACCTAGTTTTTTCGTCATTATTAGCAATTTTTATTAGGGTTCCGTAAAACGTAAAAATGGAACCCATTTAGATTCGTCATGTCTGTCTGTCTGTGTGTGTCACAGCCACTTTTTGACGAAACTATGAGAACTACATTGTTGAAACTTGGTAAGTAGATACTGTATTCTGTGAACCGTATTTAAGATTTTTACACAAAAACATTAAAAAAAACAATAAATGTTATATAAATACTTGGAACCGATACATAGAATAGATTATGTAGACTGAACTGACTGAAACTCAAAAAAAAAATTTTTTCCATCAAACCTATACGCGTGGTTTGTCTACCGATAGGTCTTCAAAAGTTATGTTGATGTGTCTAATATCTTTTTTTTTCTACTCTGAACAATTTGCGCGAGAGACACTTCCAAAGTGGTAAAATGTGTGTTCCTTATTTTACATTTAGAATTACAGAGGGGGGAGGGTCCTGTAACTTCTAAAATAAGAGAATGATAAAAGTAAAAAATATATATGATGTACAATGTACATTAGGTACCATACAAACTTCCAACGAAAATTGGTTTGAACTCGATCTAGTGAGTAGTTTTTTTTTAGTAGGTACGTCAACACACACACAACACAATACACTATTAGGTATTAAAATATCGATCAAAGTTACACCGAACTACAAGAAGCAAGAACTTATGTATTATGTTACTTGCTGCTACGGAACCCTTCAGAAATAGAAATAGAAATAAATTTTATTGCTTAAAACCGTGTACATTGATGGTGTTATAAAAGTTTATAAAACAGTTTGTCCTAACGGACGTGCAACATAATTATAATAGTTGTGCCTTATAAATAAGAAGGTGATAGTAAGATAGGTAATAGTTAAGTGAGTACATAGGTAAGTACTTAGTGAGTACACAGGTACTCATGGTCATGAGCAAGTGCACGTCTTTCGCACTTGGCCGCTTTTATTTTTAAACTATTGATCAATAATATTAAAGGTTTACATAGAACAAATGATTTAAGTAGTACAATGTATAATAACATTCAAAATAACAAACGATTTTTTTTTGTATAAAAATTTAGACAAAAATAGCATTTTCTCAAGATTTTGTGGATTGGTTCCTATTTGCAAAAGTAGGTCCAAATAATACGTAGGATAGCTTCTCTGTTATTGTTGTGGTATTGAAATATACGGAAAATATAGGTATTTGTTTTCACATTCGCTAAATGTTTCTTTTCTAATTTCCCTTATAGCTACTAGCGTTTATATCCGTCATAATTGCTAGCCTATCGGTTTTTTATCGGATATTCTTCGGAGAGTGTGCGACTGATTTGCATTATCCTATACCACCTTGTCCTTTTTTCTATCGGAATGCTCGTAGCTCGAAAAAGCGACACCGTTTCATGGTTGATATTCCAAAGACATGAACGAAGAGATTTGACTCTACTTTTGTAATAAGAACGTCTAGGCTGTAGAATACGTTGCCTGAATGGGTTTTCCCCGATGGTTACAATCTTTGTGTCTTCAAATCGAGAGTGAATCGGTTTCTTCTAGGTAAACACGCTCCATCGTAGACCGCATCGTCGCTTAACATCAGGCGAGATGGCGGTCAAGTGTAAACCTATAATTGTTTTAAAAAAGTCTATCGTTACACGACGATTTACATAGGTAGCCATTTATTTCGTAAAACCAATTTAGACGCCAGAATTTTAGGATTAAAAAGTATAATGTGGCACTACATAGGTACGTACCTATACAAACACAAACTTCACCAAGGAAAACAAAATATCCATCCAGCCATCGATATAAACCATGGTTTATCTACATCGATAATGCTAGCTATATAATATTAGCTCATTTCTATGGGAAGTTCTTGAACTCTGAAGTACCTACATGCTATGATTTACCATGACATCATTAAATTAAATAGTCGCGAAGAACCTATCTTTAGAAGCAAGAAGCAAGTAAAATAATTTATAGTTAAAATTAATTTTGATTCCAGAAAGTTTTGACACGGCAATATACATAAAAAAAACATAAACATGCAACAATCACAACTGATATAAGGTGTAAAGTCTATAAGATGTTCTCTAGGTACCTAAGTGAAATAAAAAATGTTTACTTCACCTGAATTTGCTAAATTGAATTGTTGAAAAAATCTTCAATGGATCGCAAGTTTGAAAGCTTAGCCGGACTATATAGGGATATACAAACAAACACACAAACGTCACAAACTACTAAATTGCTGCGATAGGTACCCACTAGGTTATATAATTATGATTGAATTAAACGCTTGCCTGGATGCCTGGTGAATTTAATGGTGAGTGACTGGTGACGGTCGGTCTGATGTCGTGGTAATTTTGGCGCCAAAACTATTTTCTTGTTTCCCGCCCAAACGTTTTTTGTTTATCTAATTTTGGCTTGGCACTGTTAATTTTATGCAGATTAAAGTTTACATTCATGGAGGTAATTTAATCACGAGATGTACATATTATGTAAATAATCAAGTTAATATAGAAATTTACGGCTTTTTTTCAGATATCTCTTGCAAGTTATAACTTGCCGTATATTTATGTATATGTATTTATGTACAAAATCGGGGGTCAAAAGTATTCGTCAAGCCATTGGGTAGAAGCCTCTACAACGGGGAGAGTTGTTGTATCCAAAGCAGACATTCTTTCGGAAGTGGAAAACTTTTATGGCCAGCTGTACGCTTCACATGCTCCTCATCTCCCGCAGGATGAAGACAGAAGAGCCACTTTGACTCGCCACTACACAGAAGACCTGCCTGAGATAAGTCTCGACGAAATCGTGATGGCTCTTGGGCAACTTAAAAATGGAAAAGCCGCGGGCGAGGACGGAATTACAACAGAGCTCTTAAAGGCTGGTGGAGCCCCACTTATAAAAGAGCTCCAAGCACTGTTTAATGACGTCCTCTTCACCGGAGAACTCAGAGGCATGGCACAGAAGCTTGGTCGTCCTCTTCTTCAAAAGGGTGACAAAACCCTTTTGAAGAATTATCGCCCCATATCGCTTCTGAGCCATGTCTATAAGTTGTTTTCGAGAGTTATCACGAACCGTCTCGCCCGAAGACTCGACGAGTTTCAGCCCCCGGAACAGGCTGGGTTTCGAAGTGGTTATAGCACCATAGACCACATCCATACGGTGCGGCAGATTGTACAGAAGACAAAGGAGTACAATCGCCCCTTTGTTTAGCGTTTGTGGACTATGAAAGGCGTTTGACTCCGTCGAAACCTGGGCTGTTTTGGAGTCTTTGCAGCGATGCCAAGTTGACTGGCGATACATCGAGGTGATGAGGTGTATATATGAAGCCGCCACGATGACGGTCCAAGTTCAAAACCAGCAGACGAAACATATCCATTTCCATCGAGGCGTGAGACAAGGGGATGTAATCTCCCCGAAATTGTTCTCCAATGCACTAGAGGATATGTTTAAGACGCTGGATTGGGCTGGACGTGGTATCAACATCAATGGCGAGTGCATCTCTCACCTAAGATTTGCAGACGATATCGTCATGATGGCTGAATCGCTGGAAGACTTGCAATGGATGCTGGACAGCTTGGCCAACTCTTCTCAACGCATCGGTCTTCGGATGAACTTGGACAAAACCAAAGTCATGTGCAACGAGTTCGTTGCTCCGGGACCGATTGCCGTAAATGGAATCACTCTTGAGGTTGTTCGAAAATATGTTTACCTAGGGCAGACGCTCGAATTGGGTAAAAATAGCTTTGAGAGTGAGGCCATGAGGAGAGTTCAGCTGGGTTGGGCAGCATTCGGAAAACTTCGCCGAGTCTTCTCGTCACCCATCCCACAATGTCTGAAGACAAAAGTGTATAATCAGTGCGTCCTACCAGTCATGACCTACGGTGCTGAAACGTGGACACTAACAGTAAAAGCAGTCCGAAAATTCAAAGTCGCTCAGCGAGCTATGGAAAGAGCTATGCTTGGTGTTTCTCTGAGAGATTGTATTCGTAATGAAGTCATCCGTCAGAGAACCAAAGTCACCGACATAGCTCAGCGCATCAGCAAGCTGAAGTGGCAGTGGGCTGGTCATATCTGTCGCAGAACCGATAACCGTTGGGGTAGACGAGTTCTGGAGTGGAGACCGCGAATCGGCAAACGTAGTGTAGGACGCCCTGAGACTAGGTGGAGTGACGATATACGTAAGGTAGCTGGTAGCGGTTGGACACGTAAAGCCGAGGATCGGGCTGAGTGGCGTATTATTGGAGAGGCCTATGTCCAGCAGTGGACGAATGTGGGCTGATTATGATGATGATGATGATGATGTATATTTATGTACACCTTTGTAAATTACGTGATTAATTCGTAAGCTGCGCAGTAGGTACCTAAGCGCCTAAAAGCGTTTTTGTAGACATTGTATAATAAGTACCTTGGAACCTTGGGATAGAGACTTAAACGCCTGATACATACTTATGTATAACTGTGATTTTAATTTGTCTTTTATGGTACTTACCTAAAGACAGATGCATGATAATGTCAATGAAAATTACGAAATTATTATTATAAATTATATTGCCGATTTAAAAAGTTGTGTGATTAAGACCGCACGGCAGAAGTGAAAAATAAGAAATATACCTATATTGGATACATAATTTTAATAATTAAAAAAAATGGGCAGGTATACTGCTGATAGATTAGATGTGTAGGTACTTACCTAAATGTGTATTGGTATCTCTAACTATGGTAACAGATCGCCATGATCCCGAGTTCTACCGAAGATTTATTTGATTTTCGAACGTGACGCTTGAAGTCAATTCACAGCCCACGTAAAGTCTGTGTGTGGTGTGCCAAAAGAAGTTTTCACTTCAAAATTGTCAGTCATAGAGACTGGCGATAGAAATCAAAACTTATAAATTATAATTTGATAGCTCATTTTGGAAACTACGCGGGTGAAACTGGAGAGCGCTGCTAGTCTAGAATTGATTTTCAAAACATTGCCGTTCTAAATAAGTTTTTTAAATTTAAGCTAAATGGCCATTTTTGTAACCATGATTTCGTTTACGAGCGTGACGCTTAGGCTCAATTCACAGCCCACGAAAAATCTGTATGTGTACAATGTTTAATATTTATTTTATATATCATATCTAATTATTTTTATGTATTAGTATATCATTTAGTTCGTAATTATGTATTAGGATGTATAATTACTATGTAAGTATATATATTATTTGGTATTTTAGTTTTTAAAATCTATTTTATTGTTTAATTGTAGAAGTATTAATCACTCCTTTTTGTACTTCCCCTTCTCCTTATTTTCAAATCTCTCTTTCCATCCTTTGGTTGCCTGGAAGAGATCGCTTTTAGTGATAAGGTCGCCAATTGCTACTTTATTTTGTTTTGTTATAAGTAACTTTTGTTTGTTTTCAAATTAAATGCAATAAAGAGTTAATCTATCTATCTATGTGGTGTGCCATGACAAGTTTTCAATGCAATAAAATTCTATATTAATATGTACCTACTATCAAGCTAAAGAGGTGTTTTGTTTGAAAGCTCTAATCTCAGGAACTACTGGACCAATTTCAAAAATTCTTTAGCGTTGGATACGTACCTGTACGTAATCCCTGAGTGCTATTATAGGCTATCACAGGCAAATCAGAGTGTGCCTGTACACTCTGTGTTCCCGTGTTTACCCGAACGAATATTTCACTTACAAACGTGACGAGCTTCATTCCCAACCCACGAAAAATGTAGTGTGTGGTGCGCCAAACTTTGAAGTAAAAACTTCTTTGAAGTATTCTCTTCAAATATTAAGAACGGCTATATAAGCATAAGCAGCCCACTAAATTTTCCCACTGCTGGGACTCGGGACCCTCTCTCGCAAGGAGAGAGTTTAAGGCCATAATCCACCACGCTAGCCAAGTGCGGGTTGGTGGATGACACATGACCTCGAAAGATTCTAGGTACATGTCGGTTTCCTCACGATGTTTTCCTTCACCGTTTTTATGTTAGCGGCATTACACACATGACTTCGAAAAGACGGTGGTGCGCGTGGTGGGATTCGAACCCGGGGGCTCCGGATTCGAATCACCAGGCAGTCGCCGAAAAATTACCCATATTGGAATACAGGAATATTATCATAAGTACTATATTACATTCTCTTTGGAATATTATTTTTTTGTAGGTATGTAGGATATACTTATTTTCGCTACAACGATAATACTCTCTTGGTGCCTTGGGTAAATAAGTGTTTACGTAATAATCGTATCTAATAATCTGGTAATCTTAGGCAGCAAAACTTCTTCAGCTTTGTTTCTACTTTGAAAATTAGCCTGGACGCAACAAGCGCGAGCGCACTTCCTGCGTGGGAGGAGGGATCGTGCCGATCGGGATCGCATAGCTTCAGTATCACATTCAGTAATAATTCTCGCGTAGACCGGAGTGTTTGTGCCGCTTCCCAGACCGTACGACTGCGCTTTTACACCAAAGCTATCGAATATTTCACACAACGTAGTTTATACAACAAACGATTTGATGGATTCAAATAAGTTCATCGACTGGATTTTAAAAAGAACATCAAACACTAATGTGAAATGAGTGAAAGTGCCTTTCTAGTGCCTTATTGAGATGAGGTCCTTAATGAACACTTAGTCTACATGAATTCAAGCAGTAAGGTAAACACTTCAAAATACTCACTTTTTCATCTAGACATTTCTTATTTCAAATCGATAATATGTAAATATAGTTTTCAATTCACTGTAATTGATAAAAATAAAAACGTAGAAATGTCTAAAAATAGGTTGACTTTTAGATTATGACCTGGCTACCCTTTCTACCGCTAGTACAACTCTACATAATTATATCTAAAACCTAGGACTTGCTAGATTTCATTACCCAAGTTTCAAAATATTTACGAAAGTCATATATTTATTTACGCTCCTTTAGTGGAATCAGGGACTAAGATGAAACGTCTTTATATAGGATAGACCAGTTGCACACTGCAGCTTTTAGTTACTAGGTATGGGCGAATGGGCGCTTTAGAAAAACTCGGATAGAACCTTATGAGAAAATATTAATCTAAATATCAGCAGTTCCATGCTCCAACCATACTTACATGCTCATTTACTTGGTCAGAAAAATCAGAATGTTATGTCGGGATCTAGCATAGAACCACTGACAGATAACTTAGTATAAACTTCGAGATACTTAGTTTTATATGTCCCGAGGCACAAGTCTCGGGATCTACTCGGGATTTCTCTCTGCCACACGATGGACCCGTCACCCGCACGGTGAATCCATGGAATGCTAAGAAGATCGTTTCAGCACATCCTTTTAGCGTAGGTATGTATTATAAATATTGAAGTGAAAACAAATATTGCGTAGTAGTTGCAAAGTAGCTCGAAAAAGCGACATCGTTTCATGGTTGATATTCCAAAGACTCGTACGAAGAGGTTTTATTCTACTTTTGTGATAAGAACGTCTAAGCTGTCGAATGTGTTCCCCCCTGAGTGGGTTTTCCCGATGGTTACATTTTTGGTGTTTTCTAATCGATAATGAATCTGTTTCTCCTAGTTAACCACGTTTCACAGATCACATCGTCGCGAGATGGCGGTCAAGTGTAAGCCTATAAAAGTTTCAAAGTAGACCTACTTAGTGGCGAAAAGAAAAATCCTTATCTCTCCGGATGATAGCCGAAATACATTATTATTACATAGGTACACCCTACCTAACTAGATAGTCATTTCTTGTAAATACAGTTTTTGTTGCACATTATCTGTACCTACTACCTACACACCAATGGAGGCGGGCGTATGTGTTTTTGTAAGTGTGTATGTTTGTGCTCATGTATGTATCTCTGTAAAGGTTGAACGCTGAATGGAATTAAATTAAATATCTACGTAGGTAATAAGTACAGGATTTTAAAGATGGCGTTTGTTTAGCGGCTAGTCAAAGATAATAGTGTCGAAAGTTCAGCAGTGTGGTACCTATCCGTCAGGTGATGCGAGAGATACCCTGGCTGTGCGTCGCCATCGCGGTGCTGGCCGGTGGCGCGGGCGCCGAGGAGCCATGCGCTCGCGGACGCAGCTGGTGGGACCGTCAGCGCGGCGCTTGCGCCCCTTGCACGCGCTGCGACCCAGCCCGCCGCCTCGCGGTGCGCCTCCCCTGCGAGCTCCATCGAGACACCGTCTGCCACTCCATAGACGACCTCCACATCAACCTATTCACCCAAGACCTCCCCAAAGACAATGACAGTTTCGAATACTACGACGATGTGTACTACGATAGTGAAGTGACGGACAGTGATGAGCCACAGTGGAGCTTGGAAACTTCGAGCCTGACTCTCGCCGCGAGCGGCTGTGTAGTGTTCTTTGTCGTAGTGCTGGTGCTGTCGCTTTATCATGCGAAGCAGTGGAAGGTTCTCAAGCAGGCGCTCAAGTCAGGTGAGAAATGTTTATGTGCTTACCACTAGATCTATACTAATATTACAAAACTGAAAAGGTTTTTTGTTTGAACGCGATAATCTCAGGAATTATAGCGATAGATAGCATTTATTTGATGCTTCACATGACTTGCATCATATTTTATGTCGTTCAAATCTAAGGTTTAGAAGTTTTCATAGAATTCGTTGTAAAAACTTAGATAAAGTATAAGTAAATAAATTTTAGTATTAAAATTAACGTGGTTGTTACACATATTTAATTGGATACCGGGACACTCACGTATATACGGTCGGTCAATCCGACTCGAGTTTCGGCGCGCGGCCGGCCTTTTTCAAAGTTTCAGTGCCAAACGCGGTGGCTGCGCGTTTGCACTGGTTTCGAAAAAGCGGCCGCCGGACGCGGCCGAAACTCGAGTCGGATTGACCGACCGTATATACGTGAGTGTCCCGTTATCCAATTAAATATGTAAATAAATTTATTTAACAAAATTAAAGATTGACGCCACCTATGGTGAAATTGAGAACTGTCTTCTGCAGGTCTATTTCCATGATGAAAACGCCTCATTGCATTGCATTGGAATAATATAGACATATATTTGAGAAAATACATACCTTTGATTATAAGTATATAATCTAAACATACATACATCATATATGCGGAAAACTAGGACATTTTAGGTTTTTTATATTTAGGTACTTTATTGAGTCTTCATTTACTCTTCATTTACACATTTAGAATGCAAAGTTATGGAATGGTCTTTTGTTCACAGGAAATAATGTATTTTTACGTAAAATTAAGTACCTAAACAAATAATAGTTGTGGTAATTTAGTACTTAAGTGCTAAAAAACTCACTATTACCTTCGTAGTTTGGATTTATTTATTTTCTTCTGAAACAGCAAATTATAAAGTGGATAGGTACTTACCTACTGCAGAAAAATCTAACCTCCATCTTAGCAAATCATCACTTCACGGTTAAACCAAAAAAATTAAGTGATGTGTGTGAGGTGCCGAGATTTGGATCTTCACAACTCGCGAATCGGCATCTTAAAAATCAGAATAAATATTGAGTGTCTTGTAAACAAGTCGTTGTACATGCATAACAGTTTATTTATTCAGGACGAACACTCTGATCTTGCGACCTCCAAGGAGTGGGTTTTATTATCCAAACGGTAACGCTTGAAGCATACCAACCGATTAAAGATTAGATGAACGATCAGTTCGAACTGATAGTTTTCATCAAAATATTCTGTGCACAATCCAACTGGGATTGTCTGAAAAAAGAATCAAAGACTGCTTAGCACGATGAATACAAAACATGACTTGGAAAACAAAATAAAATTATTAGCGGGAGTAAATTCAATGGCCGCGCTTGATTCTTACCGTAGATCACATAGCAGGATGGCGGTCAAGTGTAAACCTATAAAAGTCCGTTTAAGCTTTCAATGTTTCACACACTGTAAATGTGAATATAATATTCAGGGGCTACGATTTACAGTCCCGCGCGACGAAGTTTTGGCCATGAATTAACTGAATGGGTCGTCATAAGAGCTTAATGATATGAGCTTGGCGGATGCTAGTGGTACCTTCGTATCTTTATAAAAGCTAAAGCTTTCCTAGAGAACGCCTATAATCACTTGTAGGAACTATACGCATCCACTAACATTTTAACACAACGGCAACGTAGCTTTCCCAGTTACAGATGTACAAAGTTACAAAGCCAGGTGATTAGAATTGAAACTAGGTATTATAATTAATATCAAATTTGTTGCAAAAGCGACGATACTCGTAGTGTCATTTTTCAACAACCTTGAAAATTGTACTTATTCGTACTACGGAAAAATGTTAATACGTATCTCGCAAAATATGCGCATTTTAATAAAATTCAGAACATATTACTTAGGTATTTAAAAACTATGCATGATTTTACACATTTCAGTTATTATTATACAATTGCAAACCTTAACTAGTCCGCTCAAAACTACCGTTGTTGTATAAGCTAAAAGTATGAATAGTCAAAATAGTATATAGTAGGTACCTACCCTGTCTTCCCTACCTGTGATTTCGCTAAAAGTTTGTTATCGCATCCTGCACTATCAAACGTTCAGCTTTCATAACAAGAGGAATAGAGGAATGTTTGGGAGAACGGGCTCTTACTCTATCGGGCGTGGAGCCGCACCGCACGAGCCGAGTAGGTAAACAGAGCTCGTTTGTTTGTACATGTGCGCTACTAACTCTGACCCGGGTCGCGGTCTAGCGGACCGCCCGCGCCCGGCAACAATAGCTAACGGTTTTGTTGCACTCGCCTTTCCAATATTAGAGCTATTAGCTGCCCCATGCAGTAAAATCATTATATAGTGGGCGCTCCATATAGTTGTCTTAACCACGTACGATTTTAGAAACAACTTTCTCCTAACGTAACAGCTTAGAATTTATAGGACGTCGATATTTACCGATGATGTTGTATTTCAACAGGGTTTTACAAGATACTAACGTGTCGTGCGTATGTGGAACCAGTATCACATTTTACCATAGTGATCATTTAAATGTATAAGCATTGATACAAATACAAAATACAAATACAAAAATCTTTATTGCTGTTTGTAGGTAAGATAAGATGATACAAAACATTTTAAAAGTTGCCCCATACAAACTGGCCTCTGCGAGAGGCATGCAATATGTCTGGCAAGACAATTTGTTAGTAATTTATAAATAAAAATAAAATTAAATAATAGTCAGCTGATTAAAGTCTTCTTCTTCCTCATCTTCTATTAATTTCTGGTTTTTATTTATGTCATCTGATTCTTCATCTTAGAATAATTTCTGGCTTCTATTTGGTTGTGATATATATTTGTGTGAGATAAATGTTTGGTGAGCACAATTTCGCCAACGTCTTGTGTTTCATCAGGATATTGTCATCTTTTGATTGATCATCTTTTAGCAAACATAGGTTTCTACTGGTACCTAATTGAAAATAATCGATGTTCCACATTAAAGTCTCAGTACGAGTAGATACGTGTTTTTAGAACGAAAATGGAACTACGACTAATACGCAAAAAATTGTATGTAAGATGTATGCCACAACGCAACCGAAAAAAAAAATAGAGCCGTGGAACTTGGAATGAGCAAGTCGGTTGTCTCATAGCACACGAGGAGTTCCTGCGTCGTACGTTAATTTCAAGCAGAACAGTGGGTTTACGAGTAGGTACCCAAGTAGATAAGTAGTAGTAGTAGATAAGTTGGTACTAATGGTGAACATAATAAGATGCGTTTCTAAATTCCCAGATGTGCAAGACCTGACTGCGAAGCTGAAACTTATGGAAGATGGGAGCGAAACTGCAGCAGAGCCGGTCGTGCCCACTGATCACCACCTCTATTGCAACATCCACGTGGGCAAAGAAGCTTTACTAGGTAGGTAACTCTCACTTATTATGACGAATACGTATAAACTGTGGTTAGCGCTGGTAGAACATGGTTGATGCTATGTGAATGGTTGTGGATATAATGTATGAACGGAAAAGCGGTAATGCATTCCTCGGTTCTCTTTTAATGGTGATCAAAATGAAAAACCATTAAGTGTCAGGTTAAAATGTTATTTACCAGTGGATACAATATCCCTGTTATCAAGATCGTGAAATCATTAGCAGTCTTTTAGACCGTCAGTAACAAAATACGTTTTCTACAAAATTTTCCTGAAAGCAGAAAATATAATGAAAAAACAAAATAATACCGAGCAAACTGATTTACGATCTAAGACAATGCTATTTTTGCTGGCGAGTCCAACATTAAAATACGGTTCTGAAAAAGGAATGTTTACGGGATCGGTCATACTCTCATTAGCGAGAGAGTCTGAGCACCCTCGCGGTGGCGCCATGCACCCGACGAGAGTGTCTACAGTCTACACACTAAAATACATTATGAACTGTCTGTCGCCAGCGTAGGCGGGAACTGGCTTCGTTTGTATGAACCAACTCCGTCTGGCGTGCACCGCGCCGGCCTCTTATTTATTTTTGATCCAATCGTCCTCTAGGTCAGACTGCGGATAAACATTGATATCTAAATTGGAGAACGTCAGTCTGATACGACCGATGATACAGGTCATATAAGGATCGCTGTATTGACGGGTGTGATTGTTACGTAGCTTCTGATACGATTTAAGGATTAAGAGGAATGTTAACTGTGATATCGTTTTTTATGCACCGTTATCGTATCGTTTTTAATTCTTTAGGTAAACCGTTGAAAATATTTTGTGGTCGCAGAACTATTTTTTTCTTCTTACCCTGTTTATGATATTGTTTTCCAATAAAATAACCTATTTCGCATTACATAAATATTTGCTTGGCATAGCTCGTCTGTTTTAGATAGACATGTAGACAAGACTTATCTACTTAATAATTCGGAATTATTTAGAAATAAAGTTAAGAAAAAAATCTATCCATCCGACATATACCTACGTCCATCCTTAATCGTTTACTCCTCTGCAAAACGTGTCTGGGGCTAACCAGGTGGTAAAATGAATATTAATTATATCGGTAGGAATATATAAGTACTGTTAGATGATGCTTCACATTATTCTATTCATGATAATGATGCTCTTATAGGGCTCCATGGACAGATGCATCGCCATCGCATTGATCGAGGCCAAGATGCCGTCACGTACGCTTGTTGTCGTTCAAATTTTAATGGAGCTATCGATCGATATTCTTGTCGATGCTCTGGCATGGTTGACAATGTCGCAAAAGACGCTTTCCAAATTGCAAAACATGATGTAGCGGTAAATGCAAAATGTCTAAGTGTATTCGACTGGGAGCCAAATAATCGTTTTAAATTTTTATTCATCACTACTTGTCTTACAACCATGCTTAATAGGTGGCTAATAAATCTAAGTAGACCTCTCGGTGATCTAACGACTAACAAACATGTTTTTGACTTTTATAATATAGCTCTCTTTATTAAGTTTGAAATGGAAGACAGAACAATAATAGCAATCCCAGGACCGTTTTATCCAGTCAGTTTAATTGGAGTTTCATGAGGTAGAGTATGCTGGTACAGTTTTTAATAAATCTGATGGTAAATAATGGCGATGTTAAATCCGAAAAGGCTTCGTTTCACCGCCACATTGATGAGTATATTAGCTGAGAAAAATTGACTCGTACATTCTTCTCTCTCTCTCTAATTACACTGAAAATTTCTCAAGGCCTGATTTTTCTCAGGTAGTAAATTAATCATACACTCTATTTAGCCCTGATCCATTTTCTTCAGGCGAAGCTCATAACCTTCCTGAAAGAATTTAAACGATCAAAGTTTACACTAAAACCTCGCTGGGCAATATCTGTCAGCGATGTGGAATAAGGCCGTCCGAATAAACTGGATAATCTCAGCGTAGTGGGCAGGTAATCGACCCAACCGTGAACAAGAGGGTTATTCTGTAAAAGCAAACACTAAGCTGGATTTGACGACCGACTTTGCTATGATGTGCCACATCGCATGAGCCAATAAGATGTATTTTGGAAATTCATAATGATAAATAGTCATACTTAGATTTGCAGTCAGACCTTAGTAGGTAAGTAGTTTCAATTGAAAATATTTTGCATGTGATTCTGTCGTAGAAATCACACAGCAGCAACGCAAGCTCTAGTTTATCCCTATCGCGCGCAACGTAAAGATCGCTATGCGTCCATTGATTTATGCATTAAGTACCAGTAATAGAAATTAATTGTAATTCCGCAGCTTTCAGAATGATTGTAAAGATTAGCTAGTCGTATTCAGGGTCGAGTTTGGTTTTATAGAATAGTCCTGCTGGGCTGGGCGTAGTGTGGGCACGCACGTGTGTTCATTATCGAGCTATTTGTAATGCAGGCCCGTCGCCGAGGACCGCCCGGGCTTCCGGAGGGCATCACTGGAGCCGCCGGGAAGGTCCCTACTTCCTGCTCGCACCGATTTTTGACAACAATCATTTTTAATTAACAATAAGTAGCCGCATCGATCGATGATTTATACGGCTATTGAACCGGTGCATCGAGGACGTCCATTACGAAAAAATCCACTGTTTTTTAGCATTCTAACGCATAAACTCACGGAAGAGAGCCTTTATGCCAATATAAGTAGGTACACCTAGTCGCGTGAAAAATTACTTTCAACGAAAAAACCTTACAAATTATATGTTGAACTCTTTTGAACCCAAAATCTTATTACTCAGGCGCTGCACGCGTGGGATAACACTGTAGATTTCCAGTTAAAAATCAATGTTGAGCAGTAAGCGGGAGTACATTTACAAGTCCATAAAGGGATTTTACGATCTTCAGTCGAGACACGCGGTCGTCCTTCTAGCTCTATTTAGAAGGAATTTCATAAAAGGAACTCTGTGGTTCTTCATTTCAATTTTAGTTTACCTTTACCTACGTCAATCAATTTTACTTTAGAACCATGTACCAGACAAACAAGACTTAATGTTTCTATTCGTTCGTCAACTGTGTTAATAATATGGTTGTAGCTCTCCCCTGTCGTGTCACGCTGGGAAAGTCGTGATCACGCGTCGGTACTTTCAATGTTAAAATAAATTCCAATTAGTTTCAATATGTACCTACCTCGACACTATTTTCTTGCATACAACGCAACGGCTAATAAGTTGTACATAAATTCATTCATTTTTTTTTTCATTCATTCATTCTTTGTTTAAATTTAATTTAAGTTTTTTGGTTTAAATTCAGAGAGGAAAAAAAATAGATTGGGCTTATTTGACACCCACCAAACACACCGACAAACCCAACATGACTTCAATATTATTGTTAAAATGTAAAATGACATGTCAAAGTCAATTAGACTAATAAACGTATTTAGGTATTAACAAACTACGTTAGTATTCTCTTAGTCTGCGATTACATTAATAATTCTGAAATTTTTGGTTGATATGGCTAACTATTACCTATTATGTTTGATTATTTCTTTAAAATTACGCATCACAACTCTTACAGACGCTAAAATCATGGAACAATCTGCTGTTTACATGAAATTTATATATCCTACTAGGTAATATTATAAATGCGAAAGTTTGGATGTGTGAACGTTTGTCACTCAATCACGTCGAGAACGTCTGAATGGACAGAGTTAAAATTTGGAACACAGTATTAGCCTGAATGAACACATAGATACCTATGCTACATTTTACTTTTGTCAGAAAATGCCTAATTCACATGCACACTACAGCACAGAATGCATGGCATGTTTCCAATAATTCATTCAGTGGAAATGTAATTTTCTATACCAATATTTCCGACGGAAGATACAAAAAATTTGGAGCTGGAAGACGAAGAATGTTATAAAAACAGTGTTATAATTAAATGCGGATATGGAGTAGAAACGTGCGTCACAGCCGCGGCCGCCCCATTTCTCTACCTTGCAGGAAGCCACAAGCTTTCGACCCATGTTCGCGAGTCAATAATAGAACCCATTCCGACTGTTTGGTTTATCGATCATAAACACGAGAGCGATCAATGACGTCCGTCGATATGTTTCAGGATTGTATATTTTGGGTCTGACGTCCAGGAGAGTAAAAAATATCCTGTGTTGAACTTTTGCCATTCTGTTATTTACTTTGGGAAAATCTGTAGCCGACACTACAACTGTAACATCCCTTGTTTCTCGAATGGAATTTGCTTGTTGGAATGTTCATGTCGAATTCAAATCAGAAACACAGAGTAAAATAAATGGTAGGTTTACAGATTTACTTCAAGCTCCAAACTTGTCTTAAAAGTGGGTACCGTTAATACCAGCATACAATGTATGATAATTATTAATTGTATTATATTATATTGTAAAAAAAACAAGCTGACGTGTAACGAATGTTATAAATAAATTATTATGATTATGACTTGACATAAACTATGTTTTCAACCCTGGAAGTTCAAAAACATTGGGACTTATAACTGGTCCAACCACTAAGCTTAAAGGAGCAAGTTAAACTATCCACTACAACTATTACCACTAGCTTTTAGTATAATCGACTAGGAAACGTTAGAAAACAGGTAGGTATAAGTATTAACAAATACTTCTTCTTGCTCTTTTAAATAATGGCCATCGACAAGACAGCAATTTCATAGTACCTTATTTACATTATGCTATAAACAAGATACCCGCATGGGAACAGAACACTGACAGACAGTATCGCGTCTGTGCGCGGAATCGCAAATTGTAAAGTGAATTTCCCTTCCTTTTGGGGCTCCGGAAGTTGCTTCGATGATTCTTTATGGCCATTCAATGCTTCTTTAGCATGCAAAGCTGCCACGATGTCAATAACACTGAGTTATTGAGTTTCAAGAATCATGTCCAGTTTTAATTTAGCTAATACAACAGATAGTGTATCAACATTTTCGTAAATTTTTGTACCTAGTGAAAACTTTTCTTGGCGTGCCACAGACAGAATTTTCATGGGCTGCGAATTAAATTCTAGTGTCAGGCTCGGAAATTGTAAGAAATCCTCGGGTTAACTCGGGACCATGGCCCTGGGCCCTCTATAAATGCAGTCAGCATTTCCCATTGCCATGCTCATGGCCACGCCCTCCGATTACACCCGCATAGTTTCCAAAGTAAAAGCTATCAAATTCTAGAGTTATAAGTTTTCACTTCTGCCGGCAGTTCCTATGACTACCAATTTTTAATATTTGTTTTTTTTTTTACCTTTATTTATCATGTGACAAACGACAGTAAAGTTCGCCTCATGAAGTCCTTACTGCCTACCGATGTTATAAGATACCTATTCATCTTATTAAGTATGATAAGATATTCATCTTATACTACACTTACGGCTAACAATTGCAGCTGCTTGTCCCGTCGGGAATTCGTAAACTGAGTAGAGTTACAAGTTCTAGGTAGAGTTTGGTGATGTATTTAGATGTCTTACAAGCAGCCGTGAAACACATTTTCGGAAACACCGAGTTTTTTTAACAGTACCTAGATATAGAGTTAAGACGAGAAAGACATGTGCCTGATGGTAAGCAACATGCCTACCCAAAACGGCACAGTGACATGCAGCTATTGGCACATGAAGTGTCTATATCATTACCTAACACTGTACCGCGCTCGTCACCCATAGATGATCTCTATGCCATGTAGTATCACTAGACTGGATTAGGGACAAGTATGCATGGAGCGAAAATTATTTGGGCAAAAACAAATTGACACTGACAAAAACATATTAATGATAATACGTTAGAGCAGCGAAGACTCAAAATGTAGTATGAAGAATGACACGAATCACTTCAAATCAAACGTTCAGCAACCTTCGCAGGGCATCTGGGGACCGAGACATTAATCTTATTTGAAGCATAAATACAGTAAATCATTCGTCGCCGCGACCGTCGTACGCGACGATATATTTAGGGAAGATAAGGGCTGGATGCGAATAAAAGTGAAGTCACACACAGTTAAAGCTGTTTTAGTCGCATTTTTAACACTGTAGTATTTATGTAGGTGTATCTCTCTCACTACAGATATTTTAGCAGGTCATTAAAGAGAAATAAGTTGTATTTAGCACCGCTGCGTCATACATCAGGTTTAATTTTAGTGTCCATTACAAACCGTTCGACTTAAAGGAACTTTTTTAGGATTAGGACATAGCAATACCTATTACCTAAGATAAATTTACTTAATTTTTGTTTTTAACCCCCGACAAAAAAAAGGGGTGTTATAAGTTTGACGTCGATGTCTGTCTGTCTGTCTGTCTGTCGGTCTGTCTGTCTGTCTGTCTGTCTGTCTGTCTGTCTGTGTGTGTGTCTGTCTGTGGCACCGTAGAGCTCAAACGGATGGGCCGATTTCGATGCGGTTTTTTTTATTTGAAAGTTAATATCCGTGCGGGTGTTCTTAGCTATGTTTGGTTAATATCGATTCAAAATGGCCGCCTCCACAAAATGGCGGACAAAATATTTCTTCACAACCTACCTCAATATGGGTATCAAATGAAAGGGCTTGACTAGCAGAGTACTAAACGCTATAACAAATTTCAAATTCAAGATGGCCGCCACCACAAAATGGCGAATTATATAATATTTTTCACTACTACCTCAATATGGGTATCACGAATTATATAATATTTTTCACTACTACCTCAATATGGGTATCAAATGAAAGGGCTTGATTAGTAGAATACTTTGCACTATGACAAATTTCAAATCCAAGATGGCCGCTACCACAAAATGGCGAATTACATTTCCTTTTTCACAATTCCCTTAATATGGGTATCAAATGAAAGGGCTTGACTAGTAGAATGTTGTACAGATAACAAATCTAAGGTAGTCGGGGGTTAATCAAAATTTTTAATTTTGTTCTTGTATGTTGGGTAATTGAAAAAATAAACCGAAGAAAAAATATTTTTCACTAAAGATTTTATTGTCGTTCGATTCGACCGATTAGAAGTTAATTTTTGGTTTATCTTAGTAAAAAAAAGTTGTTGCTATGCCAAGTTTATTTTGTGCTATTCGAGCGTAGCAAAAAAATCAAAATCTATGGTATCATGGCAATCAAATTTATTTTAAAAAACCTCTGCAAGTCACAAGGACTGCAAATAGAAGTGAAAGCTTGTAAGTTACAATATTAGTTCTAAATAATATTGCATAATACGTCACCTGCTTCACGTCACATACATGCAACAGATATACTGGTATTACCCATGTCGGTAACACAAAATTGCAAGGTTTCACCAATCCAAAAAGCGTCTGTCCTGCTGGTCTGACTCGCAGCTCCCACGCTACGCCTGCACATTAGCATGTGCAGTGACGCGAATTCAAACATTTTTCTACCAAAAAAGTGATACCCTGAGCACGTAAGTCAGTTGATTATCGTTGCAGTTGAATTCGCGTTGAACAATATGCATTAAATAATGTAGATCCTATATCTATTCCTGCAGGTGGGATTATAGGCAATGCCAATCTGTACGCGAATCACGCGCGCGCGCAATAACGAGAAGATCGTAATACATTAGCGGACCGTGGGCATGCTTCTAGCCGTTCAACGTCACGAATAGGATAGGTCGCAATACACTATAGAAAACGTACAGATAGAAAATAATGTAATAAACTTTATAACGATTGTTTGATTGCTACTGGTAGCACTGGTAAATCCATAAATGGTTAGTGAAAATTTCTATACTATTAATAGAGAAAATTAAAAAAAACCTTAATCTAATGGTGCATTTTTATAACCTAGTTTAAAAAAAAAATTGGTTGCCTGTAAAGTCGGTATACGGGCGAAAGTTTTACGTGACAACGACTTTGAGTGGTAAAATAATTTTACGGAAGGGACGCGTGCCTTTCACTTTTTATGTCTGTCTCTCTCGCTCTTAGGCGGGCTAACCATGCCCGAGTGGAAGGGACGCGTGCCTCTCAGTCGCTCTCGTTGTGAGCGCATAACGTGAGCGGAGCGTAACGCAGTTTCTTGAAGTGTCACCCGGCAAACCAATTTATAAGACGTTGTCACGTCAAAAGGACGAGGTTCTCAATTCGATCGCTTTTTTTAAAGATACAAATCGACAAAATGTGGATGTTTCATTTAGAGAAATGTCATTAACAAAATGAAACACAATTTCTTTATAGGTGGAATGCTGGCATTCCATCATTACATTGTGAACTATCTTTGACAGATTTATTTGCATCAAGGCG